>CANIUD010000123.1:0-600000 GCA_947470075.1 Closterium sp. Yama58-4 | reverse complement strand
TGGTGTCTCTGCTGGTTCTGGTGTCGCTGCGCGGCCGCGACCGTACTTCGTCCCACTTCTTCAGCAGGTTCTTGGTCAGGCTCCTCCTCCTTGTCCTCCTCCCTCCGTAGAGTGTCCTCCGCCTGTCCAGTCGCAGTCACAGTTACCGCCTGCCTCGCCTCTCCCTGGTCCCTCTCCTTACACTGGTCCCACAGGAGGTCTTACAGAGCGTCGTGAGCCTGAGTCTCGTCCTGCGTCGCCTGTTCGTACTGCTCGCACTGGTCGTCGTGTCCCACGTGAGCGTCCACCTCCTGTCCCTGGCACTCACTACATGACTCTGCGTCCCTCTACTGCTCCTCAGCGTGTCCCTCTGCCGTCTCCTCCTGCGTCCTCTCTACCTACTCTTCCTGACCCGGAGTCTGACTCCCGTCGTGCTGCCAGTCCCACTGTCACGCGTCTCCTAGCTACTGTTGTCACTGACCCTACCTTTGAGTCCTCTGCTGCGTCTGCTCTGGTCTCTGAGTTGGTTGACTTTGCTGCCCGCTGTCGTCTAGACTACGCCGCTAGCCTTGTTGCTGAGTCTGAGTCTGTCTGTCCTCCGTCCGTCGGGGGTGAGTGTGCTCTTGGCACGGACGTCCTTGAGGACAGACAGGAGGAGTTCCAGTGCTTTGCTGCTGCTTTGCCCCACCTCGTGTCCATGCTAGTTGCCCCTGAGGGAGACCCGGATGCACCAGACATCCCGACCCCGCGCACTTACGCTGAGGCGATGGCGGGTCCCTACTCCTCTCAGTGGCAGACAGCCATGGACGCAGAGATGGCTTCCTGGAAGTCCACAGGCACCTACGTCGACGAGGTTCCCCCACCTGGGGCGAACATCGTCAGTGGCATGTGGATTTTCAGGGTGAAGCGGCCACCGGGTTCTCCTCCTGTCTTCAAGGCGCGCTACGTGGCTCGAGGCTTCAGTCAGCGAGAGGGAGTTGACTTCTTCCAGACCTTCTCCCCCATCCCGAAGATGACCACTCTTCGGGTGCTGCTGCACATAGCCGCTCAGCGCGACTACGAGCTTCACTCACTTGACTTCAGCACTGCTTTCTTGCAGGGCAGCCTGCACGAGGAGATCTGGCTGCGCCGCCCACCTGGCTTCACTGGGTCGGTTCCTCCTGGTACCCAGTGGAGGCTCCAGCGGCCGGTCTACGGTCTCCGCCAGGCACCGCGTGAGTGGCACGACACACTGAGGACGACACTTGCGGCTCTTGGGTTCGCTCCCTCTACTGCTGACCCGTCGCTGTTTCTACGCACAGACACTTCGCTGCCGCCGTTCTACATCCTCGTGTACGTCGACGACTTGGTCTTTGCCACTGCTGACACCGCGGCACTCGCCCACGTGAAGTCGGAGCTGCAGAGGAGACACACGTGCACAGACCTAGGTGAACTGACAAGCTATCTTGGCTTGCGGATCACCTGGGACAGAGCACGGCGCACCATCACCTTGACTCAGTCACACATGGTGCAGCAGATCCTTCAGCGCTTCCGCTTCACGTACTCCTCGCCCCAGTCCACTCCTCTGCCTACCGGTCACTCACTCTCAGCTCTGCCTTCGGATGAGTCCGTAGAGCCGAGTGGCCCGTATCCAGAGCTTGTGGGCTGCCTCATGTACCTGATGACCTGCACTCGACCTGACCTTGCATACCCTCTTAGCATCCTTGCACGCTATGTCGCTCCTGGCCGTCACAGGAAGGAGCACATGGATGCCGCTAAGATGGTGTTGCGCTACTTGTGCAGTACGTCGGGCATGGGGCTAGTGCTTGGAGGGCGAGACCGAGTTGTACTTACTGGACACTCAGACGCTTCTTGGGCGGACGACCAGGCTACTCAGCGGTCGTCTCAGGGTTACACCTTCAGCCTTGGCTCCGGCTCAGTTTCTTGGCGTTCTACACGCTCTTCTTCTGTTCTCAGCTCCAGTTGTGAGGCTGAGATCTACGCTACAGCCATGGCTGCCCAGGAGCTACGCTGGCTGACCTACCTGCTGACCGACTTGGGAGAGCGGCCTCGTTCTCCTCCAGTGCTGTACGTCGACAACCAGGCTGCCATTGCCTTGTGTGAGGAGCACAGACTGGAGCACATAACGAAGCACATCGCCCTGCGGTACTTCCTTGCTCGAGAGCTGCAGCAGCGTGGTCAGCTTCGTCTGCGTTACGTGGCCACTGAGGCCAACCTTGCAGATGTGTTCACCAAGGCGCTTCAGCCTTGTGACCATCAGCGTTTCTGTACTCTTCTAGGCCTTGTGCCTGCTGGACCTCACTTACTTACTTCTTGACTCTGCTTGTACTGTGATCTTTATATATATGCCTGCATGTTTACACTTGCTAGGTTGTGATCACTGTATCTCTTGTTATATTATCAACCTGCATGTGAACTGGTCTTGTGACCACTTGCTTGTGCTCGGAATTTGTGTGGTATCCTTGAGATCCACCCTGAGCTTGTTTTGCTTTGCTTTGACTGGTCTTGTGACCCCTTGCTCTCCCCCACTTTGCCTATGGGGGTGTGTCAAACATTATATATGTTGTGTTTGTTTAGGCTACAGTGGGTTAGCCTATAGGGGGTACACAATTCTAGGGTTAGGTACTTGTACTGTTTTCGCTGTTAGTTCAACCATTCCTGTCTGTTAATTTCGACAGTCCCTGCATTTTGTGTGTTTCACTTTCACTTGTAATTGCATTTTGTGTTTGTGCATTTTCAGTTTCGTTTTCACTGCTCTCATCATGCGCTCGAATGATGCTCACATGATACGCTCAAATGAGACTCCCACGAAGTCTCAAATGATGCCCTCATGAAGCTGAAGTGAGTTCCCGCATGAGAAATATTTCATACGAGGCTCATATGGGCGAGCTTCGAATGATTTATGTGAGGCTCATTTGAGTGCTATAGGCCTCGAATGCTTCATACGAGGTTTATGCGAGTGAATGGTGTGCTGGTTGGCTCGACTGTTTGACTAGTCAAGGGGGGTGCTGTTTGACTGCTTCGCGCGAGTCAAAGGGTGCGAAAATCAGGACCGCGTGTGGGTCCAGATTCGCGCGTGTGGCCCCTCAGGGCTCGGGCGTGTGGCCCGATTCTGTTGCGCGTGCACTGTACTGCACGATCGCAACAAGACAGGGCATGTTTCGGCCCTGTCTCGCCTTGTACACGCTGTACAGCACGACCGAGAGAAAATCTCGGTCGTGCGTGTGGCACGAGGGGGTGCTCGGGAGCTGTCGATTCAAGGGCATATGGCCTTAATGCCCTGAACATTAAGGTCTGACTTTGCCCCAAAGTCCAGATTCTCAGGGTTGATTTTTTGTACAGCCCGGAATGATAACGGGCGTGGGCTGGGCCTTCCCCTGATTCTTACAGGGGCCTCTTGGAGGGTTTCCCTGAATCCCCGCAGAAGTTTCCGGCCTTACCCGGAAACTTTCACAGCCCTTCAACCCCCCCCCCCCCCCCCCCCCCCCCCCCCCCCCTCCCCCCCCAACTACCCCCACCCTTTCCCTTCCCGTTTTTCCCTTTCCATCCCATCCCATCCCATCCTATTCCATCCTATCGTGAAAATGCTAGATTACGACGTGGACTGGGCAGGTGTGTATCAGATCTTCGACGGGGAGAAGCGCCGCAAGCCTGCCACTTAGTTATTAGTGTTGAGAAAGTAGATAGGTAGATAGGCAGTTCTAAATTAACGCTGCCTTTATTAGTTTTCGTTATATTGAGTTTGCCCTGATTGTTGTAGTGTAGCCCTGAATTGAAGTCTTTTGTTGGGTGCTTTCGCGGACGCTTAAAGGCTCAGAAAGGGGCACTTCCCGGAGATTTCAGGGCTGAAATACGGGCACCTCTGACTCCCAAGTGTTGGCCTGGAACCAATCGACAGCCCTGCTCGGGATTACAGTTGAAAAACTATATCCCGTGCTGACTCACGGGAGTCGAAATTTCTCGCGAAGGTCATTCCGCTTTGCGGAATCATTTCGACACAGGTACAATCGGTTCCTCCGTTTTTCAAACGGTAAAAACCGTTATATAACTGTGAGCTCGCATGAAGACATTTGAGCTACATTGGAGCCACATGCGAGCCTCATGAGTGTACACATTTGAGTCAGCAGGGGCGATTGTTACAAGTGCAATTTGAAGACAGTTTTTAACAACAGGAGGATATAGCCAAATGCTCAAGGAGTTGTGCAACCGTTTTCAAGATACAGCGTGGCGAAATCCTGCGAGCTAGTTAAACAACTGTTTTCTTCTTGCTCCTGCCTGTGCGTAGAAGTTATATAAATGTGTGCTTGTACCTGTCGAAGTCAATCTAATGCATTTCGCGTTTTTCAAGCTCGCACTCTACTACTTCGTATTGACGAGAGTAGAAATCTTACCGTGGTGCTGCCGAAATTCTTCTCGACCAGTTTGCTCGTCCTACAAGCTGAGCAAGGCATAACTACTCGCTTGCTATTTTCACGCCCTTGGCTAGGAGGTGACAAGCTGTCACACTCGAAGGGTTGCAAGTGATGTTAAGTGTTGCCAAGTTAAGTTTGTAGTGAAAGCTTTAATCGCTTCCGCATAACGTTATAGCTGTTAACACGTGGTATCAGAGCTGGTACTTAGTCGTTTTGAACGTATCCAACGATGGGATCGCCCCTAAAAGTGAACCTGAGGGCCTGCAAACGAGCCACCCAGAGTGGGGATTCGATTTGCCAGAAGGGACAAAAGTCTGTCCAGGACAATAGTTGGCATGGGAACTGGTGACACGTGGGGAAGAGTTCTGTGCTGTTGCCATATAGTTAAGGGTACCTACGAAAAGAAGGGTAGGGGGTGTGCAATTATCGAGAACAAGGTGTAACTTCCATGTCTAAGGTACGGAGGGGCGGAAAGTGCCCGCTACTGGCACTGTACCGGTAGTGTTGGAAACAAGTGATTAACGCTTCTTATGTGTCGTAACACCAGACTATAAACGAATCAAACTACAGCGCAGCAATGGTGAGTCAACCGAGGAGGTTGACAGAAAAGTAACAGCCGGAGGTTACGCGAAGGTCAAAGGTCAGCAACCTTTGACTCGACAAAATACAGCGCGACAGCAAGGACAAACAACTGACTCGTTACTGAGCAGTTGCCCGAGTCGTCACTGTATCGAATCGCAACAGCAACAGTAAAACGGTTATTGCATCCTTTCATATTCCTTGTAATCTTATAAAAGCTTGTATTACTTTCTTATAATTAATCTATCTTGCCCTCACATACCAGCGCAAGGTGGTTCATCACTTATCATTGAACGCTTCCGCAAATACAACATCTCCACTAGGGATTTAGCCTTAAAAAGATCCTAAGGGCCTTATCAGTCCAACATGGTATGAGAGCTAACAAGGCAAAACTCCACTTCGTTCAAACTCCTACAACATCAGCAACGCCAGAAGACATGGCAACACAGAAGGAGAGAAGCTCCTCTAACGGCTCTCCCGGCACTACTCCTACTCCACCTCCAGCCTCTGGCCTACACACAGAAGGAGGCACAGCAACAAGACCAGCTGTTGAGTCTACTAAGACTCCCGCGAACCAAGCGACAGGCTTCGACCCAAGCATGATGGAGAAATTTTTCTCCTTTATGTCCTTCTACGAGCAACACCAGCAAGCAGCACCTGCGCAGTCAAACAACAGCGACAACAACAACGGAGTCACACCAATGAGCCTCGACGGCTCATCCTATGCGCGCGGAAACCAGCAGCAACCTACCTTTTCTCCGTACGAGCCTCAACGCGGCTCCATCAGCTTTATGCCACACCAGCAGCCTTCACCTGGACAAGAGAAGACACTTGACACTCTTCAGGTCCAGTCGCAGTTCGCACACGTCATGAAACTACAAACATCAACACCCTTCGACGGAAAGGACTTCTATACCTGGTCCTTCGAATTCGAGCTGATGATGGAAGGCGCGCAGATTCTTGGCTTCTTCGACGGGTCCCTGCCATATCCAACACACGGGACGCAGTGCGACAAGCAACAGTACACGTATCAGTCATGGATGGCGTACACGATCCTGCTACGAAACAAAATGCCAAACGAGCAGCAGAACATCCGGTCTTATCGGGGATACGGAAACTCCGCCGAGCTCGCGTACAACCACCTGAAGAACCTGTATCAAGCCATAGACAGTGTTAATCAGAGTCGTCTCATGGCACAGCTGAAAACAGTGGAAATGAAACCCGGTGAAAAGGGGGTGGCGTATATCAGCCGTTGTTGTGAGAGTACAACGGCTTATGCTTGATGTTCATGCTTGCTTTTATTTCCTTACGCTACTTCTAGCCTAGGTTTATATAATGCATGCATGAATTTCTTGACGAATTCCTAGGTTCGTTGCTTTTACTATATTATTATAGTTATAGGCACCGAACCAGGTTACGTGTACCGAACTCAAGCTATTCGGTTGCCACCGAATTGCTTTCTACCGAGTTCGGGAAGGTTCTGTTCGGGACGCTTCGCGACCCTCGGAACATTCGCGTAACACCTGGGTTACCTGCCTTGTGTCGAGCCTATATATAGCCTCGTGTTGTACCCAAGTGATCATTCAATTCACAATCATCTTTTCTGAGCTCGATCCTAGATCCTCACACTTGGTAATCAGAGCCCGTTTACACGCGAAGTTTTTTCGACCGCTAAAAACCAGTCTTAAAAAAACCGCGGGGGCGACGCAGATAAACATCGATTTTGGATACATAAAACCGGTTCCATGTTTTTCGCTCCTCCTCGATTCGGTTTTTTCGGACGCGTAATGTCAGGCATGGAAGGCCAGGGCGACAACTACGCGACAACGAGCGACATCGCGAGCCTCCGCACCGACATGGAGCAGACGCAGGCGACGCTTCGTCGACTCGAGCAAGCCACCCAGCGCTCGCCACCGCAGCAGCAGCGACAGCGACGACTGCAGCACCGACAACTCCAGCAGCAGTGGCGACACCGACATTTCACGGACCGATGGCACCACTGTCGCCGAACCTCGAAGCAGCACGACCGAGGCTCCCGGAAGCGTTCGATCCAAGCGCGAAGGGATTTGATGTCCGGCGATTCGTGGCAACCCTCGAAATTTACTTCGAGGCCATTGGCTGTTCGACCCCGACACACGACGCAACACGAATCCGGCTCGCAGCGACACTGTTACGTGGACCGGCACTCGAGTGGATCTACAACACTGACGTGGCCCGCGGGGAGAAATCGTGGGCGCAGTTTCGGGCAGAAGTAATCGAGCGTTTCGAACCGATCAACACTACCTACATGGCGCGACTGTCAAGATAGTAAGGACAGTGAGAAGCCATAGCTAGGGTTGACCTAGCTAGGCAAGCAAGAAATGAACAAAGGAGGGCTTACACTAGCAAGAATGGGGATACAAATAGCAAACCCTAGAAGGGTTGTACTCGCTATAGAGCACCCCACTACAGGCTAGAGCATAATATTCTGACACACCCCCATAGCCAAAGTGGGGTGTAATCAACAGAGCAAGCAAAGCAGTACAAGCTCAGGGTGGATCACAATGTCACCACACATTCTGAGCACAAGTTCAAGAAGCAATAGTTTAAAGTTCACAATTATGAGCAAAGCTAGTGGTAGTCACAACGGGCAAGTGAGGAGGAGGAAAGAGACTATGAGAGGAGAGGAGGTAGTGGGCGGCAGCTGAAGCTGCTGGCACACGGCGCAACTGGAGCAACTGGCACACGGGCAACTGGAGCAACTGGCACACTGGCAACTGGAGCAACTGGCACACGGGCTACTGGAGTAACTGGCTCCGCGGCTGAAAGTAGCGGCAGACGAGCAACGGACTCACGGGCGACTGGAGCAACGGGCTCACGGGCGACTGGCGCAACGGGCTCACGGGCGACTGGCGCAACGGTCTCACGGGCGACTGGAGCTGCTGGCTTCACGGCGGCCACCCCCTTCAACCTCCCCAAACTATCCCACTCCCCCTGACACACACCCGCTGCTACACCGCTAGCTCCACTCCCCCTTCACCCCCCCCTTAGTACCACTCCGACGGCTCCAACAGGTCCACCCCCCTCAGCGGCAGCTGCAGCACAGGGAGACGGAGGAGGAGGAGGAGCAGGGAACGGCACACAGAAGCTGCACCCCCATACCCCCCACCCCCAAACCCTAATCCAGGAGTACGGGCAGAAGGAGGGGTGGGGCGCCTTCAGAAGCACGGGGGACAGCGGGGAGGACAGGGGCAGCGAAGAACGGGCCGCCCACGGGTCTGGCACAGCCTCCCGAACCGCGCGCAGGCGGCCCGAGCCGCGCGCGGGCCTGGCGCAGCCCGTACGGGCCGCGCGCGGGCCTGGCGCAGCCCGTACGGGCCGCGCGCCGGCTGTACGGGCCGCGCGCAGGCCACGACGGGCGACGGGGGGCGACGCGCGGGTCCCCGTCGCCCGTCGCAGCGCCTCCCGGGAGCAACGCGCGGTGTGACGGGGCAGAAAACCGCCGTGCGCCTCGGGGCGCACGGCGGGCAGAGAACCGCCGCGCGCCTCGGGGCGCACGGCGGGCTGAAAACCCTAATTTCAACGCCGCGTACCACGAGGCGCGCGGCGGACAGGGAGTAGCAGTAGCAGCGGAAGCAGTGAAGTGGTGGGCCCACAGGACAGGAGCGTAACCGCTCTGATACCATGTCAAGATAGTAAGGACAGTGAGAAGCCATAGCTAGGGTTGACCTAGCTAGGCAAGCAAGAAATGAACAAAGGAGGGCTTACACTAGCAAGAATGGGGATACAAATAGCAAACCCTAGAAGGGTTGTACTCGCTATAGAGCACCCCACTACAGGCTAGAGCATAATATTCTGACAGCGACAACAAATTCATCGGCACAAGCAGTACAGTAGTGTAGCGCAGTACACGCAGCAGATGGAGCTCCTGTTCACCCGCATCCCCGACCTGACCGAAGGCGAAAAAATCCAGGCGTACACAGAAGGGTTAAAATTAGAGATTCGGCGGCAGGTGATCGCGGCGAATTACGACAGCTACAGGGACATCGTGCGTGCAGCCGAACGTTACGACGCGCTGACTCGAGGTCAACCCGAAACACGACGTTTCGCGCCGAACCGTACATTCGGCACGGAGCGATCGGCATCCTCCACGTTCGCCGAACCGATGGATATCGACAAATTCGACGCGAAGCAGCAGCCGACAAAATGCGAATTTTGCGGCGCAGCAGGGCATCAGATTTTGTCGTGCTAGAAGATGAAGAAAGTACGTGTGATAATGCAGGGCGGTAACAGTGGAGCACCCCCGAAGTAAAAAAACGGGAATCGCCAGTAGCCGCGGATCGACCTGGCGATCACGTAAAGATCCGAAAAACAAAAAAGGGCGACGACGTGGCGACTTCGGAGCGGGTGAAAAAAGGAGAAAATGATGGCGCGAATATAAAACGTCACGACCGGCCGGCATCAGGGGAAATCGCCGAGGCAAATGGAGGCTCCGCGAAACAAGACTCTGCACCGACCGGGAAACTCCAGCCGGACCCCCACGAAAGTAAGAATTCGTTAAAAGTATCCTATAAAGATACTCTAACGAAAAATATTGCTTCTCGTGGTTTTCAAGCCTTTGAAAAATTCAGCGGAGATTTAGAGGCCAAGAAAAAGCCTTTAGAAATTATTCAGGTACCTGCAAATATGGGCAAAGTATTACGGAGCGTAGAAAAGGGTCGTGCGTTCCGTGGTGTTAATATTCTCTCCCCGCAGCGTAGTGTTAAGGCTCCCCGTTGCCCACAGGTGAAGCCTACACAGCTGCAAAGGCTTAGAGGAGACATCCAGGCTCAGGAGAAATTATACAAGCCTCGGAAAAATCCTCCTACCCCCCAGGTGAAGTTGGAAAGTGCTGAGTCGGGTATAGGAAGTAGGGAAGGTATTCATTTTGATGTACCCTATGATCCTATTAATGAGACCCTCTTTGGCTACTCAGCGCAGCAGAAACCACTACTCCTCGAGGTGTTATGCAATGGGCGACCCCTCCAGGCCGTGGTGGACAGCGGTGCATCTCACTCGGTGTGCGACCGCGGAACATTGGAGAAAATTGGAGAGAAGGCGGAGGAGACCCAGTTTTCAGCAACCATGGTGGACGGTACGAAGCTTCCCATCCACGGCGAAGCATATAGGTGCGTTGAGATGGAAGTCGAAGCTACCTATCACCAACATCAAAGGGTTAGATTTCATCTTGGGACGAGATTTCCTGAAGCGGTTCAACCCCGAGATCGATTGGGTCAACAGCAAGGTATACATCTACAACAACGGGAAGCGGATAGCACTACGAAGCTGGACGGATACAGGGGACATTCCTGAAACGACACTGGCACGGTTCGAACGGACAGTGAACGAGAGTAACACGGGTTACCTAGCACTGGTCATGGCAGCAGTAGAAGAGGCGAAACCGGGTTCCGAGCTACCTGCAGCAGTAAAGGAGGTCTTGGAGCAGTACAAAGACATCATGCCCGACGACCTACCTGCAGGCGTACCTCCTGCACGCACCCACGAGCACGAGATTGTGGAGGAACCAGGTGCGAAACCCGTCTCACGTGCACCTTACAGACTGAGTCCGACCGAACCGACAGATTTGAAAAAACAGATCGAGTACTTACTGGACAGACAACTGATCCGACCATCCACCTCTCCCTACGGCGCACCAGTTCTCTTCACACCAAAATCGGACGGCAGTCTACGGATGTGCATCGACTACCGCGCACTGAACAAACAGACAGTCAAAAACAAATACCCCATACCGCGCATCGACGACTTACTGGACCAACTGCGTAATCCAACAGTCTTTCCGAAGCTGGACTTACGGTTGGGTTACTGGCAGATTAAGATGGCGGACAACTCGATCCACAAAACGGCATTCCGTACGAGATACGGCTCCTACGAATACTTGGTGATGCCGTTCGGACTCTGCAACGCACCAGCGACGTTCCAGGCGGAGATGAACCACATCCTTCGACCCCTGCTGGACGAGTGCATAGTAGTGTACCTGGACGACATTCTCATCTACTCCAAGAACATGAAGGAGCACGTGGAGCATCTGCGGAAGGTGTTCGAGATCCTGCGGAAAAATAAGTTCTACGTGAAGCTGTCAAAAAGCGACTTCGCCCTGAAGAAGGTGCAGTTTCTTGGGCACATGGTGAGTGCCAAAGGCGTACACGTGGACCCGCGGAAAATCGAAGCCGTTAAGAAGTGGAAAGTTCCGGAGAACGTGAAGGAGTTGCAGCAGTTCCTCGGCTTCGCCAACTACTACAACAGGTTTGTGCCGCAGTACGCTAAGATAGCAGCGCCACTGATAGACCTAATGAAAAAGGGCACGCCCTTCAAATGGGATACTCCTCATCAGCAAGCCATGGAACAGCTACAGACAGCACTGACCACAGCGCCAGTACTCATCCTATCGGACCCAGAGAAAGACTACGTAGTTGAAGCAGACGCTAGTGACCAGGCAGTCGGAGCAGTACTGATGCAGGATCACGGGAACGGTTTACAGCCTATCGCCTACCTCAGTAAGAAACTGCACGGAGCAGAACTGAACTACCCCATCCACGACAAGGAAGCCTTAGCTATAGTCGTAGCCTTCAAGGCGTGGAGGTGTTACCTAGAGGGAGCCAAGACCACAGTCTATACAGACCACTGCAGTCTCAAATACCTGAAGTCGCAGCCAACGCTCTCACGACGACAGGTGCGGTGGGTGGATTTCTTGGAAACACACTTCCACTACGACATCGTCTACAAACCTGGGCTACACAACAAAGCTGACGCGTTGAGCCGCCCAGGTCATGTAGCAGGCATCCAGCTCGAAGGGATGAACCCTCTGCTCAAGGGTCTATTCCAACATGGGTACTTCGTGGACGGCGAGATAGCATCGGCAGAGAAGCAGAAACTGTTACAGTGGGAGAAAGACTTAGCGGTAAGGAAGGGTTCAGGAAAGATTTGGGTACCGAATTATGCCCCGCTACGGCAGATCCTACTGGAGGAGTTTCACGACGTACCATACGCGGGACATTTCGGGAGCAACAAGACGTTAGCGGGAATAGCGAAGTATTACTACTGGCCCCGGATGGCAGCAGACGTGCAGCAGTTCGTCACCTCCTGCGACACGTGCCAGCGGATGAAGAGTAGCAAGCAGAAAAAAGCAGGGTTACTTCAGCCTCTACCCGTACCGGAGCAGCCATGGCAGGTCGTTAGCCTCGACTTCATCACGGGACTTCCTTCGACCTCACGGGGACACGATTCCATCCTCGTAGTCATCGATAAGTTCTCCAAAATGGGTCACTTCATACCGACCAACGCCACAGCTACTGCTGAAGCAACTGCTCGACTCTTCTTCGACCGCATCATCACCATCCACGGCATCCCTGCTACACTCATCTCAGACAGAGACCCCAAATTCACGAGTAAATTCTGGAGGGAGGTAATGGGACTGTTGGGGACTAAGCTTGCGATGTCTTCAGCATACCATCCCCAGACTGACGGACAGACAGAGCGACTCAATCAGGTGGTTGAACAGTTACTACGCACAGCTTGCAAAGACGACATCAGCCACTGGGACACACAGTTACCGACCTTAGAGTTCGCCTACAACAACGCCTCGCATGCGGCCACAGGAAAAACCCCTTTCTTCCTGTGTTACGGACGGGAACCACTCACACCACAGCAGCCAACCACACCGGCACACGTCCAAGCCGCACACGACTTCGTCACCACCATGCAGCAGCTATGGGAGAAGACTCAGCGGCGTCTCACCACGATGCAGAACTCCCAGAAGCAGTATGCCGATCGTCAGCGACGAGATCACTCAGTAGCAGTCGGAGATCAGGTGCTTCTTGACACGCGCAACTTGAACCTGTCTCACCTACCATCCAAACTCCGGCCTCGCTTCTGTGGTCCATTTCTCGTGGAGGCACAGGTGACACCAGTTACATTCCGCTTGCGCTTACCAGATACGTGGAAGCTTCACAACGCTTTCCATGTTCAGCTACTGAAGCCCTACAAGGACCCCAACCAACAGTTCCAGGGACGGCAGCTACCGCCACCACCACCTGTTCTTGTGCAGGATGAACCAGAGTACGAGATCGAGCGCGTTCTCACTCATCGGCGCCGCGGCGGCAAGACCCTCGAGTTCCTGATACGCTGGAAGGGATATGACCCCACTGAGGACAGTTGGGTTGCAGAAGCTGATATGGGCAACGCACGCCGTGCTCTCAAGGATTATCTTGTCAAGCAGGGTGTTTCTCACGCCACCCAGCTTTGAGGGGGGGACGTGTGAGAGTACGACGGCTTATGCTTGATGTTCATGCTTGCTTTTATTTCCTTACGCTACTTCTAGCTTAGGTTTATTTTATGCATGCATGAATTGCTTGATTCCTAGGTTCGTTGCTTTACTATAGTTATTATAGTTATAGGCACCGAACCAGGTTACGTGTACCGAACTCAAGCTATTCGGTTGCCACCGAATTGCTTTCTACCGAGTTCGGGAAGGTTCTGTTCGGGACGCTTCGCGACCCTCGGAACATTCGCGTAACACCTGGGTTACCTGCCTTGTGTCGAGCCTATATATAGCCTCGTGTTGTACCCAGGTGATCATTCAATTCACAATCATCTTTTCTGAGCTCGATCCTAGATCCTCACAGTTGTCGCGGATTGCGCGACAGACTCCTTCGATGCGGAGGAGCGATATCTGAAGAACCTTTCGTCACTGTCATCATCGCTGGACTTGGTCCTCATTGGCGCTCCACTTGAGCCCTTCTCCGAGCCCACGGGAAGATCATGAGTTCGCATTTCACACTCAACGACGTTACAACAACAACAACAGTCGACAGAATAAGCATCAACCACAACAACACGTACCACCATTCTGCCACCTCTACAAGACGTCAGTACATCCTCGCACACAGTGCCCAAATCAGCAGCAGTCAAGTGGCCTCCTCACAAGCACACCCCACAAATCAAACGCAATCTTCAACGACATCGACGACGCAATCTGCACAAGGAACAAGAAACATCGTCAGTTGTATGGCGAGATTGACAGACTCCTGCATCACTGAGTCACCGCTGCACTACTCACCGGAAGAACGACTCGACGAAAGCACTCCTCGCCGTGAATCACTGGAGCCGAACCCGACGTACGCAGCCATCGCCCAGAGCAAGCCGTCCGGGAAAGACACCTGATTCTTGGACAGCTGCTGCGAACCGCACATGTGCTCCTCGGGTCACTTCTTTCAATGAGAACGCCAACTTCAGCGTGAGGTCGTAATCACCGTCGCCAACAACCAGAACCTGCGCACACGACGACAAGGCATAGTTCAACTTCAATCAAGAGAAACCAATGTCATACTGCAAATGTCAAAGGTCTTAATCGCGGAGGGACTCGGCTACAACTTACTCAGCGTCAGTCAACTGATGGCGAAGGGAATTCATCTCGAAGCAGACAGCACCATTCAAGAGTTCAAACTGTACCACGGGAGGGCAAGACTCTACATTGGGAAGGCAGTCCTAAAAAATAACATCTTAGTCCTTGACTTCGTTCCAGATCTAGGCACGCCGACAGCGACGCCATCGTCAACTTCACCTCCTGGACACACCCGCCGGATCTCGACCCCGACTTCAGCCCTAGCGGCTTCTGGTACTCGAACACTATACCTGAGGCAGAACGAACGAGAGCGTTAGCAACAATACAACAACCGACAATAGCAATAACAACATCGGCAGCAGCAGAGACAACATTGGCAGCAAAACCAATATTGTCAGCAGTAGAGACAACATCGGCAGCAACAGAGGCAACACCTGCAACAGCAGAAAAAAACTTTACAACAGCACCGTCTTTCAACGACGACACACCACCGACTCCTGCAAAACAGCTCACTCCCACTCCACGAGAAGTCCACAGAAGCGCCAACTTCACCGCCGGCTTCTACTCCAACTCCGACCTGTACAGACGTTCACCCAGACATCGCGCTAGCGAAGACATCTGGCATGCAAGGATGGGACACCCGAGCAACACAACCTTAAACAGCACGATAAGAGCAGGCGTACTTGACAAAGACTCACTACTTCTACACGATGGCAAAGAACTTCAACGAGTCCGCGGAACGTGCTTTACCTGCCCTGAAGCCGACTTACCTCATTAGCTATTCGTCTCTCACCACAACCCGAGCGCACCAGCATACGCACCACTGGAGAAAGTGTACAGCGACAAACTGTACAATCGTGAACCCCGACAAGGAGCTTACAACTACGTCATCATGTTCATCGACGCCGCCACAAGATATGTCTGTAATCTCAACCTCCCGAGCCGCGACATGGCCTTCGAAGCCTTCGTCGCTTGGCTTCCAGTAGCAGAGCGGGAATCAGGAGTACAGCTGAAAAGCTTCCAGTCAGACGAGGGAGGGGAATGCCAGTCACAGAGGTTCAAGGACTACTTGGCAGAAAGAGGCATCAAACCGCTCATCTCCCTTCCCTACGCCCATCAACAGCAAGGCGTGGTAGAAAGGATGAACAGAACTCTTCAGAACACCATGCGCAAGCTGCTGCGTGGCATGCGGCTACCCAACCACCAGTGGCCCGAAGCAATGGACCATGCCGTGATGCTGCACAACTTTCTCTCGTCGTCATCGCTCTCTAACAACGCATCACCGCATCTGCTGTGGACAGGAAAATTGGGCAGCACAAAAATGTTGCGAGTGTTTGGCTGCATGGTACAGTACTGACCCCCAGCCGTACGAGCTGGCCGATTCTCCCAACGCGCACAGTGGGGGCTACACCTGGGCATCGAAAAACACTACAACGCATGGAAGATTCTCGACGTCCACACAAAGGAAACAGTAGTAGCACGTGACGTAATCTTCTACGAACGCCTCACCCTCCAGTCATACCTTGCCAACCTGGAAAGAACAACGAGACCTCACAAGTGGATTTCACGGTAACCGAGCCTTCGCCTCAGCAGCAGACGAAGCTGACTGGGACGAGCAGAATGTGGACGGAGCCTTGGAGGCAGCCGAACTGCTCCCATACTGCTGGGTCGACGTACCGACGGATGACGAAAATCCCCGCGAAAGCATCAACGCCGAAGTCTTCTACAATCTCGCCGACGAGGGTTACGTTACACCCGAAAGAGTCAACACTGACGAAGCAGAGCGCGTAGGACCCAATTTCATACCTGATCCAGAAGCGGGAGACGAAGCAGTTTATCCCGAGGATACAACTCTCCCTCACTACATACAGAGCGGATTGCAGATGCTTGTACTCGTCACCGCCGTCCACGAAGCAGCGCCACCTAAGGAGCCTGTCACACTTCAACAGGCTCTGGGGGGGGGAGCACAGGGAAAAATGGCGCGAAGCCATGGACAGGGAGTTAAAGGCGCTGGAAGAACGGAACACCTGGAAGGTCGTACCCATTGGAGTGGTACGCAATAAGACAATACTCATCAGGAAGTGGGTTTTTCGTGTGAAAACAAAAGCAGACGGCACCATCGACAAGTTCAAAGCACGCTGGGTCGTACGCGGCTTCGACCAAGAGCACGGACGGGACTTCACCGAAATATTCGCGCCGGTCAGCCGATACACCTCACTACGGATCCTTCTCGCGATAGCCGCCATGAAGCAGAAGAAGTTTCGCCAAATCGACGTCACCAACGCTTTTCTCTACGCTCCCGTCGATGCTGAGATTTTCGTCGAGCAACCGCACGGCTCCAACGCAGACCCCAACCAAGTCTGTCAGCTGCGGAAATCTCTGTACGGCATCAAGCAAGCTCTGAGGTTGTGGCAGCAGTACCTACACGCTCGACTAATCCTCATCGGATTCCGCCAACTACCGCACGACCAGGGCATGTACCGACTCACGAAAAGCACCGACTACATCTTGCTCATCGTCTATATGGATGATCTGCTCTACATCGGCTCAACCGACGGCATCACAACCTGGTTCGAAGGGGAGCTGCAGCGGGATCTCACACTCACCGTTTCATCTACCGTAACGCAGTACCTCGGGCTCAACATACAAGAAAGAGAGAACGTGATCCACCTCATCGCCGCGAAGTACGCCGACACCAACGCCAAGCGCTTAGGACTAACCCCAGCCGCCATCTCCACGCCATACCGCTACACCGCCGGAAATCAAACCTCCGCGCCGCTCAAGCCCGCTTGCATATGCGACTGCCAGCGAAAACTAGGATGTCTGCTCTTTGCAGCTGTCACCTGCCAACCGGACCTTTCATACTCAGCGAGCCAACTCGCCACCTACCTCAAGAAGCCTGAAGCAGAGCACATGGCGGAACTCGACCGTGCACTCCACTATCTCGTCAGCACCCCGACAATTGGCCTGACCTACCACGAAACCGAAACCACGGCGCCCAAGCTAATCAACTACGTGGATGCTGACCACGCCGGCGACTCCGACAACAGGCGCTCGCGCACCGGCTACATCTACCGACTCGAACCTATCGGGCCTATCTCGTGGCAGTCGAGCAAACAGGAACTAATCGCCCTCTCCTCAGCTGAAGCAGAATATATTGCACTCTGCTCAGCCACCAAGGAAGGACTGTACCTTCGCGAACTACTGGAAGAAGCGAAGCTGGCTCAGTTACCCAACCTTTCCCTGTTCTGCGACAATCGGTCAGAGATTCGAATAGCGAACAAGAATGGGCGGCTTCGCGAACAGGACGAAACATATCGCCCTGCGATATTTCTTCATAAAAGACGAGATAGAGAAGGGGAGACTCGATTTATCCTACTGCCCCACGTCCGAGATGGCAGCCGATTACTTGACCAAGAAACTTGGAAAGCAGAAGTTCGAGTACTGCATGCTGCTGACTGGACAAGGCCACGTCACCAGCAACGACACTCCAGAAGCGAAGGGAAGTGTTGGAAACAAGTGATTAACGCTTCTTATGTGTCGTAACACTGAATCGTAAACGAAGCAAACTACAGCGTAGCAATGGCGAGTCAACCGAGGAGGTTGACAGAAAAGTAACAGTCGGAGGTTATGCGAAAGGTCAAAGGTCAGCGACCTTTGACCCGACAAAAAACAGCGCGACAGCAAGGACAAACAACTGACTCGTTACTGAGCAGTTGCCCGAGTCGTCACTGTATCGAACCGCAACAGCAACAATAAAACAGTTGCATCTTTTCATATTCCTTGTAACCTTATAAAAAGCTTGTATTACTTTCTTATGATTAATCTATCTTGCCCTCACATACCAGCGCAAGGTGGTTCAACACTTATCATTGAACGCTTCCGCAAATACAACATCTAGAGCTTTAGCCTTGAAAAGATCCTAACGGCCTTTTTCGCTAGTAGTACGGTATGTCAAACATATATGCATGTTATACTTGTGTAGGCTGTAGTGGGGTAGCCAATATGGGGTACAACCCCATTAGGGTTTCATATTTGTACCCAACCTTCTGCTAGTTCATTCATTCCTGCCTGTAGTTTCTAACATGGTTTCAGAGCAGTAGGTCCGTAGGACCGTTTTTCTTCGGGCCCACCTATCGTTGTGGCTGCCCCAGGTGTCGCCTTGCCTTGCCTGCGCTGCGCTGCCCGCGCGCGCCTTGCCTTGCCTGCGCCTTGCCTTGCCTTGCCTGCGCTGCGCCGCCCGCGCGCGCCTTGCCTTGCCTGCGCTGCGCTGCCCGCGCGCGCCTTGCCTTGCCTGCGCTGTGCTGCCCGCGCCATTCCCTGCGTCTTCCTTGGTTTTCCTCCTGACGCGCCTGGCTGGCAGTTTTACGACCCCACCTCGCGCCGTGTCTTGCGTCTCAGGGCGTCACTTTTGACGAGCCGTCCCCAATTACCGTCTCTTTCCCTACCGCACTGCCCCTCGCCCCCCCCCCCCGCCGCTCTTTCTCGCTCCAGGTCCTTCCCAGGTAGACCCCCTCCCCGCGCCAGGTCCTGCTCCTTCAGGTGTTTCTCAGGTAGACCCTCCTGTGCCTGCGCCTGTTGAGGTCACTGGTGACTCAGGTCCTGCTGGGGGTGGTCCTGCTCGGGGTGCTGTCTCTGAGGGTGCTGCGCCTGGGGGTACGGAGCGTAAGCGAGAAGAGCCTGGGGGTGTTGAGCCTGGGGGTGCTGAGCCTGGGGGTGCGGAGTCTGGGGGTGCTGAGCCTGGGGGTGCGGAGTCTGGGGGTGCTGTGCCTGAGCGTGAGGAGCCTGGAGGTGCTGAGCCTGGGGGTGCCGAGTCTGAGGGTGCTGAGCCTGCGTGTGAGGGGCCTGAGGGTGCTGAGCCTGGAGGTACTGAGCCTGAGCGTGAGGAGCCTGGAGGTGCTGAGTCTGGGGGTGCTGAGCCTGCGCGTGAGGAGCCTGGGGGTGCTGAGTCTGGGGGTGCGGCGCCTGAGGGTACTGCGACTGCTGGTGCGCGGTCTCCTTGGAGTGGCCGCCTTCGTCCGCGTATCCCTCACAGCAGCTGCACGAGAGGTACGGTTGCTGTCAGGGTCGCGCTGCTGGAGCTCGGGGCTCTACTGCTGGAGGTACTTCTGCTGACGTCGCTGGAGCTGGGAGTGGTACTGGTACTTTGTCTACTGGAGGTGCTGGAGTCGCTGGTCCCGGAGGTGCTCGTACTGGAGGTACTGGAGCTGCTGGGGCTGGAGGTGCTGCGTCTGGGGGTGCTGCTGTTGGAGACACTGAGGCTGGAGACCCTGGGACTGGAGGTACTGGTTCTGGGGGTGCTACTGCTGGAGACACTGAGAGTGGAGACCCTGGGACTGGAGGTGCTGGTTCTGGGGGTGCTGCTGCTGGAGACACTGAGGTTGGAGACCCTGGGATTGGAGGTGTCGGTTCTGGGGGTGATGCTGCTGGTGGCACTGGTCCTAGAGGTCCTGGCGCTGGGGGTGTTGGAGGTGATGGAGCTGCTGAAATTGGTGGCACTGCACCGACGCGACTGTTCTTCGCTCCGCCGTCTCCGTCGTCTCAGCCACCGCCTGACTCTGTCCTTCGCCAGGTTCTTAGCCTCCCAGCGTTTGCTGGTCTTCCGTTACAGCCCGGCTCACCGCTGCCTGCTCCTTCTCCTTCCACTGAGCAACCTCGAAGCCTTGCTGAGCGTCGTGAGCCTGCGTCGCGTCCTATCTCGCCTGTTCGCACTCTCCGCACTGGTCGCACTGGTCGTCGTGTTCCTCGTCAGCGTCCGCCGGTTGTCCCCGGCGCGCACCTTGTCGCTCTTCGTCCTTCCTCTGCTCCGCAGCCTGTTCCTCTGCCGTCTCCTCCTGCGTCCTCTCTACCTGACGTTCCAGACCCTGAGTCTGACCGGTTTCGTGCTGCACACCCTACTGTCACGCGTCTGTTAGCCACTGTTGTCACTGACTCGTCGTTTGAGTCTGCTGCTGCGTCTGCCTTGGTCGCTGAGCTTGTTGACTTTGCTGCTGCCTGTCGTCTAGACTACGCCGCTAGTCTTGTTGCTGAGTCTGAGCCTGTCTGTCCTCCGTCCATCAGGGGTGAGTGTGCTCTTGGCACGGACGTTCTTGAGGACAGGCACGAGGACCTTGAGTGTCTTGCAGCCGCTGCGCCTCATCTCGTGGCCATGCTGCTTGCCCCTGAGAGAGACCCGGATGCACCAGACATCCCGACCCCGCGCTCTTACGCTGAGGCGATCGCGGGTGAGTACTCCTCTCAGTGGCAGACAGCCATGGACGTAGAGATGGCATCCTGGAAGTCCACAGGCACTTACGTCGATGAGGTTCCCCCTCCTGGGGCGAACATCGTCGATGGCATGTGGATTTTTAGGGTGAAGCGGCCGCCGGGTTCTCCGCCTTTCTTCAAGGCTCGTTACGTTGCTAGAGGCTTCAGTCAGCGAGAGGGAGTAGACTTCTTCCAGACCTTCTCCCCTACCCCGAAGATGACCACTCTTCGGGTGCTGCTGCACGTTGCCGCTCAGCGTGACTACGAGCTTCACTCTCTTGACTTCAGCACATCCTTCTTACAGGGCGGCCTGCACGAGGAGATCTGGCTGCGCCACCCACCTGGCTTCACTGGGTCGTTCCCTCCTGGTACCCAGTGGAGCCTCCGGCGGCCGGTCTACGGTCTCCGTCAGGCGCCTCGTGAGTGGCACGACACACTGAGGACTGCTGACCCGTCGCTGTTTCTACGCACCGACACTTCGCTGCCACCGTTCTACATCTTCGTGTACGTCGACGACTTGGTCTTTGCTACTGCTGACACTGAGGCTCTCGCTCAGGTGAAGTCGGAGCTGCAGAAGAGACACACGTGCACAGACCTGGGTGAGCTGCGCAGCTACCTTGGCTTGCAGATCACCCGGGACAGAGCACGCCGCACTATCACACTGACTCAGTCACACATGGTACAGCAGGTCCTTCAGCGCGTCGGCATCACCTGGTCCTCGCCACAGTCCACTCCTCTGCCTACAGGTCACTCGCTCTCAGCTCCACCTTCGGACGAGTCCGTAGAGTCGAGTGGTCCTTACCCAGAGCTAGTGGGCTGCCTCATGTACCTGATGACTTGCACTCGACCTGACCTTGCGTACCCTCTTGGCCTTCTGGCTCGCTCGGCACCGAAAGGTGCACATGGATGCTGCTAAGAGGGTACTGCGCTATCTGTGCAGTACATCGGGCATGAGGCTCGTGCTTGGAGGACGGAGCGACGTTGTCCTCACTGGACACTCTGACGCGTCTTGGGTTGACGACCAGGCTACGCAGCGGTCGTCACAGGGTTACACCTTCAGCCTTGGCTCCGGCTCTGTTTCTTGGCGGTCTACTCGCTCGCCTTCTGTTCTCAGCTCCAGTTGTGAGGCTGAGATCTACGCCATAGCCGTGGCTGCACAGGAGTTACGCTGGCTCACCTACCTGCTGACTGACTTGGGAGAGAGGCCTCGTTCTCCTCCAGTTCTGTACGTCGACAACAACGATTGTCATTGCCATTGCCTTGCCTTGTGTCAGGAGCCATTGCCTTGTGTCAGGAGCACAGACTGGAGCACATAACGAAGCACATTGCTCTGCGTTACTTCCTGGCTCGAGAGTTGTGTGAAAGCTAGAACGAGAATTAGGAGCCATAGCTAGGTAAACCCTAGCTAGGCAAGAGAGAAATGAGCAAAGGAGGGGTTTCACTAGCAGCAATGAGGATACATATAGCAAACCCTAGATGGGTTGTACTCGCTATAGAGCACCCCACTACAGGCTAGAGAATAACATTCTGACACACCCCCATAGCCAAAGTGGGGTGTAATCAGTACAATGAGCAAGCAGGTATAGAGCAGGAGTTCACAAAGGTAAGCAAAACTAGAGTTAATCACAGCGGGCAAGTGAGGAGGAGGAACTGTGGAGGGAGAGAAGATGGGAGGCAACGACTGAAGCTGCAGAGGCACGAACACATGAGCGGCTGACTCAGTGGCTACCGAAGCAAGGGCGACGGACTACTGGAGTGACTGGCTCCGCGGCTATAGACGAGCGGCAGGAGCAACGGACCCACTGGCGACTGGTGCAACAGGCTCACTGGCTACCGAAGCAAGGGCGACGGACTACAGGCGCTGCAGGCGACACGACAGCTACCTTCACACAACCTCCTCCAGCTGCCCCACACCCTCGACACACACCCCCTGCTTCAAACCCTAGCTCCACTCCCACGTCACCCCCCTAGCACCACTCCTTTGGCTCCTACACACCCACCCCCCTGAGCGGCAGCTGCAGCAGCGGGAGACGGAGGAGGAGGAGGAGCAGGGAACGGCACACAGAAGCTGCACCCCCATACCCCCCACCCCCAAACCCTAATGCAGGAGAACGGGCAGCAGCAGGGGTGGGGCGCCGTCAGAACCACGGGGGACAGCGGGCAGCGCAGGGGAAGAGGAAACAGGGCGCCCACGGGCCTGGCGCAGCCCGTACGAACCGCGCGCGGGCGGCCCGAGGTGCGCCCTGGCCTGGCGCAGCCCGTACGGGCCGCGCGCGGGCCTGGCGCAGCCCGTACGGGCCGCGCGCGGGCCTGGCGCAGCCCGTACGGGCCGCGCGCGGGCCTGGCGCAGCCCGTACGGGCCGCGCGCAGGCTGTACGGGCCGCGCTCGGGCCCTACGCAGGTCGCGCAGGCCGCGACGGGCGACGGGGGGCGACGCGCGGGTCCCCGTCGCCCGTCGCAGCGCCTCCCGGGGGCGACGCGCGGAGTGACGGGGCAGAAAGCCGCCGCGCGCCTCGGGGCGCACGGCGGGCAGAAAACCGCCGCGCGCCTCGGGGCGCACGGCGGGCAGAAAACCGCCGCACGCTCCGAGCGCGCGGCGGGATGAAAAATCCGTCGCACGCCACGGGGCGTGCAACACACAGAGTAGCAGTAGCAGCGGAAGCAGTGAGGTGGGCCCACAGGCCGGGAGCGTAGATGCTCTGAAACCATGTGAAAGCTAGAACGAGAATTAGGAGCCATAGCTAGGTAAACCCTAGCTAGGCAAGAGAGAAATGAGCAAAGGAGGGGTTTCACTAGCAGCAATGAGGATACATATAGCAAACCCTAGATGAGTTGTACTCGCTATAGAGCACCCCACTACAGGCTAGAGAATAACATTCTGACAAGTTACAGCAGCGAGGTCAGCTTCGTCTTGCTCACGTGGCCACTCGGGCCAACACTGCTGATATATTCACCAAGGCACTTCCGTCTGGTGATCATCAGCGCCTTTGTACTTTGTTAGGCCTTGTGCCTACGTTTCCGCACTTGCTGTAGTCTCTGCTTGTACTGTGATCTATATATATATATATATTTATATATATACCTGCATGCTTGCTTTTGCTAGGTAGTGATCACTGTGATGCTATTGTTGCATATATACCTCTGCATGTAAACTGGCCTTGTGGCCCTTTGCTTGTGCTCAGTGCGTGTGGTGACGTTGTGATCCACCCTGAGCTTGTTTTGCCTTTCTTGACTAGTCTTGTGACCCCTTGCTCTCCCCCACTTTGCCTATGGAGGTGTGTCAAACATATATGCATGTTATACTTGTGTAGGCTGTAGTGGGGTAGCCAATATGGGGTACAACCCCATTAGGGTTTCATATTTGTACCCAACCCAAACTTGTACCGTATTACCGTACTTATAATTAATCTATCTTGCCCTCACATACCAGCGCAAGGTGGTTCAACACTTATCATTGAACGCTTATGCAAATACAACATCTAGAGCTTTAGCCTTAAAAAGATCCTAAGTGCCTTTTCAGCCCAACAGGTACCAGCTCCCTAGAAAGCGCAGGGTCGCTAGTAGTACGGTACACCCACCAAAGCTATTACCCTTTCAATTTGATCCAACCTCTTTTGGTGAAACCCTTTCGCCATTGTTATGAATGAACTTGCAGAGTGCGCAGTAAAACGAATAACGAGAATGAATGAACTACTGAATGACGATACAAGGAAAGTGACGAGGTTTTATAAGGGGAACCCTAGCTAGGCGAAGGGGTCGGGCTAGGATGGATCGGGAAGTGTTGCGATTGGAGCGGTGGCGACTCGGAAGTGGTTCGGGGCGGAAAAGTAGGCCGAACCAGGCTGACGCGTGGTGTTCGGATTGTACTCGCTAAAATGCGAGTACAGTAAGGAATTGTAATTCCTTACACTCTCCCACCTTCCAAATAAGGCCTCCCTGTATGTAGATGGAGCCTTCCTCTTCAGCTGAATCAGACGGCTGAAATTTCTTGTACAATAATTTTGAAAAGGTTGGAATGTAGGCCGTCGATGAAGTGGGATCCCGATCTGACGGCTACAGATGGCCTGGCCCAATTTGAATTGGAGGTTGAAATGTGGGCCGTAGGATGAAGATTGATTTCGATCTGACGGACGCGAACACTTCTGACGAAAACGAACTGAAAGTTGGAATTCAAGCCGTTGATGCACTTTGAAGTCGATCTGACGGTCGACTATGACGCGAACTTGGGGGGAACCTGCTGACGCGGTGATCAGTCGCGACTGTACAGGAACCATTGATTTCGATGAAGGCAATCGCAGTCGTACGTCGTGCTGACGCATTCTGACAAGGTCAGAAATCGTGCCGAAGAAAATGCCGAAGGAAAACAGTGCAGCGCACTTTCTCCCCCCTCCCAAGAAAACTGTCACAAAAACTTTCACAGCTGCGCCGAGGTGAGAAAACAAACAAAACCAGCCGTTAAGTCGCACGTAAAAGCACGGATGATTAGGCGAAAGGGCGTCGGTGTGGGAAAATGGTGAAGAAACCAGGTGTTAAGTGTTGAGATACTAGCACAAGTGGTAGTTAGGTTTAGGGCCTAGGCTTAGTAGCCTAGGCCAAGGGGGGAGAGGAAGTTTGTGCCAAGAGAGAAAGTCGAAAATAGGAATGATGCAATATGAGAAACAAGTACAAGTTATAGTTCAGGAAGGGTGCACCACCAAGCAAGAACAAATGTATGACTACACTACAGCTAGAACTACATGCAGTTATATATAATTCTGACATCCCCCCGTAACTGCATGCAGGAATAGCTAAGTGAAAGACACAACCTGCAGGGGTACACCACAGACCGAGAAAACAGCAACAGCAGGCAAGGCAGCAGAAAAGGTTCGGCAGCAAAGGGGCAGGCGACAGCAAGGCAATTCTGCCACCCCCTTACTCTCCTCCCCCCCGGACCACAGGAGGGGTGGCAGGGAGAGAGAGGAGGCGGGCTGGCGCTGGCTGGTCACCCCTTCCTTCCCCTCACCCCCCCCCTCCCCCTCCCCCCCACACTGCTGCAGGAGCAGCAGAGGGGGGAAGAGAGGAGAGGTGGAGGGACGGCTGCTGGTTGGTCTCACACCCGCCACCCCAGTGCCACTCCCCCGGCTCCCCCACACCCTCACACCCTCCCCCCCAGCGGCAGCTGCAGCAGTGGGAACGAAAGGAGGAGGAGGGGAAAGGAAGCACAGGGGCGGCTGCACCGAGTGCAGGCGCGGGTGAGGCAGGGGCACCGTCGCGGGCGCCAGGGGCGGGTCCGCGGCGGCTCAGGGCACCGTCGCGGGCGCCAGGGGCGGGTCCGCGGCGGCTCAGGGCACCGTCGCGGGCGCCAGGGGCGGGTCCGCGGCGGCTCAGGGCACCGTCGCGGGCGCCAGGGGCGGGTCCGCGGCGGCTCAGGGCACCGTCGCGGGCGCCAGGGGCGGGTCCGCGGCGGCTCAGGGCACAGTCGCGAGCGCCAGGGGCGGGTCCGCGGCGGCTCAGGGCACCGTCGCGGGCGCCAGGGGCGGGTCCGCGGCGGCTCAGGGCACCGTCGCGGGCGCCAGGGGCGGGTCCGCGGCGGCTCAGGGCACCGTCGCGGGCGCCAGGGGCGGGTCCGCGGCGGCTCAGGGCACCGTCGCGGGCGCCAGGGGCGGGTCCGCGGCGGCTCAGGGCACTGTCGCGAGCGCCAGGGGCGGGTCCGCGGCGGCTCAGGGCACCGTCGCGGGCGCCAGGGGCGGGTCCGCGGCGGCTCAGGGCACCGTCGCGGGCGCCAGGGGCGGGTCCGCGACGAGCAGATAAAACGTCACGCGCCACCCGGGCGCGGGACAGAAGGAAATTCGCCACGCGCCCGAGGCGCGCGACCGGAAAAACAGCAGCGGAAGCTTGAGGCAGGCCCACAGGCCAGGACGTAACAGGCTCTAATGCCATGTTGAGATACTAGCACAAGTGGTAGTTAGGTTTAGGGCCTAGGCTTAGTAGCCTAGGCCAAGGGGGGAGAGGAAGTTTGTGCCAAGAGAGAAAGTCGAAAATAGGAATGATGCAATATGAGAAACAAGTACAAGTTATAGTTCAGGAAGGGTGCACCACCAAGCAAGAACAAATGTATGACTACACTACAGCTAGAACTACATGCAGTTATATATAATTCTGACATTAAGGGCCCCAAAATTCTCAAGGGCGAACTTGTCGAAGTAGACCAGAAACTGCGATGAAAAATCGTCGTTGCTCGAACTGTCAAATTTTGTCGTTACACCACCAGAATTTCGATGGTACTTTCCGCAGCTGCAGCGGGCAGCACCTGACGTGGTGAAATCAGATCGTTTGTCGCTGTCGGGTCGAGTTGAGCGGGTTGTCGTTAGTAGAATTGGAGCGGTTGTATTCCGAATCCTCTGGCAGTAAAATCGGGGATGATACGAAAATTCGGTGGTGAAGGCGATTGGTCGCGAAGTTGAAGACGAGAGTTGGCGATGGTCTTCGAAGTAGTAACCGTATCGAAAATCCCTCCGGTCGAATTTGCCGAATGCGGTGTTCTTGTCAAATGACGTCATCACTCCCAGCGGGTTTGTCCAGACTCGCCGAACGCTTTGTCGTAATGCGCCGGTGACTCCTGGGCAGAGATGAAAAAATTACAGCTGTCTCTCCCCCCTTCCACTGTTGCTGCTGCCACCTAAAGTTCGTCGTAAGTCGCTCGTACCCCTGAAAAACTCTGTGTAGTTCCCGCGATGTTGTCTCACGTTGTTGTCGCGCGCGTGTAACCAAAAGCCAAGAAATCCCGCGAAAATGTCGGCGCTTCCCGCCGTAACCGGTAAGTTCGTCCGTAAAACTCTGCAAATGTCGTTGTCGAAACCCCCGTAAATTCTCGGCGGCAGGTGTAGTTCTCCTCCGAAATTTTCGGTCGTAGTATAGCCGCCCACTCAGTCACCAGTAGTTTCCGTCAGTTCACCCGAACCCAGCATGCGGGTATAATCGGGAACCGGGGACTTGCCCTGGGTTATTCCGAGACCGTCGTTCACGGAGCCTAGCGCGCCTCAATGCCTACGACCTTGTCGTCGAACTGCTCCTGCCAATGTTGTTTAACTGAAAACCACGATTCTCCCGCCAGCGCTTTGCCGACGTGGCAGATTGCTCGTCGTTGGCAGGAATTTTCTGAAGCTTTCTGCTGCTCCCACGTATACTGAAGAATTTTCGGAGGCGTGTTATTGAACACCCTCGATTCCACCCATTTTTTTGTGTCGTAATCACCCGAAAATCGCGGTTGAGGCAGCAGTCCCGAAGTTATTTTCCGCCGTGTAGCCCCGACGTTTCCGCCGTTAACCCTGGTACTCCGATGTTCACCCATCTTCATACCCGTCGAAGCCACTTAACGAATCCCAGGTATCCTTGGCGATGCACCCCTCGCCGCGCCTCCATGTATAAATATCAAACCCTTTCGAAGGTCTACCGAATAGACTCCGAAATTCGCGGTGGAGTGGTGCACGTTCTCAACCTCTCACTCAAGTGATCTGCTGGATCACCCACAACTTTCCCTCCACAACATTTTTTTTTGTCTTCACCCCCCGACAATTTCGCTTCCCGCCGTTCACCCAGCGTCCGCTTTTGTCAGATGGGGTATTGTCGATGATGCCCGCGCGATAATCCGGCTACGGTGCAGGCGCAAATGCTATCGGAGTCGGGGCACTTTTATTTAAAAAGCTCGCACCCGACCGCTTTGCAGCCCACCAGCCTATCACGCCACGTAATACCGCAGGTTCCGGGTCTCAGCTTCGCCGCTGCGCAGTCAACTCATGTAGACGTCCGGGTCAGGAGAAACCAGTAAACTGCACCGTTGTTGTCATCGCAGCTCCCCGACTTTTTCGCGTGCCGTTCACCCAGCCCGCTTTTGTCGGAGTAGAACAGTGCCGCGAACTCCCTTTTTTTGGTATTTTCGTACAGCTGTCGAACGAGCACCAAACCAGGTGCCTTTAACCAGCACAGGGTAGGCACGTGTTCACCCCCGTTATTCATCCGAAAAAGGTCGACTGCATGAGTCGGAACCAGTAATCGGTGGGGATGGTGAGGTTCGGGCGAAGTAGGGCCGCAGATCGGTTCCACCGGCGTTTAATCTGCTCCCAACCCCGTTCTTCAACCCCGCTTAGCCGCTGGGCAGTTTCTTCTCGTGTGTCCCGGCGGCCTGTACCACACACCTCCGAAATTGGCGGGGTAGTACGTTGAACACCGTTTAATCGTGGGCTGTTGCGGCTGTCCCCGAAAACGACTTCCCGGGACGGGGAAACCGATCTCGAAACGGTCGAACAGCTGGCAACAACTCCAGGCACGCAGCGTCGAACGAGGATTTTTCGAGTGTCCGGCCCAAATTGCCCTCGCCGCCTGCGTCCCACTCCGCTGAGTGCGATTTAGCCACTCCGTTGTTTGTTGCAGCCCGTAAGTGTCGGCGGGTCCAAAGCTCCCGTCTGTCCACATGCACTTCTGCCGAAAACGTTGATGACGCGCCCGCCAATGCAGTAAAGGCCGCTGCACTTAACAGGTCGGGCGGGACGGCAGTTGACTCCCGCATAAATCGGGCAGTCCTCGTGGCGTCTCTCCTCGTCACCAGCTTTTTCAGACGCAATTACTTTAGCGCCTGGCGAGTCCGTACAGTTGCCCCTTGTTTTTTCTTCAACAGTTCCGAAATTGTCGCCCACAGTGCTGCATGTCCGTTGTCAACAGGTGCAACACTCCGAAAATGTCGCGCGCAAGTTGACGACGACCCACGTCAACTGCCGCACAAGACGACGACTCCGAAATCTTCGTGCAGCCGTCGACGCAGGTCCGCTAACGCCAGCTGCCACACGAAAATAACTCCGAAATCGTCGCGACGCAGCGGAAAAAACTCACGTTCAATGTCGCGACAGCTACAGCTGTCCGTTGCCCGGGGGGAGGGAGGTCACGGTCGATCGCGACCGTTCGAGCTAAGGATCTGGCGGTGCCCAAGGAGTGCCCGTAAAAACATCGCCGCGAAGAGCAACTAACTAGTTCTCTTGGCCGGCCTACGCAACTCCTGGACCCCAAGACATCCTTCCTCGTCCCCCCCCCGAGGGGTATTACACTCTAAAAAGCGGGGTAGGCTAGGAAAGTAGCTCTGATACCAGGTGTTATGAATGAACTTGCAGAGTGCGCAGTAAAACGAATAACGAGAATGAATGAACTACTGAATGACGATACAAGGAAAGTGACGAGGTTTTATAAGGGGAACCCTAGCTAGGCGAAGGGGTCGGGCTAGGATGGATCGGGAAGTGTTGCGATTGGAGCGGTGGCGACTCGGAAGTGGTTCGGGGCGGAAAAGTAGGCCGAACCAGGCTGACGCGTGGTGTTCGGATTGTACTCGCTAAAATGCGAGTACAGTAAGGAATTGTAATTCCTTACACTCTCCCACCTTCCAAATAAGGCCTCCCTGTATGTAGATGGAGCCTTCCTTAGCGAGTATGCCATTGATATCCTCTTCAGCTGAATCAGACGGCTGAAATTTCTTGTACAATAATTTTGAAAAGGTTGGAATGTAGGCCGTCGATGAAGTGGGATCCCGATCTGACGGCTACAGATGGCCTGGCCCAATTTGAATTGGAGGTTGAAATGTGGGCCGTAGGATGAAGATTGATTTCGATCTGACGGACGCGAACACTTCTGACGAAAACGAACTGAAAGTTGGAATTCAAGCCGTTGATGCACTTTGAAGTCGATCTGACGGTCGACTATGACGCGAACTTGGGGGGAACCTGCTGACGCGGTGATCAGTCGCGACTGTACAGGAACCATTGATTTCGATGAAGGCAATCGCAGTCGTACGTCGTGCTGACGCATTCTGACAAGGTCAGAAATCGTGCCGAAGAAAATGCCGAAGGAAAACAGTGCAGCGCACTTTCTCCCCCCTCCCAAGAAAACTGTCACAAAAACTTTCACAGCTGCGCCGAGGTGAGAAAACAAACAAAACCAGCCGTTAAGTCGCACGTAAAAGCACGGATGATTAGGCGAAAGGGCGTCGGTGTGGGAAAATGGTGAAGAAACCAGGTGTTAAGTGTTGAGATACTAGCACAAGTGGTAGTTAGGTTTAGGGCCTAGGCTTAGTAGCCTAGGCCAAGGGGGGAGAGGAAGTTTGTGCCAAGAGAGAAAGTCGAAAATAGGAATGATGCAATATGAGAAACAAGTACAAGTTATAGTTCAGGAAGGGTGCACCACCAAGCAAGAACAAATGTATGACTACACTACAGCTAGAGCTGCATGCAGTTATATATAATTCTGACATCCCCCCGTAACTGCATGCAGGAATAGCTAAGTGAAAGACACAACCTGCAGGGGTACACCACAGACCGAGAAAACAGCAACAGCAGGCAAGGCAGCAGAAAAGGTTCGGCAGCAAAGGGGCAGGCGACAGCAAGGCAATTCTGCCACCCCCTTACTCTCCTCCCCCCCGGACCACAGGAGGGGTGGCAGGGAGAGAGAGGAGGCGGGCTGGCGCTGGCTGGTCACCCCTTCCTTCCCCTCACCCCCCCCCTCCCCCTCCCCCCCACACTGCTGCAGGAGCAGCAGAGGGGGGAAGAGAGGAGAGGTGGAGGGACGGCTGCTGGTTGGTCTCACACCCGCCACCCCAGTGCCACTCCCCCGGCTCCCCCACACCCTCACACCCTCCCCCCCAGCGGCAGCTGCAGCAGTGGGAACGAAAGGAGGAGGAGGGGAAAGGAAGCACAGGGGCGGCTGCACCGAGTGCAGGCGCGGGTGAGGCAGGGGCACCGTCGCGGGCGCCAGGGGCGGGTCCGCGGCGGCTCAGGGCACCGTCGCGGGCGCCAGGGGCGGGTCCGCGGCGGCTCAGGGCACCGTCGCGGGCGCCAGGGGCGGGTCCGCGGCGGCTCAGGGCACCGTCGCGGGCGCCAGGGGCGGGTCCGCGGCGGCTCAGGGCACCGTCGCGGGCGCCAGGGGCGGGTCCGCGGCGGCTCAGGGCACAGTCGCGAGCGCCAGGGGCGGGTCCGCGGCGGCTCAGGGCACCGTCGCGGGCGCCAGGGGCGGGTCCGCGGCGGCTCAGGGCACCGTCGCGGGCGCCAGGGGCGGGTCCGCGGCGGCTCAGGGCACCGTCGTGGGCGTCAGGGGCGGGTCCGCGGCGGCTCAGGGCACCGTCGCGGGCGCCAGGGGCGGGTCCGCGGCGGCTCAGGGCACTGTCGCGAGCGCCAGGGGCGGGTCCGCGGCGGCTCAGGGCACCGTCGCGGGCGCCAGGGGCGGGTCCGCGGCGGCTCAGGGCACCGTCGCGGGCGCCAGGGGCGGGTCCGCGACGAGCAGATAAAACGTCACGCGCCACCCGGGCGCGGGACAGAAGGAAATTCGCCACGCGCCCGAGGCGCGCGACCGGAAAAACAGCAGCGGAAGCTTGAGGCAGGCCCACAGGCCAGGACGTAACAGGCTCTAATGCCATGTTGAGATACTAGCACAAGTGGTAGTTAGGTTTAGGGCCTAGGCTTAGTAGCCTAGGCCAAGGGGGGAGAGGAAGTTTGTGCCAAGAGAGAAAGTCGAAAATAGGAATGATGCAATATGAGAAACAAGTACAAGTTATAGTTCAGGAAGGGTGCACCACCAAGCAAGAACAAATGTATGACTACACTACAGCTAGAACTACATGCAGTTATATATAATTCTGACATTAAGGGCCCCAAAATTCTCAAGGGCGAACTTGTCGAAGTAGACCAGAAACTGCGATGAAAAATCGTCGTTGCTCGAACTGTCAAATTTTGTCGTTACACCACCAGAATTTCGATGGTACTTTCCGCAGCTGCAGCGGGCAGCACCTGACGTGGTGAAATCAGATCGTTTGTCGCTGTCGGGTCGAGTTGAGCGGGTTGTCGTTAGTAGAATTGGAGCGGTTGTATTCCGAATCCTCTGGCAGTAAAATCGGGGATGATACGAAAATTCGGTGGTGAAGGCGATTGGTCGCGAAGTTGAAGACGAGAGTTGGCGATGGTCTTCGAAGTAGTAACCGTATCGAAAATCCCTCCGGTCGAATTTGCCGAATGCGGTGTTCTTGTCAAATGACGTCATCACTCCCAGCGGGTTTGTCCAGACTCGCCGAACGCTTTGTCGTAATGCGCCGGTGACTCCTGGGCAGAGATGAAAAAATTACAGCTGTCTCTCCCCCCTTCCACTGTTGCTGCTGCCACCTAAAGTTCGTCGTAAGTCGCTCGTACCCCTGAAAAACTCTGTGTAGTTCCCGCGATGTTGTCTCACGTTGTTGTCGCGCGCGTGTAACCAAAAGCCAAGAAATCCCGCGAAAATGTCGGCGCTTCCCGCCGTAACCGGTAAGTTCGTCCGTAAAACTCTGCAAATGTCGTTGTCGAAACCCCCGTAAATTCTCGGCGGCAGGTGTAGTTCTCCTCCGAAATTTTCGGTCGTAGTATAGCCGCCCACTCAGTCACCAGTAGTTTCCGTCAGTTCACCCGAACCCAGCATGCGGGTATAATCGGGAACCGGGGACTTGCCCTGGGTTATTCCGAGACCGTCGTTCACGGAGCCTAGCGCGCCTCAATGCCTACGACCTTGTCGTCGAACTGCTCCTGCCAATGTTGTTTAACTGAAAACCACGATTCTCCCGCCAGCGCTTTGCCGACGTGGCAGATTGCTCGTCGTTGGCAGGAATTTTCTGAAGCTTTCTGCTGCTCCCACGTATACTGAAGAATTTTCGGAGGCGTGTTATTGAACACCCTCGATTCCACCCATTTTTTTGTGTCGTAATCACCCGAAAATCGCGGTTGAGGCAGCAGTCCCGAAGTTATTTTCCGCCGTGTAGCCCCGACGTTTCCGCCGTTAACCCTGGTACTCCGATGTTCACCCATCTTCATACCCGTCGAAGCCACTTAACGAATCCCAGGTATCCTTGGCGATGCACCCCTCGCCGCGCCTCCATGTATAAATATCAAACCCTTTCGAAGGTCTACCGAATAGACTCCGAAATTCGCGGTGGAGTGGTGCACGTTCTCAACCTCTCACTCAAGTGATCTGCTGGATCACCCACAACTTTCCCTCCACAACATTTTTTTTTGTCTTCACCCCCCGACAATTTCGCTTCCCGCCGTTCACCCAGCGTCCGCTTTTGTCAGATGGGGTATTGTCGATGATGCCCGCGCGATAATCCGGCTACGGTGCAGGCGCAAATGCTATCGGAGTCGGGGCACTTTTATTTAAAAAGCTCGCACCCGACCGCTTTGCAGCCCACCAGCCTATCACGCCACGTAATACCGCAGGTTCCGGGTCTCAGCTTCGCCGCTGCGCAGTCAACTCATGTAGACGTCCGGGTCAGGAGAAACCAGTAAACTGCACCGTTGTTGTCATCGCAGCTCCCCGACTTTTTCGCGTGCCGTTCACCCAGCCCGCTTTTGTCGGAGTAGAACAGTGCCGCGAACTCCCTTTTTTTGGTATTTTCGTACAGCTGTCGAACGAGCACCAAACCAGGTGCCTTTAACCAGCACAGGGTAGGCACGTGTTCACCCCCGTTATTCATCCGAAAAAGGTCGACTGCATGAGTCGGAACCAGTAATCGGTGGGGATGGTGAGGTTCGGGCGAAGTAGGGCCGCAGATCGGTTCCACCGGCGTTTAATCTGCTCCCCACCCCGTTCTTCAACCCCGCTTAGCCGCTGGGCAGTTTCTTCTCGTGTGTCCCGGCGGCCTGTACCACACACCTCCGAAATTGGCGGGGTAGTACGTTGAACACCGTTTAATCGTGGGCTGTTGCGGCTGTCCCCGAAAACGACTTCCCGGGACGGGGAAACCGATCTCGAAACGGTCGAACAGCTGGCAACAACTCCAGGCACGCAGCGTCGAACGAGGATTTTTCGAGTGTCCGGCCCAAATTGCCCTCGCCGCCTGCGTCCCACTCCGCTGAGTGCGATTTAGCCACTCCGTTGTTTGTTGCAGCCCGTAAGTGTCGGCGGGTCCAAAGCTCCCGTCTGTCCACATGCACTTCTGCCGAAAACGTTGATGACGCGCCCGCCAATGCAGTAAAGGCCGCTGCACTTAACAGGTCGGGCGGGACGGCAGTTGACTCCCGCATAAATCGGGCAGTCCTCGTGGCGTCTCTCCTCGTCACCAGCTTTTTCAGACGCAATTACTTTAGCGCCTGGCGAGTCCGTACAGTTGCCCCTTGTTTTTTCTTCAACAGTTCCGAAATTGTCGCCCACAGTGCTGCATGTCCGTTGTCAACAGGTGCAACACTCCGAAAATGTCGCGCGCAAGTTGACGACGACCCACGTCAACTGCCGCACAAGACGACGACTCCGAAATCTTCGTGCAGCCGTCGACGCAGGTCCGCTAACGCCAGCTGCCACACGAAAATAACTCCGAAATCGTCGCGACGCAGCGGAAAAAACTCACGTTCAATGTCGCGACAGCTACAGCTGTCCGTTGCCCGGGGGGAGGGAGGTCACGGTCGATCGCGACCGTTCGAGCTAAGGATCTGGCGGTGCCCAAGGAGTGCCCGTAAAAACATCGCCGCGAAGAGCAACTAACTAGTTCTCTTGGCCGGCCTACGCAACTCCTGGACCCCAAGACATCCTTCCTCGTCCCCCCCCCGAGGGGTATTACACTCTAAAAAGCGGGGTAGGCTAGGAAAGTAGCTCTGATACCAGGTGTTATGAATGAACTTGCAGAGTGCGCAGTAAAACGAATAACGAGAATGAATGAACTACTGAATGACGATACAAGGAAAGTGACGAGGTTTTATAAGGGGAACCCTAGCTAGGCGAAGGGGTCGGGCTAGGATGGATCGGGAAGTGTTGCGATTGGAGCGGTGGCGACTCGGAAGTGGTTCGGGGCGGAAAAGTAGGCCGAACCAGGCTGACGCGTGGTGTTCGGATTGTACTCGCTAAAATGCGAGTACAGTAAGGAATTGTAATTCCTTACAGCCATGTTCCTCTCGTAACACCACGCTCCTAAGTCCTAAGGTTAGTTACGGTAGTTCTTTAACATGTTTTGCAACTTTGCAACAGACCAATCTCTTAAACGGTTGGTGCAAATTTTACAATAGGATACTAAGTAACAAACATCACAACATCCTCCCTCCCAAGTCATCCACCACAAGCGACTCTCCGTCCACAACATTCTAAAGTCTCAATGATGCAGGGTTACCATCATCACCACTATGTTACTGGTGGTGGTGGTGGTGCGCTCACTTGCACACAACAGCCCATGCCTAGAACCTGGCATTGCAGCTTTCCTAGGAACGCAGATGGGGGGATGCATGTTGCTGCTCTAGGTTTCCTAGGAGGAGGAAGGGGCGGACCTAGCCAGGTGACCCATGTGGCTTTGAACGATGGTTTTAGCCGTGCTGCTTGGATGAACCCAAAGTTGCGCTTGCCACCTCCGGGAATGTACTGTGCCCATGAGGGCAGAGAGCATGAAACAACCTGCAGCCGAAGGACAGCACAACACAAATGTTAACCCGAGGACATTGCTGTGGAAGGCTTCCACCCATTCTCAGCTCAATCCACTGCCCCCAACCCTTCGCCTTCCTCTACTCCATCCTCAGACCTACCCCACTCGCTCAGACCCCGCTCCTGCCCCTCTGGCTCTCTTTCCTCACCCCAGCCTTGCACCTTGTGCTGCGCACCTCGATATTCCATGCGTTGAAGGGTTCAAAGTTGAAGCACGCAAGGGCCACGTCGCGCACAGCAAAGGAGGCGTTGGTGTTGCTCACGTCGCAGCTCCACATGTTCTGCTGCTCGCCGTACTGCTGCCAGCTGCCCGTCACTGTGCACGACACGTTCACCAGGCTCAAAGGTGCTGCCCAGGGGACACACACGCACACACGCACATGCACACACAAACGCATGCGCAAGTGCACACACACACACAAGTACACACGCATAAACAGGGATAAGAGGAGAAATCGGATGGAGGGTTTGTTAAGAGTTTAGCCAGTGTGCAAATCAAGGTGCCTCCCATACCACAAAACAGCGACGCAAATCGGATGCAAGGCTTATCTAGCAGCAGCAGCAGCAGTCGCGGCGGCGGCAGCAGCGGCAGCAGCAGAAGCAGCAGACAGCAGTATGAGCAGGCCGCGAGCTGCCAGGTACCGTCAGCATCTCACCAGACACAGGAGCGGGGGGTGCCCTGGGGGTCGTTGACTTGGGTGGCGGGGGGCGCTTGCCCTTGGGTGGAGGAGGGGAGCGGGGAGCGGGGGGGAAGGGGGGAGGCGGGGAGGCGGGGGGGAGGGCGCCGGCAGCGAGGCGGGCGAGGAGGCCGACAGCGACGGCATTGGCGGCGGCTGAGGGCTCCGTGAAGGCCGGCTGCACCCGCGAGTCCACAAAGCCATCCGTCTGGGGGGGCGGGGAAAGGGGGGAGAAGGGGATGGCAGGGCATGGTTGGGAAAGGCAAGTGCAGCCGTGAACCCAGAAAGCCATCGGTCTGCGGTAGGTCTTTGTGTATGCATGGTTGTGCTTCGACATCAATGGATGCTGGTACGTTCACACCAAACCCCCTCACAGGGTTTCCCCTACAAGCACATACATAACGCAAACACGGGTGAAAAATCACTCGAAACGACTCATGGCCTTGCCCCCCATCATTCCCCCCTCAAGCAGGACCCACGGCATGGGCCTGTGCTTGCGTCCACTACTGCGTTGCCGTGCCAAGAACAACTCCCCACGTTCCCAAGCGCATGCAGAACACAAGCTGGTTCACTCCACACCACAACGACTCACAGCATTGCCCCCCACCTCCCTTCTAGCACGACTCACAGCGTTGCCCCTCCCACCCCCTTCCTCCAATCAGGACTCACAGCATTGCCCCTCCTCCCCCCCTCCCTTCAAGCACGACTCACAGCGTTGCCCCTCCTCCCCCCCTCCCTTCAAGCACGACTCACAGCGTTGCCCCTCCTTCCCCCCTCCCTTCGAGCACGACTCACAGCATTGCCCCTCCTCCCCCCCTCCCTTGATCAGGACTCACGGCGTTGGGGCCGCCAACGATGGCACCAACGAGCACGTTGGGGTTGGGGGAGGCGCTCTGCAGGTAGGTGGTGTTGCCGCCCTGGCAGGTGACTGGCGTGGGGTCCACGTTGAATGACACAATGGACGCCGCCCGGTGGTGCACCTTCTGTGGGAAGGCGGTGCCAAAGCCGACCATGAAGGAGAGGGCGAGCGGATTGCTGCCCAGCAGGTAGTCTACCTGGTGGGGGGGAGAGGGGGGAAGGGGATGCGGCGAGGCAGCAGGGGAGGCAGGTGGTGGTCGGGCAACAGCAGATGGCGGATCGTGTGTGTGTCCCGCCAGAGGAGCTTGCCCTCTGTGCAGTTCGATTAAGTTTCACACAGTGCTGCTCTTGTAGAGACACGCATGCATGCATGGGATTGTGCACCCTCCTGCATGTGCATGCATGCATGGTGTGGTGGAGGTGGGCTGACCTGCGACTGGGCGAAGGCGGTGATTTGGGAGGGCGAGAAGGAGACGCCTTGGCAGTGGAGGGTGCGGGAGGCGGCAGCGAGGGAGTCGGCGAGCAGAGCGAGGAGGAAGGCGGAGGAGAGGGCGAGCTGCGCGTTGCTGCCGCGCACATACAGCAGCCCGGCGGGCGTGGTGTAGACGGCTTGCAGGGGGTTGGCGGGCATGTGCGCACACGCATACAGCTGCGCCATGCCTGCATACCCCTCCACCACCCCCATTATCGCCGCACTCCCCTGGATGCTCGCTGGCAGCCCCGCCCACAACGCCTGGCAACAAGGGGCCGAGAGAAGGCCGTGGGGAGGAAGGGTGACGATTTCTTTAGTCATAAAGTGCAGGTTGAATGAAGCACAGCTGCTACTTATCCCACCAACACCATCGCTCCCCTGGCGAGCGAGCAGCACTGACCTGCGCGAGCAGCACTTGCGCGCCGGGCAGTTTCTGGTCCCAACTCATCTCCGAGGTCATCTGCTGCGTCCCCCCGATGGCCGCCTCGTTGCGTTGCACATACTCCAAATACCGCTTCAGCCCCGTCGCCCTGTACAACCACACTGCTGCCCACGCCAACTCGTCCTGCATGCAACGCATGGGAAGGGGCAGGTAGGGTGGGAGAGAGGGAGAGAGCGGTGGGTGGAGCAGGAGGAAGAAGAAGCAGGGTTGGGTCATGCGAGGAAGGAATCAAGTGGAGAGTGTCATTGTTGTAGCAGCAGGGTAACCAACAGGCTGGCTGGGAAAACCTTCGCTGCTGGGCCACAATGCCTACATACTCTCACTCCCTGACTCCATCACTCCTTCATTCGTAGCAGTCCTGTCTTCTATCACTTCCTCACGCTCCCTCTGCTGTGAACGACTAATCACTCTCTCTCTTTCTCCCACGCTTTTCTGCTAGGTACCTTGGTCTGCCAGCGACCTAAACTGGTCAAACAGGGCCCTCGCACGAGGTGAGCACCCACATGGACACATGCCAAACCTGCCAGCAGCCGCTGTGTGCTGCACGCTGTGTGCTGCACGCTGTGTGCTGCCCGCTGTGTGCGCCATGCTGTGTGCGCTATGCTGTGTGCGCCATGCTGTGTGCGCCATGCTGTGTGCGCCATGCCGTGCTCTTTCTCTTCCTACGCTGCTCACCGTGTACCCTGTGGAGGCGAACTTGAGGACCGCTCCAGGGACGACTGAGCTGTACACTCCGCGGTACTTGTCAGCAAACACAAACAGCTGGTGCGAGAAGCGTGGTGGGGCAAGGGAGGTGGGGGAAGAGAAGAGGTGTAAAGAGAGTACGAACGCCAACTGCTGATTTACACTTAATTCACTGCCTCTAACACATCACATGGCAAGGCAACCATCAAGCACACACCCCCCCTGGCTGACCTGCAGCGCGAGAGACCCAACCCCCCTGCAGTATGCTGACCTGCTGTGCGTGGGCGAGGCAGGAGGCGGCGTAGGAGGCGTTGACGTCTCGGAAGGCGAGGGAGGCGGAGGCGAGGGCGGCGGCGGATTCAGCGGCGAGGTCGGATCCGGGGCGGGTGGCATTGATGCGGTATGCCGTGCGCGATGTGCCCATGTCCTCCGGCCGCTGCCAGCACGCCCCGTCCGTCACCCAGTCGCCCACCTGCCACCACCCACACAGCATGCGCATGCAAAGCAGCCACACACACCAGCGGGCATGCATTGGACAGAATGCTTCGACGTCTAGAAACATAAAGAAGAATCAGAGGCGCAGGCAAGAACAGGTGCGTGACCTTAGCCCACACCCCTCCCTTTCCCCCACCACCTGCATGCACCATGCGCCACACCGCACGCAGAAAGTACTAGGCCATAGCTCACGAGCTGCTTCACCAACTGATATTATTTTTTCGAGATCCGTAAAAGATTCAGTCGCTGCAGGCGAGCGCGGGCACCTGACCTGCACTCACACCCATCCCGCCCACCTGCACCAACACCCCGCCCTGTCCCCCGCCCCAACTGTGCGCACACCCCTCACCCGCCCACGTACGCCCTCCCCCCCCACCCACGTGCGCCCAGAGCTGCCCACCTGCGCCCTTCCCCTCTCCTCCCCCCCCCTTCCCCACCCACCTGTGCCCATTCCCCCCAACCTGCGCCCGAGGTGCCCACCTGCGCCCAGAGCTCCTCACCTGCGCCCGAGGTGCCCACCTGCGCCCAGAGCTGCCCACCTGCGCCCAGAGCTCCTCGGGTTTGGTGTGCGCCTTAATGACGTAATCCGTGCCCCACCGCAGCGCGTCGCGCGCCGCGGAGAGCTGCGCGGCGCCGCCCGCAGCGAGGATGTGGCGGCCAAAGTCAACGAGGCTCCACGCGAGCATGGTGGCGGCGAACGCCCCCGGCAGCCCCGCCTTCACGTTGCTGCCGCCCTCGTAGTACCCTCCGCGCAGATCCACCTGCAAGCACCGGGGAGAAGGCGGAAGTTGACACCGGTGGTGCGTGCGAGTGAGTGAGATAATTGTGGCGCTCGGCTCATTTTCCCCCCAGTAAATACACAAGCCGCGCGGGTCGTTCCTTACCCCTTGCGCGGTGCCGTCGGAAAGACCCGAGTCGCCGCGCCACGTGATGGTGGTGGCAATCGCGGCGCCCGTGAGCTGCCCGGACCGCTGCGCCTCGAAGAACAGAATCGCCTTCGCCATCGCGTCGCCATAGTCCACCGCCGCCGCGGCGACGTCTTGAACGCCCTGACCTAACAGGAGCACCACGAGTAGCAGCGCCCAGGCGCAACCGCCGCCGCTTGTTCCTCTACTAGACATCCGCGCGTCGTGCGGATTACGTGCGCGGCTGCTGCGGTAGCGTCGAGTCGCTGCGTCTGGAGAACCCATGATCCCTACGTCCGCGTTTACTTATGAGGTTGAACGGTCCGCCGGTTGTAGAGTTACGTGTCCGTTGAGCGCTGGAGAGTTCGGCGGAGCAGCGGGTGTGTGGGTGAAGCGTCGTCGAAGGACTTGGTGTGAGGGAGACGCGACGAGACACGGTCAGGCGCGAGAACTGGGAGAGCATGTTGAAGTGGTCTTACCCTACCCCTACCAAATAGCCGCCTTCCGTCAACTTATGTCTCTCGGTACGCAACGCGCACGATCTCTTCATAAACGATGTCGGTTGGACTTGAGTGGCGGCGAGACTCGGATACCATCGCACGGACACGGATTCAGCGTGAGCGCAACCCGGAGATCGAAAAGGCTTGGTCCGTTACGGCTCACGTCACGGCTGTTTACAGACTGCCTTAATCTCGTGCTGGCTGGATGGCGCGCGTTGGCTTGCTTCTGTATTCTTGTGCGATGTAAGCTTAGTGGGAGGGTATCACCTGACCTGATCAATGCGCAGTGCAAAATAGGTCTCTACTACCTGCTCCCAAATGCTGGCTGGCTGGATGCATGTGCTGTGCGGTGCTGACCAATCGAATCGCATTACTGCACCATGTGGGTGGTGTGGTGAAATGAGAAGGCGACAGAAATTGAGGGTTAAAGGAGGGGGGGAAACCCCTCTGGGTGTTAACCACACCTGGCTGTCGGTCGTAACCCGCCCACGCTCCTCGCTGGGTGAACCAGCTACTCTCTGGGCCACTTCAGGATGACAGAAATTGAGGGTGGTGTGGTGGTGATCGGTGGTGGGAGGGAGAGAAACAAACATCCTCCCTGGCAAGCCAATTCTTCAAGGCAATTACCCTTCATGACTTTTTTGCAACGCCTTTCTTCATATTTCGAGGTGTAGTCGTACCCCAACCTAGAGATTGGCAGTACAGAACTGCTGGCTGGGTCATGCGAAGTACATTCTTTTGGGGTTCTAGATGGTGTAGGGTGGTGACGGGCCAAGAAGAACCAATAATACTGTACCTGCTCTGCTACTGTCAAATAGACGATCTCACCTGACCGCGTCGCTGTGGCCCTCAAATCAATCACGAGGCGCTTGCAGCCCTTTCTGGCAGCGAGGATGTTCAGAAGAAAAGCGCGGGAAATCAACAACCACCTCCCCCCACGAGATCGGCACGTTTGACCTGATACAAGTACTTCGGTTGTCTAATTAAGGAAGCGATTAGCATTTTGTAAACACGTATGAGAATTCAAAGCTTCCACTACAACACCTCCTCCACAACTGGTGCACTTTCCTAGACCCAGCTTCAGAAGAGTTCATATCCGCGTTTCTGTATAATGAACAGTGAAAAGGTTCGATTCGGTCGTATGCTGGACCGAACACGGTCAAACTTTGCTGCAACTCTTGTATGGTCAAGTCAAACTTCGTCGGGTTGGAAATGCTTCAGTTTGTCTCTAAAACACCAGAACAGAGGGACGTTCCTGTCTGTCATCGACCAAGTTTGGAATATAAGCTGCAAAAGACAGCAGGAAAGACAGGAAGTGGCACATCAAGAAAGGGATATGAATGGCATGGAAAGAGGGGGCGGGGGAGGGAGTGCAAGTACAATAGTGACTAGGCCGCAAGCGCGATAGTGAAAGAGTGCAAGTGTAATGGGGGAGACAGAGTGTAGGTGCAGGATGCATACACCAAGAGACGTGTATATTCTAGATGTGCAAACAGCAGCAAGGGAGCCAGGACAATGGATCCGCACCTCTTCTCGAGTGCCTGCAGCTGCACCAGCAGCTGCCTCGCCTGTTGCAACTTGGCCCTTTCTTCACCCCTTCCTTCCTCCCTAATGCTCCCCTGCCCCCGTTGCTCAACACCATTCCACCCGTCTGCCTTGCTCTGCTGCCCCCTTTTCTCACCCCCTTCCCCCTGCCCACCTTCCCTCGCACCCCTCACAGCATCACTCCGTCTCCGCTCACCACTCCCCACCGCTTGCCCCGCCGCCTCCCTCTCTGCACCGCCACTCCCGCGTGGGCGTGCCTCAAAGCGCTCATCACCTCTCTCCTCCCGCTCGCGTGCCTGCAGCACCTCTTCCAGCAGAGCCACCTTGCGCTGCACCTCCTCCTGCAGCCCCTGCACCTCCCCCAGGTACATCCTCAGAATCCTCTCCCGCCGCCCCTGCGCTCGCTGCTGCGCCTCACTCCCCTGCCCGCGCCCCCTTGCTGCTGCACTCCGCTTGCTGCTGCCCCCTGCTGCGGGCAGCCTCGACCCCTGCAGGGCTGCTGCGGGTGAGGTGCGGGTTACAACTGCCGAGCCCAGAAGGCGGCGCTCGCGCATTGCAATGGCCTGTTGCGCGTGCGAGGGAGGATGGGAGGAGAGGGTGAGACGGGGGAATGGGGAGGAAAGAGATCTGCCATGCCCATCCCCTCTTCCCACAAGCATGCTTCAACTCACAACTGTTGCCCACCCCCGGATTCCCTGTCCAGTCTCACCCCTTGGCACCCCTCACCCAGACTCCAACAGGACATGTCCAGGACAGGGAGGGAAGACACCGGTGAAAACCATTGTGAGGCAAGGCCACATTAACAGGTGTGAGATGACACGTGCAGGGAAGCAGTGAGCACGTGGAGACACATCCAAGAGCGAGGGGCGTGTGGGGACAAGAACCTGGGCTAGGCTGCGCACGAGTCGCTCCAGCACGCCAGCGCGGGCCTCAGCACGTCTCAGCGCATGCAGCACTCGTTGCCGCTCCACGCCCAGCCGCTCTAGCGTCGACAGCACGGCACCACCGCCGTCACCACCGGCGGCAGTGGTACGCCCTCCCCTCTGCCCTGCTGACTTGCCCCTCTCCCTCGCTGCAGCCTCATCCAGTCGCTCCAGGGCCGCTCTCAGTCGGTGGTAGCGTCGCCACGCCGCCTCCACTGCAGGGGGGCGAGGGATGGAGAGGGGGACGGCGAGGGCGGAGGGCTGGCTAGGGGAAGGGGCGGGGACGGACGGGGATGGGCATGTGAAATGCGCTCTGCATGGCCTGAGAACCGACATTGACCTATATTACCATGCAGACTGCAAATTCATCACATCTCCACCTCAACGCCCATTGCTCATCGCCCATTGCCCTTCCTTCATTGTCCACCCGCCACTGTCCACCCGCCATTGCCCATCCGCCATTGCCAATCCGCCATTGCCCATCCGCCATTGCCCATCCGCCATTGCCCATCCGCCATTGCCCATCCGCCATTGCCCATCCGCCATTGCCCATCCGCCATTGCCCATCCGCCATTGCCCATCCGCCATTGCCCGTCCGCCATTGCCCATCCGCCATTGCCCATCCGCCATTGCCCATCCGCCATTGCCCATCCGCCATTGCCCATCCGCCATTGCCCATCCGCCATTGCCCATCCGCCATTGCCCATCCGCCATTGCCTCACCGCGCCCAAACGTCGTTTCCAGCTCGTCCTCGAGTTCCGCGATCTCCGCCTGAATATCCGCTACCGTCGTCGTTACGCTCACCGCGCCTCGACCGCCCTCAGCTCTCGCCACGTGCACCCTCCGTAACGGCCGACCGGGGTCTCTTTTGAAATCTCCAGAAACGGAGGGTGGCGCAAGGCTTTTAAGACTCGAATTGAACGTTACCGACGGGCACAACGGAGGGGATGCCGAGGAACAAGTGCGAGGGAGAGCGGCGGAGGGCAGGGCCGAGACGGAAGAGAGAGGGGCGACGGACGAGGGTGCGGGTAGTGAGAGCCCTGGATAAGAACGTGTTGCGGGATTGGCGGGATTGTGGGGATTCAAACGGGTGGTGGGCGCGAGGCGGCAGACGGAGGCGTGCGGTGGGCTGCCCATGGAAAACGTTGAACGGGATGTGCGCGAAGTGGTTCCCGACTGGCTGGGTAAAGGAAGACGGAGAGAAAATCAAGGGTTGTGTGGCGCTAGGGTATGCAAGATAGAATCCGTAAGGGGAAACATGCGAATGGTAAGAAATGGGGCTCAATATTGTATGAGTGTACAAAGCACACAAATATCAAGACTGATTAACCCAATAACGGGACTGCGTGATTAGGGCGTGTCCTTCCTAGGCGAGGACGTCGGGCAAAGATGGCCCAAAAGGGCGTGTTACATTTTTAAAAGCCGTAAAAGTCCGGACAACTATCTGAAAACGGTTCTAATTTTGAACATTTGACAGTCCGAGTCCAGCGTCTGGATTAAGCCCCGTTTGACGCTGTTTATGAAACATTTTCAGGCTTACAAAGTTAATCGTATTTGCGAAACCATATTTAAGACGCCGTGCCGATCAAGGTACCGTATTACCCCGGATATAAGCGCAGGTGCGCTTATAATAAATCAGTGTTTTTTAGGGGGGTGCGCTTATAATTGAGTGAAAAATATAAGTGCATGCGCTTATATAATGACAAATACATGTTTGTATTCTTACTGCACCAAATTGTACATCCCCTTCTTGCAATTTCAATCGAAGCGCAATGATAGAGGGTAACAATTCAGAATCGCACGCGGACGATTTTCTGCCGGCGCACAGGGGAAGTTACACGCCATTGCACAGGAATTCCAGCTTGTTAAACTGTATTATGCTTGTAGGCTGTAGTGGGGTAGCCAATATGGGGTACAACCCCAACTAGGGTTTCATATTTGTACCCAAACTTCTGCTAGTTCATCCATTCTTGCCTAGTTACTTTGAGATGGTATTCAGAGCAGGAGGTCCCTAGGACCTACCGACCGTTTTTTTTAAGGGCCCACCACCGCTCGCATGCGGTTACCACGCTACCCCGTGCCCTAGCCTCGTAGCGCCCTCGTGCGCCCTCGTTAGCGCCCTCGCGCGCCCCTCGTTAGCGCCCTCGCGCGCCCCTCGTTAGCGCCCTCGCGCACCCTCGTTAGCGCCCTCACGCGCCCCTCGTTAGCGCCCTCGCGCGCCCCTTGCTAGCGCCCTCGCGCGCCCCTCGCTAGCGCCCTCGCGCGCCCCTCGCAGAGTCGCCCGCCCGCCGCGCTGCCTGCTCGCAGCCCGCTCGCCCCGCTGCCCGCTTCGCGGCCCGCCCGCCCGCTCGCTGCTCGCTTCGCGGCCCGCCCGCTTCGCAGCCCGCCCGCCCGCTGCCCGCTTCGCGGCCCGCCCGCCCGCTAGCTGCCCGCTTCGCGGCCCGCCCGCTTCGCTGCCCGCTCGCAGCGCCGCCCGCCCGCCCGCTACCTGCTTCGCAGCGTCGCCCGCCCGCCCGCTGCCCGCTTCGCAGCGTCGCCCGCTCGCTCGCTGCCCGCTCGCAGCGTCGCCCGCCCGCCCGCTGCCCGCTCGCAACGTCGCCCTCCCGCCTCGCTGCCCGCTTGCAGCGTCGCCCGCCCGCCCGCTGCCCGCTTGCAGCGTCGCCCGCCCGCCCGCTGCCCGCTTCGCAGCCGCCCGCCGCGCTGTCCGCTCGCCGCGTCGCCCGCCCGTCCCGCTGCCCGCTTCGCAGCCCGCCCGCCACAATTCCCGCCTGCAGCGCCGCCCGCCTCGCCTGCTGCTCCCTGACTGTGCACCGCCGCTTGCTCCTGCTGTGGCTGCTAGCTTCGCTCTAGCGCGTCCCCTCTGCTGCTGCCGCTGCTCTGCTGTGCCCTCACGCCTGAGCTATGGCCTCTATTCGCGTTCTTTCCTTCGATGCTGAGGGCCGTCCCGTGCAGTTCACTTCCTGGCTCGATGACCTGCAGTTGTATCTTATGAGCAATAGCACGGACCACATCTCCCTCTATGACTACGCGTCTGGTGCTGCCGCTGCTCCTGCTGCCACAGCCGAGCTTAGTGTACGTTCACAGTGGCAGACTCGTGACGCTGCAGCTCGCCTGGCTATTCGCAGTCACCTGCCGTTAGCTGAGCTAGAGCACTTTGGCGACTGCAAAACCGCTAAGGCCCTATATGACGCTGTCGTTGCTCGCTACTCCTCACCTGCCACAGCCGAGCTTAGCCGTCTCATGCTGCCTTACCTGTTCCCTGACCTGTCCACCTTTGCTACAGTCGCCGATCTTATCACCCACCTTCGCACTAGTGATGCTCGCCTGCGTGCCGCCCTTCCCACCGAGTTCTGCGCTAAGAACCCCCCTCCCCTGTACTGGACACTCCACTTCATAGTCACCCGTCTCCCTGACACCCTCAGCTCAGTGCGCGACTATTTCCTTGCTCGCTGTCCCACTGAGCTCACTGTCGCCCTCCTAGAGGAGAAGCTGCTAGCAGCCGAGAAGAGCATTGTGGCTGTTGGTGCTGCTCGCGGCGCTCCTCGCACCCCCATCTTTGAGGGGTGCTCTCCCTCTCCCCTCGCTCCCTCCTATGCTACTGCTGCTGCTGTTGACTTCCTTGGTGCTGAGTCTGCTGGCGCTGCTTCTGCTCCTGGTGGGAGGCGCCGCACCGGCAAGGGCAAGGGGGGCAAGGGTGGCGGGGGTGGCGCTGGGGGGGGAGGGGGTGGGGGAGGTGGGGGGGGAGGCGGTGCTGGAGGGAGCGGTGGCGGGAGTGCCGGTGGGAGTGGGGCCGGCGGCGGAGGCGGGGGCGGCGGCGGGAGCAGTGGCGGTGGTGGCAGCGGCGGCGGTGGCGGCGGTGGCGGTAGTGGCGGTGGCGGTGGCGGTGGTGGCGGTCGGAGCGGAGGTAGTGGCGGCGGTGGAGGTCGGAGTGGAGGCACCGGCTCGGGCCAGAGCTCCCAGCAGCAGCAGCGTCCCCAGTCGACCCAGCAGCTTCGTGAGTGGCTTGCTCAGCGTGGGACGTCGGGGGGCAGTGGCCGCTGTTCCTATGTCATTCGCACAGGTGATCGCAAGGGGCAGACGTGTGGAAAGTTCCACACTCAGTACCGCTGCTTCTTCCGCCTTGACGACGCTTGGCGTGAGGAGATGGGCGAGGATGTTGAGCGCCCTCGCTGGGCTGAGCTGATGAGGGCTGGTGTTGATATCTTTGCTCTTGACTATGATGCTATTATTGCTGCCATGTATGCATTGACTGTTAGTGCCGAGGGAGACTGTTACTTGTGTGTGCCGCCTGACCCAGGTATAGAGCCCGCTGCCCTAGGTGCTAGTGAGTCTGCTCTCTCTGGTATGGTGCCCCCTGTACCTGCTCCCTCCAGTGCTGTCCCGGCTGTTTGCGAGTCTGCTCTCTCAGGTACAGCACCCACAGAGACTGCTCTCTCAGGTACCGCACCGGCTGAGGCCTGTCACACCTTCACCCTTGACTCAGGTGCTTCCCGCTGTTTCTTTCGTGACAGTACTGAGCTCACACCGCTTCCTGCACCGGTCCCAGTCTCCTTGGCTGACCCCTCTGGGGGCCCAGTCCTTGCACAGTCCACCACTGTGCTCCCTTGTCCGGCGGTTCCGTCTGGCTCGTTGACAGGTTTCCACCTCCCCTCGTTCTCGACGAACCTGGTGAGCAACGCTGTCCTCCAGGATCAGTGGGTTGACACCTTTACCCCTGGAGGACAGCGTGTGGCGATCTGCACGTGCTCCAGGACCGGCCGTCACCTGGCTACGTTTACCCGTCGGCCGGGGTCGAGTCTCTACACACTGTCCACTGCGTCTCCTCAGGTCGCTGCTGTCGGTCAGGTGTCTGCGTCAGGTCTGGTAGCCCACGCCTGTGAGTGTCGTTCCCTGTCGCACCAGACTCTTCTCTGGCACCACCGCCTGGGTCACCCCTCCTTGCCACGCCTTCGTGGCATGCACCGTCGCCACCTTGTGTCTGGTCTTCCCAGGTCCCTCCCTCCCCTCCCTGCCTCGCCTGCGCCGCCTTGCCTTCCCTGTGTCGAAGGGCGGCAGCGCGCCGCTCCTCACTCCTCCTCGTTCCCCCCGACAGAGGCTCCTCTGCAGACCCTCCACCTGGACGTGTGGGGCCCAGCCCGCGTTCGTGGTCAGGGCGGTGAGCGGTATTTTTTGCTGGTTGTCGACGACTACTCGCGTTACACCACGGTCTTCCCCTTGCGCACCAAGGGTGAGGTCCCTGCTGTTCTGATCCCTTGGATCCGCACAGTTCGTCTCCAGCTCCGCCGCCGTTTCCGGACGGATCTTCCTGTCCTGCGTCTGCACTCTGACAGAGGTGGTGAGTTCTCCTCCGATCTCTTGAGGACCTTCTGTCAGGCGGAGGGCATTGAGCAGACCTTCACGCTTCCGGACTCCCCACAGCAGAATGGGGTTGCTGAGCGCCGCATTGGCCTGGTCATGGAGGTCGCTCGTACCTCCTTGGTCCACGCGGCGGCTCCCCATTTTCTGTGGCCGTTTGCTGTCCGGTACGCCGCGCATCAGCTCAACCTCTGGCCCCGTGTCTCCTTGCCGGAGACCTCGCCCACACTGCGTTGGACGGGGGAGGTTGGCGATGCGTCGCGCTTCCGGGTGTGGGGTGCTCGTGCCCTTGTCCGCGATACGTCCGCGGACAAGCTCTCCTCCCGCACGCTTCCCTGTGTCTTCCTTGGCTTTGTCCCTGACGCGCCTGGCTGGCAGTTTTACCACCCCACCTCGCGCCGGGTCTTCGCCTCTCAGGATGTCACCTTTGACGAGTCGGTCCCTTTTTACCGTCTCTTCCCCTACCGCACTGCCCCCCTCCCTCCCCCACCGCTTTTCCTTGCTCCTGGCCCCCCTCCGGTAGACCCCCTTCCCCCTCAGGGTCCTGCTCCTTCAGGTGTCTCTCAGGTAGACCCTCCTCCCGTCGCTGAGCCTGTCGAGGTCACAGGTGACTCAGGTGCTGCTGCAGGTGGTACTGCTGGGAGTGCTGAGCCTGGGGGTGCTGAGCCTGCGGGTGCTGGGCCTGGGAGTGCTGGGACTGCGGGTGCTGGAGCTGAGGGTACTGTGCCTGAGAGTTTGCCGCCTGGGGGTGCTGAGCCTGGGGGTGCTGCGACTGAGGGTGCTGAGCCTGCGTGTGCGGAGTCTGGGGGTGCGGAGTCTGGGGGTGCTGAGTCTGGGGGTGCTGAGCCTGCGGGTACTGAGCCTGGGGGTGCTGCTGCTGAGCCTACGGAGCCTCGGGTTGCTGCGTCTGGGGGTGCTCCGGTTCGGGGTGCTGAGCAGTCTCTCACACCGCAGCAGCTTCGTGACTGGTACTTCCGGTGACAGGTTGCTGCGGACCCACCTGGTGGAGCTGCTGCTGGAGCTGAGGACCCGAGCGGTGGCGCTGCTGCTGGTGCTGGGGACCCGGACGTTGGAGCTCCTGCTGGTACTGAGGACCCGGCCGCTGGAGTCTCTTCTGCTTCTGGAGACACTGCGCGGCCGCGACCGTACTTCGTACCGCTCCTTCAGCAGGTTCTTGGGCAGGCTCCTCCTCCTTGTCCTCCTCCCTCCGTCGAGTGTCCTCCGCCTGTCCAGCCGCAGTCACAGTTACCGCCTACCTCGCCTCTCCCTGCTCCCTCTCCTTACACTGGTCCCACAGGAGGTCTTGCAGAGCGTCGTGAGCCTGAGTCTCGTCCTGCGTCGCCTGTCCGTACTGCTCGCACTGGTCGTCGTGTCCGTCGTGAGCGTCCTCCTCCTGTCCCAGGCACTCACTACATGACTCTGCGTCCCTCTACTGCTCCTCAGCGTGTCCCTCTGCCGTCTCCTCCTGCGTCCTCTTTGCCTGCTGTTCCGGACCCTGAGTCTGACCGGTATCGTGCTGAGCACCCTACTGTCACGCGTCTCCTAGCTACTGTTGTCACTGACCCTACCTTTGAGTCCTCGGCTGCGTCTGCTCTGGTCGCTGAGTTGGTTGACTTTGCTGCTGCCTGTCGTCTAGACTACGCTGCTCGCCTTGTTGCTGGGTCTGGGTCTGCGTCTGTCTGTCCTCCGTCCGTCGGGGGTGAGTGTGCTCTTGGCACGGACGTCCTTGAGGACAGGCAGGAGGACTTTGACTCTCTCGCGGCTGCTGTACCTCATCTCGTGGCCTCGTTGCTTGCCCCTGAGGGAGACCCGGATGCACTAGACATCCCCACTCCGCGCACTTACGCAGAGGCGATCTCGGGTCCCTACTCCTCTCAGTGGCAGACAGCCATGGACGCAGAGATGGCATCCTGGAAGTCCACAGGCACCTACGTCGACGAGGTTCCCCCTCCTGGGGCGAACATCGTCGATGGCATGTGGATTTTCAGGGTGAAGCGGCCGCCAGGTTCTCCGCCTGTCTTCAAGGCTCGTTACGTTGCTAGAGGCTTCAGTCAGCGTCAGGGGGTCGACTTCTTCCAGACCTTCTCCCCCACCCCGAAGATGACCACTCTTCGGGTTCTGCTGCACGTTGCTGCTCAGCGTGACTACGAGCTTCACTCTCTTGACTTCAGCACAGCGTTCCTGCAGGGCAGCCTGCACGAGGAGATCTGGCTGCGCCGCCCACCTGGCTTTACTGGGTCGTTTCCTCCTGGTACCCAGTGGAGCCTCCGCCGGCCAGTCTACGGTCTCCGCCAGGCGCCACGCGAGTGGCACGACACACTGAGGACTACACTTGCGGCTCTTGGGTTCGCGCCGTCTACTGCTGACCCGTCGCTGTTTCTGCGCACAGACACGTCGCTGCCGCCGTTCTACATTCTCGTGTACGTCGACGACTTGGTCTTTGCTACTGCTGACACTGAGGCACTCGCTCGTGTGAAGTCGGAGCTGCAGAAGAGACACACCTGCACTGACCTGGGTGAGCTGCGTAGCTACCTTGGCTTGCAGATCACCCGGGACAGAGCTCGCCGCACCATCACCTTGACTCAGTCACACATGGTGCAGCAGGTCCTTCAGCGCTTCGGCTTCCAGTTCTCCTCACCACAGGCCACACCTCTGGCTACCAGCCACTCGCTCTCAGCTCCACCTCCGGACGAGTCCGTAGAGCCGAGTGGCCCGTACCCAGAGCTTGTGGGCTGCCTCATGTACCTGATGACTTGCACGCGACCTGACCTCGCGTACCCTCTTAGCATCCTTGCTCGTTACGTTGCGCCTGGGAGACACAGGCGAGAGCACTGGGAGGCTGCTAAGAGGGTGCTGCGCTACTTGTGCAGTACATCAGGCATGGGGCTGGTGCTTGGAGGACGCGACAGAGTTGTCCTCACTGGCCACTCGGACGCTTCTTGGGTGGACGACCTGGCTACGCAGCGGTCGTCACAGGGTTACACCTTCAGCCTTGGTTCTGGTTCTGTCTCGTGGCGGTCCACCCGCTCTTCCTCTGTTCTCGGCTCTAGTTGTGAGGCTGAGATCTACGCCACAGCCATGGCTGCACAGGAGTTACGCTGGCTCACCTACCTGCTGACTGACTTGGGAGAGCGGCCTAGTTCTCCTCCAGTTCTGTACGGTGACAACAAGGCGGCTCTTGCCTTGTGTCAGGAGCACAGACTGGAGCACAGGACGAAGCACATTGCTCTTCGCTACTTTCTTGCTCGAGAGCTTCAGCAGCGCGGTCAGCTTCGGCTTGTGTACGTGGACTCGAAGGCCAACACTGCTGATATCTTCACCAAGGCGCTCCCGCCTAGTGATCATCAGCGGCACTGTACTTCTTTAGGCCTTGTGTCCACGTTTCCTCACTTGCTCACTGCTTGACATTCTTTGTACTGTACTTTATATATATCTTGTTACTTGCTTGCTAGGTTTTGATCACTGTGTTGTTTGTCTTGTACTATATCTAGCACTGCATGTGAACTGGCCTTGTGGCCTTTACTTGTGCTCGGAGCGTGGTGACGTTGTGATCCACCCTGGGCTTTGCTTTGCTTTGCTGGACTGGTCTTGTGACCCTTTGTTCTCCCCCACTTTGCCTATGGGGGTGTGTTAAACTGTATTATGCTTGTAGGCTGTAGTGGGGTAGCCAATATGGGGTACAACCCCAACTAGGGTTTCATATTTGTACCCAAACTTCTGCTAGTTGATTCATTCTTGCCTAGTTACTTTGAGACAGCTCATAATGACTGGACGCGCAGAATGTAAGGTCCTCGCGAGTCAATCGAGCCGAAATTTGTGTGACCTCGCTGCAAATTTGAAATTCGTTACCGTTTCAAGTAAGTTCAAAATATTATTATTATACATGCGCTTATAATAAGTCAGGGTTTTACAAGGGGTGCGCTTATAATTGAGGATCGGCCATAAGCGCATTGCTCCAGATAGAAGCGCATGCGCTTTTAATAGGTCTTCGCCTCTATCCAGGGCCATACGGTAACAGCCAGGCGATTCGAAGAAATCAGTTCGTCGACCAGTAAAATTGCGTTGATGCGACGTCCATCCACTTACTAAATAGTGACGTCCGGTCAATTGGGGAAAACAATTTAACGCAAAATGTTTCATCAGCTGTCCGATTGTTTATGTTGAAATTAGGAGGTCGCTAGAATAGCGGAAATACTCTAGGAATTAACGACGTCTATACGGCGGGGCAATTGGTCACTCAGAGGTAGCACTTCTGGCCTGGCACATGGTGCCACTGCGGCGGCTGAGGGATAGCCGGACATAAGCTTGAGAATTGTGTGATAAGAGGCATGCAATATATTGAGTTATATAGGAAACATCCAAGGCAGGCAGTTACCAAGGCGAAACTGTTATGAGTTGTGAATGAAAGAGTGCGCAGAATTCAATAACGCGGAAGTGATTACAACGTCTGACTGAACAACGAGGCCTAGGCACAATATAGCAAGGCTAGCTAGGCCGAGGTCGCGGGGTCGCGAGATGGTTGGGTGCAGGTTCGGGGTTGGAAAACCCGAAGGCGACGCGGTGGTGGCTCGGAAGGCGAGGTCGGCGGGCCGAGCCTGGTTTTCCGAAAGTCGGGGTTGTACGCGTACGGAGTGACCCAGTAAGGAATCCGGAAAATTCCTTACACTACCCCCCCCCTTAAGAAAGGTGGTGAATATCCGAGACACCTCGGCGGGCCAGGTAAGCATCCACAACCGGATGTCCCAGTAGCGAGTCTGCGGTGACATACGTGTCGTCCTCGCTCGTGCGTTCTTTCCAGCGAAGCAGGAATTTCACCGAGCGGCCGGCGGCGGTGACGTCCACGCGATGGTTGAGAATCTTCCAAGGTTCCAGCGTGGGTTCTGCTACTGGACGGGTGGTCGGCGCGATGGTTGGCCGAGCAACAGCTGGCGACTGCGGCTGTTCGTAATGACGCAGTAGGCTGACGTGGAACGCGTCATGAATTTTCCAGTCGTCGGGTAGCAGCAGCTTCGCGGTGACAGGTGTCACCATCTGGATGATCCGAAATGGTCCCACGTATCGGGGCCGTAATTTTGCGGGCTGCGACAGATGAAGATTCTAGGAGTCCAAGAGCACAACCTGCCCTGCGCGGAAGGGTAAATTCCGTCGATGCTTGTCCGCCTGGCGGCTGGCTGTGGTATTAGCCCGTCGAATAAAATCAGCTGCTTTCGTGCGGGTGGTCTGCAGCTCCGTGACAAACTGCTGCGAGCGTGGTACCGGGTTGTCCACAGTCGTTGAAGAGGGTACCACGGGGTCTATCCCGTAATTTAGGAAGAAAGGCGATTGTCGAGTCGTGGCCGAAGGGGCGTTGTTGTACGCGAATTCCAGCATCGGCAGCGAATCCTCCCACTTGCGGATATCTGGGCAGTTGGTGCGAATCAGTTGCTCCATGGTCTGATTTGTCCGTTCCGTCTGTCCGTCGGTTTGCGGGTGGTATGACGACGAAAACTGCAGGCGGGTAAAGTACTGTGCCCACGCCTCCTGCCAGAACTTCGACGTTAATTTCGGGTCTCGATCGCTGATGATCGCCGAAGGTAACCCGTGTAGGCGTACGACGGTGGAGATGAACAATTTGGCTGTATCTTCGGCTGTGATCGTCGTTCGGCATGGGGCGAAATGCGCCATTTTCGTTAGGCGATCGACGACGACCAGCACCGAGTCGTTGCCACTCGCGCCAGCTGGTAGCCCCGTGACGAAATCCATCGTCACCTGTTGCCACGGTCGTTCGTGTCAAGATAGGTAGTAGAAAGTTTAGAGGCAGAAAGAGGAGTTGCACTAGCAAGCAGTTGAGTACATATAGGAACCCTAGATTGGGCTGTACTCGCTATAGAGTACCCCACTGCAGGCTAGACAAATACAACATTCTGACACACCCCCATAGTCAAAGTGGGGTATAATCAGCAGAGCAAGCAGTCATAGAGCAGATTCACAAGTGCATGCAAAGCTAGAGGCATTCACAAAGGGCAAGTGAGGAGGAGGAGGCGAGACTGTAGGTGGAGAGGAGATAAGAGGCGTCGGCTGAAGCTGCAGACACACGGGCAACAGGAGTCAAACTGGCTCAGTGGCTACCGGAACAAGCGCCCCGGACTACAGGAGTAACTGGCTCCGCGGCTAAGAAGAGCGGCAGACGAGCAACGGACCCACGGGCGACTGGCGCAGCTGGCTACGACTGGGCTACCGGAACAAGCGCCCCGGACTACAGGTGCTGCTGACGACAAGACGGCAGCCTCCGCTCAACCTCCCCCGACCGTCCCACGCCCCTCTCACACACCCCCTGCTGAAACCCTAGCTCCACATCCACGGCACCCCCCTTAAACCCTAAACCCTCGGCTCCCACACACCACCCCCCTCAGCGGCAGCTGTAGCAGAGGGAGACGAGGGAGGAGGAGGAGCAGGGGGAGGAACTCACAACCGACACCCCCATAGCCGCCACCCCCACACTCTTCACCCCCAAACCCTAATTCAGGAGAACGGGCTGTAGGAGGGGTGAGGCGCCGGTAGAAGCACGGGGGACAGTGGAGAGGGCAGGAGCAGCGAGGAACGGGCCGCCCACGGGCCTGGTAGAGCCGCCCGAACCGCGCGCAGGCGGCCCGAGCCGCGCGCGGGCCTGGCGCTTCCCGTACGGGCCGCGCGCGTGCCTGGCGCAGCCCGTACGGGCCGCGCGCGGGCCTGGCGCAGCCCGTACGGGCCGCGCGCGGGCCTGGCGCAGCCCGTACGGGCCGCGCGCGGGCCTGGCGCAGCCCGTACGGGCCGCGTGCCGGGTGTACGGGCCGCGCGCAGGCCACGACGGGCGACGGGGGGCGACGCGCGGGTCCCCGTCGCCCGTCGCAGCTCCTCCCGGGGGCGACGTGCCGAGTGACGGGGCAGGAACCCGCCGCGCGCCTCGGGGCACACGGCGGGCAGAGAACCGCCGCGCGCCTCGGGGCGCACGGCGGGCAGAAAACCGCCGCGTGCCTCGGGGCGCACGGCGGGCTGAAAACCCTAGTTTCGACGCCGCGCGCCACGGGGCGCGCGGCGGACAGGGAGTAGCAGTAGCAGTAGCAGTAGCAGCGGAAGGCTTAGGTGGTGGGCCCACCCACAGGATCGACCCAGGAGGGTCAACCTGCTCTGATAGCATGTCAAGATAGGTAGTAGAAAGTTTAGAGGCAGAAAGAGGAGTTGCACTAGCAAGCAGTTGAGTACATATAGGAACCCTAGATCGGGCTGTACTCGCTATAGAGTACCCCACTGCAGGCTAGACAAATACAACATTCTGACAGTTCGGGTGGCTCGAGGGGTTGCAGCAGTCCGGCTGGCCTTTGTCGCGACGACTTCATTGCTTGGCAGGTCGGGCAGGTTGACACGTAGCGCTGCACATCGGTGAACATGTCCGGCCAGTAATAATTCCGCTGCAGCAGCTTCAGTGTTTTGTCGGTGCCGAAATGCCCGGAAAGGTTGGAGTCGTGAACCTCCTGCGTCAGCAGCTCCCGTAAAGGCTGGTATGCTGGTACCCAAATCCGGTTCGTACCGGCTTTTAGGTCATGCCGTGCGGTGTAGCAGCCTGTTGTTACGGGTTCTGAAAGGTAAAACCTGTCGATCTTGTAGCCGTGGGTGAATAGCCCTGTCAGCATCGGGTTGGTGTGGGCGATTAGTACCGCCGCATTCGGCATGGATGGCCGGGTGAGGGCGTCGGCGATGTTGTTGGCACCCTTTTTGTACGTGATGGTGTACCGAAAATTGGACTCGAGGAAGTCCAACCACCGGATTTGTCGCGGGTTGAGTGTCGGTTGCGTGCGCATGTACTGTAGTGATTTGTGGTCGGTCCGAATGGTCACGTCGGCTCCCGTGAGGTAGCAGCGCCAGACGCGGAATGCATGGACGATGGCCAGCATCTCCTTGTCGTGGACTGGGTAGTTGCGCTCGGGTGGCTGCATCTTGCGTGACTCGTAGGCGATGGGTTGCAGCCCTTGGCCGAAGTCCTGTAGCAGGACGGCGCCGACGGCGAAATCGCTGGCGTCCGTGACGACTTCGAACGGTCGAGATGGGTCGGCGAGGCGGAGTACCGGGGGTGACTTCAAAATGTTTTTGAGGGCGTCGAAAGCAGACTGCTCTCCTTCCCCCCACTGAAAATCGTTGTCGTGATGCAGCAGGTCGGTCAGCGGCTTGGTTATCCCTGCCATATTAGGTACAAAACGACGAACGTAGTTAACAAACCCCAAAAAGCTTTGCAACTCAGGGATATTAGTAGGTGGCTTCCACTTAGCGATGGCGTCTACTTTACGCGGGTCAATTTTGATCCCTTCGCCGGAGACCACGTGCCCTAAAAAATCTAATTCCGGCTTTAGGAACTCGCACTTAGACCCCTTCGTAATCAGCCGATGCCCCTGTAAACGCCGGAACACCTCCTCTAAATCCCGCAGATGATCTTCTTTTGTTGCGCTGTACACCAGGATGTCGTCCAGATACACGATGACTTTCTTGTCCAGCATGTCCCGAAAATCTTGTTCATGGTGAGCTGGAACGTCGAGGGCGCGTTTGTCAGACCGAACGGCATCACTGTGAACTCGTAACTGCCGTAGCGGGTGCGAAAAGCGGTCTTCGGGCAGACGTCGGCGAACACGCGAATTTGGTGGTAGCCTCCTCGCAGGTCGATTTTCGAAAAATACCGAGCTCCGCGAAGTTGATCCAGCAGATCGTCGGTTCGCGGGATCGGGTAACGCGACTTTATCGTGACCCGATTCAGCGCCCGATAATCAATGCACATGCGTAGGCCCCTACCCTTCTTCGGCGTGAACAGTATCGGCGCTGCATACGGCGACGTGCTTGGCCGGATGAAGCCCTTGGCCAGCAGATAATCCAGCTGGGCCCGCAACTCGGCGAGCTCTGGTTGGCTGAGCCGCCACTGTGTCCGAACAGTAGGTTGCGCTCCTGGCTCCAGCTGGATCCGATGATCCTCAGGTCGTTGGGGGGGCAAGCCATTCGGTAGGTCATCCGCGAAAATTTCGGGATACTTCCGAATGATGCTCGCCAATTCCTCGGGGACTGCCGCGCAGATTGTGTCGATGTCCGCGATTTTCTCGGAAGCTGCCACCTCGTACAGGTGTACCAAGAAGGCTTGAGCTCCGCTGTTCATCGCACGCTGCATGTTGACCGCGTTGACACGTGTCGTCACCGGCTCCGGCTCCGTCCATTTCGGAAGCGTCGTCTTCCCTCCGTATCCTCGCACGACGCACGCCCCAGTCGTCCAGTCGATCGTCGGATTGAAGCGCTGCAGCCAATCTCGCCCCAGCAGCACATCGCAGCCGTCCAACGTTGTCGCCAACATCTTCATGCCAAACCCGAATTTTTCGCCGCACTGTATCCGAATTTTTCGCGCTTCATCTCGGATGGCCAGCGGTGTCCCATCCACCAGCCTTGCATCGATCTCCGGCAGACACCTGGTCAGCTTCACCCCAATTTTTTTGGCCGTTGCCAGGTTGACGAGACTGTGGCTCGCCCCACCGTCAACGAATATTTTTATTTTATAACCGTTAACCCTCCCCACCACCAGCACAGGGTAGTCCACGTGTTCACCCACGTTATTCGTCCGGTTCTGGTCGATAGCTCTGATCGGTACCACGACCCGGTGTGGATGGTGATTGTCGGGCGACAGGGTCTCGTCAGTAGGTGGCCCTTCTGCTACTGACTCACATCTTTTCCCGACCCTTCTCCGTCGTTCTTCTTCCCCTGCTTAAGCCTCGGGCAGTCTTTCTTCAGGTGGCCCAGCTGGTTGCATTGAAAGCACGGCCCAAGGGCTCGGCTCGGTGCATCCACGCCGTTGATCGTGGGCTGCTGGGTCGATCCACGAAATCGAGGGCCCTCCCGGGAGCTCGATCTCGCCCACTGCATCAGCGCATCCGTTGACTCGGCTTCCCGGACGGCGTCGTTGAATGTGCGTGGCCGGGTTCGTCGGACCTCGTACTGTATCTCGTATTTCAGGCCCGCCACGTAGCGATCCAACCGCTCCGCATCGCTCATGTCGTCCACTTGGTCCGCCAAGTTGCAGAATTTGCTGGTGTAGTCTTGGACCGAAGCCAACTGCTTCCAGGTACGCAGCTGCATGCGAGCAGAATCCGAGGCGGATATGTGCTCGAATCTGGTTCGCAAGGCGGCGCCCCACTCCTTCCATGTGCGTATCGTGGCCGTCCCGAAGATCGATGTTGCCCGATGCGTGACAGGTGTTGAAGTCCCGTCGTTCGCACGTGCTGTTCCTGCCGAAGTCCCTTCGTGTTGCAGCGTTCGCCTCCACCACTCCAGCGCAGGCCCTCGCAACAGTGAAACTGCGAAATTAATGCGGGTGGCATCGTCATAAATCATGGCAGCATTAAAAAACACCTCCACGCCGAACAACCATGCAGAAACAGTGACGAACTTGTCACTTGGGTTAAACGGGGGCGGGTTTGTCGGTTTGATTTTCACGAAAGCCGTTGCTGCCATCGGGGCCGTCGGCATCGCTGCTGGTGTCGCCGTAGTTGTCGCTGCTGCACGTGTCGGCGCTGCACGCGACTGTTGCGGTGACTGTTGCTGCTGCGTCTGCCTCGCTTCATCCGCATCTATCTCGCCTTCCAACTCGTCCCAGAGCCGCTCCTCCGGTGCAGTGCTGCTACTTGCGTCGTCCACGACAGGCGACTCCTGGCGCGCTTCACCACGCGCCTGGTGTAGTTCGGCGTTTTCCTTCTGGAGACGCTCCATTTCTGCAGCCATAGTCTGCATGGTGGCCTGCATCGTCCGGAACTGTTGCATGAACTCGTCTAACTCCGCCTGTTCCATGTGTCGCAGGCTTCGTCTAACGGGCAGGGGGTGGCTCGCGATTTTTCTGACCTGGTGAAGGCGTTAATGCTATCGTAGTCGGAGTGGAATAATCAGATCTATTCCACGGGCCGACTGCTTAACAGTCCACCGAGTCTATCGCTCCCCTTCTACAAACTACCCCGGAAACGCGAGGGTAACCTAGGACTTTAGGCTCTGATACCAAGTGTTATGAGTTGTGAATGAAAGAGTGCGCAGAATTCAATAACGCGGAAGTGATTACAACGTCTGACTGAACAACGAGGCCTAGGCACAATATAGCAAGGCTAGCTAGGCCGAGGTCGCGGGGTCGCGAGATGGTTGGGTGCAGGTTCGGGGTTGGAAAACCCGAAGGCGACGCGGTGGTGGCTCGGAAGGCGAGGTCGGCGGGCCGAGCCTGGTTTTCCGAAAGTCGGGGTTGTACGCGTACGGAGTGACCCAGTAAGGAATCCGGAAAATTCCTTACAGCAACTGTATCACAGTTGCGCCGTAATATTTCGGTTGCCCTGTTACAGTCGCGCTGGCGCGACTGTTCAGCTTCGGCAAGGGCGCGGTATTCTGCCGCGCCCTGCAGGGCGGTTTCGCGTACTGTAGATGCTGCCTCCTTCTGTCGATTCGACTCCTCAGCTGCCACGAGAGTCAAGACCACTGTACGCGTCGCGCCCAGCAGCTCGATACTTGGGTCAACACCCTCGCTATGGCGAGGTTCGTTAGCACTCTTCAAACAGTGTACAAGATAAAAACACACAAACATATTTCCAACACTCCCCTCCACTGTTAGAAGTGTAGAATCCAGGAGAGATAAAATTATCCATGTTGAAATTTTGAAGTCCTGGTCAGGGACTTCACCGATACGCCTTGAAATGCGTCTTGCCAAGTCGCCCAGAATTATGCGACGGCGCGTTGAAGATTTCCTCCACGAAATGCTCCGTGGGAAGTGGCAGGTCGAACCTGCTCCAGAAGATGCTCCTGGTGATGAAGAAGGGGTGAGCCAGGCTGAGTAAATCTGCTCCCACAGGTTCTAAGGATTTGAACGCTTGCTACTGATACCATGCTGAAATTAGGAGGTCGCTAGAGTAGCGGGAATACTCTAGGAATTAACGACGTCCCTACGGCGGGGCAATTGGTCACTCAGAGGTAGCACTTCTGGCCTGGCACATGGTGCCACTGCGGCGGCCGAGGGATAGTCGGACACAAGCTTGAGAATTGTGTAATAAGAGGCATGCAATACATTGAGTTACATAGGAAGCATACAAGGCAGGCAGTTACCAAGGCGCAACTGTATAACAGTTGCGCTGTAACGTTTCGGTTGCCCTATTACAGTCGCGCTGGCGCGACTGTTCAACTTCGAAAAGGCGCGGTATTCTGCCGCGCCCTGCAGGGCGGTTTCGCGTACTCTAGATGATGCCTCGTGCTGTCGATTCGACTCCTCAGCTGCCACGAGGCTCACGACCACTGTACGCGGTCGCGCCCAGCAGCTCGATACTTAGGTCAACACCCTCGCTATGGCGAGGTTTGTTAGCACACTTCGAACAGTGTACTTTAAGATTAAAACACACAAACATATTTCGAACAATTTACAACGTCGCACCTAATTTAACGAAAGATATGCGAAAGCAAACGAAATAAGTAACCACCAAAATGTTCGGATGACGGCCCGTTCGGACGGTCTCAAGTAAAAAATGTAACACGCCCTTAGTGCGAAGGGGGACTTGGGCGTGGTCTGGGGCTTATTCTTTGGTTGAACTGAACTGACGCGTGGCCCAAAGGATGTTCACTATTAATCGACTACAGTAAGGAAGTCAAATTCCTACAAACAACGTGTACGGTAACCATAATGCTGAATTTTTACACATTGGGTAATTAAACACTTGCAAACAAGCATGCCCTCAAGATGAGGGCCGTTTCTATCAGGGAGAGTACCCTGATTTCAATGTAATTTCCATTTTTCAAGGGCGTCGTGCGGCTAGCAGGGCGGAGCGTGCACGGGCAGCCTGACGCAAGGCAGGGCACTTTAGGGCTTGCGCGGGCGGCGCGACGCAGGGCAGGGCGTGGGGTAGCGCGGTAACCGCAGTCGGTCACTAGCTATTGATGGGCCCGAAAAAAACGGTCCTACGGACCTACTGCTTTGATACCGTGTCATAATCTAACGAGCACGAATGATTACATTGAGCAGAAGTGTGGGTACAAGTGCCAACCATAAACGGGGTTGTACCCTACATGGGCTACCCCACTACACTCTACACAAGACAGATGATTATAGTTTGACAGGCCTAAGGGTGTCAACGGTCGGCTGCACCAAGCCTGGTTAAAAAAAACCCAGCGTTATTGGCATGTGAGACCACAAGATCGTGTTGAGACACTTGCGGCGCCACAAAAGAAGCGGTAATATTGACGAATGATACCGAGACTTCATGCCAACAAATCTAGAGTCGTCGCAACTATTTCGGTACACATAGATTGTCAGAATCCCAGCCACTAACCACTGGGATAAAAGGGCTTGTTTGTGTAGCGGGTAAGTGCGCCCATAACCCCCCAGGCCAACGTGCCTGTAACCCTTCCCTAGGATCATCGGGGATCACCAGTGGACCTCTGACACCCTCCCGCACTGGGATGCCCGAGGTGCACACACCGGGATTCGAACCCGAGACCTTCGCTCTGATACCATGTCAAAATCCCAGCCACTAACCATTGGGATAAAATGGCTTGTTTGTGTAGCGGGTAAGTGCGCCCATAACCCCCCAGGCCAACGTGCCAGTAACCCTTCCCTAGGATCATTGGGGATCACCAGAGGACCTCTGACATAGATAGCCAACGGGAATCCCGGGTTACAAGGAAGGGGCCAAAGGGGAGGGGGGGAGGGAAATGTCGCGTATTTGCTTCAGTGTAAAACTCACTAAGACAATCGATTACACAACGGCCAAAGTGTGCTTAAGACCTAAACCTTGACAGATCAGGAAATTGGAGGTCCCTGGCAAAATTACCCCAAGGCAAGCATGTGACAAAAAAAAAAACCACCCTGATAATCAATGTATTAGGGTGATTCACAATAATAAATTTGGCCATGGCTCATGAACGTTTTGTAACCCTTTCATTTTGAGCTTGTAGTTATACTATATATATTGTGCGTGTCAGTGAGCATGCAGCACGGGCTTCGACAAAAACTCACAATGTACCATACGCTTTCGGGTAGTGCCAACCTAGTTGTACCGTTGTTTGACAAGTCAACAAGTACAAAGTATGAGCGAAGGCATGAGCAAAAACTTATACGCGAAACATGCAAACGGTAACGCGGTGCATGCGAGCTAGCTAGTGCTAGGCCGACATAGAGGTTTGGGCTAGTCCAGAAGCGTAGGCTGACATGGACGGGCCAGCGGTGCATGGTTTGGTGAAACAATGCGCGCGAATGTTGGAGAATCCCCGGCTGCTGCTGTACGCGATGTTGAAGCACTCAATAGGGAATGCCAAAAAGTTCCAAAATACGTGATTAGTGTTGCAGCATGCGTGTCCCATTTATCCATCCAGCACAGACTAGTTAAGGTTAAGGTTATATATTGATCGTAATCAAAGTACAGAGTGTAATCCATAGAGCAGTCTAGAAACATGACCGAGGTGGTCAGCATCCGCAATGGAGCACTTGGAACACAAGTTATTCCTTGTCCTCTCGGACAACCGCCAGCTGCCTGGGGAGACGCTCTATGCGATGGATGACTATGGTGGTCGGAACGGGTTTCCCAAGAGCCAGGAGAACCTTAGGTCAGGGTGGATATAGGGTGCGCTGGTCCTGTCAAAGCAGAGGAAGCGGAGTTTCTGAGCTCGTTTAATGCTGGATGATATACGTTGACGCTTCTTGGCTGATTAGCTAAACCAAACCAACCTTTGAACCACCCCGACTATGTCGCAAACACATCAATTCGGCCGTAAGTCGAGAACTTAACCTCTCCCCCCGGAAGTCGAGGAAGAGCCACACCATCCGCAGATTATGCAAGGTTCGCAAGCCAGGACTCTCCCGACTCGAGGTAAGTTTTTCACGGCTAAGTCCCCTTTTCGTGTTTGTTTTGGGTGTTCTGGGTGTTTCGGGTGTTTTCCTTTGCCCCACATGCAGCCACACGGTGCCCCCAAACAGCCACCCATTAGTCCTCCGCCAACTGTTAGCTGCAACCTCACCTGCCTGGCCCACGAAACTTGGCCACTTTATGCAACTCGGCCGCCCCACGCCAACCTCGAGAAACGTTCTGCACCTTCGCTCCGACAAATACTCCCGCCGCTACTATAATGCCTTGGAGCTACGCTGGCAATCGAACGCGCCACTTGGCCCACCTCCCCTCGTCGCACTCGAACCACACTTGTCAGCTCAGAGACAACTACAATTGCACTTGGCCAAAATTTCCGACTTCGCACCTGGACTTTTTCGAACCGCTGGTAAGCTTCCTCTACAACCTTACGTGCAAACCCCCCCCCCCCCACGCTTCTCGGAATGTAGGACCTCCCTCTAAGCAACAGCGCTTGAACCGCCCCACTCGCTCTTTCTGGTACCACCGTTTCATACCCTGGAACTCGCCATGCGACCGGAAACTAACCCCAACCACGTGCAGCGCCAAAATAATCATTGGCCCACGCCGTCAGAAGGCATGCTGGCAGCCCCGTTGGATCAGCTTTGCTGCTCTGCCACCCCTTCGTCCGGATACGGGCGGTCAGGCATCATCAGGTGAGTGTGACTGCCACCTTCGCACCGTCTCCCCCTCTCCAGTCACATGCCACCATCGCGTCTTCGGGCTCCCCTCTACGCCCCTGCCACCAAGGTACGTGGAAGGCCAAGCTCCGCCTTGGGCTCTCCTCCCCGCCTCTTCTCCTTGTGGCCTCCCTTCCTCGCCCCACAGTACACCCAGAGAACTGCCTCCCTGCTCACGCTCCTCCTGCATGCCCTCGGAGTCTGTTTCTCCTCCTGTCTGCCCTCCAAATCGAACCTTCTCGCTCCCCTCGCTACCTCGAAAATTGCTTACCGCCTCAACCCCACGCCGTGCCTTCGGGCCGGTATGGAACCTAGACTCGGAATGCCGTTCAGGCTGCCGGTCACCCCCTCGGAACTGCTATGGCCAATGCCTATGCATCCGCCTTGCTCAACTTGACCCCGTCCCTAACCGGACGCGGCAGTCCCCACGCACCGCCCACCTCAAAGCACCGCATTTTGCATGCGGAGACCCCCATGTGGGCCGGACGGCCAACTTCTCCCTCGCCTGCTCGCGACCTCTACGGTCCCCTGCTCCTACACCCACTGGTACACTACCCTCATCCAGATCTGTCTCTCTATCCCGTGCGTTCCCCTGCCTCTCGGCTGCCTGCCGTTGTCTGGGACTATTTCTAACCTCCCAGCCTTATCTCTCAACACCCCACTCCACGCTCGCTTTCTCACCCTCTGCTCCTTTTCCTCGTCCTCATACTATGGCTGACATCTCGCAGTTCGACGAAGTTATGGAGCTCAACGACGAAGACCTCAAAGCGATGGATCTCCCGGATGATCCTGCTGGATCCAATCTCCCGCGCACCCGTTCGCCCACGGAACTCCCCGCATCCAAGAAACCGTGCGTCGACGCTGACCCCACGAATCGGCTGATGCCACCTCTGGAGTTATGGAGGGGCCCGCTGGCACGCCCGAGAAACCCGCGTCGCAGCCCACCAGCACGAACGCCTCCGACGCTGCAGCCTCCGCCTCGGCCCCTAGCGCTGCTGCTCCCTTTCATCCGGCTCCTGTGATCCCTGGCCCGAGCTCCTCGACCCCGATCGGCCACGACGTGAGCGCCGAAACGAACGCTACGGTGACCTCGCTTGTGGAGACGCCCCCCGAACCCGAGCTGCCGCGCTCATCCCGTCAGCCGGTTCCGGCCCCCCCGATGCTGCCCCCGCCTGTCCTCATGACGAGCAGCCGATTTGTGGTTACCCTGCTCTTCCCAGGAGCAGGTGCTGACGCCATCCGTGCCACTCTCATCGCTAACATCCTCTCGAAGCTGAAGCCCTCCCTGTTCGCATGCGGATACGTCCCCGACGCCCGCCCCACTAACGGCGAGACCATGCGCCTCGCGGGACGGTCCTACGCGACGATCTGCGTCTCCTGGCCGACCCAGCAATCTGCTGACGAGTTCTTGGCCATCTTCAATCACCCCATCGGGCTCTCGCCGGGCCGCTCCATCTCCGTCAAGCCGTACACTGACCCCTTCCCCGAATTCACCAAGGCCAAGGCGGAGGGCGCCCCCGTCCTCTCCCTGCGCCGAGTCCCTGCTCGCTTCGAAGAGGCGAACCTCCTTGCTTACCTGGTACCCGCTTGGCTGGCGGGAATCGAGTCCTTCCACCGCATGAAAGACCCATACGAGGGGGTCTTCCTCCCCATATTCACCGGAATCCCAACCCCGCTCCCCACGGATCCGGACTTCCGCACCATTCCTGCTCGGATTCGCGTCGGCGGTCCTGACCCTGACATCCTTGTCAACATCTCCACTCATGTCTGTTCCATCTGCGTAAGCAACCACCGCGTGGAGGACCACGCGATCTTCCCCTGTAAGCGCAATGGACGGATCGGCAACAAATCACAGCTCACGGTTGCCCAACTTCAGAAGGCCAATGGTACGGCGCCCCACCCCGCCTCCCTTCCCCTACCCATGCCTTTGACCCCCCCTCCAATACCTTATTGCTTTCCCATCTTTCCAGCTTGCTGCCCTCTAGTCAGAACCCCCACGCACCCGCCCCCCTTCCCCCTCTTCTCACCTGCTGCCCTTAACTTCCCTTCCCAACCCCCCTGCCCCTGCCCCCCCTTACTGATCCCGACCCACAGGAGGCCTCCTCGGAGCCCGACCCGCCTCCAACGCCTTCCGCGCCGACCCCGGTCTCCTCTTCATCTGCACGGATCTGGACGTCGAGCCATGGACCTATGTGGCCTGCAACTTCGAGTGTGGCCCTGCGCTCGACAGTGCGCTGCTGCACATGGAATCCGCAGAGCACCGCGCTCAGCTGCTCGCCAACACAAGCAACAAGGCTCCCAAAGAGCCGTTCCTCTCCTGGAGCTACGAGGCCTTCCTGAAGAATGGGGGCTTCGAGGCCTTCCTCAAGCAGCTGAAGAGCACTTCTCGCGCCTAGATGTCATACACATGCCATTGTTTCGATGTTGCTGTTGGTCTTGTCTGAGATGTGCTGCACTGGATTACTCAATAAAACTCAGCCCTACAGGCTTGTTGACCGTCGTCTCTAAATCTGCCCCTCCCCCTCAGTTGTGGATAACTAATAGCCTACACACAAGCCTCACCAATAAAGAACCCATCTGCGCACATAGGAGACTAGCCAGGGAACTTAGTAGCAGAATCCGGCCACCTATCCAATTAGAACCCGAAACCCAACACACGTACCTGGTTTACGTACACCTCCCCAACAAACACAACACGCTTACAATAGTTACGTCCAGATCCCACCGCCCTGCGCGACCATCCCAACCTCGCCGGTTGCGACACACCGTCCGCAAACGCACTCCGAGGTCAACTCCCCACTTATACACAGTACCACAGCTCAGGTCTCTTTGCTGTCCCCCCCAAGCCAACTTCACAACGCCTTTGAACAATGCGCTGACCCCTCTCTTCAACCTACAACCGCTATACTTCCCCTCGCAACAAACCTCCCTAAGACCCAAGCCGTGGATACGCACACTCTCCCGTGCGGTGGCCTCCTCAGCATGGCCATGTTAACACACCTACGATTCCTATGCATCAACGTGAACGGAATCAACGAGACAAGCAAAATGGATAAACTCAAGTCTTGGTTGGCGAGACTTCCTGCACCCGCTGACCTGGTCATACTCACTGACACTCGGCTCATCCAAAGAATCCCCAACCTTGATCTCAAACTTCGACCTCACTCCTCCGCCCACGCCCCAGCACTTCTCTCTACCGAGAGCACCACAGGGAGGCCCACGCTCATCGGCGGCGTCTCTATCCTCTCTTTCAACAGGGCTATCTCATTGTCCTCTCCAGCCCCCTCTGCAGACGGCAGGCTAATCACTGTACACCTCAACTATCTGCGTGAGCAAATCCGCCTCATCGCCATCTACGCCCCCACACAATTCTACCGACGCAGAGTATGGTGGACCACCACACTCGTCCCGGCACTGGAAGCCCCCACCGCCGCCTCCGCATCCATGCCAGCAGGAGACTTCAACTCGGTCGTCCTCTCCATCGATAGGAATCGCCCTCCCAAAGATTTCGAGGCTCGTGAGGCCGCCTCATTCGCCAAACTCAAGGAAAACCACGCCCTGTTCGACACCTTCCGCGAACTCTTCCCCACGCCGACCAACGTCTTCTCCTTCTTCGGGAGGCAACATCTCAATACTGCGACACTCCCCACCTCCTCCCGACTCGACAGAATATACATCTCCCAAGCCTTCATCCCCCGCCTCACTGCTAGTCCGTACATCCAGACCCGCACGGAAATCACGGACCACCTCTACGCCCCCCTCTGCTCGCTCAGCTTCATCAACCCCACAGTTGCCCCCCGCCCCTGGCGCCTCCGACAGCATCTACTTATGCGCCCGCATGTCTCTCAAATCATCGACTCCTGCCTCGCAATCTTCCCCAACAACCCTTTCCCAGACTCCTGGGACTCATGGAAACTCGACCTCACCCTTAACCTCAAACGTTTCTCCAACCAGGAACGGCGCCGCGTTGATGGCACAGTCGCACATCTGGAATGCACCATCGGCTCACTTCAACGGCATGCTGCGTATACGCCCCTGACCCAGGCCGAGTCTAACCGCCTTGACCAAGCAAGACTCCACTTGGCCAGGTATGAAGCCTCAAAAGCATCTGTAGCATCTCCTGCTAGGTTGCCTGCTGGCACGCACACTATCTTACCTCAACCCCTACAGGAATGGTTGAGGGAGTACGGGTTGGAACATGAGAGTTTAAGAAGCATATAAACGACTCGTAGTATCCCCACTAGGCTGTCTGCCGTCACTCACACTATCTCATCCCCTGCAGGAACAGGCAAGGGAAGAATTGGTGGATGGGAGAATCTTTTTGAGGGAAAGCCATTGCATCCCAGCTAGATTCGCTCAAAGGAATGCACAATATTCAACCAGTAAGCTCTTACCAGGCCAGCTTATAACGAGTACTTTGCTGAGAGCAACAACGTCCACTGGGCTTTGTCCTTTTCCATCTCCTCCTCTCTCATCTCATCCCCCTCCCCCCCACTGCTACCACTGCCACTGCTGCCACCACCACTGCCGCCGAAGCTGCTACTGCTAGTCCTACTATCTATGCCCAGACCAGCCAGGGTGCCGTCCGGTGCTGCCTCGTGCCGAACCTCCCGCTCCCATTGCAGGATGGACCGAAGCAAGGGGCAAGGGTAGCAGGGATACCGGACATTGGAAAAGGGAGGTGAGAAGGTGACTAGAGAGAGGAAAGCAAGGTGCAAACTTGAAGCCCACCTTGTTGTTGATTCTGTTGACTTTTGAGTCGACTCAAAAGGTTAATAGAGCAAACAATGCAGAGAGAAGACTTAAAGCCCACCTTGTTGTTGATTCGTGCAGTAGACGAGAGTGGTTCCTCCTTTCCCTCAGCCCCTCTGCCACCATTCGGGCTGCTAATGCCATCGTTGGGCATGTTACTATCTCCACCCATGCTACTAGTGCCATCATTAGCTGCTGCTGCAGCAGCAGCAGCAGCAGCAGCAGCAGCAGCAGCAGCAGCAGCAGCAGCAGCAGCAGCAGCATGAGCATCATGTCAACGGGAGTAGTGTTTGGCCCCGTCCTCGCTTGGGCGGGACCGACCTCGTAGTCGGATGTGTGGGGGGATGCAGCCGACCTGCAGCAGTGGGCACGGGGGCCACTGCAAGGGCGTTGAGCTGGGGGGCGCCTGGCTGGAGGGCGCCGAGCAGGTGGACGCCGATCTGGACGTCGCACGGCGTCCTAAGAGGCTGGACGCTAACCTGGGCGTCTGCTCGACGTCTCGGGCGCCTGGTCGCTGACCTGAGCGCCTGGACAGCGTCCTGGGCGAGTGGACTCCGTCCTGGATGCCAGGACGTCGACATTGGGACGCCGGGTTTGGTGTAGCCAGCGACCGACTGGACAGGACGACCAGGCGGGGTTGCCCGGTCGACCGGGATACCTGGGTGACGTGTGCAAAGGTCGCTAGAAGGTTTCAGCGAGGACGACCTCGGGGGTGGTATCCTGAGGTCGACGTGGCTGGTGGCGCCATCACAGACGGAAAGTCCATGCTGGGCGCGTGACAGGGCGTTGGATGCCAACCAGCCGCGCGCACCTGCGAAGCAGGTGCACCGTTGTCCTGCGGGTGCAGCGCTGTGCAGCCGACTTGCTGCAGCGTTGGCACATCGTGGACATGCAACGTTGGCGAGCCGCTACTTTGCAACGCTGGAGCAGTGCGAGCTCTGCTGCGCTAGATCGCGGTCGACGATGCTGTGCTGGAGGTCGACCAGCAGCCTAGCTAGCTCGGATGTAGTGTGTGCTGATAATGTTGTTGCCATCAGTCTGGATCATTGTTGTCATGTTTTCCTAATGAAACTCTTGCCAGCAAGCAGTGTGAGCACTTGGAAACGACTAAGTGAATGAACGCGGAGATCCCTCTGACACACGTGCCTTCCCCATAGTCAATCTCTCATTGTACGAGCTATCTCCGCATGGTGCGGTGAGCGTGGAAGACACCGCGAAGTCACCTTCGGTTTAGCCGACTTTGCACCCACCTAGCTGGTTCGTAGACCGGCGGCTGCGCTGGACGCCATGGTTGACCCCGTAGTCGAGGCGGGCGTCGTGGACACCCTGGAAGCATGGCTGGCAGACGCAAGGTGACGCCATGATGCCCGTGAGTATGGGGAGACTCTCTCCTGGGCGGTCGTTGAGGCTGGCATCTGCGCCGTGTGGGTGACGGAGCACCCCTCCCGACCGGCGTCTCCCCGACAGGTAAACAACGCAGGCGGTGTCAATGTAGGCGTCCACGCCGATGACCAGGTCGACAGCCGTGCGGGAGGCACGTCAAGGCTGAGAGGAGTGATACACGCCGGTGAAGTCGGCGGCGTTCAGGCGCGAGGGATGCAGTCGTCGGTGGTTGTAGGGGCCTCGCAGGGTGACTTCGGAGGACGACGAAGCGGATTAACGCCGATGTCGGCGACTCACGTGACGGCGGGAGGGATTGCGCCGAGCTACGGCTACTTCATGTTTACACCAGATAGGATCTTGGTCACCCCCCTGCTGGTCAGTTGTCCTGACATCCTCACGTGGAAGGTGTTATATTCACAATAGGCTTCAATGTGCCTTAAACGAAAGATAGAGTGCGCAGTTTGATTTCTGCACAGCGGCTTTAAACGTTCATAGCGATCTGGTCACAGCTCCAAATGACCTCATTAAACTTGGATCTTGAGCGCCTTGACGTCTTCTAAAATATGCAATTTAGATCGCACGATTTCATTAAGAATTGACGACACAGCGTCGGTTTGAACGAACGACACTATGGCAGCAACATAGTCTTAGAACACACAATTAGGAAGAACTAGAAAGAGTTACGAGTTGGGAATGACTCCCAGCTCCTACAAACCCCACGAGCCGAGGTACAGTGATGTGGACTGGTGCCACACTGTCCCCAACCAGGAAGGAACTCAAAACTACCCTCCACAAGGGCCTACACCCATGGAAATGTTACACTACACATTGTAATGTAACTATCTTCAATATCTTGAGGTGTACCCTTTTTTGGCAATCACTTGAGCTTACAACCAAGGCTCGGTTCTTCATAAAAAATTCATCCTTGAGTTCTTGATGGGTCTGCTGCACACACCTGCGACACGCCGAACGTTCGACAAGCGACAAAATAGAAACCGCGCACGACAAAATAGAAACCGCGCGGGACACACAAAATGACCACGTCACACGCGACTAGAGATAATTCGCTATTGACTCGACACACACACTCGACATTATGACCCATCATTCACACACAATTATAAGCATGAAATTTATATTTATTTCAACATGCACACACACATGCACGCACACACACACACATGTACACGGACAACAAGCCGAGTGTAAACCGTAAGGTTGCACCAACAGAAAGAAGCCATCGAGCCCCAGCTGGAGATGGCCGGGCTGATGGGCTTCGCCGCCGGCACTGTGGCGACGCTGTCGGAAAACTTCCGCGACCTACGTGCAGCTGCTGACCTTCACGATCATCTTGCTGTGCTGCTCGCCGGCGTGCAGATCGCCTTGAAGCTGTGCAGGGACTACTTTGACGCTGGCCACCAGGCGTGGCACTTTATCGAGTCGACGTACTAGGTCAGCGACGACCTGTACATCGGCCAGCTCGAGGAGCAGATGACGCACCTGCGGATGGGCGAGCAAGAGACGGCGACAGATTACTGCAACCGGGCTCGGCGACTTCTCGCCACCATGAGGATGGCCGGCGTGCAGTAATCCACCGCGTCGTATGTCATGCACGTCCTTAAAGGGCTCTCTTCCGAGCAGCTACAACCTGCTGAAGCGGCTGTCGGTGGCGCCGAGCACGCGGGCAACGCTCAATGAGGACTCCTTGACCTCGTACATCCTGCAGGATGAGGCGATGCAGGAGGCCGAGAAGTCCACGGAGCTCCTGCTGCAGGCGAACTATGTCAGGCCAACGAAGCCGACCGGGACAGTGCGGCAAGCCTGGCAGCAGTGGTAGCGGAGGTGGGAAGCCGGCCAAGGACGCTGACAAAGGGAAGTTGGCGAAGGACAGCGGTCGTGTAGGAGGAGGTCGACGCCGGGAATGCTGGCAGTGCGGCGACCCAGACCACCTCTCCTTCGAGTTTCCCGACCGCAGTGACTCCGACGACGACGATAAGGGTGGCCGCGGGAGGTCGGCCAGCCGTCGTCCACGACAAGGAAACCAGCCGCGCAAGGAGACGCAGTCGAGCAATTCGACCTCGGCGAAGGACACCGACTCCTCTGCTAGCGGCAAAAGGCGAGGCGACGGGGAGGTGTCGTGCTCGCTGGTCGACGTCGTGGAGCCGAACGTCTCGCTGGCGCCAGAGGCCGGCGAGGATTTCCAGTGGGTGGCAACCGCCGTGCAAGCAAACCCGGCGGTGGTCCTGCTCGACAGTGGCTGCTCGCACCACTTGATGGGGACAAAGGACACCTGTGTCAACTTGGAGCCGAGCGGCGACGTGAAGCACGTGCGCGGCTTCAATAAGGCGCTGCAGGACGTTCATGGCCGTGGCACGGTTGCTCTGCAAGGGGAGGCCGGGAAGCGGGTGCTCATCCCCGACGTGCTGTATGACCCGGGCGTGGCGGCTAACCTGCTATCAGCTGGCCAGCTGAAGGAGAACGGCGTGAAGCTGCAGGACGACGGCGACGGGATGCTGCTCATCTCGGCGACAGGGGACGTCCTGGGTGGGGCAACCTACACCGGCCGGGTCCTCTGCACCGACTTGCGTCCCTGCTCGGCGACGACCGCAGCAGAGGAAGTGTTGTGATGCAACCATATGCATTCACGTCTTTCTGCCTCCCATCAAGTATTCGTGTGTTGCATGCGTGGTGTGAGCGTGTGCAAGAATTTGTGTTTTGTGCGGTTTGGTTTTCCTGAGTGTGTGTGAATGATATTTGGCTTGAGCAGATATCTGAAGTGACTCCTCTGCTCAAGAGCTTTCCGACGAGCCAAGGATCGCTTCAATCGTAACAACATCAAGAAAGTTACGAATGTTGGAGTTCGTATGCTTTCTGTACTTCGGTTGTGGCGACTATGGGAAGTTGTGAGAGTGACTCAATATGGGGTACAGACTTTTGGGGTTGGGAAATTCGGTCCCATCACTGTAGAATGCTGCCATGTGGTTGGGTGAAGCCAAACCAGGTTGGCAAGTGTGGCCAAGTGGGTTGAGGTGGATGGCATGAGTTGGGAAAGTGACAAATGTGAAAGTGGGGTTGCCTATGGAGAGGGGAATTGTGTGGCAGGGAATTTCCTTGGTTGGGGACTCTCTTGGGACCTTCCCTCTCGTCCTCCTCTTCCCTCCCACCTGGTTTAGTGCTACTCTAATGTTCTTTGTGGAACTTTTGTGAACTTGTGAGACTCTTGTGATTGAGTTAAAATTTCTGTGGCAGCATACCCCCTAGTGCGCCGAAAAGCATAACTCGAGATTTACTCCACCTTTTGATACGATCCACCTTTTGATACGATTTACTCCACGGTCAAGGGCTATAACATACTCGAGTTTGAGACGATTCTAACGGTGAACTTTTCGGCGACGACGTTTCTTGTGAAATCGCGGTTTCTGTCCAGAATCTAAGACCAACGATTTTGAGGATTTGGGCACCTATCCTTCAAAGACTCAGTCCTTAATCTCTAACAAGTGGTATCAGAGCTGATTAAGGACTTTGTGGGGAGTCTACTGAAGTGTGAAGACCCTCCTAGACCCACCATGGCCTGTGGGCGTGCCTAAGTGGAGTTCTGGAGGTTGGGAGTGACTTCCGCTAAGGGGAAACTCTGCCGAAATTTCGTTGGCGCCGACACTTGTGGAAATTGTGTGGGACTTCGGTGTGGACAGCAAAGGGGGAGCTGAAACCTCTGATTGGGAGCAGAGGAGATGAGTGGAGAAGGAGCTGAAAAGAAGAGTGAGCTGCCACCGTCCAAGATCGAGGCTTTGGACGGCTCCAACTATGAGGAATGGAGCGGGCGGATGCGGAGCGCCTTCAAGCGCTACAAGCTGCTGAAATTGGCTATGGGAGAAGAGAAGATGCCGGAGGAAGGAGATGCCCGCGACCGGTGGATTGAGCGGAGCGTGGTGCTATACGACCTTATCCTTCAATCGGTCAACAACGACATGTTCCAGCACATCAAAGACCTAGTGGAGCTGGACGACTCCGGGCCGAAAGCGTGGAAGCTTCTACGGGATGTGGTTCAGCCCAACACGCTGCCGATGGTGATTGTGTTGGAGAAGGAGTTGGCTGCCCTCTCCATGAAGCCGGGAGACGATGTGAAGCCGGTCCTTGACAAGATCAAGGACACCTATGCGAGGATGGCAGCGGCGGGCAGCAAGGTGTCGGAGATGCAGCAGTGCACCAAGATCATCTCGGTGCTTGACAATTCGTGGGACAACCTCATCCCCACCCTCAACGTTCAGCAGGACAAGTGGACGCCTGAATGGCTGCGGCAGCAGATCCTGCAGGAGGACTTCCGCAGGCGCCACACGGGAGGCGGTGCTGCCAACAAGACTGCTGAAGGGTATGGAGCTGCAGGAGGCAGCAGAGGAAGAGGGGGAGGGAGAGGCCGAGGCCGCGGGAGAGGCTTTGGCAGAGGAAGAGGTCGAGGTGACTACAACGAGGGGCATGGGAGCTCTGGTGGCAGGGGGAGCACCCGAATGGAGGGTGCGTGCTGGTACTGCAAGAAGCCTGGATACCCGTGGTTCAAGTGTTTCAGCCGGCCTGAGGGATGGGCGCCTCCAGGCATGAAGCCGCCAAGTGGTGAACGCGCACGAGGTGGTGCTGTGCAAGGTTCAGGTGCACAAGGTGATGGTGCACAAGGTAAAGCTGACCCTGGGCTGTTCCTCATGGTTGAGGAAGTGAAAGGGAGTGAGGATGATGTGGGTTCGGTTGGAAAGGTTGTGATGCACCCCCTCACTCACTGGGTGATCGATTCTGGTTGCACGAGTCACATGACTCCACGGGCAGACTTGCTCGATGAGGTGAAACCCCCTGGGAAGATCAAGTTTGTGGCTGCCGCTTCAGGTGCTTTGCTCCCTGTGATTGGTGTTGGGAATGCCAAGGTGATGGGAGCCAATGGGGGACTTGTGGGACTTGGGAATGTCCTACTTGTTGAAGGCTTGTCCGCTAACCTCCTCTCTGTGCGCCGACTGCAGAAAAGCAAGGCAAAGGTTACGTTCGGCCCAACCAGCTGCCGTGCGAAGCTTGGGAAGTTGCTGCTGTGGGATTTGGAGGAAAAGAGCAGCTGCATCAAGGACCTGTGGCAGCTGCCCATCATCCCTTGGAACGGGAAACCGCCAGCAACGGCAAAGGCAGCGGCAGCGGCTAAGGCAACTGCGGGAGGAGAGGTGACTGCACCAACTGCTGGGGCCCTGGATGCAGTCAAGAAGGTGCAGCAGCCAAAGCAATCACATGGTGAGGTGCTTGCTGGTGTGGATGCAACAGCTGCGTGGGCGAAGGCTTCGTCTGGGAGTGGTGAGGCCGATTGGGAGACGTGGCACGAGAGGCTGTGCCACATCAACATACCGATGCTGCAGAAGCTAGTGAAGGATGGGAGTTTGAAGGGGCTGGAGGTGAAAGGGGCAGCAAAGGAGATTGGGAGCTGCCCTACGTGCCTTGAGACAAAATTCACCAAGTTCCCGTTCAACAGCAGCACGGGACCAGCCAAGGCACCACTCGCGCTTGTGCACATGGACGTGGTGGGGCCCACGAGGGCCACTTCGCTCTCGGGCAGCCGCTACTTCTTGACCATCGTGGACGACCACACGCGTGCGGTGTGGGTCTACCCTCTCAAGACTAAGGGGGATGTGGCAGCGGCTGTTCTCAAGGAGTGGATGCCGAGAGCTCAAAGGGAGAGCGTACACAAAGTGAAAGTGATCCGCACTGACAACGGGGTAGGGTTCATTGGCGCTGTTTTTGAGGCGGTGCTGAAGAAGAAGGGGATTCAGCATCAGCTTACAGTGCCCTACAACCCTCAGCAGAATGGCGTGGCTGAGCGGTTCAACCGGACCCTGCAGGAAGGTGCTCGCACTCTCCTTGGGCGTGCAGGGTTGCCGGATCCGTTTTGGGTGACAGCACTGCGGCACGTTGTCGTGGTGAAGAACAGGGTGCTCGCGACTGTGGGGGACAAGCAGTGGATCCCCTACACCAAGTGGTATGGGAGTGCACCTGCAGTCAACATGCTGAGAGCCTACGGGTGCATGGTGGTGTTTCATGTGCCGAAGGAGAAGAGGGGAAAGTTGGAAGCTTCTGGAAGATGGGGTGTCCATTTGGGACTTGCAAAGGATCACAAGGGCTGGCTGATTTGGGACTTGACCAGCCAGCAGCTGACTGTCTCAAGTGATGTGAAGTTCCTTGAGTCCCTGTACTACAAGGAGTGGAAGCAGCAGCAGCAGAAGCTTCCTACGACACCGCTGATCATTGAGGCTGATGAGGTGCAGCGGCCTTCGAGGCAGGTGAAAGTCTCCGTGTCGGAGGAGGAGATCTCTGGGGTGACTGAGGATGGAGAAGAACCTGAGGTGGAGGAGCTGCAGCCGCAGCAGCAGCAGCAGCAGCAGCCGCAGCAGCAGCAGCAGCAACGTGCGGCTGACCGTCCTAGGAGGGATGTGCGCCCTCCTAACCGGCTGACCTATCCGAGCTTTGGGAAGCCAAAGGTAGTGCGGGCTGGGAGTGTGGCCGAGCAGTGTGATGAGGAGGAGATAGCGCACTGCTACTGGGCAGCCGTCCCTGAGCCCAAGACGCTTACCGAGGCCTTGAGTGGGCCCGATGCTGAGAAGTGGAAGCAGAGTGTGAAGGAGGAGTATGACTCTCTGCTGGAGAACGACACATGGGAGCTGTGTGAGCTGCCTCCTGGGAAGAAGGCAATCTCTTCGAAGCTGATTTTCAGGCACAAGTACGGGCCTGATGGGGAGCTGACCCGCTACAAGTCAAGGCTTGTGGCTAAGGGGTTCCAGCAGACGAAGGGGAAGGATTTTGACGACATCTTTGCTCCTGTGGGGAAAGGGACTACACTGAGGACAATGTTGGCAATGGCTGCAAACCGTGGATGGAAGATCAAGCAGATGGACATCATCACTGCTTTCTTGAATGGGATCATCCTGGAGGAGTTGTACATGCTACAGCCTGAGGGGCTGGATGATGGGAGCGGCAGGGTGTGCAGGCTGAAGAAGGCCATCTACGGCCTGAAGCAGGCTCCTCGTGCATGGTACCACAAGCTGGAGGAGACACTGCTGGCTGGGGGGTTCAAGAAGAGTGAGTGCGACCACAGCCTGTTCCTGCTGCAAGAGAAGGAGCAGTTCCTCATGCTCCTGGTGTACGTGGACGACATCCTGCTCTTCTCCGAGTCGTCTGCAATGATTGAACGTGTGGAGGAGATGCTGGAGATGCAGTTCAAGTGTTCCAAGATGGGAGACGTGAAGTACTACCTGGGGATGCATGTGGAGAGGGACCTTGACAAGGGAGTGTTGAGGTTGCACCAGAGGAAGTACTGTGAGGGGCTGGCCGAGAAGTATGGGCTGCAAGATAAAGGGAAGCCAGCCACCCCACTGCCTTCGGGGTTCACCGTTGAGCCATGTGCTGATGAGGAGGTGGTGGGTGAGAGTGACAGGAAGCTTTTTCACTCCATGGTGGGGGCACTCAACTATGCGGCTAACCACACGCGGCCTGATATTGCCTTTGCTACATCCAGGCTTGCGAGTGTGGTTTCACGCCCCAGTCATGAGCAGCTGGAAGCGGCCAAGAGGTTGGTCCGCTATGTGAGCGCTACAGCATCGGTTGGCTTGGAGTATAGTGCTGTGAGGCAGAGGCAGCAGCGGGGTGCTGCTGACTTGAGCAAGGGGGAGATGCGCTTGACTTGCTACACCGACGCTAGCTTCAACTCTGTGAAGTCGGATGGCACTAGCATTGGAGGCTACGTATGCCTGTTTGGAGGAGGTGCAGTGAGCTGGCGCAGCAAGAAGCAGAACGAGGTGGGGCTGTCCTCATGTGAGACTGAGTACATGGCCCTGCATCATGGGGCAAAGGAGGTGGTGTGGCTGAGGCGTTTGCTGGAGGAGATCGGAGTGTGTCAAAAGGAGCCGACTGTGATTTTCTGTGACAATGAGTCGACTGTGAAGCTTGCGAAGAATGCCTGTCTTCATGGCCTGACAAAGCACATCAGGCCTAAGTGGCATTGGACAAGGAGGCTCCTGGACAAGGAGGTGCGACTGGAGCTTGTGAAGACCCAGCAGCAGGCGGCTGACATTCTCACCAAGCGCCTGGCCGAACCTGAGCACTGGAAGGGCATGAAGCTTGCTGGAATGAGTGTGCATTGAGGGTGCATGCTTGAGCTATGGCATGTGGGATGATGGTTGGCAGCCAGAGGGGGAGTTTGTTGTGATGCAACCATATGCATTCACGTCTGTCTGCCTCCCATCATGTGTTCGTGCGTTGCATGCGTGGTGTGAGCGTGTGCAAGAATTTGTGTTTTGTGCGGTTTGGTTTTCCTGAGTGTGTGTGAATGATATTTGGCTTGAGCAAATATCTGCTCAAGAGCTTTCCGACGAGCCAAGGATCGCTTCAATCGTAACAACATCAAGAAAGTTACGAATGTTGGAGTTCGTATGCTTTCTGTACTTCGGTTGTGGCGACTATGGGAAGTTGTGAGAGTGACTCAATATGGGGTACAGACTTTTGGGGTTGGGAAATTCGGTCCCATCACTGTAGAATGCTGCCATGTGGTTGGGTGAAGCCAAACCAGGTTGGCAAGTGTGGCCAAGTGGGTTGAGGTGGATGGCATGAGTTGGGAAAGTGACAAATGTGAAAGTGGGGTTGCCTATGGAGAGGGGAATTGTGTGGCAAGGAATTTCCTTGGTTGGGGACTCTCTTGGGACCTTCCCTCTCGTCCTCCTCTTCCCTCCCACCTGGTTTAGTGCTACTCTAATGTTCTTTGTGGAACTTTTGTGAACTTGTGAGACTCTTGTGATTGAGTTAAAATTTCTGTGGCAGCATACCCCCTAGTGCGCCGAAAAGCATAACTCGAGATTTACTCCACCTTTTGATACGATCCACCTTTTGATACGATTTACTCCACGGTCAAGGGCTATAACATACTCGAGTTTGAGACGATTCTAACGGTGAACTTTTCGGCGACGACGTTTCTTGTGAAATCGCGGTTTCTGTCCAGAATCTAAGACCAACGATTTTGAGGATTTGGGCACCTATCCTTCAAAGACTCAGTCCTTAATCTCTAACAAGTGGTATCAGAGCTGATTAAGGACTTTGTGGGGAGTCTACTGAAGTGTGAAGACCCTCCTAGACCCACCATGGCCTGTGGGCGTGCCTAAGTGGAGTTCTGGAGGTTGGGAGTGACTTCCGCTAAGGGGAAACTCTGCCGAAATTTCGTTGGCGCCGACACTTGTGGAAATTGTGTGGGACTTCGGTGTGGACAGCAAAGGGGGAGCTGAAACCTCTGATTGGGAGCAGAGGAGATGAGTGGAGAAGGAGCTGAAAAGAAGAGTGAGCTGCCACCGTCCAAGATCGAGGCTTTGGACGGCTCCAACTATGAGGAATGGAGCGGGCGGATGCGGAGCGCCTTCAAGCGCTACAAGCTGCTGAAATTGGCTATGGGAGAAGAGAAGATGCCGGAGGAAGGAGATGCCCGCGACCGGTGGATTGAGCGGAGCGTGGTGCTATACGACCTTATCCTTCAATCGGTCAACAACGACATGTTCCAGCACATCAAAGACCTAGTGGAGCTGGACGACTCCGGGCCGAAAGCGTGGAAGCTTCTACGGGATGTGGTTCAGCCCAACACGCTGCCGATGGTGATTGTGTTGGAGAAGGAGTTGGCTGCCCTCTCCATGAAGCCGGGAGACGATGTGAAGCCGGTCCTTGACAAGATCAAGGACACCTATGCGAGGATGGCAGCGGCGGGCAGCAAGGTGTCGGAGATGCAGCAGTGCACCAAGATCATCTCGGTGCTTGACAATTCGTGGGACAACCTCATCCCCACCCTCAACGTTCAGCAGGACAAGTGGACGCCTGAATGGCTGCGGCAGCAGATCCTGCAGGAGGACTTCCGCAGGCGCCACACGGGAGGCGGTGCTGCCAACAAGACTGCTGAAGGGTATGGAGCTGCAGGAGGCAGCAGAGGAAGAGGGGGAGGGAGAGGCCGAGGCCGCGGGAGAGGCTTTGGCAGAGGAAGAGGTCGAGGTGACTACAACGAGGGGCATGGGAGCTCTGGTGGCAGGGGGAGCACCCGAATGGAGGGTGCGTGCTGGTACTGCAAGAAGCCTGGATACCCGTGGTTCAAGTGTTTCAGCCGGCCTGAGGGATGGGCGCCTCCAGGCATGAAGCCGCCAAGTGGTGAACGCGCACGAGGTGGTGCTGTGCAAGGTTCAGGTGCACAAGGTGATGGTGCACAAGGTAAAGCTGACCCTGGGCTGTTCCTCATGGTTGAGGAAGTGAAAGGGAGTGAGGATGATGTGGGTTCGGTTGGAAAGGTTGTGATGCACCCCCTCACTCACTGGGTGATCGATTCTGGTTGCACGAGTCACATGACTCCACGGGCAGACTTGCTCGATGAGGTGAAACCCCCTGGGAAGATCAAGTTTGTGGCTGCCGCTTCAGGTGCTTTGCTCCCTGTGATTGGTGTTGGGAATGCCAAGGTGATGGGAGCCAATGGGGGACTTGTGGGACTTGGGAATGTCCTACTTGTTGAAGGCTTGTCCGCTAACCTCCTCTCTGTGCGCCGACTGCAGAAAAGCAAGGCAAAGGTTACGTTCGGCCCAACCAGCTGCCGTGCGAAGCTTGGGAAGTTGCTGCTGTGGGATTTGGAGGAAAAGAGCAGCTGCATCAAGGACCTGTGGCAGCTGCCCATCATCCCTTGGAACGGGAAACCGCCAGCAACGGCAAAGGCAGCGGCAGCGGCTAAGGCAACTGCGGGAGGAGAGGTGACTGCACCAACTGCTGGGGCCCTGGATGCAGTCAAGAAGGTGCAGCAGCCAAAGCAATCACATGGTGAGGTGCTTGCTGGTGTGGATGCAACAGCTGCGTGGGCGAAGGCTTCGTCTGGGAGTGGTGAGGCCGATTGGGAGACGTGGCACGAGAGGCTGTGCCACATCAACATACCGATGCTGCAGAAGCTAGTGAAGGATGGGAGTTTGAAGGGGCTGGAGGTGAAAGGGGCAGCAAAGGAGATTGGGAGCTGCCCTACGTGCCTTGAGACAAAATTCACCAAGTTCCCGTTCAACAGCAGCACGGGACCAGCCAAGGCACCACTCGCGCTTGTGCACATGGACGTGGTGGGGCCCACGAGGGCCACTTCGCTCTCGGGCAGCCGCTACTTCTTGACCATCGTGGACGACCACACGCGTGCGGTGTGGGTCTACCCTCTCAAGACTAAGGGGGATGTGGCAGCGGCTGTTCTCAAGGAGTGGATGCCGAGAGCTCAAAGGGAGAGCGTACACAAAGTGAAAGTGATCCGCACTGACAACGGGGTAGGGTTCATTGGCGCTGTTTTTGAGGCGGTGCTGAAGAAGAAGGGGATTCAGCATCAGCTTACAGTGCCCTACAACCCTCAGCAGAATGGCGTGGCTGAGCGGTTCAACCGGACCCTGCAGGAAGGTGCTCGCACTCTCCTTGGGCGTGCAGGGTTGCCGGATCCGTTTTGGGTGACAGCACTGCGGCACGTTGTCGTGGTGAAGAACAGGGTGCTCGCGACTGTGGGGGACAAGCAGTGGATCCCCTACACCAAGTGGTATGGGAGTGCACCTGCAGTCAACATGCTGAGAGCCTACGGGTGCATGGTGGTGTTTCATGTGCCGAAGGAGAAGAGGGGAAAGTTGGAAGCTTCTGGAAGATGGGGTGTCCATTTGGGACTTGCAAAGGATCACAAGGGCTGGCTGATTTGGGACTTGACCAGCCAGCAGCTGACTGTCTCAAGTGATGTGAAGTTCCTTGAGTCCCTGTACTACAAGGAGTGGAAGCAGCAGCAGCAGAAGCTTCCTACGACACCGCTGATCATTGAGGCTGATGAGGTGCAGCGGCCTTCGAGGCAGGTGAAAGTCTCCGTGTCGGAGGAGGAGATCTCTGGGGTGACTGAGGATGGAGAAGAACCTGAGGTGGAGGAGCTGCAGCCGCAGCAGCAGCAGCAGCAGCAGCAGCAGCCGCAGCAGCAGCAGCAGCAACGTGCGGCTGACCGTCCTAGGAGGGATGTGCGCCCTCCTAACCGGCTGACCTATCCGAGCTTTGGGAAGCCAAAGGTAGTGCGGGCTGGGAGTGTGGCCGAGCAGTGTGATGAGGAGGAGATAGCGCACTGCTACTGGGCAGCCGTCCCTGAGCCCAAGACGCTTACCGAGGCCTTGAGTGGGCCCGATGCTGAGAAGTGGAAGCAGAGTGTGAAGGAGGAGTATGACTCTCTGCTGGAGAACGACACATGGGAGCTGTGTGAGCTGCCTCCTGGGAAGAAGGCAATCTCTTCGAAGCTGATTTTCAGGCACAAGTACGGGCCTGATGGGGAGCTGACCCGCTACAAGTCAAGGCTTGTGGCTAAGGGGTTCCAGCAGACGAAGGGGAAGGATTTTGACGACATCTTTGCTCCTGTGGGGAAAGGGACTACACTGAGGACAATGTTGGCAATGGCTGCAAACCGTGGATGGAAGATCAAGCAGATGGACATCATCACTGCTTTCTTGAATGGGATCATCCTGGAGGAGTTGTACATGCTACAGCCTGAGGGGCTGGATGATGGGAGCGGCAGGGTGTGCAGGCTGAAGAAGGCCATCTACGGCCTGAAGCAGGCTCCTCGTGCATGGTACCACAAGCTGGAGGAGACACTGCTGGCTGGGGGGTTCAAGAAGAGTGAGTGCGACCACAGCCTGTTCCTGCTGCAAGAGAAGGAGCAGTTCCTCATGCTCCTGGTGTACGTGGACGACATCCTGCTCTTCTCCGAGTCGTCTGCAATGATTGAACGTGTGGAGGAGATGCTGGAGATGCAGTTCAAGTGTTCCAAGATGGGAGACGTGAAGTACTACCTGGGGATGCATGTGGAGAGGGACCTTGACAAGGGAGTGTTGAGGTTGCACCAGAGGAAGTACTGTGAGGGGCTGGCCGAGAAGTATGGGCTGCAAGATAAAGGGAAGCCAGCCACCCCACTGCCTTCGGGGTTCACCGTTGAGCCATGTGCTGATGAGGAGGTGGTGGGTGAGAGTGACAGGAAGCTTTTTCACTCCATGGTGGGGGCACTCAACTATGCGGCTAACCACACGCGGCCTGATATTGCCTTTGCTACATCCAGGCTTGCGAGTGTGGTTTCACGCCCCAGTCATGAGCAGCTGGAAGCGGCCAAGAGGTTGGTCCGCTATGTGAGCGCTACAGCATCGGTTGGCTTGGAGTATAGTGCTGTGAGGCAGAGGCAGCAGCGGGGTGCTGCTGACTTGAGCAAGGGGGAGATGCGCTTGACTTGCTACACCGACGCTAGCTTCAACTCTGTGAAGTCGGATGGCACTAGCATTGGAGGCTACGTATGCCTGTTTGGAGGAGGTGCAGTGAGCTGGCGCAGCAAGAAGCAGAACGAGGTGGGGCTGTCCTCATGTGAGACTGAGTACATGGCCCTGCATCATGGGGCAAAGGAGGTGGTGTGGCTGAGGCGTTTGCTGGAGGAGATCGGAGTGTGTCAAAAGGAGCCGACTGTGATTTTCTGTGACAATGAGTCGACTGTGAAGCTTGCGAAGAATGCCTGTCTTCATGGCCTGACAAAGCACATCAGGCCTAAGTGGCATTGGACAAGGAGGCTCCTGGACAAGGAGGTGCGACTGGAGCTTGTGAAGACCCAGCAGCAGGCGGCTGACATTCTCACCAAGCGCCTGGCCGAACCTGAGCACTGGAAGGGCATGAAGCTTGCTGGAATGAGTGTGCATTGAGGGTGCATGCTTGAGCTATGGCATGTGGGATGATGGTTGGCAGCCAGAGGGGGAGTTTGTTGTGATGCAACCATATGCATTCACGTCTGTCTGCCTCCCATCATGTGTTCGTGCGTTGCATGCGTGGTGTGAGCGTGTGCAAGAATTTGTGTTTTGTGCGGTTTGGTTTTCCTGAGTGTGTGTGAATGATATTTGGCTTGAGCAAATATCTGCTCAAGAGCTTTCCGACGAGCCAAGGATCGCTTCAATCGTAACAACATCAAGAAAGTTACGAATGTTGGAGTTCGTATGCTTTCTGTACTTCGGTTGTGGCGACTATGGGAAGTTGTGAGAGAGACTCAATATGCGGTACAGACTTTTTGGGTTGGAAAATTCGGTCCCATCACTGTAGAATGCTGCCATGTGGTTGGGTGAAGCCAAACCAGGTTGGCAAGTGTGGCCAAGTGGGTTAAGGTGGATGGCATGAGTTGAGAAAGTGACAAGTGTGAAGGTGGGGTTGCCTATGGAGAGGGGAATTGTGTGGCATGGGGTTTCCTTGGTTGGGGACTCTCTTGGGACCTTCCCTCTCGTCCTCCTCTTCCCTCCCACCTGGTTTAGTGCTACTCTAATGTTCTTTGTGGAACTCTTGTGAACTTGTGAGACTCTTGTGATTGAGTTAAAATTTCTGTGGCAGCATACCCCCTAGTGCGCCGAAAAGGATACCTCGAGATTTACTCCACCTTTTGATACGATTCAAATTGGGAATGATAGCCACGGTCAAGGGCTATAACATACTCGAGTTTGAGACGATTCTAACGGTGAACTTTTCGGCGACGACGTTTCTTGTGAAATCGCGGTTTCTATCCAGAATCTAAGACCAACGATTTGAGGATTTGGGCACCTATCCTTCATAGACTCAGTCTTTAATCTCTAACAGGAAGTGGCTCTGCGGGCAATCGTCTCGGTGACAAAGTCGATGCCGGATAGGTTGTACGTGAGGTTCACTCACGTCGGCATGGACACCATCCGGAGCTCAGCAAAACACGAGGTCGCCACCGGGCTGGACCTCAAGTTGGCATATGGCACCGCTACGCCTTGCAACTCGTGCGTCCGCGCGAAGTTGGCGCGGCACTCCTTCCCCGACTGGGGCTCGGACGCCGAGGACACCTTGGTCGTCGTGCACATCGACCTGTGCGGGCCGTTTCGTGTGGCCGCCAAGGATGGCAGCCTGTACTTCCTGCTGCTGAAGGACTGCAAGACCCGCTACGTGTGGGTGAAGCCGGTCGCCAGGAAGTCCGACGTGCTGCGGGAGTTTGAGCAGTGGCTGGTGTTGGTCGAGCGGCAGGCAAAGAAGTCGGTGCTGCAGCTGCGATCTGACCGGGGAGGGAAGTTCCTCGGGAAAGCAACTTCACCGCCTTCGTGGACGGCAAGGGGATCGTCCATGACCTGACCTACCCCTATGCCCCGCAGCAAAACGGCATGGCGGAGCGGGAGATGAAGACGATGGTGAAGTGGGTGTGGACGATGCTGTTGCACATAAGCGTGCAGCACCACTGGTGGCACCTCACCCTACGATAGGCACCCTGAGTACGGAAATGCATGGAGCGCTCGTCATTGCCGCCGGGGACGACGCCGTACCAGTTGCTCACCGGCAAGAAACCCGACTTGTCGCTGGCGCGCGTGTGGGGTTGCATGGCTCAGTTCCTAGTCCCCGAACAGCAGTGCGGTGGGAAGCTGAAGCCGAAGGCCCGGTGGAGAGTTCATCTCGACGTGTCAGAGGAGAGCAAGGTCTAGGAGCTCCTCGACCTCGTCGACAACCGGGTGGTCACCACGTCCGACGTGGTGTTTTACGAGACGCTATCGCTGGAGGTGTGGAAGTCACAGCACGGGCCGGCGTCCGAGCCGATGCTGGCCAACCTGCCGACGGACACCTCCCCGGCGACCCTCCCTCTGCTCGCCGAGGTCGGCGAGCTTGCTGATGAGGATGCCGAGGCCGTCCTTCCTCCTCCCCATGCCCCTGCCGTTCCACCTCCCCTCGCCGTTCCGCATGAGCTCACGCCGACGTCGGCCTCCGACCATGAGGGGAGCAGTGGGGCGTTGCCTGTGGCACCAGCCAAGGGCATCGCCGGTGGCCGATGTGGCAACAAGTAGGTCGGCGTGGAAGCAGATCCGACGAAGGCAGGGGAGCAGCAGGTCGAGGAGTCAATGCCGAGAAAGGTGAAATCGGCAAAGGAGGCGTGTGCCGGGAAGTCGCCGACAGGGGAGCAGTGGACGGTAAAGCCGATAGGGGAGCTGCCAGCAACAGAGAAGTCGTCTGGGACGCTGGCTTTGGTGTAGGAGGACGCCGAGGACAGTGCAGCCTGCAAAGCTGAAAGGGAGCAGCCGAACGCCGGGTAGTCTACTGACAGTGACGTAGTGGAGGTTAACCCCGAGCAGCCTGAACTACGGCGTTCAGGCTGAGTCCGGAGGCTGACCTACCATGTCTGCCTCCCGCCGGCCGCCTTCACCACGCTGTACGACAATGACGACGACGACCTGACATACGACGACGCCGAGGACGATGAGGAGTTTCCGGAGCTCGGGCCCGACATGCACGCCGACCCCGAGCACCGCTGGGAAATCACAACGATGACGGTAAATGAGGCGTAGGCGAGCTAGAAGAACAAGACAGTGAAAGCCGCCATGGACGCGGAGATTCGCAGTCTGATCGGCAACGGCACATGGGAGCTGGTAGAGCGCCCCCCCCGGCGTCAACATCATGAAGAACCGGTGGGTGCTGATGATGAAGTACCGCATCGACGGCACCGTACAGATCGAGAAGGCGAGGCTGGTCATGAAAGGCTTCACGCAGGTATATGGCGCCGACTATGACGAGACGTACGCGCCAAAGAGCAGCTACGTCATGCTGAGGATCTTCCTCAGCATCGTCGCTGTCCTCGACCTCAACCTGATGCAGCTGGACATGAAGAACGCCTTCCTGCAGAGCAAGCTCGACCGCGTGCTCTACATGTACCAGTCGGACCACTACAACTACGGGTTCGGCCGGGTGTGTAAGCTGCTGAAGAGCCTCTACGGGCTGAAGCAGTCACCGCTGTTGTGGTACAAGGTGCTTAATGACGTGCTGGTCGGCGCCGGGTGGAAGAAGAGCCAGGTCGACGAGGCGCTGTACTTCAAGGTCGGCGCCGAGAAGGTGGCATAATAGGTGCTGGTCTACGTCGACGACCTGCTCGCCGCCAGCAGCAGCACCGCGATGCTGAGGGAGCTGAAGGAGCTGCTGGAGGCCGCCTTTGAGCTGCGCGAGATTTCGCCGGTGCAGAAGTACCTCGGCCTGGAGATCGTGCGCGACAGGTCGGCAAGGAAGCTGTGGCTGCACCAGCAGGGCTACGCTGACAAGCTGCGTAGGCGTTTCATTGACAAGGAGCAGGGTGGTTGGACCCCGAAGCCGCCAATCTCTGACGACGAGGAGGCACAGGAGCGCCAGGAGGAGGAGTACCGGCAGAAGGTCGGCTCGCTGCTGATCGCGGCGACGACGAAGAGGCCGGACATCTCCTTCGCCTGTAGCAAGCTGTGGCCTCACGGTAAGGAGCGACCAGCACTGGCGCGAGGTCGACCGCTGCCTTGCCTACCTCGCCAACACGCGTAACACCGCCCTAGAGTTCGGTGGTGGTCCGGAGACGCTGGAGCTAGTTGGCTACGTTGACGACGACGACGCCGGAACAAGCAGAACCGGACGAGCATGGGCGGCTACGTGTTCGTTTACGAAGGGACCGCAGTCTCCTGGTCGAGCCAGCGCATCAAGTGCGCAACGCTGTCGTCAACCGAGTCGGAGTACGTGGCGGCCGTCAACGCTGGGAAGGAAGGACGAGGACTTCGCTTCCTCCTGGCAGAGTTCCGGTAGCTGGACGCCGAGAAGCCGACTGTCCTTCTGGTGGACAACAAGTTGGCCATGGAGCAACCTCAAGCACATGGAGCGACGACAGGCCTGGCTGCAGCACATGGTGAAGCGAGGGAAGTTTGCGTTGAGGTACATCCCGACCACGAGCGGCCCTGACAAAGGCGCTGCACTACCCGACCTTCAATATGTGCTCTGTCGCGATCGGCCAAGTGCGCCTGGCCGAAGTCGGCGACGGCGACAACGACGTGCAGCAGTAGGTGCCATGCTCTCTTGCATGGCTGGTGCGGTGTCCGGCGTGCTGAGTGTTGTGTGGACGCCGCCGAGCTTCTTTTCGAGCAGGGCTGCCGTATGGGCTAGGGGCCCAAGCGTGAACGCGGCAGGGGAGTGTCAACGGGAGTAGTGTTTGGCTCCGTCCTCGCTTGGGCGGAGCCGATTTTGCGGTAGGGTGTGCGGGGGGATGCAGCCGACCTGCAGCAGTGGGCACGGGGGCCACTGCAAGGGCGTTGAGCTAGGGGTTGCCTGGCTGGAGGGCGCCGAGCAGGTGGACGCCGACCTGGGCGTCTGCGCAGCGTCCTAAGAGGCAGGACGTAAACCTGGGCGTCTGCTCGGCGTCCCTGGCGCCTGGACGCCGACCTGGCCACCTGAACGGCGTCCTGGGTGAGTGGACTCCGACCTGGATGCCAGGACGTCGACATTGGGACGCCGGGTTTGGTGTAGCCGGCGACCGACTGGGCTGGACGACCAGGTGGGGTTGCTCGGTCGACCAGGATACCCGGGCCACATGTGCGAAGGTCGTCGGGGAAGGATTCGGCGAGGACGACCTCGGGGGTGGTATCCCGAGGTCGACGTGGCTGGTGGCGCTGTCACAGACGGAATGTCTGCGCTGGGCACGTGACGGGGCGTTGGACGCCAACCAGCCGCGCACCCCTGCAGAGCAGATGCGCCGTTGTCCTGCGGGTGCAGCGCTGTGCAGCCGACTTGCTGCAACGTTGGCACACCGTGGACGTGCAACGTTGGCGAGCCGCTACTCTGCAATGCTGGAGCGGTGCGAGCTCTGCTGCGCTGGATCGCGGTCGACCGTGCTGCGCTAGAGGTCGACCAGCAGCCTTGGTAGCTTGGATATTGTGTGTTCTAACAATGTTGTGGCCATCATTCTTAATCATTGTTGTCATGTTTTCCTAGTATAACTCTTGCTTGTAAGCAGTGTGAAGCAGCAGCAGCAGCAGCAGCAGCATCAGCAGCAATAGCAGTAGCAGTAGTAGTGCTGGGTGGATATTCCACCCATTGCTCCATGCCAGCACCACCATGTGCACCATCCATCCTCCTCTACCCCTCTCGCTCTCTCTCAAGCAGTCATGCATTTATGTTGGTGAAAGGGTACAAGCAAGCAGGACATGATTCTGGCCAATAAGCTATCCTAGGCAGGCAACGTGATGGGCGGATAAACCAGCATGCAGACAAGACCAGCAACGAAAAGCTCCAGAAGTTCACCAAGTGGCCACTGCCATGGCAGCCAGGCGCTACCAGCTGGGCTGCCTAGGCCTTCCCTACCTCCTGTTCTACCCTATACCCCTGGTTCTTCCCCATCTGCGCTTACACTCCTGCAAGGTCATCATCAAGCACCTGCCAGAGGTCCCTGGGCTCGGCTCCCAGGGGTCCGCAGGTGCTTGGGGGAAGGCTGCCTCGGCCGCCATGTTGCTCTTGTTAAGGAACGAAATCGCCTGGGATCGTTGCAGCATGATTGACCAGCGTTGGCGGTAGTGTGCATTGAGGCGGGAGGCAGTAGTAGTGAGCGTCCCCTGCCTGAATTTCTTCCTCGCTGTGGCTACAGCTAGCAGCCTAAGAAACTGCACGGTATCTGTCGCCAGCGCCCCGTAGGTCTCAGCTGCAAGGCCGAAACACCCCACGTAGTCAGGGCGGCCTTCACTCTCTCTCTTGCTCTCTTTCTTGCTCCCTCGTCATCAGTTCCATCTCCTCCACCCCTCTTGTCCACCGCCATATCCTCCCAAGCCCCCACTTCCACATCCCTCTTCCTCCATCCATCCTCTCCTCCTCTCTCCCCTCCTATTCCCCCCACCTCTCCTCCTCCCCACCCTCCCCCTCCCCCAACCCTCCTATTCACGTCGCTGCCAACCCCTCTATAAGCGCCACCGCTACAGTGTTTTCGTAATCTACACTTCCTTTGTCAGAAAGTTCTAGAAGCTGTATAAAAGTGAATTGCGCGTGGTCGAACTGGTCCACTTATGGTATATCCCATCACTGCATAACGAGTATTTCTTTAAGATAGTGCTCCAGTCCCCATGCCCTAGGAAATTCCACCAGGTATCCTTCACCCGCGCAAATAGACGAACATTCACCGCCCAGCGCTTCCCCTGCGGCCCACTCCGGGTAGCCACGAGAGAATCCCGGACAGGCAGGGAAAAGCTCGACGCAACAAGAAAAGTACTACCAGAATTCTCCGAACTAACCACCAGAAAGGGTAATAACTTCCCATCTTCTACCCTCAATGCAGGATGCCCCACTATTATCACCTTCCCACTAGGTAGTTGCATCTTAGCAAGCCGAGTAACTGTTTTTTCATGAACATCCCTTGCTGCCTCCCCCTCTGCTTCCTCCTCCAAGTCACCCTCCACCTGATCCTCCTCCCCCACACCAGACAAAACAGCTGCAGCCGGGGGTACAGTAGCCACGGGCACCACACCTGCATCCACCACCGGCGCTGCACCAGGCTCAAACCGAGCCTCCGAGACTGTGTTGGTTCGGAACGTTTCCGTGGTTGTTTGATCTGGTTCGGATGATGAGGTGAGGCATGTATAGGGTAGTGAGGATGGGAAAGTTGGTGCTGGAGCTGCTGCTAATAGTGATACTGATGCTGCCGATATTGCTGCGGGTGATGCTGGTTCTGATGGTGATGGTGATGGTACCATTTCTAAGGCATCACATGGAGCAAAAGAATCAGCATCTGACTGGCTCTGCTGAATATAGTTTCTAAGCACCTCCTCCTCCTCCTCCTCCTCCTCCTCCTCCTCCTCCTCCTCCTCCTCCTCGTCCTCCTCCTCCTCCTCCTCCTCCTCCTCCTCCTCCTCCTCCTCCTCCTCCTCCTCCTCCTGCTGCTCCTGCTGCTTTTGCTGCTGCTTCGCCACCTCCCCTTCCAAACCACCAGATCTCACTCCCACTGCTGCAGCATTTGTGCGCTCACTGCTGCTGCTGGTCGCCCTGCTGCTACCAGCCATCCTGCCCTGCAGGCTCCTGTTGCTCTGAGTCCCTCTCTTTTGACTCCCTTGCGTAATCTCTCCACTTCCACTGTTGCTCCTGTTGCTCTGCGTCCCTCCCCTAGAACTTACTCTCCCTCTGTTACTCATGGTCCACCTTTTCATGCCACTCCCAGTGCTGCTGCTGCGACACCCTCAAATGGCTGGTTCTCAAAATCCGTGGCTGAAAACGGCTGGAACTTGCCTGTTGCACGCCTTTTCTCTCCACTGCTGCTGCCACTACCGCTACCAGTGAAACCACCAGAAGCAGCAGCAGAAGCAGCAGATTCAGCAGCGGAAGGAGAGGAGAGGAAGGAGGAGACTTTGGAGGAAACATAAGAGGTGAAGGAGGAGAGAAGAGAAGATGAGGAGGAGGAGGAGGATGAACTGTCCTGCCGCTGCTGCTGATTGTTGCCTGACTGTACAGGTGGTGCGATCTCACTGGGCGGCGATTCAAGTTCTGTAGAGGGGGCAGAATCAGAAGTATCGCTTTCCTTGTACAGCCAGTGAGCTGCGTGGCCCAACTCTGCATACTCGTGCATGGACTGGGGGAAGAGAGAGGAGGGGGAAGAGGGGAGTACACTCTCACAGTACCATGAGTGTTGCTCTCCTTGTACAACCGGAGGGCTGTATGGCCGAACGCTGCATACTCGTGCATGGACTGTCAGGGAGGGAATGGAGGGAGATGGGGGGAGGGGGAAAATGGGGGGAGAGGTGGGGAGATGAGGGGGGAGGAATGGGGATGAGGGAAAGGAGGTGAGTGGAAGGGGGTGGGGGGTTGGGGGCATAGTCAGGAGTGTCGCTCTCCTTATACAACTAGTGGGCTGCATGGCCGAACTCTACATACTTGTGCATGGACTGGGGAGGGGATGGAGGGGGGAGACGGGTAGAATGAGCTCTCCTTGTGGGAAAGATGGACAGATATACTACCAGAGTCAGAAGTATCGCTCTCCTTATATAGCTAGTGGGCCGCGTGACCGAACTCTGCATACGCGTGCATGGGCTGTTGGACATGGTGGATGGACAGATTGACACACACTACAAGGAAGGGGGAGTGAGGGGGTGTCAACACGAGTAGTGTTTGGCCCCGTCCTCGCTTGGGCGGAGCCGACCTCGTGGTCGGGTGTGCGGGGGGATGCAGCCGACCTGCAGTACTAAGCACGGGGGCCATTGCAAGGGCGTTAAGCCGGGGGGCACCTGGCTGGAGGGCGCCGAGCAAGTGGACGCTAACCTTGAAGTCTGGGCGGCGTCCTGGGCGTCTGCACGGCGTCTTGGGCGCCTGGACGCCGACCTGGGCGTCTGCTCGGCGTCCTGGGAGGCTGGACGCCGACCTGGGCGCTTGCTCGGCGTCCCGGGCGCCTGGACGCCGACTTGGGCGCCTGGACGGCGTCCTGGGCGAGTGGACGCCAGAATGTCGACCCTGGGACGCCGGGCTTGGTGTAACCGGCGACCAACCGGGCTGGACGACCAGGCGGGGTTGCCCGGTCGACCGAGATACCTGGGTGACGTGTGAGAAGGTTGCCAGGGGTGGTTTTTGCGAGGATGACCTCGGGGGTGGTATCCCGAGGCCGACGTGGCAGGAGGGCACCGTCACGGGCAGAATGATTGCGGTGGGCACATGACGGGCCATTGGACACCAACCAGCCGTGCACACATGCGAAGCAGGCGCACCGTTGCCCTGCCGATGCAACGATGTGCAGCCGACCTGCTGCAGCGCTGGCACACCGCTACTCTGCAATGTTGGCGAACCGCTACTCTGCAACGCTGGAGCGGTGCGAGCTCTACTACGCTGGATCGCGGTCGACCATGCTGCGCTGGAGGTCGACCAGCAGCCTAGCTAGCTCTGATGTAGTCTGTGTTGCCAATGTTGTTGCTATCATTCTGGATCATTGATGCCATGTTTTTCCTAGTGAAACTCTTGCCAATTTCCCTCGTGAACTCTTAAGCAGTGTGAGCACTTGGAAACGACTAAGTGAACGAACGCAGAGATCCCTCTCACACACGTGCCTTCCCCGTAGTCAAGCTCCCGTTGTACGAGTTATCTCCACATTTTGTGGTGAGCATAGACGGCACCGCAACGATATTTTCGATTTAGCCGACTTTTGCACTTACCTACTGTGTTCGTACGCCGGCAGTTCTGCTTTAGTCACCATGGTAGGCGCCGTAGGTGACGCAAGGGTGGTGGACACCCTGGAGGCACGTCTGGAGAACGTGAGGATATGTTACGAGGCTAACGAGTATGGTCGGCGACCTCCCCTGGGCGGTCGTCGAGGCAGGCATCCGTGCTGCGAAGGCGACAGAGTACCCTTCTCGACCGGCCTCTCCTCGACTGGTGAACACAGAAGGCGTCGCCGACATGGGCATCAACGTCGGTGGTGACCAGGTCGGCAACAGCGCGGGAGGCTTGTCGAGGCAGAGAGGAGTGATACACGCCGATGAAGCTGGTGGCGTTCAGGTGCAAAGCATGCAGTCGTCGGCGGCTGCAGGGGCCTCGCAGGGCGACGTCGGAGGCCGACGAAGTGGATTGGCACCGATGTCGACGAGCTGAAGTGGCGTCAGACACACGCTAGCTTGTAAGAATGGCTGGAAAATCTTGAGGTCAGACAAATCTGGCCTCTGAAACGCAAGCCAACCTGACTGCGACAAATGAGAAGACAATGACAATCGGCACCATCGCCCTCGCCCAACTACTTCAGCGACTCTCGACTCTGAAGCAAGGGCTCCAGACATTGCGGAATGGTGACGCAGGAACATCTTCCCAACCCTCTCAACCGGCTTTATATGTTCGTGATACCACCCTGCATACCTTCTCCTTCTAAACAAATGGCTCAACTCCCAAGACTTCCCGTCCCAACGATGAAGCAATTCTCTCAGCTCTATTAAGGTTCTTGAGCATAGAAAAAATCAAGACAAGTTTCTGCTTTGACGGTAAGGACTTCTACACCTGGAGCTTTGAGCTGGAGCTGCTACTACAAAAAGTGCAGATTGTTCATTATTTTGGCGGGAGCTACGCTGGACGTGCAGAGAATACCGTTGAAGCTAGATCGCAGTAGTACACCAAATCTCTCATGGCTTACATCGTCCTACTGTGCACTATGTCGTCGGTGAAGCAGTTAGGAATCCGTTCCTACAAAACCACATCTGCTCCAGCCCTTGACGCCCGGCAACATATCAACGGTGTATACCAACTGAAGGATTCGGTTTTGTCGAGCCGCCTACTCTAGCAGCTACTGGAGACCAAAATGGCCCCAGGGGAGAAGGCCAACAGCTACATCAATCGTTGGCAGAGCTTACACGATCAAATTGTGAAATTGGGGAGCTCGATTTCCGAACAAATCTTGGTGAAATTCGTACTCGCAGGGCTCGGCCCAGAGTGACGACCCTGCATCGTGGTACTCCGGTAACAGGGGGCTATCTCGGAAGCCGCCCTATGCACTGTCCTTGTCAAACAAAGGGATATAGATCAGCAGCGACCAGCGCTGCAACGAGAGCAGGAGAGAATTGCGTTTTACGCCGACAACAGAGAAGAATGCAAGCCGTGCCACCTCTACTACAAGATTTGCAGAAACTTTAGGCATTTGGCCAAGCAATGCAAGCTCCACTCCGCCCCTCGCTAGTCCAATCCGAGCACGTGGACCGGCCGACAAGACGCTAGAAACGACACGCGTCAAGCCCAGGGGTATCAGGCCCCATCGCGCAATTTGAACCCAACGGTTTTGCACCAGCAATAGCAGCTGTCGAACTCGGATCCGCACGAAATGTCATCGGCAACATGACTATCACTACACGGAAACTTGCCGTCGCCGCGTGCGCACACCGACTTCTAAGCCAGCACACCATCCAATCGGGGCATTCACAAACAATTACATGTTTACCCCTAACATGACTTCAGCGACGATGACAATCGGGACTGGAACCTGTTGTGTGATGCTATCATTCGCATTCACGTCTGTCTGCCTCCCATCATGTGTTCGTGTGTTGCATGCGTGATGTGAGCGTGTGCAAGAGTTTGTGTTTTGCGCGGTTTGGATTCTATGAGTGTGTGTGAATGATATTTGACTTGAGCAGATATCTGAAGTGACTTCTCTGCTCAAGAGCTTTCCGACGAACCAAGAATCGTCGCGATCGGAGCAAGAACAAGAAAGTTACGAACGTTGGAGTTCGTATGCTTTTTGTACTTTGGTTGCGGCGACTGTGGGAACTTGTTGAGTGGCTCATTATGGGGTGGGGAATTCGAACCCATCACTGTAGATTGCTGCCATGTGGTTGGGAGAAGTCAAACCAGGTTGGCAAGTGTGGCCAAGTGGGTTGAGGTGGATGGCATGGGTTGGGATAGTGACAAAAGTGAAAGTGGGGTTGCCTATGGAGAGGGAAATTGTGTGGCATGGGGTTTCCTTTGGTTGGGGACTCCCTTGGGACCTTCCCTCTCGTCCTCCTCTTCCCTCCCACCTGGTTTAGTGCCACTCTAACTCTCTTGTGTGTGTAACTTTTGTGAACTTGTGAAACTATTGTGATTGAGTTAAGCTTGTGGCAGCATACCCCCTAGTGCGCCGAAAATCATAACTCGAGATTTACTCCACCTTTTAGCACGATTTAAATTGGGAATTGTAGCCACGGTCTAGAGCTACAAAATATTCGATTTTAAGACAATTCTAACAGTGAAATCGTCGTCGACGGCGTTTCTTGTGAAGTCGCGGTTTCTGTCCAGAATACTAAGCCAACGATTTTGAAAAAATTGGCCTCCTAATCTTCATAGACTTCGTCCTTTAATATCTAACAGTACCATCCGGTCCTGCTACTTGAAAGCCCCCCGCATGTATCTGATTCGCAGGCGATACCGATTGATCGGATCTCGTGGAAACAACTCTTGAAGTTTGACACTCCGCACATCGTCACGCCGCGATTGGCGCTGCTCGGGCACAATGACAAAAGGCCCTACAACAGTGGTACATGTATAGCCGCTGTGGGCAGCACATGGTGGGCTCAGAGCGTTTCATATCCAACGCTATCTCCACCCCCACAGTCACTGGCAAACAACACTCGCCTGCGCGCAAGCGTGCAAGGCATCGTGGTCCTCAAAGCACAGAGAAGCAGGACGCACATCATGCTGAACGACGTGCTGATAGTGCAAAATTTACAACCCCTCCCTCGGCTGCACAGCTTGCGGATTGCGGGGTCGAGCTGACACATTCTTCTACACTACACGGCGCCGAACAAACCACGCAATCAGATCGGGCGAGTACACTCCAAAAACGGTGCGACATTCCTAATTGCAGCGGCGACTCAAACAAGTTGTTTGATCTCGTGCCACTGCGCTTCGAGCACATCCACCGCTCTGAGTGGACATCCTGACGGAAGACCGTGGGTACCTCACCACCCACATCCGCGTGAAGTTGCGCTGCATGACCCTGACCCCGATGGCATCTCCAGAGACTGCCATACCCCAACTGCATCAACGATTGGGATCATTGGCACGTCAGCGCTCAAGCTCGAAGTCAAGACGCAGCGTATCTTTAGCACTGAACAGAATCCCCTCTTGGGTTCACCCTCACAATGCCGTGGGACATTATGCGGACGACATGCTCAAAAGTGCGCGCCCCTACACAAAATAAGTGTTCATGATACTCTACCCCCACTGGCGCGACCCCACCCAGAAGCTGACGATCGCGCAAAAAGAGGAGCTCACGCAACGCGAAGGAGGAAAGCTTCATCGGAAGATCAACGCCGAGGCACGCGGAACCTTTGCCTCCGGCGCATGGGGCTCAGAAGAAGACGCGCCTCCAATGAAGGGGGGAGGGGCATCAACGACGGCTGGGGAAGTAGCGGCGGAACCTGGGGTAAGACGGACGATACTTGGGCAGATGTAGGCGGAGGCTGGGGCACTACCAGCGAGACCAGCGACGGATGGCGCCCCTCTCCCTAACTCTAGGGCGCCAAACGAGAAGAACAAAACGGGGGAACGGAGGCAGATATCACACCACCTGTTGTTCCTCTCGGTCACCCTCCGCGGCTCCCTGCACCTGCACCTCCTCTCACCTCCTACCACTGCATCGCGACCCCTAGGACACCATCGACTAGGATAATTAGCCCTCAAATATACGACGCACGGTCTACGGACCTGATCTCGAGCCGCGCGAACCCACCTTTGTCCCCGGAACAATCCCACGGACCAGCATTCTCCTCTTCGCAATTCCCAACAGGGAATTCTTTGCGCTCATCCTGACAACGACAAACGAAGAAGAAGTAGAACATGAAGAGTCAGCAGAACGCATTGCAATACCTAAAGAATATTCCGAAACGGTGCGCGCACGCCACATGCACACCTTTGGACTCCGCGCAACAAACAAACTATGGAATCAGCGCCTCGGTCACCCTTCGCACATGACGCTAAACAACTCAGGTGTTTTCGCGCCCGGCGCACTCCTGCGCCTAGACGTCATCGAGCTCAGGACAGCATTACAGTCGCGCACCTGCACCGTCTGCTTCGAATCCGCACTAAGTCATAAGCCATTCCCGCTACTAGAATCAGGTTCCAACCGCTACAACAAACTAGACAAGTTTATAGCAACTTTCATTGTCGTCGGCTAGACAACAACGAAAGTTACACGCTTACCTTCATCAATGCAGGAACACGTCACATATGGGTCGCCAACGAGTTCCGCAACAAGGCGTATGAAATCTTCCGCCTCTGGCTGGCACACGCGGAACGTAGCAAAAAAGCAAGGAGACTATCAGCAAAACATGGATCATTCTGGATTTGCTGAGCCAAAACATTACGAATGCGCACGACGTTATTTTCTACGAGCAGCTCAACCTCGCCCAGTTCCACAAAGACAAGCAAACAAATGCAAATCACACTTACGTGAATGACGAGTACAGCTACACCACTCTCGAGAACAAAGCCGCTGCAGCCATCATGGAGAAGGACAACATCGGCAAACTCCCAGAAATCAATTGCCACAGCAGCGACGATTACGACGAGGAGGCGTCAGAAGGAGGAGTCGGGGGAACAGCAGAAAGCAGCAGGGACCGCGCGCCGCCACCACCACCTGATTTAGAGAGTTACGATGACAACGTGTAGTAAGTAATCCTCCAATATCGCCATGATAGCACAGTCTCTGGACTACAGCTGCTGGGGCTCCACACTGCCACCTCAAGAGTTCCACACATTACCGAGCCCAAGAAATTGCGGCAAGCACTCACGGGACCACACAGCAAGGAATTGCACAAGGCGATGAATGAGGAGATCAAGGTGCTTGAGTCACATGACACCTGGGTACTCGTCAAACGCGCGCCGCAATCAAGAAGAGATGGATTCTTTCTAGAAAATGGTCTTCCGCGTTGAGTGCTTCAAGGTGCGTTGGGTCGTACGTGGTTACGACCAGAGGCACATTATTGACTTTGACCACACATTTGCGCCGGTCAATCGTCACACCTCTTTCAGGATCCTACTCGCCATCGCTGCCGGGTAAGGCAATTACCTCTCCACCAAATGGACGTGAAGAATGCATTCCTTCATGCGTTGGTGGTGAGTTACGTAGAACAACCTCACACATACGGTGAAGGCGATTTACGTGAGTGCCAACTGCGGAGATAACTACTACAACGGGAGCTAGACTACGGGCTAGGCACGGATGCTCGTGTGATCTCTGCGTTCATTGGTCCTTAGTCGTTTTCCTAGTGCGCACACTACTTGCTAGTTCACAAGGCAATTTGGCAAGAGTTTCACTAGAGAAAGTTGACAATAATGATACAAAGAAGTTGGCAAGGCAAGACTACATCAGAGCTAGCATGCAAGCAGGTCGACTGCCAGCGCAGCACAGTCGACCGCGCGCCAGCACAACTTGGTCGACCGCGCTCCAGCAGCGCAGAGTCGCGGCTTGCCAACACTGCAGGTCGACGGCGTGCCAACGTTGCAGGTTGACGGCGCGCCAACGTTGCTCCCGCAGGACAGCAGCGCACCTACTTCGCAGGTGCTCGCAGACAATTGGCGTGCAGTGCCTCGTCACCTGCACAACGCACACACCACATCAACTTCGTGCTGACGACTGCTTCTGATGCACCACGTCGACCTCGGGATACCATCACCGAGGTCGTCCTCGCCAAAACCACCTGGGCGACCATCGCAAGCCTTCGCAGACCCTCGTCACCCAGGTAACCTGGTCGACCAGGCAACCAGGTCGACCAGCCGTTCCCGTGCGTGCCCGTCGACCTCCCAAGTCGACGACCACTTCCAGTCGACCTCCCCAGGTCGACCACTACTCCCTGGTCGACCAGATCTAGGTCGACGTCACTCCTGGTCGACCAGAGGGTCTGGTCGACGTCCCAGGCCGACCAGAAGAGATTGGTCGACTTCCCAGGTCGACCAAAAGGGCTGGTCGACTTCCCAGGTCGACCAGCCAAAGGTGGCGCCCTCCTGAAGTCGGCGCCCATGCAGTGGCTCCCCGTGCAGGTCGACCAACCTCGTCGACCAACTCGCCCACTGCTGCAGGTCGGCTGCACCCTACACCCGACCACGAAGTCGGCTCCGCCTAAGCGAGGACGGGGCCAACACCCAACTCCCGTTGACACTCCCCTGCCGCGTTCACGCTTGGGCCCCCCAGCCCACACGGCAGCACCTCTCGGAGAACAGCTCGTCGACGTGCACCCAACACACAGCACGTCGTCCACCGCACCAGCCATGCAAAAGGGCATGGCACCTACTGCTGCACTTCGTCAACTCCGTCGCCCACGTCGGCCAAGCGCACCTGGCCGATGGCGACGGAGCACCGGTTGAAAGCCGGATAGTGCAGCGCCTTCGTGAGGAAGTCGGCTGGCTGCTCAGCGGTCGGGATGTACTGCAGCGCAAACTTCCCCCGCTTCACCATGTGCTGCAGCCAGGCTTGTCGCCGCTCCATGTGCTTGAGGTTGCCCGTCAACCCCATGCCCTCGGCGACCGTGATGGCCGACTTGTTGTCCACCCGAAGGACGGTCGGCTTCCCAGCATCCAACTGCTGGAACTCTGCGAGGAGGAAGCGAAGTCGGCGTCCCTCCTTGCCGGCTTCGACGGCCGCCACGTACTCCGACTCGGTCGACGACAGTGTCGCGCACTTGATGCGCTGGCTCGACCAGGAGACCGCGGCCCCTCCGTAGACGAACACGTAGCCGCCCGTGCTCGTCCTGCTCTGCTTGTCACCAGCGTCGTCGGCGTCCACGTAGCCGACCAGCTCCAGCGACTCAGGTCCACCGCCGAACTCCAGGGCGGTGTCACGCGTGTTGGCGAGGTAGGTGAGGCAGCGGTCGACCTCGCGCCAGTGCTGGTCGCTCCTCACCGTGAGGCCGCTCCCCAGCTTGCTGCAGGCGAAGGCGATGTCCGGCCTCGTCGTCGTCGCCGCGAACTGCAGCGAGCCGACCTTCTGCTGGTACTCCTCCTCCTGTCGCTCCTGCGCCTCCTCGTCGTCAAAGGTGAGCTCGGCATAGGCGTCGACCGAGACCGGCGTCTTCGGAGTCCGTCCGCCCTGCTCCTCGTCGATGAAGCGCCTACGCAGCTTGTCGGCGTAGCCCTGCTGGTGCAGCCACAGCTTCCCCGCCGACCTGTCGCGCACGATCTCCAGCCCGAGGTACTTCTGCACCGGCGAGATCTCGCGCAACTCGAAGGCGGCCTCCAGCAGCTCCTTCAGCTCCTTCAGCATCGCGGGGCTGCTGCTGGCGGCGAGCAAGTCGTCGACGTAGACCAGCACCCAGCAAGTCGCTCCGTCGGCGCCGACCTTGAAGTAAAGGGCCTCGTCGACCTGGCTCTTCTTCCACCCAGCGTCGACCAGCACGTCGTTGAGCGCCAAGTACCACAGCAGCGGCGACTGCTTCAGCCCGTACAGGCTCTTCAGCAGCTTGCACACCCGGCCGGTTCCGTCGTTGAAGTAGTCCGGCTGCGACATGTACAACACCCGGTCGAGCTTGCTCTGCAGGAAGGCGTTCTTCATGTCGAGCTGCATCAGGTTCAGGTTGAGGACGGCGACGATGCTGAGGAAGATCCTCAGCGTGACGTAGCTGCCCACCGGCGCGAACGTCTCGTCGTAGTCGGCGCCGTACACCTGCGTGAAGCCCTTCACGACCAGCCTCGCCTTCTCCCGCTCGACGGTGTCGTCGATGTTGTACTTCGTCGTCAGCACCCACCGGTTCTTCATGACATTCACTCCCGGCGGGCGTTCGACCAGCTCCCACGTGCCCATGGCGAGGAGACTACGGATCTCTTCCTCCATGGCGGCCTTCACCGCCGGACCCTTCCAGCTCGCTAGCGCCTCCTTCACCGTCATCGTCGAGATGTCCCAGCGGTGCTCGGGGTCGGCCAGCATGTCGGGGTCGAGCTCCGGGAAGTCCTCATCCTCCTCGGCGTCATCGTACAGGAGGTCGTCGTCGTCCTCCACGTCGTACACCGTGGTGAAGGCAGCGGGAATGAAGAAGTCGGGCGGCCTTCGAAGTCGACCAGACTTCCGGGGTTCAGGCGGAACCCTCACCGCGTCATGGTCGGTGGACTGGTCGGCCACCTCCTGGTCGACCAGCTCCTCGTCGCCCAACTGCTCCCCTTCATCTTCACTGCCGTCCTCGTCGCCCTGCTGCACCTCGGTCGGCTTCCCGGTCGACTGCTCCCCTGTGGTCAGCTCCCCTGTCGATCGCCAGGTCGCCGACTGTTCCTGGGTCGACCTCGTTGCTGCCTGCTCCCCTGTCGGCTTCACCCAAGTCGGCTGCACCTCCTCGACCGGCTCCCCCCTTATCCAGGTCGACTGCACTCCCAGGTCGACCTGCTGCTTGTCGACCTGCTGCTCGTCGACTTGCTGCTCGTCCTGTCGGCCACCGGCGATGCCCTTGGTCGGCGCCACAGGCGACGTCCCACTGCTCCCCTCATCGCCGGAGGCCGACGGCGGAGTCAGCCCACGCAGGTCGACGAGGGGAGGGGCAGGGGGGGTAGAGGAAGGGTGGACGACCTCGGCGTCGTCCTCAGCAAGCTCACCGACCTCAGCGAGCAGAGGGAGCGTTGCCGTCGAGGTATCCGTCGGCGTGGACACTAGCGTCCGCCCTGACACCGGCCCATGCTCCGACTTCCACTCCTCCAACGACAGGTCCTCATAGAACACCACGTCCGACGTGGTGACCACCCGGTTGGCGGCAATGTCGAGGAGCTCCCATCCCTTGCTCGCCTCCGACACACCGAGGTGAAGGCCCCATTCGGCCTTTGGCCGCAGCTTCCCACCACGCTGCTGCTCGGGGACGAGGAACTGCGCCATGCAGCCCCACACGCGCGCCAGCGACAAGTCGGGCTTCGTCCCGGTCAGCAGCTGGTACGGCGTCGTCCCCGGCGTCGCCGATCGCTCCAGGCAGTTGCGGATCCAGACGGCCTGCCGCAGGGCGAGGTGCCACCAATGGTGCTGCACGCCCATGTGCAGCAGCATCGTCCTCACCGACTCCACCACCGTCCGCATCTCCCGCTCCGCCATGCCGTTCTGCTGCGGGGTGTACGGGCAGGTTAGGTCGTGGACGATCCCCTTGCCGTCCACGAAGGCGGTGAAGGCCTTGCCGAGGAACTCCCCTCCTCGGTCAGAGCGTAGCTGCAACACCGACTTCTGCGCCTGCCTCTCCACCAGCACCAGCCACTTCTGGAACTCCAGCAGCACATCCGACTTCTTGGCGACCGGCCTCACCCACACGTAGCGGGACTTACGGTCCTTCAGCAGCAAGAAGTACAGGCTGCCGTCCTTGGCAGCCACCCGGAATGGCCCGCACAAGTCGATGTGGACGACGGCTAGCACGTCGGCGGCGTCGGAGCCTTGGTCGGGGAAGGTGTGCCTCGCCAGCTTCCCACCGACGCACGAGACACACGGTGAGTCGGTACCCGTCGCCGACTTGAGGTCCAGCCCAATGGCGACTTCGTTCTTCGTTGAGCTCCAAACGGCGCAGGTTCCGATACCCACCCGGATCATCGCAACCGGACGTCCGCCACTTCGTGTCGCCGATCCAAGTTTGACACGAAGCAGCGGACGCGGCTTCACCGGTATTCCGATGGAAACTCAATCCTGGCAAGGCTTCTTCAACTTCTGCTCGAAACCCTTCTGGACCGTTCTGATATACCTTATGCCGTTTGGAAACGACTGATGATCTCACCCCACCGCATGCTAATAAAGTCCATCATGTAATGCTCCTAACAACCCCTCACTAATCACCACACCATATACTAAAATGCCGTCCAACAACCATGCCCCCAACCATTCCCTGATCACCACCATTCCCGACGTGCGCAAGGCGTGCGTGCATCCTGTCCGGCGTCGACTTTGCCTTGGAGACAATCGCCCCCCAGCTCCACAACCTCCGGCGTGGGCGACGTCGACCTCGGTGAGCAGGGACGCAGGTCGGTGCAGAGGACTCGCCCGGAGTACGTCGCCCGACCAAGCACTTCTCCTGCTGCCGAGACAAGCAGCATCCCGTCGCCGTCCTCTTGAAACTTCACGCCATGCTCCTTCAGCTGACCAGACGACAACAGGTTTGCCCGCACACCCGGGACGTACAGCACGTCGGGGATGAGAACCTGCTTCCCGGCCTCGCCTTGCAACGCAACCGTGCCCCGGCCCTGGACGTCTTGCAGCGCCCCATTGAAGCCACGCACGTGCTTCAAGTCGCCGCTCGGCCCCATGTTGACGAAGACCTCCTTCGTCCCCATTAGGTGGTGGGAGCAGCCGCTGTCCAGTAGGACCACCGCCGGGTTCGCCTGCACTGCTGCTGCCATCGCCTGAAAGTCCTCACCGGCCTCCGGCGCCAGTGAGACGGTCGGCTCCACAACGCCGACCAGGGAGCACGACGCCGACTTGTCGCCGCTCCCCTTGCCGCCAGCAGAGGAGTCGGCGTCCTTCGCCGAGGTCGACGACTTGGTCGACTGCTTCTCCTTGCGCGATTGACTTCCTCCTCGACGAGGTCGACGACTGCCAGACCTCCCGCGGCCTCCCTTGTCGTCGTCGTCCGAGTCACTGCGGTCGGGGCACTCGAAGGAGAGGTGGTCGGGGTCGCCGCACAGCCAGCACTCCCGGCGTCGACTTCCTCCTCCCCGGCCACTGTCCTTGGTCGACTTCTTCTTGTCGACCTCCTTGGCCGACTTCGAGCCACCGCTACCACTGCCACCGGACTGTCCGCGCTGCCCCGGTCGACCGCCTTGCTTCGCCGGGGCGACGAAGTTCGCCTGCGCCAGCAGCTCCTGGGACCGCTCTGCCTCCTGCATCGCCTCGTCTTGCAGGATGTACGAGGTTAGGTTGTCCTCGTTGAGCGTCGCCCTCGTGCTCGGCGCCATGGACAACCGCTTCAACAGGTTGTAGCTGCTCCGGAGTCCCTGCATGACATGGGTGATGTACGACGCCGTCGAATACTCCGCACCGGCCATTCTGATGGTGGCGAGAATTCGCCGGGCCCGGTTGCAGTAGTCGGTCGCCGTCTCCTCGTCGCCCATGCGCAGGTGTGTCAGCTGCCCTTCCAGCTGGGCGATAAACAGGTCGTCGGTGACCTGGTACGTCGACTCGATGAAGTGCCACGCCTGGTGGCCGGCGTCGAGGTACTCCCGGCACCACTTCAAGGCGATTTGCACGCCCGGCGAGCAGCACCGTGAGATGACCGTGAAGGTCAACAGCTGCACAGCGCGGAACTCAGCTCGCAGGTCGGGATCGCTCGGCGTCGCCACGGTACCTCGAGCAAAGCTGATCAGCCCGGCCATCTCCAGCTGGGGCTCGATGGCCTCCTTCCAGGTGAGTATGTCGGGTCGACCAACCAGCGGGGGAGTCACCGAGATCCTATCCGGCGTGAACTTGAAGTAGCCGTAGCTCGGCGCAATTCCGCCCGCCGTCACCTGGGACGCCGACATCGGCGTCAACCTGCTTCGTCGACCTCCGACGTCGCCCTGCGAGGTGCCTGCAGCCGACGTCGACCGAACCCCTCGCCCTTGAACGCCGCCGACTTCGTCGGCGTGAATCACACCACGCTGCCTCGACGTGCCTCCCGCACTGCTGCCGACTTGGTCGCCTCCGGCGTTGACGCCCACGTCGACGCCGCCCTCGGTGTTCACCGGTCGAGGAGAAGCAGGCCGAGAAGGGTGCTCAGTCGCCTACAAGGAACGGATGCCAGCCTCGACGACCGCCCACGGCAGGTCGCCATACTCGTTGGCCTCGTGCTTCCTCCTCGCGTTTTCCAGCCGTGCCTCCAGGGTGTCCACCACCCCCGTGTCACCTATGGCGCCTACCATGGCGACTACCGCACAGCTGCCGGCCTACGAACAACTTAGGTAAGGTGCAACTAAGTCGACTAGACTGAAAGGTAAGTCGTTGTGCCTTCCACGCTCACCGCACCATGCGGAGATAACTACTACAACGGGAGCTAGACTACGGGCTAGGCACGGATGCTCGTGTGATCTCTGCGTTCGTTGGTCCTTAGTCGTTTTCCTAGTGCGCACACTACTTGCTAGTTCACAAGGCAATTTGGCAAGAGTTTCACTAGAGAAAGTTGACAATAATGATACAAAGAAGTTGGCAAGGCAAGACTACATCAGAGCTAGCATGCAAGCAGGTCGACTGCCAGCGCAGCACAGTCGACCGCGCGCCAGCACAACTTGGTCGACCGCGCTCCAGCAGCGCAGAGTCGCGGCTTGCCAACACTGCAGGTCGACGGCGTGCCAACGTCGCAGGTTGACGGCGCGCCAACGTTGCTCCCGCAGGACAGCAGCGCACCTACTTCGCAGGTGCTCGCAGACGATTGGCGTGCAGTGCCTCGTCACCTGCACAACGCACACACCACATCAACTTCGTGCTGACGACTGCTTCTGATGCACCACGTCGACCTCGGGATACCATCACCGAGGTCGTCCTCGCCAAAACCACCTGGGCGACCATCGCAAGCCTTCGCAGACCCTCGTCACCCAGGTAACCTGGTCGACCAGGCAACCAGGTCGACCAGCCGTTCCCGTGCGTGCCCGTCGACCTCCCAAGTCGACGACCACTTCCAGTCGACCTCCCCAGGTCGACCACTACTCCCTGGTCGACCAGATCTAGGTCGACGTCACTCCTGGTCGACCAGAGGGTCTGGTCGACGTCCCAGGCCGACCAGAAGAGATTGGTCGACTTCCCAGGTCGACCAAAAGGGCTGGTCGACTTCCCAGGTCGACCAGCCAAAGGTGGCGCCCTCCTGAAGTCGGCGCCCATGCAGTGGCTCCCCGTGCAGGTCGACCAACCTCGTCGACCAACTCGCCCACTGCTGCAGGTCGGCTGCACCCTACACCCGACCACGAAGTCGGCTCCGCCCAAGCGAGGACGGGGCCAACACCCAACTCCCGTTGACACCAACTGCAAAAATCCCTAGACAGGACCAAACAGGCGCCAAGGCTCTGGCAGCAGCACCTGCACAACATTCTGCTCGAGATAGGCTTCAAGCAACAGCCTCACAATCCTGGAATGTAACGTCGAGATTTCAATGGCAATTACATTCTTCTTACGGTTTACGTCGACGACGTGCTCTAAATAGGGTCAAGCAACGAGCTACTCGGTTGTGCATTGTGGGGTGAGATTGGTGGGGTCTTAGCATCGGAGGGACACAAACAAGTTTTACGTGGGTATTTTCACATGGCATTTTTTTTTCAAGTTTTGAACACTACAATTAGTCCTAAAGTTGGGGGTTTGTTTTTTGTTGCAACCAGAAGTTTGATCGTGCCTAGGATCACCTCAGGTTTAGAGTGTTGCAGCAGAAGTTTTTTTACCTTAAATCAGAGTGGATTCAAAATGACTTAGATGATTCAAACATGCAAATACAATGCTTTATTTAAAAGTACATGAGTAATACGAAATGTCCTACTCTAGCCATGTACCCTAAGGGGTACATTTCCATATTCAAATTCAAACCCAACGGTGCGTACAGTTACGAAACTGTTCCCGCCAGATTCCTTGCTCCTGCAGCTGCTCAATGTTGTCTGCTCCGATGGTCCAGATGATTCGTAACTGTGCACGTCGCTTCGACCTTTCGCCTTCGTACTCTCTTCTGTGTTCTTCATTTCTCGCTATTGGCACAAATGCACAGTAACAATTCTCATTTTACTATTCGCAACACCCTCCTTCATTCCTCGCCGTAGAAAGTCTGGACTTGTTTGACTACTTTGCTGAGTTCGGAGCAGTACTGGTACTGCTGACGAGGTAGTCGCTTCATGAGGAAGTCATCTGCGAAGGTCAGATCGACCTTGCCCTTGTCCACTTCGTCTTTGAAGAAGTACAACAGCGCAATGTGTTTGGTGCGGTTGATGAATCCTGGTTTTTTTTTCGCGATTCGCATCGCGCTTTGGTTGTCGCAGTGCACGCAAGAAGTTGGCGAGGTTGGGATTTTTGCTTCTTGCAGGACTTCCTGCAGGTAGAGCCCTTCGCAAACGGCTGCTATTGCGGCAATGAATTTACCTTCCACTAATGACACGGAAACCAGTTCCTGCTTCTGCGAGTTCCACGAGATCGGTCCTGTTCGCTCGAGGCAGAACAAGACCCGGTTCTGGAACGCTGGTTGTTGGCGTCAGCAGCATGATCGGCATCCACGTAGCCGATGAGACTGAAGGACGGGGTTGTCATTGTTGAGTAGTAAAGCCCAATGTTGAGCGTGGAGATGAAGAATTAAAGGGCGCTCTGAAGATCTAGAAGATTCTCAGCCGTCGATTTGCGGGAGTACTGAGCCAGCTGGCTCGCGATGTAAGAGAGGTCAGGCCTTTACGTTACTGAGGCAAAGAGCATGCAACCCAGCTGCTGCTGGTAAGTCTGAATCCCAGCAGGGGACAGGGCTTTGTTGTCGGGATTGTGGTTCGGTCCGGGACTGCGATAAGGGGTGCAGAGCGGTGCACGCACGATGTTGAAGCGCTTGCCAAGTGGCGTACTTGGCTGCTGATAAGTGGATACAATCTGGAGCGTAGGAGATGTTAAGGCCGAGAAACTGCTTCATACCATAGTTGCAGGTGATGTCGATGCACAAACCCCCACCCACTATTTTTTTTAGGAATTTAGCATAAGAACATACATGTAGGGTGTTATGGTTTATATGGGGGAATACGGTATATGTAGGTTGAATCGATCCTATTTGTCAAATTTAATTCTATGCTTGTAGGCTACAGTGAGTAGCATTATAGGGAGTACAGTTGTTAGGGTTGCATATTTGTACTCTCACACTTTCTAGTCTCGAGCATTCCGTTGCTAACCACTCTTGAGATGGTATCACGAGCAGGACCGTTCCTAGCCCGTTCCTAGCCTAGTGTTCACCCTCCGCGCCCTCCGTGCCTAGTCCGCGCCCTCCGCGCCCTCCGCGCCTAGCTCGCGCCCTCCCCGCCCTCCGCGCCCTCCGCGCTTAGCTCGCACCTCCGCACGCTTTGTGCCTCCGCGCCTAGCCCGCGCCCTGCCCCTAGCCCGCGCGACGCCCGTAGGCTCTGCCCCAGCCCGTCGCGGCGCCCGTGCGCCCTGCCCCTAGCCCGCGCGTAGCCCGTAGGTGCTGCCCCAGCTCGTCGCGGCGCCCCTAGGCTCTGCCCCAGCCCGTCGCGGCGCCCGTGCGCCCTGCCCATAGCCCGCGCGTAGCCCGTAGGCGCTGCCCCAGCTCGTCGCGGCGCCCCTAGGCTCTGCCCCAGCCCGTCGCGGCGCCCGTGCGCCCTGCCCCTAGCCCGCGCGTAGCCCGTAGGCGCTGCCCCAGCTCGTCGCGGCGCCCCTAGGCTCTGCCCCAGCCCGTCGCGGTGCCCGTGCGCCCTGCCCCTAGCCCGCGCGTAGCCCGGAGGCTCTGCCCCGGCCCGTCGCGACAGCCCTCCCTGCCAATCCCCGCCGTCAAACCGCCCTTCCTGCCCATTCCTACCGTCAAACCGCCCTCCCCGCCCATTCCCACCGTCCAAACCGCCCTCCCGCCCATTTCCACCGTCCAGAGAGTCTGAGCTGGAGTACTGGGCAGCCGCTTCTCCCTCTGTGTGTGCCATGCTACTCTCACCTGAGGGAGACCCCGACGCCCTTGACATACCGACTCCTCGCACTTACCGCGAGGCAGTGTCAGGGGCGTGGGCCTCTCAGTGGAAAGCGGCTATGGACTTCGAGTTGGCGTCTTGGAGATCCACAGGCACCTACGTCGACGCAGTTCCCCCTCCCAGGGCGAACGTAGTCGATGGCATGTGGCTCTTCAAGGTGAAGCGGCCGCCTGGAGCACCGCCGGTGTTCAAGGCGCGCTACGTGGCTAGGGGCTTTAGTCAGCGTGAGGGAGTTGACTTCTTCCAGACCTTCGCCCCGACCCCGAAGATGACTACTCTTCGGGTACTACTCCACATAGCAGCGCAGCGAGACTACGAGCTGCACTCCCTCGACTTCTCCACTGCGTTCCTCCAGGGCCGGCTGCACGAGGAGATCTGGCTGCGCCGTCCTCCTGGCTTCACTGACACCTTCCCACCTGGGACCCAGTGGAGCCTGAGGCGACCAGTCTACGGTCTCCGCCAGTCGCCCCGTGAGTGGCACGACACTCTTCGCTCCACGCTTCGTGACCTTGGGTTCAGCCCGTCCTCCGCCGACCCGTCGCTGTTTGTTCGAGCGGGTTCTACTCCTTTCTTTATCCTTGTCTACGTCGACGACTTGGTGTTTGCTACAGCAGACAGGGCAGCCCTGGCTCAGGTGAAGTCCGAACTGCAGAAGAGACACACGTGCACTGACCTCGGTGAGCTGCAGCGCTACCTTGGCCTGCAGATCACCAGGGACAGAGCCGCTCGCACCATCACACTGACGCAGTCACACATGGTGCAGCAGGTCCTTCGGCGGTTTGACTTCCAGTTCTCCACCACACAGCCCACTCCTCTTGCTGTTGACCACAGACTCACTGGCCCCTTTCCTGACGAGCCGTTTGAGCCCAGTGGTCCCTACGCAGAGCTTGTGGGCTGCCTCATGTACCTGATGACTTGTACTCGGCCGGACCTCGCCTTTCCCCTCAGCGTCCTCTCTCGCTTTGTTGCGACTGGGAGACACCGTCCTGTTCACTGGACCGCTGCTGTGAGGGTGGCGAAGTACCTGGCGACTACATCAGGCATGGGGCTTGTGCTTGGAGGGACTCAGCCAGTGGCGTTGACCGGTCACTGCGACTCTTCCTACGCTGACGACGTGGAGACTCAGCGTTCGACTCAGGGTTACTGCTTCAGTCTGGGAGCTGGTGCTGTGTCGTGGAGGTCTACACGGTCGTCGTCTGTGGCTACTTCCAGTGCAGAGGCAGAGATCTACGCTGGTGCCATGGCGGCACAGGAGCTTCGCTGGTTGACCTTCTTGCTCGCCGACCTTGGTGAGCGGCCTCGCTCTGCACCGACCTTGTGCGCTGATAACAAGGCCATGATCCTCCTGTGTCGAGAGCCTCGACTGGAGAGCAGAGTGAAGCATATTGACGTGAGGTACTTCCTCCTGCGAGAGCTGCAGCGACGCGGCCAGGCACGCCTGGACTTTGTGGCCTCAGAGGCCAACACTGCAGACGTCTTCACCAAGGCCTTGGCGCCTGGTGATCACCACAGGTTCTGTGTGCAGTTGGGGCTTGTTGAGGTAGGCCCTCGGTTGCTGTAGTCTTGTTGTTTGCTCTGCTTGTTGTGCTTCCTATTTATATCCTAGTGGACTCTTGAACTGGCCTTGTGGCCGCTTGCTTGCGCTCGGAATTTGTGTGGTGTTCTTGAGATCCACCCTGAGCTTGCTTGCTTTTCTTGACTGGTCTTGTGACCGCTTGTTCACCTTGCTTGCTTTGATGCCCCTTACTTAGCCTATGGGGGTGTGTCAGATGTAATTCTATGCTTGTAGGCTACAGTGAGTAGCACTATAGGGAGTACAGTTGTTAGGGTTGCATATTTGTACTCTCACACTTTCTAGTCTCGAGCATTCCGTTGCTAACCACTCTTGAGACTATTGAACTTGTACGGCCAATTGCATGGGTAGGCTGATTCGTATCACAGAAGTTACGACGATACCTTTTCTGAAATTATTGCCATGAACGCACCAAAGAGGGTCAGGTAGGAATTTAAAATACTGCAAGAGTAATCTGAGGAACATTTGTGAAGTATACACTAATTCGAAATGTATGTTGATAGGATACGCAAGATACTAACGTGGCACACAAATGTACTTGGATCCAACATTGCTCGCACAGGCTTTCCCGTTGTACTCCGAAAATTTGGCAGATGCAGCGCTGGCGGGGACGCCATAGAAAGTATAAGCGCCTGAACATGACAGCGATAACGACACTGGCTTGGCCCGGCCCTTGGTGCACCTTCCGAGTGTAAATGGCCAGTACTCCGCCTTCAGGCACCTGGGGTAGCAAGTCGTTATGGGAGGAGAGGAAAGGGAAATGAGTCACAAAGAAAGCGGAGAGAGGATGATTGCCAATGTGAAGTTTGACACGGAGAGAGAATCTGCCAGAGGGAATAAAGGGAGTGAATTACTAGGTGTGTTAAAGCAAGATTAGATAGAAAAAACCTGCATGCGAGCTTATGGAAGAGAGATTGATTGTAGGCTTATGGCAAAAGCCTAGGCTACTTGTTCACCCAGAGTTTTATGGGTTGATTGCTGACGAAATATGATGACCAAACTGGAGCCGCTTACTGAAAAATACATCACCATGGTCTAAAAGCGTTGACGACAAATGTCATTTGAGAAAACGTTTTGCAAACGTGTACCCAGATCCTCACGTAAACAGGATACCCAACGTCGAATTACGATGCGGCGTCGTTACCCAACTTCCAAAATTTGCACCGCATACACCAATCAGGCATGTGAAAAACAGAAAAAATACTGCAATTGGGAGAAACAAGCCCGAAGTTTTCGTTATCCCTCCCAAAACTACAGAAAGACCTATGCAACCGTTTCAGCCCACCAACCCACCGTACCCAGGCCTCTCGTTCTCCTTCTTTCTGCATTTCACCTCTCCACCTCGCTCTCCCACCTTGCAGCCTCTCAACCTGCTCCCAATCTTCTCTCCCACCGCTCACCTGCACGCCAGCCTTGCTGCCAACAGCAGAGGCAGAGGTAGGGACCGTGCTGGAGCAGACGAGGCCGGGGTTGTTGTGGTAGAGCTCATCCCAAGCAAATGGCGGCACCTCCTCATATGCTCCTAACCTCTGCAGAACGAGGTCGCATGAATCCTGTGCTGTGAGCGTGGTGTACTTGAGGCACTGTGGGACGGTGAAGGCGAATGTGGTGCTGCGCTCAACGCACATGGAGCGCCGCGCCTTCATGCCCTGCTCGCAGCTCAGCCCCGGGTTGAGGCTGAGGAGGTCCGGTTGGGTACGGTTCAGGTAGGTGGCGATGGATTCACAAGTGTCACCCTGGAGGGTCAAACAAGGGGAGAGGGGTTGAAAAGTGGGTAATTTTCCTGTTCGAAAGGCAAAGTGCATGCATGGTTTGCATGATGTGATGCTGATGGTCGCCTTGCCCGGTTCACTGGGGCAGTAGGGAAATGAACTATCTTGTGTGAGCATCTGCTGTGGTATTTATGAAGATTGTTACAGTCTGCTAAGCATCAAAATCTAAGGGCGTTTTGCTTCAGCGAGTGAGTTCGCCCACAGCCCCACACCCATGCCCAACCCCTGCGGACCATCCCGTGATCCCTATGTGATCCCAATTCCTCCCGGCAAAAACAAAAAACTCTCTTAGTCCATATACAGATCCATCGAATTCTCAAATCTTTACGCTGATTCAATGCAAACCCGAGAGCTCACAGCAAGGGTGTAGAAGAAGGCAGTGCAGGGGACGGCAGGAGAACCAGCAAGCTGGAGCACCGCATTCAACTTCAGAGGCTTCGAGCAGTCCAGAGCCTACAAGGTGCAGACACATAACACGAGCCTGAGGGTTTCAAACATACGGTTTTCGTAAAACACGATTGGCTTTTTACGGTCATAAAACACTAGCAAGCTGCTGTCCTGTGACTCACTCCGCTTACTCCCTACTGTCCTGTCCTGTACCCAACGTTCCCGTCATACAAAAAAAAAGAAAAACCCTTGCGCACACCTCTTACAGCTACTTTATTCGAAGGCGTTAAAGGAGAGAGGAAATAACAGCTGCCACTTCCTTGCAACCACCAGCAAAGACCTCCCATCAATTCCACCCTCCTCGCTGCTTACCTTGTTTTGCTGCGTGAGCTGGGCGAGCGTGAGGCCCATGAGGGGATGAACATCAGCGCAGCTCCAGTTGCCGCCACTCACTGCCAAGCTGATGGCTAAGCTGCCGGCTGGAGAGAGGGGAGGGAGTGACGGAGAGGGTGAAAGAGGTCGCAAGGCATGTGTGCAGGAAGGAGGGAGCAAAAGACGAGGCAGGAAGGCTGTGTTAGCGGACTAAGTGCGTGGCGAATGTGGGCTTGCTCCCAGTGGGCGAGAGAGTGACAAGAGAGACACTATTCCAAGCTGCGGGAAGGTGGAAGGAGCAAAGGAGCAACAGTCAACCATACCTGGGTCGCAGGTGGGGAAGCCATCAACGGTTTGGCTGGGGATGTAGTTGGGAGGGCAAACGCAGGAGTAGGAGCCCTTGCCATCATTGATGCATGTGCCCACAAAACACGGGTTCTTCAATTGCGACCCGCACACGTCGGCTACAAAAAGGCATACGAGAAAGAGAGGAGTGGACATTTGTCGTAGAACCAAAGGTGTTTCCCAGGGAGCATAAATTGTCCAAAAGCTAGAGTTTGAAACTAGAAGGTATGACGCTTGACGAATCAATTTCATCATAGGTAAGAAATTGTCTCACCATAGACACAAGTCTCAACCATACACCCATGTCTCACCATACACGCATGTCTCACCACACACCCATGTCTCACCATACACGCATGTCTCACTATACACGCATGTCGTGGTGCCCGCTCCATTTGCAACCTCCACAAAGGGCTGCAAGGTGGCCATTGGGATGATGCACTTGCAGGAGTTGCCCTTGTTCTTAGCCACGGCCGTGCACTTGAAGCGACCACACGGGTTGAACGTGGGCTCAAACTCTCGATCTGCCTTGAAACTGCTTGTGCCACAAGGATCCCCGAGAACTGGAGGGAAAAGGGGGGTAGAAGTTGGGATGGAAGCCTCATACCCTAAAATGGGGTAAAGGCCAGGCTCTTGACTGGATAAAGGAGTGGATGCCTTGTTTGTTACAAGGGTTAAGATACCTCACTCTTCTTGACAAGGTCGTAGATGCATCACCCCAGACAGCTGGCTATGCCTCACTCTTCACAGCAGGGTAGATGTCTCACTCTTGACGATTGGGTAGATGCCAGGCAGCACGTTGATGCCACACACGCCATCCCCTCGCCGGATGTCCATGCGCATGTGGCCCTTATAGCCCCACTCCACGCCCCACGAGTTGCGGATGATCCAAAACGGCGGGGGGATGCGTCGCTGCACGCTATCCCCGACGGTAACGGAGTAGCCCACAACAAGCACCACGTGGTTCAGCTCGCCTGTGTAGCACGCTGGGTCCTGGTACTTGTATGTCTGGCATGGATTGGCACAGAGCACAGGAAACACAAACAGCAAGACAACCAGAAAGATGAGATGGTTGTAATCGTACCAGTTAATACAACGAAGATGGAAGGACAACAAGGTGTGTCCTCTACTGCAAAAATGTGATATTACATGCACTCCCTTTCCTCCTGCCCATGCTCTTGGTCAGAAAGGTGTGCCATCGCTATGTTATTGATAAAGCTAGTCAATTGTACTGCAGAGCTGTCATCGCGCTTTAGCATCAGATCAGGGTTGTAAATTACCAGACTCGCTCACACACCAACCACCATGTCTATGGCATGCCATGTAGCAGGACTTTGCATGGCACATTTCTATGTTACAAATATTAATCATTTCTCCATATTGCTAATGCTCATGCTCATGCTCATGCTCATGCTCATGCTCATGCTCATGCTCATGCTCATGCTTAAGTTCATGCTCATGCTCATGCTCATGCTCATGCTCATGCTCATGCTCATGCTAATGCTCATGCTCATGCTCATGCCAATGCTAATGCTAATGCTCATGCTCATGCTCATGCTCATGCTCATGCTCATGCTCATGCTCATGCTCATGCTCATGCTCATGCTCATGCTCATGCTCATGCTCATGCTCATGCTCATGCTCATGCTCATGCTTAAGCTCATGCTCATGCTCATGCTCATGCTCATGCTCATGCTCATGCTCATGCTCATGCTCATGCTCATGCTCATGTCCTTCTCACCAACTTCTTCCCTACAGAAGCTCGCCTTGTTTGCTTACGGTGGAGTCGCCAATAAAGAAAATGGCACATGCATATTTTGTTCACAAGCAGTTGATCATATGTCATGTAGCTTACTTAATCTGCTCTGGTTCACCCACCATACCGTACCGACATTCATGGTCATGACTCGTACCAAGCACATATGCATGGCCTTGTTATTACTTGCTTTGCAAAACAAAGAAACGGTTCGGTCTCTCTTAGTGCATTTTTTTCCCAAGGCACACATTTGCGTAAGCATATCTCCCGTTTCAAAATCTCAACTAAATCTGCATTCATCTGCATCCGCTTCAATCTTCTCCTTAGTACTTTGGCACATAACCAGCACTCACCCCGTCATACGCGGCGAACGTGGAAGCAGATGCCTGTATGTGAACCACCACTGGCTGCCGCTGCACTGCCAGCATGAGCCCCACATACCCCTTGAATCGCGTGCGCTCAAAGCCCTGAACGGGATAGTACTTCAACTGCACAGTGTTTGTTTGAGAATCATACAGGAGGACAGAAAACTGTATATAAATATAGATATGCATACACACATACATTTAGAATCAACAAGAAAAAGAAAATCACTGGACCTTAAGGGTGCGAAGTGGCAAACATGAGTGATTGATGCAATGAAAAGAAGACAAAGGGACACATGATGCTTGCTAGTGCTTCTCCTGGTAGTGACAGCGTCACAGCTGACCAATCACACCACAAGATGACAGGTGGAGGAGCGTTGCTTTAGATGCACTCCAACAACATTCTCATAGTCTCCAGAGAAATTACCTTATTTCATGCAACACTTACAGCAGCTTGTTTGCTTGGCACGACACTAGCAATATTGTTGGTAGATAGAGTGAGTCCCTTCTTTGGCAGGGCGAGCAGCTTCTCAAAGGCCTCTGTTGGGGAGCCCCCCTTGGTGCACTTCTTGGCTTCAGTGGCGAGCCCCATGGCTGCAAAGAGCGACTCCACTGACAGCTGCGGCGCTGCTTTGTTCGTTGTGATGCCGTATGCTGCTTCTACACTCGCCACCACTGCATATGCCCAGCACGCATCTGAGCAGTGCATGGGACACAAGGTGAGGCGAAAGGGAGCGTAGGAGAAAGCGAAAGGGGGGATTCCATGTTAGGTATTTGAAGAAATATGCGAGAGAATGAAGACACAAACAAGAAGCAGCGATTATCCTTCCTAGCAACAAGCAACGGACTCTGTCCTCATCATGATTCAATCATCAGGCAACTTTCCATTAAGACTCATTACCTCGTTCATGGCATTCCTTTCCATTCCAATCTACTCCCTTCCTCCAAGTCTGCCCCCTCCCTCTTTCCCACCCCCCCCGCCCCCTCCTTCCCCCCCCCCCCCTTCCACTTAACCTTCCTCCCCTCACTCCCTCCCTCCATAGTCCCCCCCGCCCTCCCTACCTCCCAACCTCACCTCCCTTCGTCCTCCCCCCACACCGATGGCACTCACTGCAGTCGTCCTGGTCCTTGATGGGCCACGAGAGCGAGGGCACATCCCAGGAGGAGGGGTTGCAGAGGAGCCAGGCGTCCTGCTGCCCTGAGAGAGCGTATGCCGCACTCACATAGCGCGTGAACGGACTCGCACTCACCGGCCGAAACGTTGTTTGGGACACAGAGAGCCCATAGGCTGCCTCAACGGAGCAGGGAGGGGGAAAGAGGACAAGGGGGGGTGAGGGGGGGCGGGTTGGAGGGTGGGGGAGAGGAGAGGAAGGGAGTGCAGGGAACTTTGTGGTGGGAAGGAGTGGAGGAAGAGACCTTTAGGGATGTTCCGAGAATATCTACACTGAAAAACGCACTCGTTTTTAGCCAAAAAAGGCTCTCTGCAAAGGTGTACCTGGAGAGACGATGGACGCTGGCTTGGATGGTGTGGGCACGGTCAACCCTGTTAGCAGAGAGAGGTGCATACGTAACAAACAACGAGTCAATTGGAGAAAACATCGAGTCAATTAGAGAAAACAAATGGAAGCCAAAACCAGCAGATGGAATCCCACGCAGAGACCAATTTCAAGTGAGAGCAATGGTTGGTTCGAGAAGCATTACAAATTTTCCTACAGGGGAGTCTAGTTTTACTAGTGCGGAGTTGTCGTTTTTCCTAGAATCGGCATATTACTTGCACTTCCCAGCATTTTTTGTTTTCCTTGGTGCAATAATCTAATCGAATTATACTTGCATCGCCCCGTGGTAGGTAAGTGGAGTACTCAATACTTGTGATTCTCACAACTTCGTACGAAGATAGGCAAATCTTTGGAGTTTGGAAATTGAGATCCAAAAGGTAGAGCAAACGGGTGGGTCGGGTTGGCTCTTTTGTTGCTGTGTCGTGTAGCAGGTGCAATGCATTTAACGGGGGACTCGGGTCTGGTCGACCCAACCCAACACCCAACTTCTTGTTTCTTAACTCTACGTTTGGGTTAGGTCAACTCGAAACGGATGCAGGCTGTTCAGGATTGAAGGGCGAAACCTGAAGTAACAACAGAGTCCATCGGGGTTTGGGGAACCCTTGGCAGAAGGTGCACCACGAAAGCGTGAAACCCAGCAGCAGTCGCCTCAATTGCCTGCACACTTGGAGCGCGCCCACACCCGGTCACAAAGAACACAAGCAAACTCATTCGAATCCGCAAGACTCGCTTTGCCTGCCTGTGCTTGGATGCTTGGCAGCGACCAAACCAAGCAGGCAGAAGGCAGCAGCAGCAATCACAAAGTCTACAAGATGACAAGGAAGAGAGAGGAGACAGCCTGGACAGCCCCAGCCCGGCTCACCTGTTTCGACGAAGGAGACCAGGATGGCGTGCTGCTGCTGGAAGGGAGCCACAGAGGACGCCACAAACCCAAGGTAGAACGACCTCTTAGTTTGCGTTGGCTTCAGCACCTCACACAGCATCAGAGGGCTCTCCAGTAACGGCGCGTCCGGCTTGTCTCCACTCGTGGCCAGATACACACTCAGGGTCCCTGGGCCGCCTAGGGTTCCCAGCTTGTAGTCAATCCATGCGGTGTAGGTCTTCTGGTTGTTGAGTGTGAAGGGCGAACGAACGGCGGCTATGGAAGTGGCACTGCCGCCGGTGTTGAGCCCCACGTGGTGGCCGGGCATGTCCCCATGCGCTGAATCTGTGTACGTGTCAAACTCCACCGCCACGCTCCGACCGTCCATGCCAGCGTACCCCACCCCTCCCCCCTCCCCGCCAGTCCCGGCTGCATTCGTCGCCGAAATCACAAACGCCAGCCCCTGGCCTGCCTTAGACGCGCCAGCAGCAGAGGGGAACATTAAGAGTGTGAACTGGACTCAGATTGGCAGGTCCACGCCACAGCCGTCGGGAACCGCCCGGTAGGTGAAGAGAGCGAGAGGGTCGGCAGTGAACACTCTTGCCGTTGCTTCTTCTGTGCCCTTGGTGAGAATGGTCGGATCCACCAGCTCCCTCATCCCCACCGACCCTGTAGCATGCAACGGTCGCCGGCAGAACGTGGTGAGAAGCGGAGGGAGAGGAGTGGCGGTGAGAGGAGAGCACAAGGGAAAATGAGAGGAAGGGAAGTATTGGAAAGAACAAACAAAGGAGAGGTACACAGACATGCAAGAATGCAAGGGGGAACAGGTGTGCTTGCTAGTGTGGTTGCTGCTTCTTCTGCTGCAAGTGTTCCTGCAGCAGCTGCTCCTGCTACTTTTGCTCCTGCTACTGCTACTGCTCTTGTTTTTTCTGCTTCTATTTGTGCATCTTCTACCCACTACTTCTATTAATCGCTGCTCCTATTCCACGTACCCGGAGGGGCGCAGTAGATTCGTCCATCCTGCACGGCTCCATTTTGGTACAGGCAGGTGGGAATGCGACTGGGCCCGTCCAGGTAACAGATGCCCAGGCCGTTGCAAACTGGCGTGGTGGTGCCCTCCAGCCCACAGAACGCGTCACACACTGCTGCTGGGAGCTGCGCAGCACACTCGACCCACGGCTTTTCCGCTGCTAATGCTGCAGTGGAGAAGCAGTTCACACCGCGTGACTGCCTGAAATCGCCGCACTCGCGCTCGCTCAACTCTCCCACGAGATAGTTGTCCGCGATGTCCCCGAGAGGAAGAACGAGGGGCACATGGTGAGGGGCGGAGGGAGCGAGGAGAGACTTTTGAGTTGACTCACAAGGCATTAGCAATGGGTCAACTCTTCTATGAGATAGTGGTCCGCAATGCCCCTACGAAGAAGGGAGAGGGGGAGGTGGTGAAGGGCGGAGCGGAAGGGAGGGAAGAAGGAAAGACCAGGACAGACGGAGAGAGAAGAAGTGACGCAACAAGTCACGAAGGGTTGGTGTGCCCTGATGAATTAGAAGATGATGAATTCAACATCCTCAATGCATGAAAATTGAGGCAGTGATCGCAGCACAGGTATGTGCGAGATGAAGCACTGGCAGCAGAAAAGTAAAATGCCACACTAACGAGTTCTCTAAAGCCACGTCTTCTGTTGTAGTGTGCAGTGCAGAGCAGAGCAGAGCAGACTGCATGTGATGAGCAAGCACAACAAGCATGATGCGTGCAGGAGCGAACTCACAGCAGGAAGAGGCTGGAGAGCATTGATACAGTGTTGGGGACACGGCCAGTGAACTGGCTTGACGCCAGGGGCCTGCGGTGAAGGGAACATGGAACATTGCATGTTGCACACACGGTGGGATTGTGGGCATGGGCATGGCCGTTGCATGTCTGCATGGCTGCATGTGCACCGTATGGCACGGTGCATGCGGGGACCAGGATGGAATGCGTTGAATGCTAGGGGCATAGCATGGCATTGAACGGGTGGCGTGCGGTCGTGGAGGACTGGGAAAGAAGAGAAGTGGCACATGAGTTTCTCTGTGTGTTTTTTTCTTGAATCGGCGTACACACATGTGGGTCTGGGTGCGTGTGTGTGCTTGTGCATGGGTGCGTGTGGGTAGGCGGGTGCACATGTATGCGTTTGTGAGCGTGGGTGTGGGTGCCATGTTTCGTTATGGAGCAGGAAAGGGAAGAGGTGCAAGGGAGAAAGAGGGAAGAGGGCAGCCAGAGATGCCCGGAATGACTATTTGACTAAGTACAAGAACTAACGACGAGATGAGATGCTAGGATGCTTCAGGTTGAGCGCTGCACGTACAGGAAGTGTAGGTGCCCCAGATTGCCCAGCACTGACGGCACTTTGCCAGCTAGTAAGTTCTCCTCCAGATGGCTGCCAGGGCCCACGGATACGATAAGGATTGTAACCATGCAAGTCAACGTGGGGGAGGGGTGAGCAATTTCCGGATGTAAATCCACGAAAATAAGATACTTAAGGACGGTGCAAGCATGCAGGTGCCCTCTCAGAGGCGTATACATCAGAGCTGTAGTAGTGGGTGAGTGAAATGAAAGCACTGCAGGTGCAGAAGAGAGGGTGCCAATAGGGTGAAATAGGGTGAAATAGGGTGCCAAGAGAGTGAAATGCATGCATGCAGGTACCCTCTCAGAGGCACTTACAGCTCTTCCAGCTGAAATAAGGTGCCAATAGAATCGGAGACGGCTGTAAACGCATTGCCGTTGAGATAACTGATTGGCACGGGATGGAAACGAAAGGACACAGTTTGGGTTCCGATATGATTATATGAGGAATCATGTCACGACTGCGATGCTGCTGGATGGATGGCACTGCTGTTGCTGCTGCTGCAGACGGAACAGAGGAAATGAGCAACGGGGGGATTGACACGTTGGTGGTGGTGGGTGGTACTAGGGCAGTGGTACGGACAGGTAATGGAGTCTTGCAAGCTATCCGATGGCGTCTGGGATGGACCCCGAGAGCAAATTGTCATTCAGCTCCCTGCACGTGATGCCGAGGGGACGAGGGGAACACAGGAGACAGAGGGGACCGAGGGCAGGGAGGAGCAGAGGGGAAACAGAGGGGAACAGAGGAAAACAGAGGGGAACAGAGGAAAACAGATGGGGACAGAAGGGGACAGTATTTGGCAGAGGGGACAGCGAGGGGCAGAGGGGGACAGAGGGGGGCAACAGGGTACAACGGTGAAAGACACAACGGTGGCTGGCAGGTACGTGGGGCGGCTGGAATTAAAGCACCACGCATTGAGCGGGTGTGCTCCATAGCGGGTGAGCGCCCTCTCAACAATCCCCATTCCAGCCAGGCCAACTGCTTGCCATCCCCCACCCAGGTTCCCTGCAGCAACCCCCCAGCGCCCCTGTTCATCGGAGCAGCACAAACAAACCGCACAGGTATTCCAACTGAACGAGCGTGCCGATCGAAGAAGGTATGGATCCTTTGAGTTGCTCGAATGTCATGTGCCTGTCACACAGAATGCCTTGCGGGGCAGGGCGACGGAAGAATGCAGAGCATGAGGGGATGCCTACGCCGATATTTCCCTTCTATTCTCCCCCAACCCCAGTAGCATGACCTTATGCCACAACGAAAACGGGAACAACACAGAAGGTCGAGCCTGCCAGGCAGAGCCGTACAGGCGCACAGGCGCACAGGCAGGCACGTATCCAGCAAGGCGCGCACTCACAGAGCGGTGACCATGCCGTTGTCATCACACAGAATGCCTCTGGGCTTCTCCCATTGGGCTTCAGTTCCCACATATCTCGCCACGGCACACGCCTATCCCGCACCTCACGTCGGCATCACCACGTTCCACACTGTCTGGCAGTCCCGCAGAGCCGGCATTGTACCAGGGAGAGCAGTTTGCAACACGAAGGTGGGCAACAGACGCGGCAAGGAAAGAAACGTCAGTGAAGGCCACGTGCCATCACGTCAACGGTTCAAACCGAATTGGGAATTCGAGGTTAAGAGGAAAGAAGCGGACGAAGATTGGAGTAGCGAGCAATAAAAGAGTGTAACAGAGAAACATCTCCGTTGGGAGGAGCTCCTGAGGGGAGGGATCACGCGCCGTAACCATGTGTAAACAAAACAGCCTTGGAGGCTGCCTGAGAGCAACGGCGGCGCCAGCAAGCTGTATAAAGCAGGTCTGGGTGCGCAGCAGGGTAGTACTAGCAAATAATATAGAGTACAGGTCGAGAAAGGCAAAGGGGATGGGAAAGGGAGCGGCTCATTGACGTGAGAATCCCGTCCAGGTGTACCTTTGGAGGCGTCAAGAGGGACAGAATAGCCCGAAAGCCCGGCTGTGGCGGTGCGAACGAAAGAGAGGGCCGCGAGACATGCGATCAGTAGCAGGAGTGGCAGCGTCATCTTCACACGCCTGATCCCAAATCTGTGGGAATATTAGTAGTACTACTAGTGCGTGCACGTCAGGTCTCCAGTCACGAATGTTGGTCTCCTTGAGAAATGCGCCGCAATACGCGTCGCCCCCCCTGCCGCTCGCAAAGGTTGACTCAAAAGCTGGTGCACTGTAATTGTGAATCACAGCAATGGCCCATTGGTACCGGGTACTAATGGAAGGGCCAAAAGAAGACTCAGCGTCCTATCCTGATGAGAGTCAGGGTCGGAGGGATCTAGTAGTAGGTGCGGCAGGCTGGAAGGAGGGACTAAAAATGTTAGGGTAACGCAGTCCTCACGGAAAACGGCGCGCTATCAGTGATTAAAGCGGTGCAGGTCCTCGGAATCCGTATGATTGTTTGTAAACAACTCGAACACCCCTCTGACACAACAACGTTGTGACCAGCGGTAGTAGCACCTAATGTGGACGGCGGAGGCTTATGCACTGGCGATGCTGCGTCCCACTTGGAAAACTCAGCTTGAAATACGGAGAAACAACACATTCTTAGTCTCGCAGCAGCACACAGACCTAACTTGAAACGTCCTTGAAGCATTATGCAAGTTGCCACATGCGTAGGCTCCAACTCGTGCATATCCCAACGGAGAAGCATGCACTGTACAGTACAGGTTCTTTTCACAGAAACGAGAGCCTCACGACACAACAGAGTTTATGAGGACATACGCGAAACATAGGCTGGATCACGCGGGGTTCCTTTCCTTGGCAGTTATGGATCACTGATCGGGGTGCCGCAGCGAGCAAACCGCTCTATATTCCACGACATCGAAGTCAACCGCTTCATCTAAACAAATGGAGAATCAGGTGTGGCCCACCATGCTTTTGGTTTTCAACCACTAGTCTGTGCTGGATTTTGAAGGCGATGAGGAACTGGGCTAAGATGAGCTGCAGTGTCTCAAAGCTCGAGGAGGAGGAGTTGCGGTACCTGTGGTCACAGCGGCTGTTCCACAGCGTCTTGACTGCAGCTCCTACTAGTAGGCTCCATGGGGGAGACTGTCCGACCCGTGATTGTAGCGGGAAGAAGATGTGTTTGGTGGGGGCGGTTTGTCCGAGGTGACGGTCGGCGACTGTACGCAGAGTAGAGATGACATTTCCGGCGGAGGCGCATTCGAAGAAGATATGTGGCAGTGTCTCTACAACAGCAGCAGGGCATCGGGGACAAACCCCTCGGTCGTCAAAATATTGGAAGCGAGATCCAGAGGGGAGAGTTAGTGTGTAGAGTTTGAAGAGGATATCCCGTTGGCGGCTCGGCTAGTCTTTGAGAAAGGGGTCTTTAAGGCCAGGGAGAGGGGGAGGAGGAATGGTGAGATCTCGGGTCCATCGGCTGTGGGGAGTAAGCGGCTGTGTGGAGTAGAGGAGACGACGGATGTCGGCGAGGCTGGGGATGCCGTCCTGCAGAAGTTCTACCCTAGCTCCTAATCCTGCCCCTGTATGAAGTGGCCCTGCGAGCCACCAATCCCTGACATACACCTCGATGAGGTCTTGTAAACGGAAGAGTCCGGTGTTGATTGGGGTACGGCCAATGCGATGGTCGGGCGAGACGGGGTGGACAGTAGCCGAGACGGTAAAAGGGGGGGTGAAGGCGAGGACCTGGATAGCGAGGTGAGATATAGAGTAATGGTTATCCGAGGGCATGAACCAATCTCCAGGGGAGGCAAAGGAGGGGTGAGGGGATCGGAGGCTGGCCCACCAGGGCGGCGATGAGGTCTGGGAGGAGGCGTGTGGCGTCATCGTGAAATTCCTCCGGGAGCTGGGAGCAGAAATCCTGAGCAGAGATAGGACTGACGTCGAAGTTGGTGATTCGGACAATGTGTCCGATGCTGAGCTCTCGTGTAAGCAGGAATCACTCGTGTTGGCGGGTGCCGAAAGGTCGCTCGTCGGGTTTGAGGAGCATCCGGTTAAAGGCGAGAGGTTCGGTAAGTATGCATTGCATACGTAGGGGTGGGCCATGAATGACCAGGGGAAGAGCGAGGAGGGTTTTGAGTTCCTCCCGTGCCCGAGAGGGAATGAAGGCTGGAAGATAGTCTCGTTCAAGGATGGCTTTATGGGAGAGAAGACCATGTAGCCCGAAGGGGAACAGGGTCAGGGTCCTTGTGACTTCCTCGGATGGGGTGGGTCCAAAATCTGCGTAGTGCACGCTGGATAGTGAGGGCTTTGATTTGGGTAGATGGGGCGATCGCCCCAACCCCACCATCTTGGGGTGAGTTGTAAAGGAGGCCATTGGGGAGGAAGTGTTGTGTGAGCCCGTCCTGTTTATGTCTTGAGGACGAAATGAAATTCCCAACTGATATGTCAATTCGTTTGATGGTGTTCAGCGGAGCAGGTTGAAAGCGGCCAGGATAGGATATGACGCAGTTCAGGAAGATCGATGACAGAGATTTGCGGCACGTGACGGTGGCATGTAAGTCCGCCAGGAATTTGGCGGTGTTTTGTATACGGGCGAGAGCCTTCGTCCAGGTGGTGGATCCGGGGTGTAATCGTTCCACGTAAATTCCAAGGATGCGTTCTGCTTCGCTGGGGGCTCGGACGGGGATAGGCCCGGCGTGCGCGAGATCAGTGGGGGGAATATTGAAGGGAATAATGGAGCACTTGTTCCAGTTGGGCACCTCCCCAGACAGGGAGCCGAAGACGCCGAGGAGTATCACTGCGAGGCCGAGCTCTGTATCTGAGGTGAAGAAGAGAGTGACATCGTCCGCGTAACATGCCATGAGTTGGCGCTAGACGGGAGACAGAGCGAAGCCGGGTAAGAAGAGGGACATGTATCGGTGGAAGATCTCGGTGACACAGACAAACAGAAGAGGTGCCAGAGGACAGCCCTGTCGGACGCCCGTACGGACGGGGAAGTTGGGGCCGAGCATGTTGTTGACGGAGATTCGTGTGTTCGTGTCGGAGTGCATTAGTCGTACCCAATGTATGAAGGGGGCTGGAATCCCTAGGACCGCTAAGGCTTGGAGGAGAAAGGGGCGGTCGACCAGATTGTAGGCCTTTCGAAAGTCTACCGTCAGAGCGAGAAGAGGGGTTGATGAGAATGCTGCCCAGTCCATGATATCAAGGGTATCATTGATTGTGTCTCCAATTTTCCTGTATTTGATGAAGGCCGTTTGGGACGGGTGGATGAGCTGGGGAAGAACGAGCTGGAGTCGGTTGGCAAGACACAGCGCGAGTACCTTGTAATCAGCGTTCATGAGGGTGATGGGGCGAAGGTTTTCTACGAGCGAGGAGTCACCCCGTTTGGGGATGAGGACGGTGCGTCCGGTCAGCATGGATGGGGGTAAGCGGGAGAGAGGTTGAGGAGGGGAGAGCAGGGAATGGAAGGCCGGTGCAAATCGCGGAGCGAATTGCCGAAAGAGTTCCCCGGGCAGACCGTCTAGGCCAGGGGTTTTGCCTCGAGACAGGGAGAGTAGTGCTTTTCCGATTTCATCAAGGGAGAAGGGGGCACCGAGGCGTAGGAATAGGGGGTTCGGGATGGAGGAGGGAGGGATGTGTTGCCAGAAGGTCGTGTTTACGGTGGCGGTGTTGTTCCCGCTGTAAAGTGTCTGGAAGAAGTTGGAGCATAGGTTCGTCATGGTGGGGAGATCCGACGTTGCTTGTCCATTAGGTAAAGTCAGGGAGCTGATGATCGAGCCCTTGATTCGCGAGTTGAGGCCAGAGAGAAGGGAGGAGACTCCCATTTCCCTTTCGAGACCCTTCTTGGTTGGGGACAGTGTGGCATTGTTCCCCATCACTGTAGCTCGGTTCTTGGGGTTTGTGGGAGCTGTAAGTCCTTCCCAACTCGCAACTCTTCCTAGTTCGTAATTGTTTTTCTAAGACTATGTTGCTGCCATAGTGCCGTTCGTTCAATCTGACGCTTTGTCGTCAATACTTGATAAAATCGTGCGATCTAAGCCTGTTGTAGGGCACGTTGAGACGCTCCAGATCCAAGTTGAATGAGGTCAATTAGAGCTGTGACCAGATCGCTATGATCGTTTGAAGCCGCTGTGCAGAAATCTGACTGCGCACTCTATCTTTGGTTCTAGGCCTATTGGAGCCTATTGTGACTATAACAGTACATGTGCGAGCCAGATGCGGAATATCTCGAGAGCCTTGGAGCGGACGTCAACATTGGCAATCCAGACATGGCGTCAATGAAGGTGAGCGTGTATTGTTCGCCGTTGATGCCCTCGGAGGTGAGTACAATGAAGTCGCTGTAGACTTTCTGCAGCTTCTTGTAGCGGTTGGTGATGGGCTATAGAGAGGGGTATGCTTGGTGTGTGAGGGCTGCAGTAGGGAAAATGGTGCAGGCAGTTGGGTGTGTTGTGCTGAGACGTTCCGAGATGTGCAGGGAGAACCCCATCCGCTGGTCCCCCAACCTTGGACGGTGCCTAATGCGCCAGTTGCGGATCCCCATGTTGCTCCTGTATTGCCGCCGATGTCTCCGTCATCCCCCCATCCGCCGCGTCCTGCTGATTCTTCGTCCCATCTTGCCGCCACGCGATCTTCGTACAGATTCTACTTCTTCTCTGCCTTTGCCAAGTCCTCTTGTTCTTTGACGCTTAACTATCATTTTGCGTATTTCCATGCTCTGTCGATGACGTTGCTAGACGTTGCGGGTGTATGGGCGCGGGCAACTCTCCTCGTCTAGAATTCAGGTGTTGGCTTCGAGGACGAAGCGAAGTGTTTCTGTGCACGGTGTTGGGCGCTGTACTGATAGTTGTCCGAACATTTCGTTTTCCTCGCCGAAGATGCGATGAGTGGCGACGGCGAGCTCAGTTTCCATCATGCCTTCTGGCTCTATCTCGGCGCTTTCTGCTTCTTGGATTGCCGCAAGATCTCTCTCCACTTCTTTTGTGCGGCTTGCCGTGGGTGTATGGCAAATGGTGCAGAGTCCGTCGGGGTCGATTTGGTGCAGATTTATCTCACAAGGGTGAGGACAGCGTCAGATCCATGGCCGCCCGTCTGGGTGTTTCCATGATTCTTTGTCCATGAACGGAAAGTCCGGAGGTGCGAGGTCAACGAGCCCGTCCGACAAAGCTTGGCAGCTAGGTATGTCGAAATCCAGGGCGTAGATGCCGTCCATCGAGTGGGCCCTTCCTAGGCACTTGTGCGACTCGGGAGGTGTGTCCGGAGGGGCGTAGGTGAGGATGAGATCCCGTGTGTAGGGATCCGTGGTGAGCATGACTTTGCAGTCTCTGAATTGTCCTGTCGAAAGGAGGTTGAAGCGGAGATTTGGGACGTAGAGCACGTTGTTGAACAAGATGTGCGTGTTGCTATCTCATGCTTGCAGGACCACGATGCCTTGTGCGTTGGCGTGGAGCTGCTTATTGTTGGCGACGGTGACGTAGGTTGCAGGAGCGCGGATGACGTTGGAGATGTATCGGACAAACCCCACCATGTGCTATCTGCAGCGCCTGTCCAGGTTCCAGGTGTTGTGGTTGTCTTGGTTGTTGCGTAGAAGTAGCGCGAGCCGTGGGGTCACCAGGGTTCCTTGTATCTTTGTTCGTAAAGCTCGCATTCCCTCCGTCCCACCGGTACGTAGTGCTGATTGTCATCGGGTGGACTCTCCCTCAGTTGTATTGGCTGATGCCAGTCTAACTCTTCTTTGTCACATAGGTAATAGTGATCTTCTGTGAGCGGATTGTTCCGTCCTTCTTCAGGTTGAATAGCTCCCTGCGAGGTTCTTCCTCTTCGTCCGATTCGGCGGTGCATGGCGACGTCTTGTCGCCATGTTCGCGATTACGTTTCTTGGAGCTCCTGATTGAGGTCCTCATGCCTATTGTTGTTGCTGTTGCTGCTGTGCAGGAGGATGGGTAGCTTGTTGTTTAGGGTGATTCTGACGATTGAATTGTCGGCCGACCCAGTTGTTGTAGTGAGTGGAATTTGGGTGGCGATGGTTGGATCGAAATTTGCAACAATCCGTTGAATTTCCGAAGACTTGGAAGATTTTGCAGTAATGGCGCATTGGTTATCGTCGCTCTTCACGATTGTCTGAGTAGAAGGCGAGGCGCTCTCGCCTCTCCGTCCTACTGTTCAGTCAGCTGTGCGACGCATAGCGCAGCTTTTGAGATAGTTCCACATTGTTGGAGTAGCGCTTTGCAGGGCTTCCACTCAGGCCGGAGTCCTTAGACGATGATATTGACAAAAATCTTCTCCGGAATGGTGCTTCCGTTCTTCGTGATCAGGTCACGGATGTTCCGGCAGCGATTAATGTAACTATTCGCTTTCTCCTCGTGCCCCATCTTAGTTTCCATGAGTTGTTGCAGGAGCCGGCTAGAGGTGACGGAGTCCTTTGGCTGATATATCTCAACGAGGTGCTTCCAGGGCTGGAGCGGCGCTCTCTTTGTAGGAGCGGATGCCGAGTTGCTCCGCAGGCGACATGTTGTGTATCAGGACGCTGTACGCCATAAGGAACTCACTATAGTATTGAGCCCAGGCGTGGTCGGTATCTTCCACTGGTTTTGGATAAGAGTCGTCAAAGTAGTGGTAGATCTGCGCTGTCTGTAGGAGGCGCTTAAGCTCAAAGCTCCACGTGTAAAAGCCCTTGCCGTCAAACGCGGCAGTAGTCCTGATTTTTTAGATGCTGAGAAAACGTGCTTGCGCAGAGTTGATTGCTTCATCACTTGCACGAGAGGCAGTGGTTGTTGATTGCTTCGTGCGCGGCGGTATTGTGGCTTTTCGCAGCCGGTTGACCAGGTTGAGCTGGTTGGGAAGAGATTTCCGCATCGCCTTTGCGCAATTCTTGGAGTTCTTTCTCCATAGTTAACAGTCGTGTGAATAACTGCTCGAGTGCGGCAGTGCATATTGTAGTTGTCGCCTAATTTATCGTTGTTAGAGTAGGTAGCAAGGAGTGATGAAACTATCGAGAGAGTTTGGTACAAGAGAAAACCCTAAGGGGTTGTACCCTACATTGGCTACCCCACTACAGCCTAAACAATCAAGTATAACATATACAGTTTGATACACCCCCATAGGCAAAGTGGGGGAGAACAAGGGGTCACACGACCAGTCAAGAAAAGCAAAGCAAGCTCAGGGTGGATCACAACGTCACCACATACTCTGAGCACAAGCAAAAGGGCCACAAGGTCAGTTCACATGCAGTGGTATGTATGTAACAACAACCGTAAAGTGATCACAACCTAGCAAGAGTAAACATGCAGGTATATATATAGAGATCACAGTACAACCAGAGTCTACAGCAAGTGAGGAAACGTAGGCACCAGGCCTAGAGCAGTGCAGAAGCGCTGATGATCACCAGCCGGAAGGGCCTTGGTGAACACATCAGCCGTGTTGGCCCGGGTGGGCACGTGAGCGACAACCAGCCAGGTTGGTTTGTCCTTCGACCATGAGATCTGCTTGGCCTTCCGATCCTCCGGCCATCTTGGTCTTGGAGCGTGTGCCGTTCGCCAGATCTAGGTTCGGCATATTTCACGGAAGTGAAGTTGCGAAGAATCCTTGAGTAGCTCTGATACCATGTTACAATATGAAATGGGACTTATTGAAGGAGCGCTCAGGGTTGATCGCAAGTGGTTTTGCAGCGGAAGTGTTGAACTCAGGTCAGAGTGAATGTAAATGACTGAGATGATAATAGCATGCATACATCGTGTTTATATAGGAAATACAAAATAATTGTGAAACGACCTAGACTAGCCATGTACTCTAAGGGGTACATTCCCTTATTGCAGCGAAGTTCAAACCGTGCGGCGTGAGAACCAGTTTCAAAACCTGTTCCCGCTCTTTTCATTTCAAATGTTTCTGCCTGCATCGGTCTTGGTCTGACGGTTGCTGGTGTCGCTTCGACTCTTCTGACGCCTCGACTTCGTACTCGGTAGAGTCGGCTCCTGTAGCATACAGGAATGACTTCTCAAAAAGTTTCATATCGTAACTGCTTCTTTGCGTCACGAGCGACGACTGTACAGTGTCTCGTTGAAAGGCCACCAGTCTACCAGTACGGCTGGTGCTTGTGTCATTATCTGTATATTTTATAATCTTTTGAATTCAACACTGAGAAATCAAGTTGACTGACTTGATTTTTTGAATAAGTTGGACTGTTGTAGGACTGATTGAATTGATTTAGTAACCCAATCATGATGGATATGCTACACTAGCTCATTTTTATCCAATTTCTGTTAAAATGTGCAGCTTGTTTGCTTTCTCGCTTGAGCGAAAGAAGGTTGGAATCTTTTTGCAGCTTTTGAGCGAATATTCCCCTAGGTGATGTCTTCCCGCCAAATCAATGCTCAACTGAAACTTGCCTCGAAAATATTTGGCCCATAGGCACCACCGTCCACTTCACGTCAGCCCATCCAGAAGTGGCCTAGTCAGTAGAAAGAGGCACTTCCGATAGATGAGGTCCTGGGATCGAACCCACCCCCGTGCAGGCGTGTTCTGCCAGCCCCAAGTAGGGGTTAGCACGTGCTCATCTAGGAATGGATACCCCTTAAACTGGTTACGACCAGAAAAACAACTTTAACTTTAACTTTAACTTCACGTCAGCCCAACCTTTCGTCAGACTGACGAGAACCAGTATGAAAAGGCTAAAATACATATTGCACTGCCTGCGTAAGCAGGCAGTGCAATCGAGTCAGCGCGGGTAAGAAAAAAAATAAACCCCAATCGGAGGCATGCCATCCGAGGGAGCCTCAACCCTAAAATTTATATTGGTTCTCTTTGATCATACATTGCGGAATCTCGAGCCTCACATGATGAATTCGCCTCCGCTACTGTACCCACAAACATTGCTGTCGATCGACGCTCAACCTAGCAACACGAGCAACAGAATCCCGGTCATGTAGGCTTCTAGACACTTGAAAGAGCCTGGTATGTTAGCTTGAGGTCATTTCGGCCTCCCGTTTCCTCGTCTTTCTTCCATCATTCCTCGTCGCCTGCGCCTTTGTAGTTCCTCCGTGCATTTGTGAAGCAATCTAGTGCTTCTACGCAAGCAGAGGTGAATGAGGTTTTTCGGATCGATCGTGCGATTCGCCGTGGATATTAATAGGACGGTCTCGATGTCCTCCGTCCTCAGGATGCTAGTTTGGTTCATGTTGGCAGCCTTACCGTTCGCGTCTTACACCAGAACATCGCGAAAGTGCAAGGCCCGAAAAGTTGCTTTTCCGCAACTTTAAAGTTGCGGGAAAGCAACTTGAGTTCCGCAAGAAAAAAATCTAGGTCAAAAGCTTCTGTGGCGGGGTGACTTTCAAAGTTGCGGAAAAGTGACGACAAAGCTTCGAAAGAGTGGCCATATCGCAACCACACAACACAACTAAAAGGTGACATCAGAAGTCCCCTTTGCCACCCTTTGCCACGTGGACGCCTGATGGCCACGTGTTAAGATATTTCCTGCCAGCTGTCAACGTGAATAGTGGACGAAAGAATGCCACGTGGTCCATTCAGATCTCGAGACGCATATTGGCGCATGCAATACATATTGTAAAAATTCTTGAGTTAGATTTATATAAATGTATCTGTTAATACATCAGACCTGACAATTCGCAATTATACCATAATCAACATGATCTGGCGCCACTACATAGTCTAAATGAAGGTACTTAACAGAAGCAAACATTGCTACCCTTTCATCCACTTGAGCCTGAAGTTCTGAAACACACGAGAAAAGGAAACATCAAATCTCAACAAAGGCAGGAAAGTGTTTTTTAGACATGGTACCTGCAAAAACTGATGTTAGCCAGGGAAAGAGCAAAATCATATCTTACATTAACAGACGTACAAAAGTGTGCAGCACAACAGGGAAGAAGGGAGTCATGCAACATGGTAACTAAACGGAGTCAACATAGCAAGTAATTCAAACGAGAGGTTACTTACTGGCTACTTACCTGTCTTCCACGCGATTTCAGGCATAAAATAACGTGGCATGGTGACGGTTATAAAGACAATCTGCGCACATGACATAAGAGAGAATGCACATATAATACGTACGACAATCCCCACCTTTGATATCCATTCTGTGCACCGCGTAGTAAGCGCGCGAGTCCTTCTGGGTTAGGAAAGAGCGTCTACTTCGGAAAAATCATAAAACACGGCAGCATGGAATCAACGGAACAGCGCGACATGCTGCGACGTACCGGAAAATGCAACACGATGTGCGCCATCCGCTAGTGCGGTAGTAAGATGTACCCAGTTGACATTAATAGTTGAACCGTATCTGGAGCCAACAATCCGACGGCACAAAAAAAAAAAAAAAAAGAATGAAACAAAATTAGCTGTAGGAGTTCTCAATCGAAAGCACAGCATGGCACCATGAGGCACATTAGAGCGACATTCCGTCAGGGCAAATTATGACGGATAGATCTGGAGAAGGGAGAAATGGGTGAGGGATGGGATTGAACAGCAAGGAAAAATGGTCGAGAAAGTGGTTGCGAAGAAAAGGTGGAGAAGTGGTCGAAAATAAATGGTTCGAGAAGGTTCTGGAGGTGGTGGGTGAGGTGTTGACGTGGAGATAAGGAATCGTGTTGATTGGTGGGAAAGTGTTTGGTTCCTCTCTCGATTGGTTAAAAAAAGTTCGTTGGTTGGGGGGTGAGTGTTTGGTGACGATTTGGTACTTCGCAAATTTCGTTGGCTTGAGATTGTCGCGCTGCTTGTTGATTGGTGGTTTGCTTCTCAAATGTACAGAATTTCGGTCAAATCAGTGTAACATTTCGTGAATTTCGTCTCTTTCTTGGAAAGGAGAACCCCTTTGTAACCCTTTGTACCACCGAAACTACACGGGCGATTGTGTGAATGGTTGTTGAGTGGCGAAAACAACTTTTCCGTCACTTTATGATTGCATGATAGTGATGGCCACTCGTCACGGTGCGCCAGAACTTTTCCGAAGCTTTTCCGAAGGTTTTCCGCAGGAAAAGCTACCGTGTACATTTTGTGCACACAAGGAATTCCGCGATGAAGCGAGGAACTTTCTAACGAAGCCAAAGCCGTAAATCAGAGCCTCGCACCTTTCCCGGAAGAGTCTCTCCCTACTGCGTCGGGTTACTTGATTACCAACGAAACCACGGGTGCGAAGATGTACTTCGCATATTACGAGGCGACGCAGCCCGAAACGGCTCAATCCGATACGCCAATCATTCTCTGGCTTCAAGGCGGTCCCGGTTGTTCAAGCATGATCGGAAATTTCTACGAGCTCGGCCCTTATCGGATTACCGAATCGCTCAATATCGAGCCCAACCCCGCTCCCTGGAACCGTCGCTATGGTGTCATCTTTATAGACAACCCCGTTGGTACGGGTTTTTGCGTAGCTCCTTCAGATGCGGATATTCCTCTGGATCAGGATGACGTGGCAGGGGATCTTTACACCGCACTCCGATCATTCTTCAGTCTTTTCCCGCCATTTCGCCAGAGGCCGTTCTTCCTGGCAGGGGAGAGCTACGCTGGAAAGTACGTCCCCGCTTTAGGCTCCCTCGTTGTGGGGAAACTGGACATGGCGCAACAGCAGTTACGACAGCGTCTGAAGTTCAAACGCGACGGCGAGGGCGGATACAAGCATCCGTTCTGTCTTGATGGGGTTATAATCGGTAACGGGTTGACGCATTCGCGTACGCAGGTGCAGGCGCATGCTGATATCGCGTACAGCGCTGGGTTGCTGGACCAGCAGCAGCGGGAGAGGGCCAAGGAGTGGGCGGAACGAGTAGTGGCGCATATTGACAAGGAGGAATGGCAAGAGGCTTTTCAAGAGCGGACGAACCTCGTCAACTGGATTCAGGTAAGGAAGGAAATTCGGGTAAAGAGAGAGATTCAGGTGGTGAGAGAAGTTCTGAGATGTCGCGAGACTCTCTGTAAAGGAAGAATAGCAGGGGGCTTTTCAAGATCGGACGAACCTTGTCAACTGGATTTATGCAGGGAAAGAGATTCAGGTAGGGAGGAAGTCCTAAGACGTTTTGGAAACTCGAAAGGAAGAATGGCGAGAGGGTTTTCAAGGGCAGAGGAACCTGGTCGACTGGATTCAGGTCGAGAGACCTCCTTGTACACTCAAGCACTTGTACAGTCAGGTCGACTGGTTTACTGCTAAGCGCTCCATTGAACAGCTGCGGATGGCGCTGAATCTGGGTCCGTGGGGACATGCTTTCTATTGAGGTTTTTGGATCTTCCAAAGTTAGTGTTGGTTGTAGTCTTAAACCTCGAACCTTAACCTTGAATTTCAAAACCCTGACCCGCCCATCTCTAGCTTTTCCCTCGGTCTCTCAACCATGACACTTGACACGCTTTTGATAAATTTCCAACCAAATCCCTTCACCCTCTTACCCTCTTCTGTGACTTCCCCTACCCACCCTCCCCTTCCTCATTCACAGAACGTGAGCGGCATAGCAACACCCTTGGACATCCGGAGAACCCGCGCCTACCACCACAACAAGGAAAAACAAGAGTACCTCGCTCTATACCTCAACCGCCCGGAGACTAAAGACGTCCTTAAAGCTGACGCGTCCACCACCTGGGTCTCCTGCAGCTCTCGCGTCCGCAAGCACATGTCCAACGACACTATGAAATCCACTATGTATCTCGTAGAAGGGCTATTAAACCGCCTCCCGGTGCTGCTATACCAGGGGGTCTACGATATTAAAGATGGCACCGCGTGCTCGCTAGAGTGTGTTATGAGTTGTCAAACAGAGTTGCGCGGAATAACGAATAACGAGGCTGTGACTCAATGAACTGACGATACAATGAAAGGCATGCGATTATATAGCGAGACAACCTAGCTAGGCGGGAACCTCGGGAACGCGAGGTTGGGTGCAGGTTGGGCAATGGAAAGCCGAAGGCGACGCGAGGTTGCTTCGGCAGCAAGCAAAGCGGCCGAACGTGCACTTCCGAAAGTTGGGGTTGTACGCGGTTGAGTAAACCCCAGTAAGGAAAAAGGGTTTTTCCTTACACTACCCCCCCCCTTAAGAAAGGTGGCCAACATCCACAGCTCGCTTGCGGGCGAGGTAATCACCAAGAAGCGGGGAAGCTTCAAGCGAGGCGGATGGCACCCATGTGTCGTCCTCGTTGGTGCGGTCAGTCCAACGGATAAGAAAGTCCACGTGGCGTCCCGAAGCGTCGAGCCGAACACGATGCGCCAAAATCTTGGACGGGTCGAGTGTCGGTTCCGGGACAGGTCGAGCTGTCGGGACGGCGTTCTGGCGCGCGATGTCTGTCGTGGCAGGCACGAACTTGCGTAATAAGCTGACGTGGAAGGCGTCGTGAATACGCCAGTCGTCCGGTAGTAACAGCTTCGCGGTGACAGGTGTCACCATCTTGAGGATCCTGAAAGGCCCACAGAATCGTGGCCGTAACTTCGATGGGCCGGGCAGGTGCAGGTTCTTCGTGTCCAGTAGTACTAGTTGCCCAGCTGCCAAGACGAGTTCCCGTCGTAAAAGGTCGGTGTATTTGCGGGAAGTGGTATTCGCCTTGCGAATTGCGTCCGCAGCCTTCTCGCGAATTTCTTGGAGTTCTGTCACAAATGTTTGTGACCTCGGGACCGGGTTGTCAAGTGTAGTCGTTGTAGGTACCACCGGGTCCATCCCGTAATTCAAGAAGAACGGGGAGTGATTAGTCGTGCTGGACGGAGCGTTGTTGAACGCGAATTCCAGCATGGCGAGCGAATGTTCCCAGCGAGCGGGGTCGGGGCAGTTTGTCCTGATCAGCTGCTCCATCGTCTGATTGGTCCGCTCGGTCTGGCCGTCGGTTTGCGGGTGGTATGCCGACGAGAACTGTAGCTTCGTTCCGTACTGCGCCCACGTCTCCTTCCAAAATTTCGATGTGAACTTTGGGTCCCGGTCGCTGATGATCGCCGATGGGATGCCGTGTAGTCGCACAACGGTGGAGATGAAGAGGCGTGCAGTTTCTTCGGCGGTGATTGTCGTGCGACAAGGTGCGAAATGCGCCATTTTTGTGAGGCGATCGACGACGACGAGTACAGCGTCGTTGCCGGACGGCCCAGCTGGCAGCCCCGTGACAAAGTCCATCGTCACCTGTTGCCACGGTCGTTCGGGTGGCTCGAGGGGTTGCAGCAACCCAGCTGGCCGCTGACGTGTCGATTTCATGGCTTGGCACACCCTGCATGAGGACACATATCGCTGCACGTCGTTAGCAGAATCAGGCCAATAATACTGACGGTGCAACAGCTTCTGGGTTTTATCAACCCCGAAATGTCCGGAGAGGTTGGAATCATGGACCTCCTGAATAAGGAGTTCACGCAGCAGCCGGTAAGCGGGAACCCAAATCCGGTCAGTTCCGGCCTTTAGGTAATAATTCCCTTTCTGCGTCGTCGCCTGCTGGTGATTTCCAGTCGTGAAGAACGGGTCCGTAGTGTAGCCGTGGGTGAATAGTCCCGAAAGGAGCGGGTTCGAATGGGTGATCAGTACAGCAGCGGATTGGACTGTCGGTCGGGTCAGGGCGTCGGCAATGTTGTTCGCGCCCTTCTTGTAGGTGATCCTGTAGTGGAAGTGTGACTCCATGTAATCGAGCCACCGGATTTGTCGTGGGTTGAGGTTGGGTTGCGCTCGAAGGTACTGTAGGGATTTATGATCGGTGCGAACAGTGACGTCGGCTCCAGTCAGGTAGCATCGCCACAGTTTAAACGCGTGAATGATGGCGAGCATCTCCTTGTCGTGAATCGGGTAGTTGCGTTCGGCTGCCTGCAACTTGCGTGACTCGTAGGCGATCGGTTGTAAGCCGTTGCCAAAATCCTGGAGCAGCACTGCGCCGATGGCGAAATCTGAAGCGTCGGTGACGACTTCGAACGGCTTGGATGGGTCGGCGATGCGAAGAACCGGAGGGGACACCAGTAACCGCTTCAACTCCTGGAAAGCCGCCTCAGCCTCCTCCCCCCACACGAAGTTCCTGTCCTTGTGCAGCAGGTCGGTCAGCGGGCCGGTTATCCCCGCCATATTCGGGATAAACCGCCGGACATAATTCACAAACCCCAGAAAACTCTGAAGTTCCGTGACATTAGTCGGGGCCTTCCACTCCTGGATGGTCTTGATTTTCTTCGAGTCGATTTTGATGCCATCACGTGAGATGACGTGCCCCAAAAACTCCAACTCTTGCTTAAAAACGCGCACTTAGAGCCCTTGGTGATGAGGCGGTTCTCCTGCAACCGCTTAAACACTGCGTCGAGGTCGCGGAGGTGCTGCTCGCGTGTCCTGCTAAAAATCAGGATATCGTCCAAATAGACGATAACACACTTGTCCAGCAGGTCGCGAAATACCCTGTTCATGGTGCGTTGGAATGTTGATGGCGCGTTCGTGAGGCCGAAAGGCATCACTGTGAACTCGTAGCTGCCGTAGCGGGTTCGGAAGGCGGTCTTGTGACAGTCGTCAGCGAAGACCCTGATCTGGTGGTAACCGCCGCGTAGGTCAATTTTCGAGAAGTAGCGAGCGCCGCGAAGTTGGTCGAGGAGGTCGTCGGTGCGTGGGATGGGATAGCGAGATTTTATGGTAACCCGGTTGAGCGCGCGATAGTCGATGCACATGCGAATGCCACCGTCCTTCTTCGGTGTAAACAGGATCGGCGCGGCAAAGGGCGAAGTACTGGGTCGGATGAAGCCCTTCTCCAACAGTGACTCAAGTTGACTTCGAAGCTCCGCGAGTTCGGGCTGAGTCAACCGCCACTGTGTACGAACAGTCGGATGCGCGCCAGGTTCCAGCTGGATTTTGTGGTCTTCGGGTCTCTCGGGTAGTAGGCCAGGTGGCAAATCGTCGGGGAAGATGTCGGGGTACTGTCGAATCAGCTCCGCTAAATCAGGTGGTACAGCTGCGCACAGCTTCTCGATGTCGTTTCCGTCGGTGTCGGCTGCCAACTCGCGTAAACATACGGCGAACAGTTGCGCACCCCTGTTGACGTGGCGTGTAATCGTGATGGCTTTGACGCATGTAGACTCGATGCAGTCCGGAGTCCACGCGGGCAGAGTAATCAGCTTCCCGTCCTTGCTGATGCTGCACGATCCCGTCGTCCAATCGATTATCGGGTTGTGCCGTCGCAGCCAATCGCGCCCCAGGAGCACGTCGCATCCGTCCAACGTCGTCGCGAGAAACTTCATGCTGAAGCCGAAATCGTCGCCGCACTCAATCCGCACCGTCCGTGTTTCTTCCAAAATCGCCAGAGGCGTCCCATCCACGAGGCGGGCGTCAATTTCGGGCAGACACCTGTCCAGCTGCAACTTGCATTTTTTTGCTGTCGCCAGATTGAAGAGGCTATGGCTAGCCCCGCCATCGACGAACATTTTTATTTTTTTCTTAACAACCGTGCCAACAACCAGCACAGGGTGATCCACATGTTCACCCCCGTTATTCGTCCGAGTGCGATCGATTGCATGAATCGGAACCACGACTCGGTGGGGATGGTGGGGTTCGGGCGACAGAGCGCAGTCAGTAAGGGGCCCGTCTGTTACTGACTCTTCCCATTTCCCGGCTCCTTCCCGTCGTTCTTCTTTCCCTGCGTCCTGTCGGGGCAGTCTTTATACATGTGGCCCGGCTTCCGGCACTTAAACACAACCCTGTAAAAGGGCGGTCTGGCGCATGGACTCCGTTAATCGTGGCCCGCTGGGTCTGTCCACGAAATCGGTTTCCCTCCCGAGAACTCGATCTCGCCCACTGCATCAGCGCGTCTGTGCTCTCGGCCAATCGGACGGCTTCGTTGAATGTTGTCGGGCGGTTTCGGCGCACCTCGAACTGTATCTCGTACTTGAGGCCGCTGATGTATTTATCCAACCGCTCCGCCTCCGCCATGTCGTCCACTTGATCCGCGAGCGCCATAAACGACGCTGTGTAGTCTTGAACAGAAGCCAACTGCGACCAGGTACGCAGCTTCATGCGAGCGTGTTCCGAGGCGGATACATGCTCGAAACGCTCTCGTAAGGCTGCGCCCCACTGTTTCCACGTGCGAATTGTGGCCACACCGAATATTGATGATGCCCTCCCAATAGCAGAGTCCGAAGTCCCGTCTGCCGCATGTGTCACACCTGTCGGGGTCCCCGTGTCCAAGGTTCGTCGCCACCACTCAAGCGCCGGGCCTCGCAGAAGCGATACCGCGTAATTAATACGCGTGGCGTCGTCGTTGACATTCGCTGCAGTGAAGAACACCTCCACGCCGAACAACCACCCCTTAACAGTAGTGTTCTTGTCGGTAGGGTTGAACGGGGGCGGGCTCGTAGGCTTTATCTTGATTGTTGTCACTGCAACTGTTGTCGCTGCCGCCGCTCGCTGCCTATCTTCTTCTTCGAAGCCGCGTGTGAGCTCCTCCAACGGATTGCCGCTCACCGCTTGACCAGTGCTCTCGCCTTCTTCAGCGGGCGACTCCTGGCGCGCTTCACCTCGCGCCTGGCGTAGCTCGTTGTTTTCTTCACGTAGTCTCTCCACCTCTGTCGTTAACGCCTTCATGCCTGCCGACATCTCCGCCACTTGCTGCATCAATGCGTTAAATGCCGCCTGGTCCATGAGTCGCAAGCTACGTCTAACAGGCAAGTGGGTATCCGTGACTATCCGGCAACAGTGCAAGCGCAAAAGCTATCGAAGTCAAGCAAGTTTAAATTAGTAAACTTTGCAACCAACCGCTTTGCAGCCCACCGTACCAGTCACACCCGTGCCACTAAACTACCCTGGAAAAGCGGGGTGAACTAGGAAAGTAGCTCTGATACCAGGTGTTATGAGTTGTCAAACAGAGTTGCGCGGAATAACGAATAACGAGGCTGTGACTCAATGAACTGACGATACAATGAAAGGCATGCGATTATATAGCGAGACAACCTAGCTAGGCGGGAACCTCGGGAACGCGAGGTTGGGTGCAGGTTGGGCAATGGAAAGCCGAAGGCGACGCGAGGTTGCTTCGGCAGCAAGCAAAGCGGCCGAACGTGCACTTCCGAAAGTTGGGGTTGTACGCGGTTGAGTAAACCCCAGTAAGGAAAAAGGGTTTTTCCTTACAGAGTGGATGAGGGAGTTACAGTGGAAGGGTGTGGAGCGGTTCTGGGCGGTGGAGAGACAGTTGTGGGAGGTGGAGAGGGAGGTGGCGGGGTACTGGCGGGAGCATGACATGTTGACTCACGTGCTGCATGGGGCGGGGCACGGTGCCTGCTGACCAGCCTCTGAACTCGCAGGTGAGCTGCTGGTAACTGTTTTGAGGCATCTTATAACGAGTACAGTGGCAGAATGAAGAATTTGAAATTGACACGTTGATGCATGTGGAGTTGCATGGAGCAGGGCACGAGGTGCCTGCTGACCAGCCTCTGAACTCGCATGTGAGCTGCTAATAACGAGTAATTATGCTGCGTATGATAGAAACGTGGATCAGCGAGCAGTGAGTCACAGCTAAGAAGATCAAGCTCCTGCTCCTCTGTCCAGTCCATCAGGTCTTCCCCTTCTCTCCTCTGCCCCGCCTCTTCCTCCATTGCAGCATATGATAGAAACGTGGATCAGCAAGGAACGAGCCACGGCCAGGAAGCTCGAGTTTGTTATGGGGGAGGTGTTATCTGATGGCGACCAAGAAGAGGCGCAAGGGGAGGGTGCGGAGGGGACGGGGGAGGAGGAGGAGGGGGGAAAGGGAGGGGATGATTACGCGGGGGCAATGATCGCGGATATAATGTCAGGGTTTGTAGAGAAGATGGAGAAGAGGGGGGTGGATTGGAGCAAGGTGGGTCCCAATGGGGAGGGGTTTGAGTTTGAAGGGTTTGAACCCGAGTGGTTCGAACAGCACGGTTTGAAGCTGGAGGGGGATGGGGAGGGGGGAGGAGGGGAGTTAGTTGTGGAAGGGGCGGAGGGGGGAGAGGAAGGGGAGGGGGAGGAAGAGGGGGGAGAGGGAGCGGAAGAGAGTGATGGGATGGAGGGGTTGGAGGGGGAGGGGGAGGTAGGGGTTGAGGTGGTGGAGGGTGGGGAGGGCGGGAAGCTGGAGGGGATGGCTGGGGGAGCAATAGAGGCTATGGAGGGGAAGGAGGGCAAAGAGGAAGTGCGTGATTTGTGATTGGCAAAGATGTGACACACATACTTTATCGCCTCAAATAGTAGCGCTGCCTGATTAAAAGCGCCGGCGCTTAAACAATTATAAGCGCCTCCCCTGAAAAACCTTCACTTATTATAACGCATGCATAGAACAAGTATGAAAGCTAAACCCGAAACCCTTAACAAATATAACTCTATATTTTCACTTTACAAGCGCATGAAGCAGGGCTCTCGTTATCAGGGTAAAATACCCTTTTTGCCTTTTCTGGCGGCCGCTTTTTTTCAGTTACAGTACCCTTTCTCAGGAAGGGGAGTAGAAATTTTACACTAGGCCAGAGAGTTGAGATCCACTCTAAAATTTTAGGGTTAGAGCGTGTTACGTACCCCTTATTTTGGGGCCTGGTCGCGGTTGCCTCGAACGGTCGGGTTGGGTTGAACGTAGGGTTACCAGATTACCCTAGAGTCTATAGTGTACAGTATTTGACGTTTGTACCAGAGCACAATCACACCTGGTCGAGGCGACCAGGTGGTCTTGTCGGAACTAACAGTAGAAAGTGAGAATGAAGAAAGGAGGGGTTGCACTAGCAGCAGTTGGCATACATATAGGAAACCCTAATTGGGTTGTACTCGCTATAGAGTACCCCACTGCAGGCTAGACAATTATAACATTCTGACACACCCCCATAGCCAAAGTGGGGTGTAATCAGCAGAGCAAGCAAAGCAGTACAAGCTCAGGGTGGATCACAATGTCACCACACATTCTGAGCACAAGTTTAAGAAGCAATAGTTTAAAGTTCACAATTATGAGCAAAGCTAGAGGCAGTCACAGAGGGCAAGTGAGGAGGAGGAGGGCTGGCGAGAGGAGAGTAGATTAGGAGGCGACGACTGAAGCTGCAGACACACGGGCAACAGACGGCTCTGGTGCGACACAGTGGCTACCGGGAATGAGTGCCCCGGAGTACAGGAGTAACAGGTTCCGCGGCTAATACAGGGAATGAGTGCCCCGGAGTACAGGCGCTGCGTACGACACGACGGCAACCTCCGCTCAACCTCCCCCAACAGTCCCACACCCCTCGACACACACCCCCTGCTTCAAACCCTAGCTCCACTCCCACGGTACCCCCCTTAAACCCCAAACCCTAGGCTCCCACACACCACCCCCCTCAGCGGCAGCTGTAGCAGAGGGAGACGAGGGAGGAGGAGGAGCAGGGGGAGTAACTCACAACCGACACCCCCATAGCCGCCACCCCCACACTCCTCACCCCCAAACCCTAAAAACGGGCGGAACGGGGGAAGGAGCGCGGGGGACGGCGAGGGGGACGGCGCGCGGCCCCCAGGACGCCACCACGGGGCAGCGAGGGGCCGCGCGCGGCTCCTTAGGGCGGCGCGACGGGAAATCGGGGGCCGCGCGCGGCTCCCCAGGGCGTCGCGACCGTCGACGGGGCAGCGGGGGGTCGCGCGCGGCTCCCCAGGGCAGTGCGACGGGAAATCGGGGGCGCGCGGGGGTCCCCCACGGTAGGAAACCGCCGCGCGTCCGGGGCGCACGGCGGGTAGAAAAACCGCCGCACGCCCCGAGCGCGCGGCGGGATGAAAAATCCGTCGCACGCCACGGGGCGTGCGACACAAACAGTAGTAGGAGCAGCGGAAGACTGAGGTGGTGGGGCCCACCCACAGGATCGACCCAACTGGATCGTCCTGCTCTGATAGCATGTCAGTGATAACGGAATGGAATGGTGGACTAGAAAGGATTGTGAGTACAAATATGAAACCCTAATGTTGTGACCCCCTATAGGCTACCCCACTATAGCCTACACAAATATAACATGTATAATGTTTGACACTCACCACCTCTTACAGACCCCAGTCGAACGGCATAGCGGAACAAGCAAACAGTACGGTATTAGAAACGGCACGGGCATTTCTTATTGAGTCGGGGTTGGGGATCACAAAGTGGCCACATGCTGTGCGCCACGCCACGGTTGTTAAGAACAGGGTGTTCACCAACGTCAGTGGTGAGTCATGGGTCCCCATGGAGAGGTGGCTTGGAAGGAAGCCGCCCATTGACATGCTGCGTGTGTTTGGCTGCATGGCTGTGGCCCACATCCCAAAGGCCCATCGCGACAAGTTGGGTGCAACGGCTGTGTGGTGTGTGCATCTTGCGGAGATGCACTCTGCAACGGTAGTGAGCTAGACTACCGAGGTTGGCACGAACTACTAGGAGTGATCGTAGCTTTGCTTGGTTCCTTAGTGCTTGCACATTCACGGGAGAAATTGGCAAGAGTTTCCACTAGCAAAGTTGGAATTACAGAATGAATGAACAAGCAATGACAGAACTGACTACATCAGGCACCTAGCAACTCTGCAGCTAGCCTGGTCGACCGCCAGCACTGCATGGTCGACCGCGTGCCAGCGTTGCGTAGAGGAGCCGCGCCAGCACTGCAGAAGAGCGACCTGCCAACACTGCAGGTCGACGGCGTGCCAACGCTGCAGCAGAGCGGCTGTCCAGCGTTGCCCCGTAGAAGACAGCAATGCGCATGCTCACAGGTGCGCGCAGACGATTGGCCCGACTTGCCTCGTTGGGCATCCGTCGGCTGTTGTCTGCGCCTGACGAGCCACATCGACTTCGGGATACCATTCCGAAGTCGCCTTCGTCATCGCGATCTCGACGACGTTCGCGTGCCTCTGCAGAACTCGTCGAGCAGGTTACCCGGTCGACCTGGACACCACCATATGCTCCGGTCGACCACCAGGTGCCTCCGGTCGACCACCAGGTGCCTCTGGTCGACCACAGCTCCCGTCGAGCTACCCCTTGGTCGACGGACCCATTCCGTCGACCAGAACTGCTCTGTCGATCTTCCGGTCGAGCTGCAGGTTGATGGGATGCTTCGCGGACCTCCCGGTCGAGCTGCAGGTCGACGGGACGCCCCCCAGTCCTCCCGGTCGAGCTGAAGTTCGACGGGAAGCTCCCGAGACCTCCCCGTCGAGCTGTAGTTCGACAGGATGCTCCCGAGGCCTACCCGTCGAGCTGTAGGTCGACGGACTGCTCCGTCGACCTCCCGGACGGCCCACCCATCGCCCAGGCCAGTCAGTTGCGCCCGTCGAGCACCCCTGGTCGACGGAAGCTCCACAGTGACATCCTGCAGCTCGACGAAGCCCGTCGAGCAGCTCCTTCACTGCGAACGGTCGGCTGCTTCACCCGTACATCCGACCAAGTCGTCGGCGTTGCCCAAGCGAGGGCGGGGCCAACACTCCATTCCCGTTAACACTCCCCTGCCGCGCTCACGCTTGGGCCTCCAGCCCACACGGCAGTACTCCACGGAGAAAACTCGTCCTCGGCGTGCACCCCACACACAGCACGCCGTCACCGCACCAGCCGTGCAAAAGGGCACGGCACCTACTGCTGCACCTCGTCGTCGCCGTCGCCGACGTCGGCCAGACGAACTTGGCCGATGGCGACAGAGCACCGGTTGAAAGCCGGAAAATGCAGGGCCTTCGTTAGGAAATCCGCCGGCTGCTCGGTGGTCGGGATGTACTTCAGCTTGAACTTCCCGCGCCTCACCATGTGCTGCAGCCAGGCGTAGCGTCGCTCCATGTGCTTGAGGTTGCCCGTCAGCCCCAAGCCCTCAGCGACCGTGATTGCCGACTTGTTGTCGACGCGGAGGATGGTCGGCTTCCCAGCGTCGAGCAGCTTGAATTCCGCAAGGAGGAAACGAAGTCGGCGTCCCTCCTTGCCAGCATCCGTGGCCGCGACGTACTCCGACTCGGTCGAGGAGAGCGTCGCGCACTTGATGCGCGAGCTCGACCAGGAGACAGCGGCCCCTCCGTAGACGAACACGTAGCCGCCCGTGCTCGTCCGGTTCTGCTTGTCGCCCGCGTCATCGGCATCCACGTAGCCGATCAGCTCCAGCGACTCTGGTCCACCGCCGAACTCCAAGGCGGTGTCGCGGGTGTCGGCGAGGTAGGCGAGGCAGCGGTCGACCTCGCGCCAATGCTGGTCGCTCCTCACCGTGAGGCCGCTCCCCAGCTTGCTGCAGGCGAACGCGATGTCCGGCCTCGTTGTCGTCGCCGCGAACTGCAGCGAGCCGACCTTCTGCCGGTATTCCTCCTCCTCGCGCTCCTGCGCTTCCTCGTCGTCGAATGTCAGCTCGGCGTAGGCGTCGACCGAGATTGGCGTCTTCGGGACTCGACCGCTCTGCTCCTCGTCGATGAAGCGCCTACGCAGCTTGTCGGCGTAGCCCTGTTGGTGCAGCCACAGCTTCCTCGCCGGCCTGTCGCGGACGATCTCCAGCCCAAGGTACTTCACCACCGGCGAGATCTCCCGCAGCTCGAAGGCGGACTGCAGCACTTCCTTCAGCTCCTTCAGCATCGCGGTGCTGCTGCTGGCAGCGAGCAGGTCGTCGACGTAGACCAGCACCTAGCATGTCACTCCGTCGTCACCGGTCTTGAAGTAGAGCGCCTCGTCGACCTGGCTCTTCTTCCAGCCAGCCCCCAGCAGCACTCCGTCGAGAGCTCTGTACCACAGCAGCGGTGACTGCTTCAGCCCGTAGAGGCTCTTCAGCAGCTTACACACCCGGCCGGTCCCATCGTCGAAGTAGTCCGGCTGGTACATGTAGAGCACCCTGTCGAGCTTGCTCTGCAGGAAAGCGTTCTTCATGTCGAGCTGCATCAGGTTGAGGTCGAGGACGGCGACGATGCTGAGGAAAATCCTCAGCGTGACGTAGCTGCTCACCGGCGAGTACGTCTCGTCGTAGTCGGCGCCGTACACCTGTGTGAAGCCCTTCACGACCAGCCTCGCTTTCTCGCGCTCGACGGTGTCGTCGATGCGGTACTTGGTCGTCAGCACCCACCGGTTCTTCATGATGTTCACTCCGCGTGGGCGTTCGACCAGCTCCCAAGTGCCCATGCCGATGAGGCTGCGGATCTCCTCCTCCATGGCGGCCTTCACCGCCGGACCCTTCCAGCTCGCCAGCGCCTCCTTCACCGTCATTGTGGCGATGTCCCAGCGGTGTTCGGGGTCGGCATGCACGTCGGGGTCGAGCTCCGGCAGGTCTTCATCCTCCTCGGCGTCGTCGTACAGCAGGTCGTCGTCGACCTCGTCGTACACCGTGGTGAAGGCAGCTGGTGGCCGGTAGGCGTGGGCGTGGTAGCTCAGCTTCGCTGGCGGCCGTCGAGCTCGACCAGACCGTCGCAGCTCCGGCGCAGGCTTCTCGACCGGAACCTCCACCACGTCGCTGTCGGTGGACTCCTCTCCCGCTGACAGCTCCCCTTCCTCGTCGACGTCTTCGTCGTCGACCAGCTGCTTCGGCTCTTCGACCGGCTGCTCGTCCGCTGCTAACTTCGACAGCTCCCCTGTCGATCGCCATGCTTGCTTCTCCCCTGTCGACTGCACGCCAGCTGCTGCCTCCTGTTCGACCGGCTCCCCTGTCTGCTGCTCCCCTGTCGTCGACGGCTTCCGATTCTGGTCGACGAGCTTGGCGCCTTGTCGACCGCCGGCGATGCCACTGGCCGGCGCTACAGGCGACGCCTCACGGCTCCCCTCATCGCCGGTGGCCGACACAGGTGTCGAGGCAGACCGATCTGCGACGGGGGAGGGAGGAGCAAGAACAGGGGGAGGCGGAGGAACCTCCACAACATCGTCATCAGCAGGCTCGTCGACTTCGGCGAGCAGGGGGTCCGGCGCCGTCGAGGTGTCCGTCGGCGAGTGCGCCTGCGTCCGCCCCGACGCCGGCCCATACTTCGTCTTCCACACCTCCAGCGACAGCGTCTCGTAGAAGATCACCTCGACCGACGTGACCACCTTGTTGTCGGTGAGGTCGAGCACCTCCCAGCCCTTGCTCGCCGGCGACACGCCCAAATGAAGCCCCCAGCGAGCCTTCGGTGCCAACTTCCCACCGCGCTGCTGCTCGGGAACCATGAACTGCACCATGCAGCCCCACACTCGCGCCAGCGTGAGGTCGGGCTTCGTCCCGGTTAGCAGCTGGTACGGAGTCGTCCCCGGCGGCGTCGTCGACCGCTCCAAGCAGTTGCGCACCCAGACGGCCTGTCGAAGAGCGAGGTGCCACCAGTGGTGCGGCACACCCATGTGCAGCAGCATCGTCCGCACGGACTCGACGACCGTGCGCATCTCCCGCTCAGCCATGCCGTTCTGCTGCGGAGTGTAGGGGCACGTCAGGTCGTGGACGATGCCCTTCCCGTCGACGAAGGTGGTGAAATCCCGTCCGAGGAACTCCCCTCCCCGGTCAGAGCGGAGCGACAGCACCGACTTCTTCGTCTGCCGTTCCACCAGCACCAGCCACTTCTGAAACTCCCGCAGCACGTCGCTCTTCTTAGCGACCGGCATTGTCCACACAAACCGAGTGTGGCGATCCTTCAGCAGCAAGAAGTACAAGCTGCCATCCTTGGCAGCCACCCGAAATGGCCCGCACAAGTCAATGTGCACGACAGCCAGTGCCTCCTCGGCGTCCGAGCCCTTGTTGGGGAAGGTGTGCCGCGCCAGCTTTCCTCCGACGCACGAAACGCACGGCGGGTCTGCTCCGGTCGACGGCGTGATGTCAAGCCCAGTAGCAACTTCATGCTTCGCCGAGCTCTTGATCGTGTCGACGCTGACATGAGCAAGCCGCGCATGCATCCTGTCGGGGGTCGCCTTCGTTGCCGAGACGATTGTCCGCAGAGCCACCACCTCGGTCGACGGCAACGGCGTCGAGCAAGGGCGAAGGTCGGTGCAGAGGATTCGTCCGGTGTAGCGTGCTCGACCGAGCACCTCCCCGGTTGCGGCGACGAGCAGCAGGTCGTCGCCGTCGCCCTAGAACTGCACTCCACTCTCCTTCAGTTGGCCAGATGACAACAGATTCGCATGTACCCCCGGAACGTAGAGCACGTCGGGGATGAGGACCCGCTTTCCGGCCTCCCCTTGTAGAGCGACGGTTCCGCGACCCTCGACAGGCTGCAACGCCCCATTGAAGCCGCGCACTTGCTTCACCTCGTCGCTCGGCGCCATGTCGACGAAGGCCGCCTTCGTCCCCATCAGGTGGTGGGAGCACCCGCTGTCGAGCAGCACCGCCATCGGGTCAGCTTGCACAGCTGCCGCCACCGCCTGAAAGTCCTCGCCAGCCTCCGGCGCCAGCGAGACTGTCGGCTCCACCACGCCGACCATCGAGCACGACGCCTCCCCGTCGCCTCGGTCCTTGCCGCTGGAGCTGTCGACTTCCTTCGTCGACGACGCCTTCTTCGACGCCTTCTTCTCCTTGCGCGGCTTCTCATCTCGACGTGGGCGACGGCTGGCCGATCGACCGCGGCCTCCCTTGCTGTCGTCCTCGTCGCTGTCATCGCGGTCGGGGCATTCGAAGGAGAGATGGTCGGGATCGCCACAGATCCAGCACTCCCGTTGTCGACCACCACCTCCACGACCCTTGCCCCGCGTAGACTTCTTCTCGTCGACGTCCTTCGTCGACCGCCCACCTCCGCTACCACCTCCGCCCGACTTCCCGCGCTGCCCTTGCTGCTGATTCAGCTTCGTCGGTGCAGCGTAGTTTGCCTGCGGAAGGAGCTCCGTGGGCTGTTCGGCCTCCTGCATCGCCTCGTCTTGGAGGATGTAGCTGGTGATGGAGTCCTCATCAAGGGACTCACGCGTGCCAGGCACCATCATCATCCTCTTCATGAGGTTGTAGCTGCGCGGCAGGCCCTTGACGAGGTGGGTGATGTAGGACGCCGTCGAGTACTCGGCGCCCGCCATCCGCATCTCCGCCAGGATCCGTCGAGCACGGTTGCAGTAGTCCGTCGCCGACTCCTGCTCGCCCATCCGAATGTGAGTCATCTTCTCCTCCAGCTGGCCGATGTACAGGTCGTCCTTAACCTGGTACGTCGACAGGATGAAGCGCCATGCCTGGTGACCAGCATCAAGTCGCTCTCGACAGCTCCTGAGCGCTAGCTGCACCACCGGCGAGCAGCACCTCGAGATGACCATGAACGTGAGCAGGTGAGCAGCGCGGAACTCCCCGCGCAGCTCGACATCCTCCTCGGGCGGAATGGGCACGGTGCCTTCGGCGAAGCCCTTTAGCCCGGCGACCTCCAGCTGAGGTTCGATCGACTCCCTCCAGGTGATGAGGTCCCGTCGACCTTGCAGCGGGGCGACGGTGATTCGGTCCGGCGAGAATTTGAAGTAGCCATACGCCGGCGCAATCCCGCCCGCAGTCACATGCGTCGTCGCCGAGAAGCCTCCACCACTTCGTAGAGAAGAGCGACGCCGACCATCCACATCGACACGCGAGCTGCCTGCAGCCGCCGTCGACCGCTGCACTCGCGCCTGAATCCCGTCGACGCCACCGTCGACCTTGATCACACCTCTCTGCCTCGTGCCTTCACTACCGCTGACTCGAGCACCTCCGTCGACCTCGACGTCGACGCCACCTTCATTTTGTGCCGGTCGAGGAGATGCAGGACGGGAAGGGTGTTCCGTCGCCCACTGCGCCCGGATGCCCAACTCGACGATCGTCAAGGGGATCGTCCCGTACTCGCCATCCGCGTGGCGTCTCCTCCCATCAGCCAAATGTGTCTCCAAGGTATCTGCTCTGCCCGCATCAACTACGGGGTCGACCATGGCGACTAACGCTGCTGCCGGCCTACGAACGACTTAGTAGGTGCAAAAGTCGGCTCCTATCTGAAGGTAATTTGCGGGGCCGTTCCACGCTCACCGCACCATGCGGAGATACACTCTACAACGGTAGTGAGCTAGACTACCGAGGTTGGCACGAACTACTAGGAGTGATCGTAGCTTTGCTTGGTTCCTTAGTGCTTGCACATTCACGGGAGAAATTGGCAAGAGTTTCCACTAGCAAAGTTGGAATTACAGAATGAATGAACAAGCAATGACAGAACTGACTACATCAGGCACCTAGCAACTCTGCAGCTAGCCTGGTCGACCGCCAGCACTGCATGGTCGACCGCGTGCCAGCGTTGCGTAGAGGAGCCGCGCCAGCACTGCAGAAGAGCGACCTGCCAACACTGCAGGTCGACGGCGTGCCAACGCTGCAGCAAAGCGGCTGTCCAGCGTTGCCCCGTAGAAGACAGCAATGCGCATGCTCACAGGTGCGCGCAGACGATTGGCCCGACTTGCCTCGTTGGGCATCCGTCGGCTGTTGTCTGCGCCTGACGAGCCACATCGACTTCGGGATACCATTCCGAAGTCGCCTTCGTCATCGCGATCTCGACGACGTTCGCGTGCCTCCGCAGAACTCGTCGAGCAGGTTACCCGGTCGACCTGGACACCACCAGATGCTCCCGGTCGACCACCAGGTGCCTCCGGTCGACCACCAGGTGCCTCTGGTCGACCACAGCTCCCGTCGAGCTACCCCTTGGTTGACGGACCCCTTCCGTCGACCAGAACTGCTCCGTCGACCTCCCGGTCGAGCTGCAGGTCGACGGGATGCTTCGCGGACCTCCCGGTCGAGCTGCAGGTCGACGGGACGCCCCCCAGTCCTCCCGGTCGAGCTGAAGTTCGACGGGAAGCTCCCGAGACCTCCCCGTCGAGCTGTAGTTCGACTGGATGCTCCAGAGACCTCCCCGTCGAGCTGTAGGTCGACGGACTGCTCCGTCGACCTCCCGGACGGCCCACCCATCGCCCAGGCCAGTCAGTTGCGCCCGTCGAGCACCCCTGGTCGACGGAAGCTCCACAGTGACATCCTGCAGCTCGACGAAGCCCGTCGAGCAGCTCCTTCACTGCGAACGGTCGGTTGCTGCACCCGTACATCCGACCAAGTCGTCGGCGTTGCCCAAGCGAGGGCGGGGCCAACACTCCATTCCCGTTAACACATCTAGGGCTGGCAGCCGAAAGCAAGCTGTGGCTGCTGTGGGAGCCGACAAGGGAGTTGTGTTTGACAGCAGGGATGTCAAGTTTATGGAAGACATTACCTACGGGAGCTGGTCCAAGCAGCCAAAGGAGCAGACCGTGGAGCAACTGCAGCAGGCCACTATGGGGTTTGAGATTGATGAGTGGATTGGGGGGGAGACCTCAACGGCACAGGGGGAGGAAGGTGCAGCAGAGCTTCCAGTGATTAAGGACGTGGAGCCAATGACTGTACCAGAAGAACCTCACTCCATAACACGTGTGCTTCCTCCCACCCTTCCCCAAAGAAGGACCCAAACCAAACCCCCTCCCACAGGCCGTGCACTTTCACCCATGATTGAGAAACAGATGCGTGCAGCCGCATTGAAGCTGAGGGACTACAAAGTAGCAAGGGGAGAGCAGCAGCAACCTGATGCGTTACTGGTGCTTCAAAGCAGCTGTGACTCCGATGAGGAAGCGGAGGAAGAAGTCTACTGCTTCATGGCACCCGCACCAACTCAGCCACTGACCATGGAAGAAGCCCTTAACGGACCAGATAGGGACAAGTGGCTGGCATCAAGAGATGCTGAGTACATCAGCCAGATGGAGAATGGGACTTGGGAGCTGGTGCCACTGCCGGAGGGGAAGAAAGCCATAAGCTGTGGCTGGATCCCTAGGATTAAAACTGACAACAAAGGAGCCGTGTCAGTTTACAAGAGCAGGCTGGTGGCAAGGGGTTACCAACAGAAAGAAAGGGAGGATTTCAAGGAGACCTTTGCTGCAACTCCGAAGACACCAACACTGTGTGTTCTCCTTGCCGGGGCAGCTGTGTGTGGGTGGGTGATAGTTCAGATGGATATCACCACAGCCTTCCTCTACGGGCTGATAGATGTGGAGGTATTCATGTCACAGCCGCCGGGTTATGAGGATGGTACCGGGCGTGTGTGCAAGCTGAAGAAGGCCATCTATGGCCTCAAACAAGCACCACGCTGCTGGTACCAGAAGCTGTCTTCAGTTTTGGAGGAGATAGGGTTCAGGGCGAGTGCATGTGATGAGGGCCTTTTCCTCATGGGGGAGAAGGAGAGCCTCGTTATGTTCCTGGTGTACGTGGACGACATCCTCTTGTTCGGGAGCAGCAAGCAGGAGGTGATGAAGGTGCAGCAGAAACTCATGCAAAACTTCAAGTGCAAGACCCTGGGGTAGGCGAACTATTACCTGGGAATTCACATTGAGAGGGACATCAGCAATGGGTGGGTGAAGCTGCACCAGGAGAAATACATCAACGACATGGGGAGCAAGTATGAGATAGAGGTCGGAAGGAAGATTACCACACCTCTTCCATCCGGATTCAAGCTCATCAAAGCGGGTGAGAATGAAGGAGTGGATCAGCAGGAGCAGGCTCGTTTTCAGTCCATGGTGGGGAGCTTGCTCTATGCAGCGGTACACACCAGGCCGGACATCTCCTTTGCTGTGGGGCAGCTGGCCAGGGTGGTGCAAAATCCCACCGAGGAGCAGGAGGATGCAGCAGACCGCATCATCCAGTATCTGAACTCCTACCCCACCGTTGGAGTTCAATACTCAGCCGTGGTACAGCTGAAGCAGAAGGGATCAGAGGTTCTCAAGGAGAAGGGGGAGCAGCTCAGGGAGAGGGAGTTATTCCTCACAGGGTTTGCTGATGCAACATGGGCCTCGGAAAAGGAGGACATGTCCTCAGTGGGAGGATATGTGTCCGTGATTGGAGGTGGGCCCGTGAGCTGGAGGTCAAAGAAACAGGTGGAAACGGCGGGTTCATCAGCTGAAGCAGAGTACATGTCGATGTATCACGCAGCCAAGGAGCTGGTTTGGCTGAGGAAGCTGCTGGAAGAGATAGGGCATGAGCAGAAAACAGCTACCCCGCTGTTTTGTGACAACTCAAGTGCCATCGCAATGTCCAAGAACGCTGTGCTGCATGGGCTCACCAAGCACATGCAGATCAAATGGCATTGGCTGCGGAAGGAGGTGCAGAGGGGATCAATCCAGCCCCTCTATGTGAAGACACAGCAGCAGCCGGCAGATTTTCTCACTAAGCGGCTGGCTGAAGAACCCCACTGGCGTTGTGCTAAGTTGTGCGGCATGAGTCTTAACTAGGCTCACGTAAAGGGAGTGCAAGCAGGCGACTGCTTGAGGGGGAGTTTGTTGGGTGCAAAATACTAAATTTGCACTGCAACCAGCCGCATGCATGATGTTATGCATTTTGTGTGTGTTCTGTGTGCATCCATTTTTGCATTTCGTTTCATGTGTTGTTGCTGTGGGATCATGATCAGTCATGGCGGATCATGACGAGTCATGTTCGTTCATGTCGGCTCATGTACGTTCGTGTTTTCTTCATGGACGAACATGTGCGTTCATGAATTTTCTGTGTTTCATGAATGGTCTGTTTTTCATGAATGTCGAGTCATTGTCATGAGTGTTCTTGTGCGTGTCGAGTGTGCTGGGTGTGGGGCTCGAGTTTGTTGACCAGCCCCTTTGACCAGTCTCGCGCTGGTCAAGGCTCGAGGCCATGAGCCCGAGCTCTGTTGCGCAATCATGCGCGTACACATGATGCCCGGTTGAGCCCCCCAACTTTGGCCTACCCCATGTGCGTATAAGTGATTCTGCATTTCGCGGTGGTTTCGTCAATTCGCTTCGGGCAAAAAGGGCTTATATAAAAATTTTGTAACTCACCGTTGACTGTTTGACTGCAGTCTCATCAGTCAGACTTCCGTTTCTGTGGCTCTTATTGGTCGACGTGCTTGTAACGTAGGTGCAACTTCGCGGCAAGAAACCCACTGGTGCAAGGTTTCTGGAACGTGCAAGGCAATTTCGCGTGCACGGGTTGGGCATCGACTGAGCCACAGAAACGGAAGTCTGACTGATGAGACTGCAGTCAAACAGTCAACGGTGAGTTACAAAATTTTTATATAAGCCCTTTTTGCCCGATGCGAATTGACGAAACCACCGCGAAATGCAGAATCACTTATACGCACATGGGGTAGGCCAAAGTTGGGGGGCTCAACCGGGCATCATGTGTAGTGCCAAAGGGGGCCGAAGGGTGCCAATCGAGACACACGCGCGGCCTGAGGCCACGAGCCTTGACCCACGACTGTTTCGGCCACACGCGCGAGTGTGGCAGTGAGGTGGCGCGTGGGTAAAGACGAGCGCGCGTGGGTCCACAATTGAATTTGTGGAACCTTCGAGCGTTTTGTCCTCACTCGCCGAGGAGAAATTTCGCCGGGGTGTTTTGCGAAGTGCGCATTTCATTTCGAAGTCAGGCGAACCAGTGCGAGAAGAAATTTGGCGAATTCGTAATCCTGTCAGTAACTACCCGAATTCTCAGGTGTTTTCATGAGCTGTCACGGCCACGAATCTCCACGAGTTTCCACGAGCTTCCACGAACAAGTATGGCCCATATAAAGGTTCATGGGCGAGTATGGTGCCATTGATTTCGCGTGGAGAAAACTGGCATTTCGGAGTATGTTGCTAGCTGTCATTTCGGTGGGCTGATTGCTTTTGCTTTTAGTGGGCTGGTATAAATCCTTGCATGTGTGTTCAGCAAATCATGTCATCTTTGCTTTTATTATTGGAATTCTACTGCTTCGTATTGACGAGAGTAGAAACACAACGAAGTGATGTCGAAACGCTGCTCGACCAGAACACCCATTCTACAAGCTACGTTGAGCATAACTACTCACTTGTGTTCCACACCCTTGGCTATGAGGTGACATGCTGTCACACTCGGGGGGTTTCAAGTGACGTTAAGTGTTGCTTAACTTACGTTTGTGATTTGTGTTTAATCGCTTCCGCATAGTACTTAGACTTAACAGTTTTACAGGAAGGATTACGAATGTGCATTCAGTACACTTCGATAAAAGGCTGAAAACTCAGTGTTAAGTATGAAATGAAGGCTAAAAAATCAGTCTCACACAAATCTGCTGAACACTGGAAAATCAGTGTAGGTACACAAAAATAGGCAGGAAATCAGGAATTTCAGGGGAAGATTCCTGATCTCGTAGGGCCTGCTTGGCTGCCACTGTTCCGAAATCTGCTAGGCTAGTGTTCCGCGCCCAAATTTCAGAACACAGGCCAGCTCGCCAGATGGAAACGGAGTAGCACGCCGTCAGGACTTTCGTGTGAGTGTTTCCATCAAGGATTTCAGACACACATAACTGAAACGCGATATTGTACATGAGCGATAAAAAGACAAATCTCATATTGGATAAATGGTTGATTCATTTCGATGAATATGAATATCGTAATAAAAATTTAGGGTCTCAGGTTTAGTGGTGGGTGTCAAATTATATTTGGTGATGTGTCTCGGGGCCAGAGGTTGAGCTGATGCGCGGCGTATCAAACCGCAAACGGCCACAGAAAATGGGGAGTAGCCGCATGGATCATGGAGGTGCGAGCAACCTCCATAATCAGCAATCCCATTCTGTTGAGGAGAATCCAGAAACGTGAACGACTGGACGATGCCCTTCGCACGACAAAAGTCCTCAAGAAGGTGGGAAGAAAACTCACCACCTTTGTCAGAGTGCAGACGCAGGACCTAGAGGTCTTGCTCGAACCGTGCACTCAGCTAGCGACGGACAGTGCAGATCCAAGGAATCAAGACATTGCGGACATCCGCCTCGCTCTCCAAGGGGAAGACTGTCCTCCACCCGTCGGGGGTGAGTTTGCCTTTGGTTATGACGTCCTGAAGATAGACAATTTGAGCGAGGTTTTCTTGCGGCTACTACTCCTCATGTGAGGATCGAAGGAAATGGTTCAGAATTATGATATGATCACCTGGGTACAACACGAGGCTATATATAGGCTCGACACAAAGGCAGTAACCCGGGTGTTACTAGAAGGTTCCGTGGGTTGCAAAGCATCCCAAACGAGTCCTTCCTGAATTCGATAGAAGGCAGTTTAGTGGCAGCTGAAAGGTACAGAATTCGGTGCACGTTAACTATTCGATGCCTGTAACTATAATAACTTGAGTTCAAGCAACGAATCTAAGAAATCAAGCAAAAGCAGGAAAAAAAAAAAAAACCTACGCTGATTAATGCATAATAAAGCAGAATCAAGCAAGTTAAGCTTAGCAAAGTCGTCGTACTCTCGCGCGTCCCCCCCTCAAAGCTGGGTGGCGTAAGATACACCCTGCTCGAAAAGATAATCCTTGTAAGCTTCTGCAACCCAACTGTTTCCTGACGGGTCGTATCCCTTCCAGCGTATCAAGAACTTGAGCGGGTTGCCGCGTCTGCGTCGATGAGACCTGATTGCGTATTGCGTTGGTCAAGGAGCACCTGATTCTCGGCCGCTACTGAATGATCTCATCGTTATCGATTAAAATACTGCTTCTAGGAGTTCTGCATCGTGGTGAGACGTCGCCGAGTCTTCTCCCATAGCTGCTGCATGGTGGTGACGAAGTCGTGTGCGGCTTGGACATGTGCTGATGTGGTTGGCTGCTATGGTGTAAGTGGTTCCCGTCTGTAGCACATAAAGAAATGAGATTTCCCTGTGGCTGCATGTGAAGCGTTGCTGTAAGCAAACTGAAGTGTCGGTAATTATAGATCCTAGTGGCTGATGCCGTCTCTGCAAGCTGTGCGTAGTAACTGTTCAACCACCTGATTGAGTCGCTCAGTCTGTCCGTCAGTCTGGGGGTGGTACGCTGAAGACATTGCAAGCTTTATCCCCGACAATCCCTTGAGTTCTTGTGGGGTATTTGTTCTTGACTGTCTGTTTGTTCAGTGTACGATAGTCGATGCACATCCGTAAACTACCGTCCGGCTTTGGAGTGAAGAGAACCATCCAGTAGGTACTCAATTTGTTTCTTTATGTCTGTCAATTTGGTCGGACTAAGGCGGTATGGTGCACGGGAGACGGGTTTCGCACCTGGTTCCTCCACGACCTCATGCTCGTGGGTTCACGGTAGAGGTACTGTAGGTAGGTCATCTGGCATGATGTCCTTATATTCCTCTAACACCTCCTGTACTGCTGCAGGTGGCTCCGAATCCGGCTATTCCTCCTCTGCTGCTGCCATCACCGATGCTAAGTAACCCGTGTTACTCTCGTTCACTGTTCGTTCGAACCATGCAAGTGTCGTCTCAAGAACATCCTCTGTATCCGTCCAACTTCGCAGTTCCGCACGTTTCCCGTTATTGCAGATACACGCCTTCCGCCTGATCCAGTCTATCTCGGGGTTGAACCGCTTAAAAAAATCGCGCCCAAAGATGAAATATGTTCCCTTGATGTTTGTGATCGGCAACGTCGGCTTCCACCTCAATACTCCTATCTGCAGTCGCTGTGTTAATTCACCGTGGATAGAAAGCTTTGTATTGTCCACCAACGTTGTTGTAAACCGGGTCTCCTCCGAGGACTCTCCTTTTTTCTCCAACGTCCCGCGGTCGCACACCGAGTGGGACGCACCACTGTCCACTAGTGCCTAGAGGCGCCGCCCTTTGCATATCACCTCGAGTACTAGTGGCTGTTGCTGCTCCGAGTAGCCATGGATGGTGTTGCTTATAGGATCATAGGTTAACATCACATGTATCATCCCTAGATCCTGAGCGCAAAGCTACCGACTCCATATCACGTTCCATCTGAGTAGGGTTTGAAGGAGCATGAAACCTTCCCCTAAGCCTTTGCAGCTATATAGGCTTCACCTGTGGGGAACCGCGGGGAGCCTTAACACTGTGCTGCTAGGAGAAAATAATAATTCCTCAGAACGCTTGACCCTTATCAATGCCCAATAGTGGGGTCCCCGTTTTACCCGGTACCGGTATAGTTTCTGACTCTCCCTTAAACAAAGGCTTGAAAACCACAAGACATAATATTCTTAGTTAAAGTATCTTTGTAGGATAATTAAACGAATTCTTACTTGTCGGGATGTACGGCTGCAGTTTCTCGGTCGGTGCAGGGTCTTGTTTCGCGGAGTCTCCATTTGTCTCGGCAATTTCCCCTGGTGCTGGCTGGTCGTGGCGTTTTAAATTCGTGCCATTATATTCTCATTTTATCGCCCTCTCCGAAGTTGCCACGTTGTCCGTTTTCTGCTTCATGGGTGCCGCACTGTTCTTGCCCTTCAGCTCTGCACGTGCTTTTTCTTTCTTTCTTTCTTTCTTTTTTTTTTTAACACGCCAAGATACGATGCCGCGAAACTTGCACGTCTCTTTTTTAGCAAGCCGCTGCTTCGCATCGCCCTTGTCCTTCTCCATCGGGTCGGCAGTCATGGGTGGTGCCGATCGCTCCACGCCACTATTTGGCTTGTTGCGGCGTGTTCCGTAGTAGTTACTGTTCAACGCGTCGAACTGCTCGATTAGTGCTGTCCGAAACTGTGCCGACATCCCTTCGCCATGGATAAATATGTTGTTGATCCACTATAGAGCTGGGCCTCATAGCAGTGTTGGTGGGAACCGTATGCGCATTGCGTCTTGGGTGGGGGTTATGAATCCAACGGCTTCAAAGTAAATTTCGAGTTTGGCAACAAATCAACGGACGCCGCTCTTTTTCACAATAGGATCGAACGCCTCTGGTTGTCTCAACATCGCTGCTTTGAAGTTAACTATTTTGCTACCGTTGTCGCAGTTACAAGTGTTGTTTTCGTCGCCGTTGCTGCTGTTGCTGCTGCCGCTGCTACCGATTGGTTCGCAATGAGTTTTTTCGAGTTATAGGAGCACCACACATGTCTGCTCCTGCTCGGCGCGTCACTCCGCGAAACTTTCAATGAAATAATCTCCATTTCCATCCATCTGGCGATTTACAGGAAGATGTGCGAAAAAAAATAAATTTATTCTAGGCGATGTTCGACTTACTGCGAATCGAATCGACTATAGAAATGAATAGCGCCGATTCTGTACGTCACGCAATTCTTCCTTAGTCAAAATTCACATCCAATCTCTACCGTTGAGAAGAAACTCGATCCGACGCTCCAAATTCCAACGTTTTGGGGCTAAATCCTCTGGGCCGTCGAGATTCGAATCGATCTAACGGACAAAAATTCTACTTTTTTTTCGCCAATAATCCTGAGGGGCATTCGATAACCGAATCGGAGGGGACTTAGAAAAGTTGCACGGTTTTCGGAGGTTTTACATACCCGAATTGGCGCTTTCATCGTCGCCCCCGCGGTTTTTAGTGCCTGTTTTTCAGCGGTTGAAGACTTCGTGTGTAAACAAGCTCTGATTACCAAGTTGAGGATCGAAGGAACTGGTTCAAAAATTATAATATGATCACCTGGATACAACACGAGGCTATATATAGGCTCGAAACGAAGGCAGTAACCCGAGTGTTAATTGAGAGTTCCATAGGTCGCGAAACGTCCCGAATGGGTCCTTCTCGAATCCAGTAGAAGACAGTTCGGTGGCAAACAAAATGCACAAAATTCGGTGCACATTAACTATCCAGTGCGTGTAACTATAATAAATCTAGTTCAAGCAACGAATCTAATAAATCAAGCAAAAGCGAGCAAAACAAAGTAAAGCTAAGCTAGATAATTCGTAATAATGTCAGAATGTTGTATTTGTCTAGCCTGCAGTGGGGTACTCTATAGCGAGTACAGCCCAATCTAGGGTTTGCTATTTGTATCTCAACTGCTGCTAGTCCAAACCCTCTTTCTGCTTCTAAACTTTCTCCTACTACTTCTGACATGCTATCAGAGCAGGTCGACCCCCTTGGGTCGATCCTGTGGGTGGGCCCACCACCTAATGCTTCCGCTGCTGTTCTACTTGTCGCGCGCCTCGGTCGCGCGACGCCTCCTTCCTGCCGTACGCTCACGAAATTTTTTTAAGGTTTTCATCCCGCCGTACGCTCGGGGCGTGCGGCGGTTTTCTGCCTACCGTGCGCCCCGAGGCGCGCGGCGGTTTCCCACCGTCGAAGTGCCCCCCGTCGCCCGTCGAAGCGCCCCCCCCCCCCCCCCGTCGCCCGTCGAAGCGCCCCCGTCGCCCGTCGGAGCGCCCCCCGTCGCCCGTCGAAACGTCCCCGTCGCCCGTCGAAGCGCCCCTGGGACCCGCGCGCGGCCCGTACGGGCTGCGCCAGGCCCGCGCGCGGCCCGTACGGGCTGCGCCAGGCCTGCGCGCGGCCCGTACAGCCCGCGCGCGGCCCGTACGGGCTGCGCCAGGCCCGCGCGCGGCCCGTACGGGCTGCGCCAGGCCCGCGCGCGGCCCGGGCAGCCCGCGCGCGCCTCGTCCCGCCTGCGGCAGACCCGTGCGCGCGCCTCGTCCGTCCCCCAAGCTTCTGTCGGCGCCCCACCCCCGCTACTGCCCGCGTTCCTGTGTTAGGGTTTGGGGGTGGCGGGTGTGGGGGTGCCGGTTGTGTGCCCCGTCCCCTCCTTCTCCTCCTCCTCCGTCTCCCGCTGCTGCAGCTGCCGCTCAGGGGGGTGGGTGTGTGGGGAGCCGACGGAGTGGTACTAGGGGGGTGAAAGGGGAGTGGAGCTAGGGGCGAAGCAGGGGGTGTGTGTCGAGGGGTGTGGGACTGTTGGGGGAGGTTGAGCGGAGGCCGCCGTCGTGTCGTCTGCAGCGCCTGTATTCCGGGGTTCTGATAGCCACCGGTAGCTCAGAGAGCCGGTTGCACCTGTCGCCCGTGGGTCCGTTGCTCCTGTCGCTGCTGATCAGACGCAGAGCCTGTTACTCCTGTATTCCGGGGCCCTTGCTCCCGGTAGCCACTAGAGCTGCACCAGAGCCGTCTGTTGCCCGTGTGTCTGCAGCTTCAGTCGTCGCCTCCACTCTTCTCTCCTCTCGCCAGCCCTCCTCCTCCTCACTTGCCCTCTGTGACTGCCTCTAGCTTTGCTCATAAAATGTGAACTACTATTATGACTGCTTGTTGTGCTGATTACACCCCACTTTGGCTATGGGGGTGTGTCAGAATGTTGTATTTGTCTAGCCTGCAGTGGGGTACTCTATAGCGAGTACAGCCCAATCTAGGGTTTGCTATTTGTATCTCAACTGCTGCTAGTCCAAACCCTCTTTCTGCTTCTAAACTTTCTCCTACTACTTCTGACAAATAAAGCATAACCAAACAAGTAAAGGTTAGCAAAGCCCTTGTATCTCTCACCTCAACATTGTGCCATGTTGCTAGTCCCTGAGGGTGACCCAGACGCGTTTGACATCCCAACTCCTTTTACCTACACTAAGGCGGTTTCAGGACCTTGTGCCACACAATGGATAGCAGCCAAGCATAGATGGCATGTTTGAGTTCCAGTGGCACTTACGTCGACGTAGTTCCCCCTCATGGGGCGATTATAGTCGATTGCATGCGGATCTTAAAGCTAAAGCGATCGCCTGGATTGCCGGCTGTCTTGGAGGCGCGTTACGTGGCGGGAGGCTTCAGTCAGCGAGAAGGATTTGACCTTTTCTAGACCTTCTCACCCACCTTAAGAAAACGAATCTTCGGATACTACAGCACGTAGAAGCACAGGGTGAGGTAAGAGACTCACTCATTAGACTTCTCGACTGCGTTTCTTAAGGGCAGCCTCCACGAGCAGATCTGGCTGCGCCGTACTCCAAGTAGAGCCTTAGGCGGCCAGTCTACGGTCTTCGTCAAGCGCCCTACGAGTGGTGCGACACACTACGAACCACTCATATTTCTCTTGGCTTTGCTCCGTCCTCTGCTTACCTTTCTCTCTTCGTCCATTCTGGTCGTACTCCCTTCTTCATCTTGGTGTACATCGACAACCTCATCTTTGCCACAGGTGATAGAAGTGCACTAGTCTCAGTAAAGGTTGAGCTGAAAAGGAGACACACCTACACTAACTTGGGTGAGCTCCGTCACTACGTTGGCTTGCAGATTACTTGGGACAGAACAGCGCACACCACTACACAGTGTCAGTCACACATGGTGCAGCAGGTCATCGGCCAGTTCGGCTTTTGCTACTCCTCTTCACATCCAGTCTCATGTACCTGATGACTTGTACTCGTCCAGATCTTGCATACCCTCTCGACATTCTTGCTCATTTTGTTGCACCTTGGAGACACCATCATGTCTACTTGGAGGCTGGTAAGAGGGTTGTACACTATCTAGTGAGCACGTCAGGCATGGGGCTTGTGTTTGGAGGGAGATGACCAGTCAGCCTCTTTGGGTAGATGAATTGAGCGTCGTAGGTATTCACAGGGCTGCTGCTTAGGTCTCGGCTCTAGTGCTGTCTTGGAGGTCGACTTGTGCGTCGACTACGCTCTCTCTAGCTGTAAGGCTGAGCTCTACGCCACGTCCATGGCTGCACATGAGTTACGCTGCCTCCCATATTTTCTTATGAACCTGGATGAGTCGCCTCGTACCGCCATAGTGCTCATGCTCTTTGCCTACAACAGGTAGGTGATCCTGTTGCGTGAGGAGCTTCGACTGGTGGGGCATACGAAGCACGTAGAGCTGCGGTAATTTTTTCTTGCGTGAGTTGCAGCAGCGCGGTCAGTCACGCATTGTTAGAGTGACCATCAAAGGTTCTATACTCTGCTCGGGCTAGTTGGTTCTGGTCCTCACTTGTGTCTTGATCACTATTGTTTGCTATTTCATACATATATCTGTGCGAACACTTGGACTGGCCTTGTGGCCTTCTTTGTCTTAGAGGTTGGAGCGGGATTCCCGCAATGAATTTGCTTGTTGTTGTTGCTCGGAGACCGCCCCTTGTCTAGCCAATGGCGTGTTTTAAACTATATATTTGTATGCTTTATGCATATTATTTTTTACTAGACTATGGCTATTTGTTAGAGAGGGTTTCATTTGTATGTTTGTACCTCCAATTCTTCTTTGTGCATCTTGTTTTCTCTCGATAAGTGCTTCTTCCGCGACCACACGAACCCCACACCATTTCCTGCGCCGATTCCGCTTGCACTTGTTGATCCTACTTCTGGACCAGTAGTTTCATGCAGCTCTACCACCCACTCATGCCCTCAGGCATCCTTTCTAGCATCTCACTGGTCTCCACATGCCCTCGTTGTTTCGGAACTTGGTGGGTGTTGGACATCTTTAGAACCACCACGTAGACGTTTCTACAGTCTAAGTGTGTTGGGACCTGCATGAACGATGAGACCTAGGCTCCCCTGGCCACATTTCGCCAACAGCCCCGCTCTTATACCATGTTAGAATAAGGTGAGCCGGGGTATTAAGAGAGTGTCGAGAGGTTTTTTTTATACCCCTTAATATGCACCCGCTAAGCATATCCATACTCATAAATATAGTTTCATACATAGTGCCTCTTTAAAAATGTATATCGTATCTTTTATGTAATGTTTACAATAACAATGTAAGAAAGAAAGAAAGAAAGAAAGAAAGAAAGAAAGAAAGAAAGAAAGAAAGAAAGAAAGAAAGAAAGAAAGAAAGAAGTTGATGCAATCCTCATTATAAAAAAATTTGCGTCACAATCTTGACCGCGTACAACATGTTTCCTGCTACTTCAACCAAACAGTGTCCCGTTACAACCTCGAGATATTCGTTTGATACTGTTTCCGCCACAATTACCGTCACGCACAAACCATACGACCCGGTTGGTAACCCACAATCCGGCCCTACAACTCGACTTTTCCCAACCCCGGCGCTATGCCTGTAGGGGCACCCTCTGCGAGCACTTGTTACTGTTAACTATTTGTTTTGCTATTTAACAATTTGCTCATGAGCGAAGGCTTATTGTACACTTTTGCTTAGAAGTGCAATTCTAGCTAGTTCACTCAATTGCACTCATAAGAAACACCTAGGTAGGTTCTTGTAAGGTGGATAGGCTGTTTGACTTGCTTGCCCTCAATTGTTGGAAAGTTACATGTTTTCAGGTGCATTCGTCTGCTAGTTGTAACCCGTCCAACTTGCGTTTTCTCTACTCACCGTTCCCAGGTACTTTCAGGAGTTTCCCTTTTGTGGTTAGACATAATTTCCTTGCTCACCGTCGTCGGGTTGGACCAGAAGATCACTAAAAGTATCCCCACATTTTGTACTACTGTGCTGAGTAGCCACATGCAGGAAAACAATTTCCACCTGACCATCCCCTGCTTGCTCACCACCCTTCCCTCTGTCTCACCTGCGATCGGCTTGCTACAGTGTGATCTCTAGAGCGTGTTCAAAGTGCACATTTGCTCCCCTTCGCATCTCTTCGTTCTTCAGTAATGAACGGCTTCGGACAATTCTGTGGCTGGAATGCACCAGCACTTGTGTACAGTATTCTACTGACCAGGTAGTACGCTGTGTCCTGTACATGAAAACAAGCCTTGCTCCCTTCACTACTGTGCAGGGATTGCGCTGCTGGTGTGTACGCGGTTATACCTCGTAGTTTTGTCATTTTGCGCGGAAAAATGTACACAACACTTGTTTTTCTGGTTAGTACTGCAGAGTCGACCTTCAAGAACTACTCACTTTTTTTCTTGATCGCATTGTACCTTCTCTCTTTGACTGAGTGGCAGATGTTGGAGTTTCTTTATTTGGGAATATGTCAATTTTTTTTTTGCATCTGAAACGTATAGCAAGTGTCTAAAGCAGTTTTGTTTCTGTGGACTCAAGTAAGTTATGGTATGCTTTTGGACTTCTTTTTTCACAGAAGGCACATGAAATTGTTGGATATCATGTGTATAAACAACTCTCTCCTCTCATACACCCCGCCAACCCCAATCCCTCCACCAAAACATCACAGACAGACCCACCCAGATTTCATGCCCCCCTCCCCACCTCCCCCACCCCACCAACCTCGGTTTTCTGACGTGGATTGCATCCCTCAAACAGACGACAAGCCCCCCTCTCGAGCCGCCGCACCATTGCCATCTGTGGTGAGGTGATCATGAAGGCTCTCCCGGGAGCGCTCCATGTTCGCTTATGATTTGTGTAGTATTGCTGGTGCAGAATGGTCTAAAGCGGTGAAGACTGACTCCGTAGTCGACCATGTGTTACACGTAATGAACCGTACTCATTGGAGCTTCAATACCGTATGACCCCTCGTGGTTCTCCCGTCCTATCTTCCCCTCAACATGAGCTAGAGGCACTGCTCATCGCACCTCCCCCCATCACATTCCCCCAAGACCCCATACTTCAACTGCTGTCGCGACAGCTTGATGAATTCTTGCCCCTCGTGACCACCAGTGGTCCATTCTAGATTCCACCTGCTAGCGCAAGGTCATGAACTAGGAACAACAGTCCTGAACCATTTCGACTTGGTGTTACGGCATACTCGTATCGGTAGCACCCCATGCGTTCGCCTGCAAATCAGGTGGGCCTACCCGGAAAGCTCCTCATGTTATCTCTCGCGCCGACTGCCACATTCGCGCTGTTAGGCAATTTCCCACGTGCCCTTGCATCCGAGAACGCTTCACCTTTGCTGCATTGCACGCAGCATCCGCACTCTGCCGCTCGTCATTCCGCAGCGACCTAGCTTGCGCATGCCGTCACATCAATAGGGCCGCGTTACTCGCTGTGTCCAAATTCGAAGAATTGGCAGGGAGCACCCTAGAGGGGTCAAACCGCGTGTACGCAGCCACCACAGCGCCATGAATCGCGTGCGGCTAAGGCGGGTTGCTCTGTCGCCGTCGCCGCTGCGCCCCCGCAGAACAGCAGCTTGGAGCGCCATGAGGCTCCTCGCCTTAGCGCTCGTCGCGCTGCTGTTTCCCCTCACGACTGTCGCCCAGGATGGTACGGCCTCACCGTACTTACACCCTTCATGTTTATATTTCGTCCCTCTTATCGCTTCCCCTTCTGTCGCTTTGTTCCCCTCCACCCTCCTACACTCCCCCCCTACTCCCCACTCTCCCTCCCCACACTCCTCCCATGCATTGCCATGCACCTGGATTCTTCCTCCGCCTTTCCCCCCGCGCGTATTCCCCCAGACTCCGCGCTCTACTTGGTGCAGCTGCGCTCCGCGCCGTCCGTCTCTGAGTACACGGGCGGCATCGCGGGGTATCCCGCAACCGCCGCCGCCGCGCGCTTTTTCAATGCCGCGGGGCGTCTCTTCCGCCGTCGTCCGCGGATAAACTTCCGCGGGAGCGCCGTGCGCGCGTTCAAGGACTTTCTGAAGCGGCAGCAGGAGCAGGTGGTGCGGGACGTGAACCTGGCCGCCAACACGCTTCTCTACAGGTCAGCCGTCACGCGCGCGCGCACGCAGAGCGCAGGACTGCGCGACAGCACGACGTGCGGGTGACGGGCCAGGAGCTGCGGGCGCCCATGCATAGCGCGCTAGCTTGATAACTCGAGGCGTGGGGCGGGGTGGGCGTGAAAGATTGAGAGATGCCCATGGGGGAGAGTTTTCCGCCAATAGGAGTAGCAGGTAGCGGGTAGACGGAAATATCCGGAACTTCCGTTGCCCCCGCCGTTCACACGCATCCCAAGGCCTCCCGCACTACTGTCCTCGCCCGCACACTTCCCTCGCCCCCTCCCACGCCGCGCCGCGCTGTACCCTCCTCACCATCCACTTCCGTCCCCGCTTCTCCCCTCTTCCCTCACCCCGCTCCCCCATGGTCCCCGCCGGGCGCAGCTATACGCACGTGTCGAACGGCTTCGCGGCGTCGCTGACGGCGCAGCAGGCGCACCAGCTGGTGCGCCACCCGGACGTGCTCAGCGTCACGCGCAGCCGCGTCGTGCGCCGCCTCACCACCTCCTCGCCCGCGTTCATGCAGCTGCCGCCGTCGCTGTGGGCGGCGGCGGGCGGGCAGAGCAACGCGGGGGAGGGCGTGGTGGTGGGCATCATAGACACCGGCATCTGGCCGGAACACAAGTCCTTCGCTAACGACGTGCGCAACGCAACCCTCCTTTTCCCCGCCCCTCGTCGTCTTTCTTCCTGGGCGCAGAGCGCGCGCAGTCACCAATCTAGACCCGCGCGTTTCACTGTGTTTACTCCGCAGCTCGCGCCGCACTCTCCTGCTCCACCGCCCGCTCCCCCTCGCCCGCTGCCTCTCACATACCCGCCCTGCACCCTCTCCTGCGCATGCTCCCCCTCTCAGTCGACGCACGTGTACGGCAAGGCGCCCGCGCAGTGGACGGGCTCGTGCATGGTGACGAGCGACTTCCCCGCGACGGCGTGCAACGGCAAGATCGTGGGCGCGCGCGCGTTCTACGCGGGGTTCAAGCGCGAGAACCACAACCGCCTCGACTCCTCCGCCAACTACGTGTCGCCGCGCGACGACGACGGCCACGGCACGTGGTGTGCGGGGTGAGTGCAGGGGAGGGGAGGAGGGTCCGGGGAAGAGGGCGGTATGGGGGGAAAGTATGCGCGGGGCCATGTCACGTGGTGTTCGGGGTGAGTGCATGGCACACGGCGAGGAAAAGCTGAGGTTGACTGTGCGTTCTCCCTCCCCTCCCCTCCCCTCCCCTCCCCTCCCCTCCCCTCCCCTCCCCTCCCCTCCCCTCCCCTCCCCTCCCCTCCCCTCCCCTCCCCTCCCCTCCCCTCCCCTCCCCTCCCCTCCCCTCCCCTCCCCTCCCCTCCCCTCCCCTCCCCTCCCCTCCCCTCCCCTCCCCTCCCCTCCCCTCACCCTCTCCGTCACCCCCAGCGCGGCAGCGGGCAACGGCGGGCTAGTGCTGGGCAACAACCTGGGCACGGCGAGCGGCATGGCGCCGCGAGCGCGCATAGCAGCGTACAAGGTGTTTTGGAACGACGGGCAGTACGTGTGGGCGACGGACGCGGACATAGCAGCGGCCATCAACCAGGCCGTGGCGGACGGCGTGGACGTGCTCTCCCTGTCGCTGGGCGCGGAGGACCCCACTGCCACCTACTTCAACGACCTGCCCTACCTCAACGCACTTGCTGTCAGCGCCACGCCCTCTGCTGCCTGCCAACCCCAACCACTAGATAGATGCCTCCTCCCGCTTTCCCCTTGCCTCCCGCATGCTGCTGCTGTAGGCTGCTGCTGTGCTGCTGTCTCCAGGCAGCAGCTCATCTCTCGCTCTGCTCTGCTGCTGGCACCCATTCCCTCGCTTCCACCACGCCCTCGTCCTCGCTTACACCACACGCTCTTGTTGACCCATTCGTTTCTGTCCTCGCGGCGGTTGTGTGTTGTGCAGGCGGGAGTGGTGGTGGCGTTTGCAGCGGGCAACGCGGGGGCGCCGTGGCAGTCGGGGGCCAAGTACCGCACAGTGGACAACTTTGCCCCGTGGTACATCACCGTCGGCGCCAGGTGCGTGCCACACTCTCCCGTGCATGCATGCATGCATACACCAACGTACAAGCTCAAACACACTCCCTCACCATATGTGTTGTGTCCTTGCTCATGTCATCCATGTACCAATCCTCCCTGTTTGGTCCCGTGCCACTTTTGGATCCACTCACCCAGTTGAGTCTCCCTCGTCCCTTTTCCCTGCCTCTGTGGTGACGTGCTGGTCCCTGCCACAGCTCCATCAGCAGAGGATACCCCATGTCAGCGAAATCCGTGGCTGCGGCATCACGCACCTCCCCTTCCACCACCACCTCACCCGCTGCCACGGATTCAGCAGCCGCAGCAGCCAAGGAGAGCTCCTCCTCCTCTCAGCGCACCACAGCCACTGAAAAAACTCCACCTGCTGCTGCCAGTGCCAATACCAGCAACAGCAGCAGCAGCAGCAGCAGCGGCAGCAGCAGCAGTAATAGCAGCAGAAGCAACAGCAGCAGCAACACCAGCAATAGCAGCAGCAGCAACCAGGCTAGTGGGGGAGTGGCGACGGTGAAAGAGAGCATGGAGTTGGTGCGAGCCTTCATGTCCGGTGTCACGTATGTGCTGCCCTCGCTGCTTGCTGCTCTCGCTGCTTGCTGCTCGCTACTATGCTCGCCCATGCCCAATCTGTATGCATCCACAACACTCCACCACCCACCTCTGTGCATCACACACCGCACACTCACGCTTCCCTGCACTTCCCCCTTTCCCGCGGCTCTCCCTGCCTCCCCGTCCCTCCCTCCCCCCCAGTTCGACGGCCACCCGCTCCACGCCCGAGGCGCCCCTCATCGCGTCCTTCTCGTCGCGCGGCCCGCTCATGCAAGCCACGGCCAACCCCGCGGCGCCCAAGCCCACGAACGACATCCTGAAGCCCGACATCATCGCGCCGGGCGTGGAGCTGTGGAGCGCGGGGCCAGGGCAGTACCTGGGCGACCCCAACAGCTACTTCACCGCACTCTCCGGGACCTCCATGGCCACGCCGCACGTGGCAGGCATTGCAGCGCTGCTGGTGCAGCGCTACCCCATGTGGACGCCGGCAATGGTGATGTCCGCCATCATGACCACCGCTGCTGTCAACAACAACAAGGGCTTTGGCATCCGCGACTCGGCGAGTGAGTTTGCGACGCCGTGGGACATGGGCGCGGGGCATGTGAACCCCATGGGGCTGCTGGACGTGGGGCTGGTGTACGACGCCGATGTGGTGGACTATAAGAACTTCCTGGCCGGGCAGAACCTCGCCAAGGCCAAGGCGGCGTTCAAGGGCCTGGCGGTGAAGGCAGTGAAGCCCTACAACCTCAACCGTGCCTCCATCTCCGTCACGCGGCTTGTGGGGACGGTGGTGGTGTCACGCGAGGTGACGAGCGTGGGCAATGCGACGAGCACGTACAAGGCGGTGGTGGAGGTGCCGGATGGGGTGGCGCTCACGGTGAAGCCCGCGAGCTTTACCATCGCGCCCAACGAGACGGTGCCCTTCAATGTCACCATCGTGGCCAACCGCACGGGCAGCACGGCCTTCTCGTACGGCAGCCTCACGTGGCGCGACCAGTGGGGGCACGCCGTGCGCTCCGTCATTGTGGTGCAGCCGCTCAAGCTCAAGTGACGCGTGTCGTCGTCCCTCGCACACGCTACCGAGCTGCCCGCTATGCTTCTTCCACAGCTTCCCTGCGCTCGCCTGTGCCCTGCGGTGGTGCTGCTGTGCTGTGCCTGGAGAGAAGGCAGGTGTACCATGTTAGGAGAACACGGCCACAAAGTACGTGCAGAGCAGTGGCTCCGTGCAGCTACCGTATGCCCAGAGCTACCGTACACCATCTTGACTTTCAACCACCGTATTCATTCTTTGGTTTGTGTCTTGCTTGTATTGCAGCAACTTGTATATTACATATTTTTGTTTTCCAAACCGGTACACTTCAGGCTATGCGAGGGCAACACCTTGTTGCCACCAGCGCGCATCCTCACATCGACCTTAGGGCATGTTGGAGTATGAAGGGAATCATTAGCATTCCCGAAGGTGCAACAAACATCGCACCTGCCACTATCGAAGCAAGTGCGAACAGCAGATGTCGGATCAGCCTATATCAAGGCAGGAAAGTCAACAGTCGCAAGAGTCAACTGTCGCGACTGTTGACCATCTGGACCGACGATTGACCTACTATCATGGAATGGCAACAGGTGCAACTGTACGCACGGTTACAAGCAGCGACTCGGTAACAAGAAAGGAAATGTAATAGTCAGAGTCACTGTTGTACTGCCTGTAAAACAGTTATAATAAGGGAATGTACCCCTTAGAGTACATGGCTAGTTAGGACTATTTATCTTGCTTGTATTCTATCAATCAATCAACCTTTTCATTTACATTCACTATGATCAAGGGTTCCTACCAAGACTTCCGCTACCAATTCTCACAGAGCACTTCCTATCCTATCCAAAGATCCTCACTCTAGCATGGTATGAGAGCCAGTTTGGATTATAGGAACTGCTAAAAAGACCTCTTCTCAGAAGGTAACTCTTCATACCGTAATCCCCCGTATATAATGTCAGAATGTTATTATTGTCTAGCCTGTAGTGGGGTGCTCTATAGCGAGTACAACCCAGTTAGGGTTTGCTATATGTACCCCAACTGCTGCTAGTGAAACCCCTCTCCTTTCAATCATTCTTGCCTAGTCTTGTTGACATGCTATCAGAGCAGGTCGACCCCCTTGGGTCGATCCTGTGGGTGGGCCCGCCACCTAACTGCTTCCGCTGCTATTCTGCTTCTCGCACGCCTCGGGCGCGCGCCGTCTTCTTCCTGCCGTGCGCTCAGGGCGTACGGCGGTTTTCTGCCCGCCGTGCGCCCCGAGGCGCGCGGCGGTTTCCTGCCCGTCGTGGCGCCCCCGGGGACCTGCGCGCTGCCCCCCGTCGTCCTCCTCCCGTCGCCTCGTCGCGGCGCCCTGGGGGCCCGCGCGTCCCCCCCCTCCCGTCGCCTCGTCGCGGCACCTTGGGGGCCCGCGCGCCGCCCCCTCCCGTCGCCTCGTCGCGGCGCCTAGGGGGCCCGCGCGCGGCCCCTCCCGTCGCCCGTCGAGCCGCCCTCGGGGGCCCGTGCGCGGCCCCCCTCCCGTCACCCGCCGTGGCGCCCTCGGGGGGCCCGCGCCCTGCTTCTTCGTGGCGCCCAAGAGCCACCCCGCTGCCTCCCTTTCCCTCCGTGCCCCGCCCCTGCTGTTTCCCGCGCTCCTGCCTGCGTTAGGGTTTGGGGGTGACCGGTGTGGGTAACCTGCGGCTCCTCCTCCTCCTCCGTCTCCCACTGCTGCAGCTACCGCTGAGGGGGGTGGGTGTGTGGGAGCCGAGGGTTTAGGGTTTAAGGGGGGTGCCGTGGAAGTGGAGCTAGGGTTTCAGCAGGGGGTGTGTGAGAGGGGCGTGGGACGGTCGGGGGAGGTTGCGTGGAGGTAGCCGTCGTGACGCCAGCAGCGCCAGTAGTCCGGATGCCCTCGCGCGTTTCGGTAGCCCAGCGAGCCTGCTTCGCCAGTCGCCTGTGGGTCCGTTGCTCCTGTGTGTGCTCGTCGTAGCCGCGGAGCCAGATACTCCCGTAGTCCGGTGCCCTCGTGCGCTCGGTAGCCACTGTGCGCGCCGCTCCTGTTGCCCGTGTGTCTGCAGCTTCAGTCGGCGCCTTTCATCTTCTCGCCCTCACAGTCTCTCCTCCTCCTCACTTGCCCTCTATGATCACCTCTAGCTTTGCTTATAATTGTGAACTATTGCTATGCCTGCTCATTGTACTGATTACACCCCACTTTGGCTATGGGGGTGTGTCAGAATGTTATTATTGTCTAGCCTGTAGTGGGGTGCTCTATAGCGAGTACAACCCAGTTAGGGTTTGCTATATGTACCCCAACTGCTGCTAGTGAAACCCCTCTCCTTTCAATCATTCTTGCCTAGTCTTGTTGACATATAAGACCCTAGGGTCTTATGATAATCACCCCTAAAAAGGCTGGGGGGTATAATTAAATTGTATACTTTTTAGAAGACCCGGGTCTGTTCATATTGACATTTATAAGAATGTAGTTTTGGAGCTCAAAGAAGTGATTTGGAATTGCTCCGTTTTTAGCTCCTCCCAAAAATACTCGAATTGGTCTCCACACGGGCCGAACCCACGTCATCACGAACCCTATCTGGGAGCCTCCTCCCATTGGCCACCAACACCACTTGGTGTTCACACGACAGCGCAAGGCATCGTTTCTGGGTGCGATTTCTTTTAATCAACATGGAATATGACCATTTTCAGCTGCATTTTTGTAAAATTCGCACTTCTCTAGGATGTGGGGGGGTCTTATAATGTTAGGAGCCATTTAGGGGGGTATAACTCAGATGTACTCGAATAGAGTACCCGGGTCCGTATTATAGACCCGTGGGTCTACAACTGGGGGGGGTCCTATATACGGGGGATTACGGTATAACTTACTACAAGGGCAAGCAAACATGCCAGGCGCCGACTGCGGAGAAACTGGAGAGAATCCAGTACATCCGTCCACTAATGCTACCTCCACTACAACAACCGTGGATACAGCACTCCTCGAGCAGCTGATTTCCCGCATCAGCGCACTGGAGAGCCATCAGCCAATGAGCATTGACGGCTCCAGCTACGCCCGAAGACCTCCTGATCCACAAGGAGCTGGATCTGAACGATCCTTCACCTTCGACAATCGCGGAGCTCCAGGACCTGCTCAAGCACAACAGGCGCATCTCGAGACAATGGCGTCAATGCAGAGCAAGTTCCTGTCCACGTCAAAGCTCAAGACAACAAAACCGTTCGACGGACAAGACTTCTACACATGGAGCTTCGAATTCGAACTACTAGCTCAAGGCGCCCAGATCTGGATGTATTACGATGGTTCATACCCCTTCCCAACCAATGGCTCACCTCAGGAGAAGACACAATACTACAACGAGTCTCTCCTGGCCTTCACCGTCCTGATCCGGAACCTGTCGCCTGAAGAACAGCTGAGCATCCGTCCATTCAAGAACGAGTGGGCACCCGCGCAACAGTCCTGGGAACACCTGCGCACCTGCCACATGGCAACAGATTCGGTGACGCTCAGTCGCCTGCTCAACCAGCTGAACAATGTCAAGATGTTTCCCGGCGAAAAGGCCGGATCCTACATCAACCGCTGCAGAAACCTGAGAGACCAATTCAGGAAAAGCGGCGGAAACTTCCCTGACGACATGTTCGTCACAATCATTCTCGCTGGATTGAGCCCGGAATGGCGCCAGTGCAAGTCGCTCCTTTGCACTCAAGGGACCGTCAGCGAAACCGCCCTCTGCTCAACTCTCCTCTCCGAGCAGAAGGAAATGGACCTGTACAACGAGAGAGGCAACAAGAAGGAGAAGATCGCTTTCTACGCACAAGCGCCACCAGACAAGAAAAGACTCTTCTGCAAGTACTGCAAGAAGACTGGACACACAATCCAAGACTGCTGGAAGCTGAACGGCAACAACAACAACCAGAAGAGAGCCGCTTCTCACCAGCAAGGAAGGACTCCAGTGCGCAACCCGACCGTATCGCCACCTGCCGTCGCAAGCACATCCCAAGCTCCGGCGCGCGTCTCTGCGAACACAACCGAGAAAGGCAAGAGCAAGGTGTTAACCTGCATGGTTCGACGAGGCCCACCTCGCCCGAACCGACACTACCGCTTCTTTCGGAGCTGGGAAGACATGTTCGCAGACCTGCCGCTAGAGCGTCCTGAAGGGTCAGTCGAAGACGAGGAGGAAAACGACCCAACATACGACGAGCTGACAGTTGGCCGCATGGAGTATGACTGGGAAATGCCGCCTTGGATCCAGGAGTCACCACCTGCACGCGAGGCATACGAAGACGAGGATTTTACATACGAATACGAACACGAGCACGACATGGAGCATCACATCACTCCAAGGCTCGCCAACCTCGCCAAGGCAAGAAAAGAAATCAACACCTGGTACCTGGATAGCAGTTGCGGACAGCATATGGTGTCGTCGGACGTCTTCATCCTCAACAGTGAACGGCTCTTCAACGAAGTAGAGATCACTGTTGCCAACAGTCAGACCATCTACGCCAATAGCCGCGGGCAAATCCAGCTGGAGTCCAACGACACCGGGTACTGCATCCACATCAGCGACGTACTTGTTGTACCCGAGCTTCGGTACAACCTTCTGTCGCTCCACCAGTTGATGAAGTGCGGAGTCGGCCTGGAAACAACAGAAGACGAGATGCACTTGATTTATAACGGGATCTTCATCGGGAAGGCAACCAGTGTGGAAGGAGTGTTCGTGCTTGACTTTGAGTCACCGAAAACCACTGGAGACAACGAGCACATCCTCGTCCTTGACCCACCTGGACACCCGTCGCCGCCACGATGGAGTCATCCTGAGGAGACCGACTACCAGCGGCCTGACCTCGACGGTACCTTCCGCGCTCTCGCCGTGCCCGTCGCCTCAACCACAAATCCTGGAAGCACAAGAACGCAAGCAGTGGAAGAAGGCTCTAGAAGAAGACACGTCAGGCACAGCAATCGCAACGACCGAAACTGAAGAAGCAGAAGTCCTGCGACAAACCTGGCCATCTGTCGCTCACCCTACTGGCTGGAACACCACTCAAGGGTGGGACGCAGTCGACGTACGCTGGGTCATCGACAACACTGCGCTGGGAGAAGCCGTGGAAGCAGAGACGTCGGGATGGGGAACCACCGCCGAAGAACCTGCAGCAGAGGCAACCGAAGCAGTAGAATTACCAGAAGTCACAGAAAAAGCAGAAGAAGAAGAGCTACTGACGGAGTACGGACCTCACCTGCTTCCCATCACAACCGACGGCAGAAACTACCTCCGCTTCGAGACAAGGGGAGTGGCGATCAGCGACACACCCTTCGAAGAAGGGGAGATCACACAGCCCGACGATCGCCACCAGCGGACCTCATCTTCTGAACAACCACCGACGCTGCCGGTGACGATCGACACTGTCACCATCGGCGATACCGGTGGGACGTATCACGGCGCAACAATCCAAGCAGCGGCGGTCCACGTCACCGTGCCCGACGAACCTGCGGAAGAAACCAGGAGGATAACCGCAGAGGAGATCTTAGCGCGGGAAAAGGAGCTATACGCTCGCACCAAGGGATATCGGGCCGACGGTGACATCTGGCATCAACGCATGGGTCACCCATCAATCGAGGTGCTCAACAACTGCATCAACGCAAAAGTCTTTGCGGAAGACGCACTATTGCTGCCAGACGGAAAACTGCTGAAACCAACAACCGACCTACCCAACTGTTCTATTTGCCCAGCAGCCGCGCTCCGTCACACGCCCTTCGCCGAAAAGATTCCTGGAGCCGAACGCTACAAACCGCTGGAGAAGATTTACAGCGACTTCTTAGTACTTATGGCGAAAGGAGTCGGTGGGGAGCAGTATACACTTACCTTTATCGATGCAGGCACACGCTTCGTCTGGGCCGTAAACATCAGCGACCGTTACCTCGCCTACCAGTGCTTCGAGGTCTGGCTCAGCATGGCAGAAACCCAGAGCAACGGCTACAAGGTGAAAAGCTTCCAGACCGACGGAGCCCTGGAGTACATGTCAGAGGATTTCAAGAACCTCTGCAAACAGAAAGGCATCAAGAGGATGATCTCCCTTCCCTACGCTCACGAGCAGCAGGGATTGGCCGAGCGAACCAACAGGAGCCTCGCGACAAAAATGCGAGCCCTCATGAAGCAGTCCGCTGTGCCAACCAAGTATTGGCCCTATGCCATGGCGCATGCAGTTCGGTTGCACAACATGCTCTCCTCGAAGGCCTTGCCCAACAACAGTTCGCCCTTCAAGGAGTGGACCGGAAAACACCCCGACACCCGCATGCTGCGAGTCTTCGGGTGCATGGTACAGTACCGACCCCACACTGCCCGAACCGGAAAATTTGAAGACCGTGCCCGCTGGGGCATTCACCTCGGAATCGAATCCGAATATCACGCCTGGACAATTTTGGACTTCGCCACCCACCAGCTGACGTGTTCACGTGACTGCATCTTCTACGAAAGACTGACCCTGCCACTGTACCGCCAGCACCGCACTGCATAAGAAGCACCAGACAACCTTTTTCAGGGACAGCACAGCTACGCCAATGACGAGGATGACATCGACGTGGCAGGAGAACAGCCGGACAACGAAGCAGCAGATAACACACCCTTCGTACCCGTTACGGAGCAGTTCGAAACACCCACCTTCTTCCCAACCAACACTGATTCCCGCGAAGCAGTACAGGCCCAATATGACTACACCAGTGAAGAAATGCACTCACCCATGGACGAAGACCCAACTCACGACTCCTCCCGTGACACGATTCGCGACATCCCTGGCGACGACGACGACGTCGTCGAAGTAACCAATGCAGCCGAATCCAACCTCACCGGTCTTCGCATTCTCGGTCTCGACGTCGCCGTCCGGGGTAACCAGCAGCTGGTGGAGCCCACCACTATTCGCCAAGCCCTCAACGGACCCGATGCCGAGAAATGGAGAGCCGCCATGGCCGCCGAAGTCGCTGCTCTTCAGCGACGAGGAACCTGGAAGCTGGTCCCACGACGACACGCGAAGGGGAGAAAATTTCTCACAGGGAAATGGGTCTTCAGGATCAAGACCTTGGCGGACGGAACCATCGACAAATACAAAGCGCGATGGGTCGTCCGCGGGTTCGAGCAAACGCAATTCGTGGACTACAACCAGACCTTCGCACCTGTCGGCCGTCACACGTCCGTGCGCATTCTCCTGTGCATTGCCGCCGTCAAACAGCGCCTTTGCGCAAGATCGACGTCTCCAACGCCTTCATGTACGCGATCGTCGACGCCATAATCTACGTCGAGCAGCCGCACGCCTTCGAAGAAGACGGCGACGCAATCTGCCTCCTCCAGAAGTCACTCTACGGCATCAAACAAGCACCGCGCCTGTGGCAGCAGTATCTTCACACCATTCTCATCGAGCTCGGCTTCCAGCAGCTTCCCCACGACCAGGGGATGTACCGCCTCGAATCCCGCGGCCACTTCATCCTGCTCGTCGCCTACGTGGACGACCTTCTCTACACCGGGGACGACTCCGAGCTGCTCGATCGCTTCGAGCGCGAGATCCAGGAGAAGCTGGAGGTGACTATCGACCACGATGTCACCCAATTCCTCGGTCTCAACGTCACACAGAGCGCCGACTCTATCCACCTCTCTGCCGCGAAGTACGCCGAGAGCCTCGCCAAGAAATTCGGCATCGCTCCCATCAGCATTACCACCCCATTCCGCACTCCTCCTCCCAACCACGAGCCGGACACCACTCCGCTCTCCCCAGCAGATCATCGCCTCTACCAGCACCAGCTAGCTGGGCTGCCTCCTGTTCGCCGCCGTCACCTGCCGTACCGACCTCTCCTACGTCGCCAGCCAGCTCGCCCAGTACCTGCGCCGACCTGAAGGGGAGAACATGGCAGATCTTCGTCGAGCCCTATAGTACTTCGTCTCCACGCCAGACGTCGGTCTCACCTACACAGCGAACCTAACGGCTAACCTACAGCTTACTGGTTTCGTCGACGCAGATCACGCGGGGGACGCAGAAAACAGAAGGTCCAGCACATGCTTCATTTTCAAACTTGAGCCTGCAGGAACCATCTCCTGGAACTCACAGAAGCAGGAGCTCATCGCCCTCTCGTCAGCAGAAGCAGAGTTCATCGCAGCAAGCGCAGCAGTTCGCGAAGGGCTCTACCTCACGGAACTCCTACAGGAAACGAAAACGGCGATGAACGGGTCCTTCAAGTTACTCTGCGACAACCAGAGCGCGATCAAAATCGCACACAAGCCCGGCTTCGTCAACCGCACCAAACACATCGCCCTGCGATACTTTTCCGTCAAGGACGAAATCGACAAGGGCAAGGTCCAGCTCACCTACTGTCCAACTGGCGAAATGGCAGCTGATTTCCTGACAAAGAAGCTGCCACGTCAGAAGTTCCAGTACTGCTCGGACCTGTGCGGAATCGTTCACAAGAGCCACGTGGCGCACCTCCAGGAATGAAGGGGAGTGTTGGAGTATGAAGGGAATCGTAAGCATTCCCGAAGGTGCAACAAACATCGCACCTGCCACTATCGAAGCAAGTGCGAACAGCAGATGTCGGATCAGCCTATATCAAGGCAGGAAAGTCAACAGTCGCAAGAGTCAACTGTCGCGACTGTTGACCATCTGGACCGACGATTGACCTACTATCATGGAATGGCAACAGGCGCAACTGTACGCACGGTTACAAGCAGCGACTCGGTAACAAGAAAGGAAATGTAATAGTCAGAGTCACTGTTGTACTGCCTGTAAAACAGTTATAATAAGGGAATGTACCCCTTAGAGTACATGGCTAGTTAGGACTATTTATCTTGCTTGTATTCTATCAATCAATCAACCTTTTCATTTACATTCACTATGATCAAGGGTTCCTACCAAGACTTCCGCTATCAATTCTCACAGAGCACTTCCTATCCTATCCAAAGATCCTCACTCTAGCAGGGCAACTTCACGAATGTGCCTGCTCGTGTTAGAATGAACAAGAGTGTTGGACTAGATTGGAATGGGAGTACAAATAGGAAACCCTAGAGTTGTGACCCCCCTATAGGCTAACCCACTATAGCCTACACAAATACAACATATATAATGTTTGACACACCCCCATAGGCGAAGTGGGGGAGAGCAAGGGGTCACAAACCCAGTCAAGCAAAGCAAAGCAAAGCTCAGGGTGGATCTCAAGGATACCACACAAATTCCGAGCACAAGTAAGTGGTCACAAGACCAGTTCACATGCAGGTTGATAATATAGCAAGAGATACAGTGATCACAACCTAGCAGGTGTAAACATGCAGGTATATATATCGAGATCACAGTACAAACAAGTCAAGAAGTAAGCAAGTGAGTGTCAGAGGTCCACTGGGGATCCCCGATGATCCTAGGGAAGGGTTACAGGCATGTCGGCCTGGGGGGTTATGGGCGCACTCACCCGCTATACAAACAAGCCCTTTTATCCCAGTGGTTAGTGGCTGGGATTCTGACATGGTATCAGAGCGAAGGTCTCGGGTTCGATTCCCGGTGTGTGCACCTCGGGCATCCCAGTGCGGGGGGGTGTCAGAGGTCCACTGGAAATCCCCGATGATCCTAGGGAAGGGTTACAGGCATGTCGGCCTGGGGGGTTATGGGCGCACTCACCCGCTATACAAACAAGCCCTTTTATCCCAGTGGTTAGTGGCTGGGATTTTGACAGTGAGGTCCAGTAGGCACAAGGCCTAGAAGAGTACAAAAGCGCTGATGGTCACAAGGCTGAAGCGCCTTGGTGAACACATCTGCAGTGTTGGCCTCAGTGGCCACGTAACGCAGACGAAGCTGACCACGCTGCTGCAGCTCTTGAGCAAGGAAGTACCGCAGGGCGATGTGCTTCGTTCTGTGCTCCAGTCTGTGCTCCTCACACAAGGCAATAGCAGCCTTGTTGTCGACGTACAGCACTGGAGGAGAACGAGGCCGCTCTCCCAAGTCGGTCAGCAGGTAGGTCAGCCAGCGTAGCTCCTGGGCAGCCATGGCTGTGGCGTAGATCTCAGCCTCACAACTGGAGCTGAGAACAGAAGAAGAGCGTGTAGAACGCCAAGAAACTGAGCCAGAGCCAAGGCTGAAGGTGTAACCCTGAGACGACCGCTGAGTAGCCTGGTCGTCCGCCCAAGAAGCGTCTGAGTGTCCAGTGAGTACAACTCGGTCTCGCCCTCCAAGCACTAGCCCCATGCCCGACGTACTGCACAAGTAGCGCAACACCCTCTTAGCGGCATCCATGTGCTCCTTCCTGTGACGGCCAGGAGCGACATAGCGTGCAAGGATGCTAAGAGGGTATGCAAGGTCAGGTCGAGTGCAGGTCATCAGGTACATGAGGCAGCCCACAAGCTCTGGATACGGGCCACTCGGCTCTACGGACTCATCCGAAGGCAGAGCTGAGAGCGAGTGACCGGTAGGCAGAGGAGTGGACTGAGGCGAGGAGTACGTGAAGCGGAAGCGCTGAAGGACCTGCTGCACCATGTGTGACTGAGTCAAGGTGATGGTGCGCCGTGCTCTGTCCCAGGTGATCCGCAAGCCAAGATAGCTTGTCAGTTCACCCAGGTCTGTGCACGTGTGTCTCTTCTGCAGCTCCGACTTCACGTGGGCGAGTGCCGCAGTGTCAGCAGTGGCAAAGACCAAGTCGTCGACGTACACGAGGATGTAGAACGGCGGCAGCGAGGTGTCGGTGCGTAGAAACAACGACGGGTCAGCAGTAGAGGGAGCGAACCCAAGAGCCGCAAGTGTCGTCCTTAGTGTGTCGTGCCACTCACGTGGCGCCTGGCGGAGACCGTAGACCGGCCGCTGGAGCCTCCACTGGGTACCAGGAGGAAACGACCCAGTGAAGCCAGGAGGGCGGCGCAGCCAGATCTCCTCGTGCAGGCTGCCCTGCAAGAAAGCAGTGCTGAAGTCAAGTGAGTGAAGCTCGTAGTCGCGCTGAGCGGCTATGTGCAGCAACACCCGAAGAGTAGTCATCTTCGGGGTGGGGGAGAAGGTCTGGAAGAAGTCTACTCCCTCTCGCTGACTGAAGCCTCGAGCCACGTAGCGCGCCTTGAAGACAGGAGGAGAACCCGGCAGCCGCTTCACCCTGAAAATCCACATGCCACTGACGATGTTCGCCCCAGGTGGGGGAACCTCGTCGACGTAGGTGCGTGTGGACTTCCAGGAAGCCATCTCTGCGTCCATGGCTGTCTGCCACTGAGAGGAGTAGGGACCCGCCATCGCCTCAGCGTAAGAGCGCGGGGTCGGGATGTCTGGTGCATCCGGGTCTCCCTCAGGGGCAACTAGCATGGACACGAGATGGGGCAAAGCAGCAGCAAAGCACTGGAACTCCTCCTGTGTGTCCTCAAGGACGTCCGTGCCAAGAGCACACTCACCCCCGATGGACGGAGGACAGACAGACGCAGGCTCAGACTCAGCAACAAGGCTAGCAGCGTAGTCTAGGCGACACCGAGCAGCAAAGTCAACCAACTCAGCGACCAGAGCAGACGCAGCAGAGGACTCAAATGTAGGGTCAGTGACAACAGTGGCGAGGAGACGCGTGACAGTGGGACTGGCAGCACGACGGGAGTCAGACTCCGGGTCAGGAAGAGTAGGTAGAGAGGACGCAGGAGGAGACGGCAGAGGGACACGCTGAGGAGCAGTGGAGGGACGCAGCGTCATGTAGTGAGTGCCAGGGACAGGAGGGGGACGTGGGACACGACGACCAGTGCGAGCAGCACGAACAGGCGACGCGGGACGAGACTCAGGCTCACGACGCTCCGTAAGACCTCCTGTGGGACCAGTGTAAGGAGAGGGACCAGGGAGAGGCGAGGTAGGCGGTAACTGTGACTGCGACTGGACAGGCGGAGGACACTCTAAGGAGGGAGGAGGACAAGGAGGAGGAGCCTGACCAAGAACCTGCTGAAGGAGCGGTACGAAGTACGGTCGCGGCCGCGCAGCGTCTCCAGAACTAGCAGAGACACCAGCGCCAGGGTCCTCAGCACCAGTAGCAGCTCCACCGTCCGGGTCCTCAGCACCAGCAGCAGCTCCACCGCTCGGGTCCTCAGCACCAGCAGCAGCTCCACCGCCCGGGTCCTCAACACCAGCAGCAGCTCCACCGCCCGGGTCCTCAGCACCAGCAGCAGCTCCACCGCCCGGGTCCTCAGCACCAGCAGCAGCTCCACCGCCCGGGTCCTCAGCTCCAGCAGCAGCTCCACCGCTCGGGTCCTCAGCACCAGCAGCAGCTCCACCGCCCGGGTCCTCAGCACCAGCAGCAGCTCCACCGCCCGGGTCCTCAGCACCAGCAGCAGCTCCACCTCCAGGGTCCGCAGCACCAGGAGCTCCACTCCGAAGACTGCAGCGCCGCGTGTACCACTCTCGGATCTGCTGAAGGGAGGGGAGCTCCCGGGTAGGAGGGGAAGCACTGGTACCAGCTCCAGCAGCACCTCTCCGGAGGCGGCAGTACTGTAGGTACCTCTCCTGCAGCTGCTGGGAGGAGAGGGCTCCTCCAGGTGTAGCACTCTCAGGCTCAGCACCTCCAGACTCAGCACCTCCAGACTCAGCACCCCCAGGCTCAGCACCCCCAGGCTCAGCACCCCCAGGCTCAGCACCCCCAGGCTCCGCACCCCCAGGCTCAGTGCCGTCAGGCTCCTCACGCTCAGGCTCAGTACCCCTAGCAGGACGAGAGTCGACAGCTACCTCGACAGGCTCAACCGGGTCTACCTGGGACACACCTGAGGGAGCGGCACCCTGAGGGGGGAGGGGGTCTACCACAGCAGCACCTGGCGCGAGGAAGAGAGGCGGGGGGGGAGCGGGGCAGTGCGGTAGGGGAAGAGGCGGTAGAAGGGGACGGACTCGTCAAAAGTGACGTCCTGAGAAGGCAGAACCCGGCGCGAGGTGACGTGGTAAAACTGCCAACCAGGCGCGTCCGGGACAAAGCCAAGGAAGACACAAGGAACAGCGCGAGAGGAGAGCTTGTCCGCGGACGTATCGCGAACAAAAGCGCGGGATCCCCAGACCCGAAAAACGCGACGCATCGCCAACCTCTCCCGTCCAACGCAGTGTTGGAGAAGTCTCCGGCAAGGAGACACGGGGCCAGAGGTTGAGCTGATGCGCAGCGTATCGGACCGCAAACGGCCACAGAAAGTGGGGAGCAGCCGCATGGATCAGGGAGGTACGAGCGACCTCCATGACCAAGCCAATGCGGCGCTCAGCAACCCCATTCTGTTGTGGAGAGGCCGGAAGCGTGAACGACTGCTCAATGCCGTGCTCGGCACAGTAGGCTGCCAGGAGGTCGGAGGAGAACTCACCACCTCTGTCAGAGTGCAAGCGCAGGACAGGAAAGTCCGAGCGGAAACGCTTGCCTAGCTGGAGACGGGCTCTGCTGATCCAAGGGATCAAAACATCAGGGACCTCACCCTTGGTGCGCAAGGGGAAGACCATGGTGTAGCGCGAGTAGTCGTCAACAACTATCAGGAAGTACCTCTCCTGACCCTGACCACGGACGCGGGCTGGGCCCCACACGTCCATGTGGAGCGTCTGCAAGGGAGCAGTCGTCGGGGGAAACGAGGAGGAGTGAGGAGCGGCGCGCTGCCGCCCCTCGACACAGGGAAGACAGGGAGGAGCAGGCGAGGGTGGGAGGGGAGGGAGAACCCTGGGAAGACCAGAGACAAGGTGCCGTTTGTGCATGGCACGAAGGCGCTGCACAGACGGGTGGCCAAGTCGGTGGTGCCAGAGGACGGTGTCGTGCGCCAGAGAGCGACACGAGCAGGGGGCAGACAGCTGACCTGACGCAAACGCGGACGCGGACGCAGCCGTGAAGGTAGTCAGGTGTGGGGACCTGAGGGGACTCAGTGGTCAGTGTGTACAAGTCCGACCCCGGCTGCCGAGTGAAGGTAGCCAGGTGACGGCCCGTCCGAGCACACGTGCATTGTATCACGAGCTCGTAGGCAGGGGTGAACTGGTGAACACCCGCGTCTTGGAGCGCACAACCCGCCACCAAGTTCGTAGAGAACGAGGGGAGGTGGAGACCAGACAGTGTGCCCGACGGGACCGCAGGACAAGGAAGAACAGTGGAGGAGGTCGCAATGACCGGACCCCCAGAGGGGTCAGCGAGGGAGACAGCAACTGGCCGAGCAAGCGGCTCAAGGGCAGTGCGGTCACGAAAGAAACAGCGAGAAGCACCTGAGTCCAGGGTGAAGGTGTGCAGTGCCTCAGTCGACTCAGTACCAGGGGAGACAGACTCACTAGCACCTAGAGCGACAGCCTCACCATCACCTGAGGTGGCAGACACGCGAGTACCTGCAGTGGCAGTCTCACTAGCACCTAGAGCAGCAGCCTCACTGGTCAGAATGCCCGGGTCGGGCGGAACACGCAAGTACTGAGCACCCTCTCCACTAGTAAACATCGCATACATGGCAGTGAGAATAGCATCAAAGTCTAGAGCCCAGATATCAACTCCCTTCCTCTCCAGATCAGCCCAGCGGGGCAGCTCAGCGCCATCAGGGAACTGAGCGCGCCAAGCGTCGTCAAGGCGCGAGAAACAGCGCTGCGTGGGGTGCGGCCTCCCACACGTCTGACCAGTGCGGTCACCAGTGCGGATGACGTACGTGCAGCTAAAGCCACGCGCCCCCGGGCGCTGGGAATACCACTCACGGGCCTCCTGGAGCGACGGAGTGTGCTGCTGGCTCAGACCACCGCCAGTGCCTCCACGACCACCACCGCCGCCGCCACCTCCTCGACCACCTCCTCCCCTGCCGCTGCCACGACCACCTCCGCCCCCGCTGCCGCCCCCGCCCCTGCCACCGCCCCCGCCGCTGCCGTCACCACCCCCACTGCCGCCACTAGCCTCTCCAGCCCCTCCTCCACTCCCACCGCCTCCACCCCCGCCTCCCCCGCCGCCACCTCCACCCTTGCCCCCTTTGTTCCTGCGGCGCCCGCTCGGAGCAGACGCGGTCCCGACCTTCTCAGCACCAAGGAGGTCGACAGCAGAAGCAGAGGCTACAGAGGGGAGAAGGGGGGAAGGGGAACACCCCTCAAAGAAAGGGGTGCGGGGGTCGCCACGAGAGGCACCTACAGCGACGATGCTCGCCTCAGCTGCAAGTAGTTCCTTCTCGAGGAGGGCAATGGTGAGCTCAGTGGGGCAGCGAGCTAGAAAGTGATCCCTGACTGCGCGCAGAGAGTCAGGGAGGCGGGTGACAATGTGGTAGAGAGTGAGCCAGAGCGGGGGGGGGTTGCTAGCAAGGAACTCGTCAGGCATAGCAGCGCGGAAGCGGGCCTCACTAGTCTTGAGGTGGGTGATGAGGTCAGCAACTGTGTGAAAGGAGGCCAGGTCGGGGAACAGGTAGGGGAGTGAGAGGCGGCCTAGTGCGGCAGAAGCAGGTGAGGAGTAACGAGCGACGACAGCAGTGTACAGTTCCTTAGCAGTCTTGTCATGGCCAAAGTGCTCGCGCTCATCTAGCGGCAGGGAGTTGCGAATGGCAAAGCGAGCGTGGGCGTCACGAGTCTGCCACTGTGAGCGCTGAGTGCTGTCAGCAGTGGTAGGAGGGGCAGTAGCATGGCCTAGGGCGTTGTCGTACAGTGAAATGTCCTCCTTGGCAGTGAGCTGTAGGAAGAGGTGCAGGTCATCGAGCCAGGTGTCGAACTTCACTGGGCGGCCCTCAGCATCGAAAGCGAGTACAAGAGGAGTAGCCAAAGAAGCAGTAGCAGTAGCAGTAGCAGCAGTAGCGGTAGCAGTAGTAGCAGTAGTAACGAGGCCGCTGGGAAGCTGTGCGCAGGGTCAACGGGGCCGGCGGGGCCTCTATGCGGAGTGCGGGCGGGGTCGACAGGTCCGACGGGGCGTCTAGGCGGGACTCGGGCGGAATCGACAGGCCGGCGGGGCCGCTAGGAGGGGCGCGGGCGGGGTCGACGGTCGGCAGCGGCGTACGGGCGGCAGCGGCAGCGGGCGCGGCAGCGGCAGCGGCAGCGGCGTACAGGCGGTTGCGCGCGGGCGGCAGCTGCGCGGAGGCAGCCGACTGCAACGCGCGGGCTGCGGCCTGCGTACGGGCGGCAGCAGCGCGAGGCGGCGAGCTGCGGGCCGGCGGGGCCGCGGCGGGCCGCGCGTTAGCAGCGCTGGCCGCTCAGGGAGCTGACGGGCCGCGCGCGGGCGGCTAGCGGGTCGCGCGCAAAAAAAAAACAGGCCGCGCGCGGGTGGCTAGCGGGCCGCGCGCGCGCGGTAGGGAGAGGCGCACGAGGGCGCACGGTAGTAAGAGGCGCACGAGGGCGCACGAGGGCGCACGAGTAGAGAGAGGCGCACGAGGGCGCTAACGGAACGGTGGGCCCGTAGTAGGAGGCGGTCCTAGGTGCCTAACCTAGGCTCGTAATACCATGTTAGAATGAACAAGAGTGTTGGACTAGATTGGAATGGGAGTACAAATAGGAAACCCTAGAGTTGTGACCCCCTTATAGGCTAACCCACTACAGCCTACACAAATACAACATATATAATGTTTGACAGCTCGCACCTGTGGCCCAGGTCATCAGCATGAGCATGCCTGGCAGAGGACCGCACATGCACTGCACACACGCCATCACATCGTATGCGCGCATGGCACGCAGCGTGCGTGCGTGCATGCGGTGCAGTATCAAGGGCGTGGGTGGTGGGTGCCGCCCATGAGGCTGATGTGCTCGCACAGGCGGCACGGCAGCGTGTCTAGGGACATCTGGCGCGCTCGTGAGTAGTTGCCATACACTCCACACCTGCACCACCTCGGGCGGGGCAGTGGAGGAAAGGATGTGGGCGGTAGTGGGAGCGGAGCAGTCTTGAGTGGGGGAACAAATGGCCCATGGGGATGAGCGTGCATCAGGGGAGAGATGTGTGTGCAAGGAAAGGAGGTGTGGGCGCAAGAGGGTGGAGGGGAGGGAAGGCCGATGGTAGAGAGGTGATGTGCATGTGTGCAGGTGCAGGTGGGCAATGGGCATGGGAGACGCATGCTTGCAGCACATGATGGAGGCAAGGAAAGCCGTGCAGCAGGGGGGGTGCAGCAGGAAGGCGCACTCCTGCACACGTGCGTGCAGCAGGAGGCCTTGCAGGGAATAGAGAGCTGTGGCACGTGTGAGAGAGAGGAGAGAGGAGAGAGGAGAGAGGAGAGAGGAGAGAGGAGAGAGGAGAGAGGAGAGAGGAGAGAGGAGAGAGGAGAGAGGAGAGAGGAGAGAGGAGAGAGGAGAGAGGAGAGAGGAGAGAGGAGAGAGGAGAGAGGAGAGAGGAGAGAGGAGAGAGGAGAGAGGAGAGAGGAGAGAGGAGAGAGGAGAGAGGAGAGAGGAGAGAGGAGAGAGGAGAGAGGAGAGAGGAGAGAGGAGAGAGGAGAGAGGAGAGAGGAGAGAGGAGAGAGGAGAGAGGAGAGAGGAGAGAGGAGAGAGGAGAGAGGAGGGCATGGCGGGCAGGGCGAGCACCTGCGCCAGGCGTGGTAGCCCATGTACTCGAGGGGGTCTGCTGCGATGCGCTTCACCAGCGCGCCCACCTCCGCGGGCGACAGCCCCGACGCGTCAATGTACGAGTCGGGCGGGGCGAACGCTGCTATGTCCGGCGCTCCTATGTAGATGGGCACTGTGCCTGCCACGTGTGCATGGGCGCAGTGCACCACATACAGCACAGCAGCACGCGCAGGGGAGGTGGGCAGGCAGGCGGGCAGGGAGGTAAGCAAGAAGGCAGACGATGGCGGCAGTGCATAGAGAGGAGAGGAGCAGTGGCAGTAACTATGTGTCTCCACATGCACACAATTCTCTTGAAAGTGTTGCATGCCCTCATGGCATCACACGGACATCCCCACCTGTGCCATGCGGCCCCGCACACCGCCCTGCCAGTGCGCATGCTCACCGGCTTCCAGCGGGTAGAAGAACTTCTCCGTGACATAGCCGGGCGCGCGTGTGTTCTCAATGGCCAGCGCGAACAGGTAGTGCGACTGCACGCAGTGCGTGTGGTGCTGCCACCGCTCCTGCGCGCCGTACGTGTGCGCGCAGTGCGGGTACAGCTGCAGCTCGGTGCCGTGCTGCGCGGTGGTGGAGCGGCATGCACCGAAGGAGTGCATGGGCACGTGCTTCATGAGCTGCTTCACCAGCGCGTACCGCCATGGCACGAAGTTGGACGCCGCGTGGAACACTGGCACGTCCTGATGGGGAGGAGAAGAAGGGCGTGGGGGAGAGGGAAAGGAGGGAGCGCGGTGATGCATGTGAAGCAGGTTGGGAGGTACATTGGCTGTGAACGAGGGAGGGCGGCACTGGTTGTGCGCGACAGGCAGAAGCAGGGGAGCAGTCAGAGGGATGCATGACACGACAGCAGGCACTGAGAGGCTGACAAGGAGGAACAAGGGGGGTTGAGAAGAGCGAAGGATGACTGGACGAGGGGAGAAAGGGGCGGAGGATAGAGCGGGGGCGCTGACAGTGCGTTTGTTGTCGGCAATGTAGCGCTGGCGGTCCCAGTGGAACAGGTGCCCCGCATATGTCGCCTGCACCGTGGCGTTCGCACTGTAACCCACAAACACATCCACCCCCGCCCTCACTCCCACACCACCCCCTGCGCCCTCATTTCCCTCCTTTCCCGTTTCTCCCTTCCCCCCCTCTCCGCCCTCCCCCGCTGCGGGTTCCCCCCACGGGTGGGCCTCGAGGTTCATGTACACATGCAGGGGCTGGCCGTGGGCAGAGGACGAGGGCGGCAGCACACCCTCGTAGAGCAGTGCATCGGGGTGCGTGGCGAGGGGGCGCGCACGCGTGAAGGAGCAGGAGAGCGGGCAGGGGTGGCACGCGTGCACGCCCTCTATGATGGTCTCGTGTAGCCACGTGCTGTTCTCCACCTGGTGCTTGCAGCCACGGGTGCGGGGGTGGGATGGGAAGGAGGGTTGGAGGTGTGAGGGAAGGAGGTGAGGTAGGAGAGATGAAAGGTGGAGGGGAATGGGGGGTATGAGTTCGTATGAGAGGGCTGCGGTGCTCCTTTGTGTGCGCTGCAGCGGATGATTCTAGCATAGAAACTGGAAGAGGGAACTGGGAGGGGCGCATGGGGAGAGGCGAGGAGTGTGTGTGGGGGAAGGTGCAGCAGCGATGGGCTGCCATGCACACAACTGCCTCACAGCAATGGCGCGGGGGACCAGTGTGCGCACGGCATGGCACCCACATGTGTGCGTGCTGGGTGCAGGTGGTGAGTGGCGCATGTGGTGGCAGCAGCGGTTGACTTACCCGCACGGTGACGTGTGGCAGCTTGAGGCGGTGGCAGTGCGCGGGGTTGATGGGCGCCTGTAGGCTGGGCGATGGTGCTTGCCAGTCCGACGGCCGCCACTCATGGATGCAGGCTGGTGGCACGTGCATACATGCATGCATGTACGTACACACAGCCGCATGCAAGCACACCGGCCCACATATGCAGACACCATACAGATGTGGATGCAGGCACACACACACATGGAAGACACCGATTTATCCAGCAGCCTTGATGCACGGCTGGTTGCGGCTGTTGGTGCTGTGCAGCAGCAGGAACAGCTCTGACAGCAAGAGCACGAGCGTTGTGTGTGAGGTAGCGGCAGCACAAGGTGCACGGGCAGGCGAGATGCGGCAATGGTGGCGCGAGTGGGCTGGCTTGACACACCCACTGGCTGATTCACGGTGAGGAGGGCGCAAGAGGAGGAGGAGAGTAGGGGAGAGGAGGGAGAGGAGGGGAGAAGAGGGAAAAGGGAGGGAGTGGGTGGCATGGCAACACGGGAGTCGTGGGCGGGCAGCAACAGGGGTGGAGGTACGACGACGGCGGGGCGAAGGAATGGATCGATGGGGTAGTTGGATGGGTGTGTGGTGGGGAGAGGGGCTGGAGGAAGGGAGTAGCAGCGCGTGATGGGGCTGGTGGGTGGGGTGGGGCCATGGGGTTGCGCACTGCACCGTTGTGTTTGGCTCTGAACTTGGAGCACCCCACGCGCCGGTCCCACCGTCTGCCCGCGGCCATCACGTTGAACCGCAGCACGTCCTCCAGCCGCACGCGCGCCCCGCTCTCCCCCGCGCCTTCCCCGCCCTTCCCGCCGCCCGCCTTCCCCCGCGTGCGCGCGCGCGCGGGCTCGGCGACGTGGAGGGGCAGCGTGGCGTCGATGAAGCGGTCGTCGGCGTCGCTGATGCGCGCGTCCGGCTCGGGGTCCGAGTTGTTGTACGCCTTCAACGCGCGCGCCCGCCGCTGCCCGCCGCCGTTCCCCCTCAGCGCGCTCCACCACCGCCACGACCACCACGACGAGTCGCCGCTCAGCCTGTACTCGCTGTCGCTCTCCCCGCTATCTGTTTCGTCGCTCAAATCCTCGTTATTGTAATCTCGGATATCCGCTGCTCTGAGAGAATTACGCGAGCGGAGCAGCAGCACGTTGACGGCGGTGAGGGCGGCGATGGCGCCGACGAACAGCACCAGCACGCGCCGCCGCCGCGACCGAAACAAGTGCCCACCAGGCCGGGCGGACCCCGGCTGCCGGCGCCGGCCCGCGAATCGCGGCCGGGCGGCGGATCCGTCGACGAGGCTCCCCGCGCTGCCGATTCTACTGGCCGCGCCCCTGCTGGTGGTGGTGGCGCGCGCACCGCTCACGGCGCCAGCGCGCATGGCGTCGGGCGCTGCTGCCGACGACGGCAATGCGAGCGCGCGGTGCAAAGCCGAGGCGTCGAGTCGGCTTGTGAACGTCGCTCGGTCGCGCGCGTCGCTCGACGAGGGTGCGCGTGGCTGCATGGCGGGAGGGCGCACCGCCACGCAGGGCTGGTGCGGCGAGGGGACGCGAGGCGAGACGACGAGGAGTGATCAGCGGTGACGCGTGCTGGGACGTCCTTCGGCGCGCTGCTCGATTTTTTTTGTCCTTCCCACCACGTGTCTGCTAGATCGCCCGTGCCACACAAACGTGGGAGGAAGTACGTGGGACGAAATTACGCGGTGCCATCGGCTATATCTGGACGTGGCTCAAAACTATCGACTGGCTTGTCCGCACCTTTACCAAAGACGAACTTGCGCGACGCGACCGATCGGGCACTGGGCTCAATTCCGTCTACCACCCTCGCAGGCGGGGGTCCGCCCGGCCCTTCAGCCCTAGTTTTCCCGCGAACAATGAGAATGAGTACCTCGAGCTCGCCGCCATGGCCGTCTGCCAGTAGCCTCACAAGCACATTTCGTGACAGTTACCTTCTGGCTCTTTCACTGTAATGAATATGAATTCATTACTATAGAAGCAGCTCCTAGCGAGGACAGCCCCGAGCAGTTCGCGTCAGTGTGGCTCGCAGGCCCTCAGATTGGTTTGGGGGTACACTGAGGCCTCAGGGCAGTTTTTAGGAAATCAGAATTTGCCCTGAATTGTCAGGGCTGCACAGGGTGAGGTATCCTGAAATGTCAGTGCGAAATTTGACTGTATCCTGGCAGTTCAGTGCTACATTTTGTACAACCCTGTATATTTCGCGCGTGTTATGTTAGCGGGGTTCGAAATGCTCTCCACATTCGAAGTGTGTAATGCTGGGGTGCAGCTGCAAGTGGCTGGCAGTGCAAGTCGCTGGCAGCTGCATAGTGCGAAACTGTTACAACCCAGTACAAGCTGATGGCGAAGGTGGCAGTGGACATCGTGGGCCAAAATTGGCTAACAGAAGTGGCGCAAGTATTATTCCTGATGTAATTGTCCTCCGTCATATCTCACATGAAGTGCGGTTGTGGGTGGATTGCCAGTCTGTTACACAAGAGGTCGCCAGCTCGATTCCCGCTGGCTCTTTGGGGTCTGTTTCGGGGTGCTCGCCCCGAAGTACAGGAGATTTTTGGTACAGTACATCTCGCTTCAGGGCGAGATTCGACACTATCCTGAGTCGTCAGGGCCGAACCTACAGGGTTATCCTGAAGTTTCAGTACGTAAAATAACCATTATACTGATTTTACAGGACAAGATATTCCCTTATGCTGTTTTTTCAGGAGAAGCACACGACACCTATCCTGAATTCAGGAGAATCAGGATAAATTATCCTGATAATATAGGCCCTGGTGGCTCGGCCTACACTTTCGCACCGAACCAGTCCCGAGTCGCCCCGCACTTATAGCGACATTCCCGAGCCACGCACATCGAGGTCCTCGCCTAGCACGGTTTCGACCCTATAAATGCATGCTTCTTTATCATTCTCGGCATTCTGTATTCAACATCCTTTTTATAAAGTCTTCCGCGCACTCTTCTTAGTACAACTCATAACACTTGGTATCAGAGCCTAAGTTCCTAGGTTCCCCGTTTTTTAGAGTGTATTATCCCTCTGGGGGGGGACAGGGAAGGATGCCGTGGTGACAGGAGTAGCGCAGTAGCCGGCCAGGAGAACGGGTAGTTGCTCCTTGCGGCCATGAAATTCACTGGCACTCCTGCTGCACCGACGGATCCTTGCCCTCGACGGTCAAGATCGACCGTGGCCTCCCTCCCCCCGGGTGGCGGACAGCTTTTGCTGTCGTCGCAATTAATGCGTGAGTTAACTGTGGTCGTTTTTTTCGTCAACTTCGGAGTAAATGCTGTGTGGCAGCTGACGTCGATGGGATTCTCGTCACTGCACGTCCGAAGTTGTCGGAAGTGTCTGTCGTGCGAGTTGGCATCGGCACGTGGTCGTCAACTGCGCACGAGATTTTTGGAGCGGATTACGTGCAGCATGTGGCGTCGAGCATCTTCGTCACGATGCGCATGAAGTCCGTTGGAGGTCTTCGGCAAGTGACGATCGTGGTCACTGTGCGCGAAGATTTCGGGTAGCAGCACGTGGAAAACGACTGCTGTGCGAGCAGCCAGGCGCATGGTGATTTGCGTCGGAAAACACAACGGCGCGGAGTGACGGTGTGACGACTGCCCGAAGAAAGCGGGGGTCTACCGTCGTCCAGCCCGGGTGTGGCCGGTGTGGCTACAGGAGGGTGCGTCGTTGGCGTTTTCGGCAGGAGCAGCACAGTGTAGGACGGAAGTCATTTTCAAATCGCCGAAAAGTTCAGAAAAGGCCGCCTACGACTAGACTGTCAACGTTAGGGTCACTTCTGCGCCTGCAACAACGTCGGCCGAAAATTTCGGAGCAACAGCAGCAGCCGACACTGTACTTCAGGCGGCACAGTTTCCCCCTGATCAAGGGAAGTTGTGTCGCAGACGGGGCAGTACACCGACGAGGACAACGGTTTATCGCAGCGTCTAGACCCGCGAATTTCGCCTGGTCTACCGGCTACAATAAACGGAGTTGCGACAAATACGGGTCTGGCGAGAGAAACGGATTTCGAGCTTCAGGAGGGGAGAAAACGACCTACTGCGACGACTTTTTGCTGAGGCCGAGTTTTGCGGCTAAGCGGCGGTAGCAGAAGGAGCTCCCTACCGGCCAAAGTCCACCGACGTTTCGCATACCCCACGCCCAAAAGGCCTCGAAGGCAATGGTAGACCAAAGAGCCACTGGATCCAAAGGTGGGGCCCTGTGTTTAGCCCTGTGCTGGTTAGAAAGGCGCGGGTGACGCTGGTTCGACGGCAGGGCGTACAAGAAATATTTTGTGGTGCGGCACTGTTCGGCCCCGACAAAAACGGACCATCGGCGACAGTTACCCTGACAAAAACGGACTGAAGAAATTGTGGCAGCTGTCGGCGTTTCTCCTGAATCAACGGTCTACCCGACGACGGTGTAGCGGCGAAAAAAGGGATTCCGAAGCTGTGGCGTTTTTAAAAGCGATAGACGCGGTGGGCAAACGAAGCGGCCGGCCCGACGGTTTGATCCGATAAACCTGATCCGGCTACGATGGCATTCGCGCCTTCACCGAATGTCAGAAAAATCGCGGGCAACACGGAGTTATACCTCATCCGACAAAAGCGGACGCTGGGTGAACGGCGGCAAGCGAAATTGTCGGGGGGTGAAGACAGAAAAACAAATGGAGGGAAATTTGTGGGTGCTCCAGCAGATCTCCAGAGTGAAAGGTTGAGAACGTGCACCACTCCACCGCGAATTTCGGAGTCTATTCGGTAGACCCCCGAAAGGGTTTGATATAATAACATGGAGGCGCGGCGAGGGGTGCATCGCCAAGGATACCTGGGATTCGCTAAGTAATTTCGACGGGTGCGAAGACGGGTGAACGTCGGAGTACCAGGGTTAACGGCGGAAACGTCGGGGTTACGCGGCGGAAAATACTTCGGGACTGCTTCAACAACCATGATTTTCGGGTGTAATTTCGACGGTGGGAGACGGATGAACGTCTGCTCGCCAGGTGTTTAAGCGTTTTACGGTGTACTTCGAAGCAGTCTGGGGGAGTTCTGCGGCGAGATCTGCGGCGTTGATGCGCGCTAGGGTCCGTGAAAATCGGTCTCGGAAGACCCATAAGTACTGGGTTATACGCCGAAAAAGCACCTCTTGTGGGTGGATGGCTCGGGTGGTTAACCGCACGAAAAAAATGGTGACCGGGTAAGCGTGCTAGAAACACCGGTTCTTTCGGAGGACAACCTGCAGACGGCCAAGATTTTTACGGGGTGTGTTAATTTCCGACATTTTCGGGTGCAACGAGCAGCTCCGAGAAGAGTTTTAATGGAGTCAGCGGGATCGCTGACAGTATCCGTGCCGACGGCCGACTGCAGCGTCGCTTGATTAAGCACGCGAAGGCAATCGTCGTCAAATTTGTAGCCGTACATTCGGAGGCTGTTCGGGGGGTACCAGTCGCAACACGAGAGAGCATTTTGCAACAAGGGGGGGGGGGGGGGGAGAAGGCGACCGCTGTTTTCGCCTCTGCCCGGAGGTTTTCGGCGAGTCACGACAACACCGACTATGCAGCTGACGTCATCGGCAGTTCGAGTTCAACATTGAAAAAATATTGCAGGCGGTCAGGAGGAAGTGCAGCAGCTGTTTTCGCCCCTGCCCGGGAGCTTTCAGAGCAACGCGGCAAGTGCCTCGGCGAGTCTGGACAAGACTGCCGGGGGCACCGACAGCTGGAGCAACTACAGCGAGGATTTCGCCACAGCAACGCGACAACAAACAGCAGCAATTTCGGATTGCAGCAGCTGACAGCTGGAGATTCGGCAGCAGTCGCGCCTACACGACAAGAAGAATGTTTTCTGCAGGAAAATATATTTTCCAAGGGTTTCGAGTCCTGGTGCCCAACGCCTTTACCCTCTAAAAAGGACTTCGCGGGTTACCCTGAAGAGTTCTACCAGGTCACGACAATGATTTTCGCCACCAGCTACTTCTCGATAGTGCAGCTGCTAAAACTTCGACGGGGTTCATAACACTTGGTATTTCGGATTACCCCCTGGCGGATGGGATTTCTGGAGTTTTCTGCCCGCGCAGCTGTCCTACAGTACGGTCTACCCTTTTCTTCAAGGGGGGGAGGGAGAGTGATTCTCGCTCTGTGCTTGTCAGTCTTCTGACAGCTTCGTCTGACAATCCGGCACGACGGACGCTTGCGATGGCTTCATCGGCATCGACGACTCCCGATTCACTGACATCTGACAGCGTGTCAGAACTTTCGCCAGCATCGCCAGCGTCACCACCGCACGATTTACATCGACGGCTTTCTTTCGTCGAAAGATTTCAACTCGTCATTCACCTTCAACCGCCCGATCGACATCGACAGTATCAAACGGCTGACATTCCAACTCTCTGAAATTCGCCTGGTCAACGCGCTCAGCCACGCGTCAACCCGAAAGTCAACAACGCTTCCGCACCGTCAGATTGGTTTTCGACCGAGATCTGCAGTTTTTACGCTACTGCAAGACTCGCTTACGTATAACGGCGCCTTATTTAGAAGGTGGGAGAGTGTAATGAATATGAATTCATTACTGTAGAAGCAGCTCCTAGCGAGGACAGCCCCGAGCAGTTCGCGTCAGTGTGGCTCGGCCTACACTTTCGCACCGAACCAGCCCCGAGTCGCCCCGCACCAATTGCGACATTCCCGAGCCACGCACATCGAGGCCCTCACCTAGCACGGTTTCGACCCTATAAATGCATGCTTCTTTATCATTCTCGGCATTCTGTATTCAACATCCTTTTTATAAAGTCTTCCGCGCACTCTTCTTAGTACAACTCATAACACTTGGTATCAGAGCCTAAGTTCCTAGGTTCCCCGTTTTTTAGAGTGTATTATCCCTCTGGGGGGGGACAGGGAAGGATGCCGTGGTGACAGGAGTAGCGCAGTAGCCGGCCAGGAGAACGGGTAGTTGCTCCTAGCGGCCATGAAATTTACTGGCACTCCTGCTCCACTTATCCGAGGGTGGCGCTTATATCCGGGGTATGACGGTAAAGGTTGGAATGTAGACGGTCGATGTAGTCAGATGTCGGTCTTACGGTCGAAGATGAACTGGCCAAAAATGAACTCGAAGTTAAATCGGGGACTCTATTTGTCGTCATAAAATGCACCGCTGTTCCTAGAAACTCTTGTTCTTCTGGATACTGTGTATCCCCAACTTGTATTTATATTTTGTGATAAGGCGTAATATTACTGACAATCGAGTGGGCTTTACCTGAATAATGGGTGCCCGTTCGCGTTTGATAGGTCGGGTGATACGGCCAGACAAACACCAATTGACTATCCGTGTAAATAGCCGAAAGCAGATTTTATGCGCCACTTACAACGTGCCTTTGGTTTTTATGCGGGAGCTTTCACCGGGATTTATGCCCGAAAACGCTAAGCTTTACAATTAGGTGTAGCGCCGAGCCGATGACCGAGTCAGTGTCGACATTGACGGTCGACGACGTGGCGAATTTGGAGGGAGCAGCCTGACACGAAAGTCAATCGCGGCTGCTCAGGTACGTCGATTTTGATGTCGCGATCATCGTCGTACTTCGTGCTGCTGCATTCTGACAAAATCAGAATTAGTGCCGAGAAAAATGCCAAGGAAAGAACAGTGGAGCGCACTTTCTCCCCCCCCTCAAGAAAACACACCCGAAATTTTCCGCAGCTGCATCAAGATGAAAACAAACAAAACCGGGTGTTAAGTCCCATGAGAAAACCGTTGAGCGTAGAAGGCCAGGTGAAAACGCGTCGGTGTGGAAATCTATGACGAAGCCAAGTGTTAAGTGCCCCAATTTTCTTCAAGAGGGGGCCAGCTGAAATAGACCAGAAAACGCGACGTAAAATATGCGTTGCTCGAAGTGAACTTGTTTTAACTTCACATCATCAGAAGGTGTCTCATATGACTGGTCCGCCCCGAGCTGGTCCGCTGCAAAAAAACGCATGCCTGGTCCGCATTTCTGGTCCGACGGACCTACTTCGCGGACCGGCCGTGGACCAAGCACGAGCTGGTCTACTTGAGACATCGCGCGACGGGTTGTAGAATACTTGCGAAGAACAGACATGTTGGAATTGAGTTACCTCTTCTTTTTGCCCCGTAAAAATTCCCCATCCTGTTGGAGCGACAATCACGAGCGGCGAGAATTTTCGCAAACAGCTGTGTGAGCTGCTACAGTTACGGACCAGGCGCGGGCTGGTCTGGCGATCAGTTCAATGGCACCGTTGCACTGTATGCCAGTTGAAAGTTTTATCGGGGTTAATCTCGGTCCAGTCCGCTGCTGGTTCAGGCTTGGTTCTCGAGCTGGTCCGCCAGATCCGCGTCGGACCCACGTGGACCCGCACATTTGAGACACGTCCTCAAAATCAAGCGATATCCTTACGGGGTGTTGCAGTTTGCGATGCACTGCATCGGCTCGGGACGAAAGGAAGGCTCCAAGCAGGCGGGGGCCAAATTCGGGCAATGATTCGGGCAAAGAATCAAAGTTTGATGACAAGAGTTGTTTTCCAAGGTTATGAAGTTTTTGCAAGGATAATTAGAAAGATTATACACGTTTCCTGTAAAATTTTACGGCCCTTTAATTTCCTGGAGCCTTCCTAGACCCGTGCCACGAGCCGAGCCGATGCAATGCACCGCGAATTGCAACACGCCGTTAGGAGTTGTAGCTGGTCAGCATTCGACGTGGCGAATATAGGGTCGATTGTCGTGGGCGGGTCGAGTTGGGCAATTTGTCGCTCGTAGAGTTGAAATTCCCGTCCCGAAATCCTCTGGCCGTGAAATCGGGGTGTGGCGAAAACGTCGTCGATAAAAGCGATAGGTTGCGAGTCGTCATACGAGAGTTGGCGATGATCGTCGAAGCAGTAACCAAATCGAAAGTCACTCGAAAAATATTGTCGAGCGTGGACCAAGTGTCAGATGATGTCAGCATAACCGGCGGCTTTCTCCAGACTCGCCGAGCAATTTGTCGTAACGCGCCGATGACTCCAGGGCAGAGATGAAAATTTGCAGCTGTCTCTTCCCCCACCCCCCTTCACTGTTGCTGCCGCCTTCTTCAGTTCGTCGTAAGTCGTTCGTACCCCTTGAAAACTCTGTGTAGTTCTTGCGGTCTTGCTCCACGTAAATGTCGCGCGTGTTTAACCGAACGCCGAAGAAATCCCACGAATTTGTCGGCGCTTCACGCCGTAAACCGTTGAAGTCTCCGAAAATGTCGGGCGAAACATAACCCCCGTAATTCCGTAGTTGCAAGTGTAGTTCTTCTCCGAAAATCTCGGACGTACTATAGCAACCCACTCGGTCACCATCGGTTTCCGTCGATTACCTGGCCCCAGCATGTGGGTTCAATCGAGAACCGGGGACTGCCCTTGGGTTATTCCGAGATCGAATATCATGAAATCTAGTGGCATCAACGTCGTCGACCTCGTCGACAAAAACTGCTCCCGCCGATGGTGTTCAACAACAAACCTGTTTCTTGCACCGAAAAGTCACTGAAGCTACGACTGCTTCCACGCTCCCTTTATTTTTGAAGAATTTCATGAGGTGTGCGTTTAAACACCGGGGGTCCTAGGTATCCCTGCCGCTGTACTTCTTGCCAGGCAACTTCGAACAGTGCCGTTCAGGAGAACAGTGCCGACAATTCCGCTTCCCGCCGTTCACCCAGCGTCCGCTTTTGTCGGATGGGGTATAGTCGGTGTTGACCGTAAGAACTCGGACACAAGGAAGGGCAAAGTCTATCGAAGTCGGGGTAGCCTTACTTAAAAGAATCCATTCCCAACCGCTTTGCAGCCCACCGTGCCCGTCACGCCACTAAAATCCACAGCTTCTTGGTCCGAGCTTCACCGCTGCGCCGTCAACTCGTGTAGACGCCCGGGTCAGGAGAAACCAGCAAAGTGCACGAGTGTTGTCCTTGTGGCGCCCCGATTTTCACGTGCTGTTTCACCCAGCCCGCTTTTGTCGGAGTAGAACAGTACCACAACTCCACCTTTTTTGTTTTTCCTGTACAGCTGTCGAACGAGCACCAATCCAGGTGCATTTAACCAGCACAGGGTAGGCCCGTGTTCACCCCCGTTATTCAACCAAGTAAGTTGACTGCATGAGTCAGAACTAAAACTTGGTGGGGACAGAAGGTCACAGATTGTTTATACCGGCTTTTAACCTGCCCTTCACGCCGTTCAACCCCCGCTTAACCGTCGGGCAGTTTCTTCTCGCGTGTCCTGACAGCCTGTACCAACTCCTTTGTAAATGTCGGGGTAGTACGTTGAACACCGTTTTATCGTGGGTCGCTTGCAGCTGTCCCCGAAAATGACTTCTCTAGTAGGAGAAACCGCGCTCGAAACTGCTGGCCAGCTTGCAACAACTCCAGGCACGCAGCGTCGTACGAGTCGTTTCCGAGGTTACCGGCCCTGGTTTCCCTCGTCGCCTGCGTCCCACTTATTCTTAAGTGCGATATGGCCACACGCACTCTTGCAAAATCTTCGATGACGCGCCCGCCATGCAGTAAAAGCCGCTGCACATCAAGTCGGGCGGTGTGAGAGTACGACGGCTTATGCTAGCTTTGCTAGCTTGCCTGGACTTTATTATGCATTATCTAGCTTAGCATTATTTTGCTTTGCTTGCTTTTGCTTGATTTCCTAGGTTCGTTGCTTTTACTATAGTTATTATAGTTATAGGCACCGAACCAGGTTACGTGTACCGAACTCAAGCTTATTCGGTTTCCACCGAATTGCTTTCTACCGAGTTCGGGAAGGTTCTGTTCGGGACGCTTCGCGACCCTCGGAACATTCGCGTAACACCTGGGTTACCTGCCTTGTGTCGAGCCTATATATAGCCTCGCCTTGTACCCAGGTGAAACATTCAATTCACATTCTCTTTTCTGAGCTCGATCCTAGATCCTCACACTTGGTAATCAGAGCCCGTTTACACGCGAAAGTTTTTCGACCGCTAAAAACCAGTCTTCAAAAAACCGCGGGGGCGACGCAGTTAAACACCGATTTCGGGTACGTAAAACCGGTTCCGTGGTTTTTGCTCCCCCTTGTTTCTGTTTTTCGGACGCGCAATGTCAGGCATGGAGGGCCAATGTGACAACTATGCGACCACGAGCGACATCGCGAGCCTCCGCACCGACATGGAGCAGACGCAGGCGGCGCTACGACGACTCGAGGCCCTTCTGACACACCAATCACAAATTGCCACCGCAGCAGCAGCGAACGCAGCAGCGAACGTAGCAGCGACAACACCAGCAGCAGTGGCGACACCGACATTTCACGGACCGATGGCACCACTGTCGCCGAACCTCGAAGCAGCACGACCGAGGCTCCCTGAGGCGTTCGATCCAAGCGCGAAGGGATCCGACGTCCGGCGATTCGTGGCCACCCTCGAAATTTACTTCGAGGCCATTGGCTGTTCGACCCCGACACACGACGCAGCAAGAATTCGGCTCGCAGCGACACTGTTACGTGGACCGGCACTCGAGTGGATTTATTACACTGACGTGGCCCGCGGGGAGAAATCGTGGGCGCATTTTTGGGCAGATTTAATTGAACGTTTTGAACCGATTAATACGACCTACTTGGCACGGCAGCAGATACACCGACACAAGCAATACAGTAGTGTAGCACAGTACACGCAGCAGATGGAGCTACTGTTCAACCGCATCACCGACCTGACCGAAGGCGAAAAAATCCAGGCGTACACAGAAGGGTTAAATGTGGAGATTCGGCGGCAGGTGATTGCGGCGAATTACAACAGCTATCGCGACATCGTGCGTGCTGCCGAGCGATACGATGCGCTGACTCGAGGTCAACCCGAAACACGACGTTTCGCTGAACCGTACATTCGGCACGGAGCGATCGGCACCCCCCACGTTCGCCGAACCGATGGATATCGACAAATACGACGCGAAGCAGCAGCCGACGAAATGCGAATTTTGCAACGCAGCAGGGCATCAGATTTTGTCGTGCTACAAAATGAAGAAGGCACGTGCGGCACTGCAGGGCGGTAACAGTGGAGCACCCCCGAAGTAAAAAAAGGGCAATCGCCAGTGTCAGAATGTTATTATTGTCTAGCCTGTAGTGGGGTGCTCTATAGCGAGTACAACCCAGTTAGGGTTTGCTATATGTACCCCAACTGCTGCTAGTGAAACCCCCTCTTTTGCCTTCATTCTCTCTTGCCTAGCTAGGTCAACCCTAGCTATGGCTCCTCAGTATACCCACTATCTCGATATGGCATCAGAGCCGTTACGTCCTTGGCCTGTGGGCTCACCACCTCGTTGCTTCCGCTGCAACTTCCGCTGCTACTCTATGTGCCGCACGCCCCGTGGCGTGCGGCAGTTTTTTCTTCCCGCCGTGCGCCCCGAGGCGCGCGGCGGTTTTCTGCCCGCCGTGCGCCCCGTGGCGCGCGGCGGTTCTCTGCCCGCTGTGCGCCCCGAGGCGCGCGGCGGGCTTCTGCCCCGTCACTCGACGCGTCGCCCCCGGGAGGCGTTGCGACGGGCGACGGGGACCCGCGCGTCGCCCCCCGTCGCCCGTCGTGGCCTGCGCGCGGCCCGTACGGGCTGCGCCAGGCCCGCGCGCGGCCCGTACGGGAAGCGCCAGGCCCGCGCGCGGCTCGGGCCGCCTGCGCGCGGTTCGGGCGGCTATACCAGGCCCGTGGGCGGCCCGTTCCTCGCTGCTCCTGCCCTCTCCACTGTCCCCCGTGCTTCTACCGGCGCCCCACCCCTCCTACAGCCCGTTCTCCTGAATTAGGGTTTGGGGGTGAAGAGTGTGGGGGTGGCGGCTATGGGGGTGTCGGTTGTGAGTTCCTCCCCCTGCTCCTCCTCCTCCCTCGTCTCCCTCTGCTACAGCTGCCGCTGAGGGGGGTGGTGTGTGGGAGCCGAGGGTTTAGGGTTTAAGGGGGGTGCCGTGGAAGTGGAGCTAGGGTGTCAGCAGGGGGTGTGTGAGAGGGGCGTGGGACGGTCGGGGGAGGTTGCGTGGAGGTAGCCGTCGTGACGCCAGCAGCGCCAGTAGTCCGGATGCCCTCGCGCGTTTCGGTAGCCCAGCGAGCCTGCTTCGCCAGTCGCCTGTGGGTCCGTTGCTCCTGTGTGTGCTCGTCGTAGCCGCGGAGCCAGATACTCCCGTAGTCCGGTGCCCTCGTGCGCTCGGTAGCCACTGTGCGCGCCGCTCCTGTTGCCCGTGTGTCTGCAGCTTCAGTCGGCGCCTTTCATCTTCTCGCCCTCACAGTTTCTCCTCCTCCTCACTTGCCCTCTATGATCACCTCTAGCTTTGCTTATAATTGTGAACTATTGCTATGCCTGCTCATTGTACTGATTACACCCCACTTTGGCTATGGGGGTGTGTCAGAATGTTATTATTGTCTAGCCTGTAGTGGGGTGCTCTATAGCGAGTACAACCCAGTTAGGGTTTGCTATATGTATCCCAACTGTTGCTAGTGAAACCCCCTCTTTTGCCTTCATTCTCTCTTGCCTAGCTAGGTCAACCCTAGCTATGGCTCCTCAGTATACCCACTATCTCGATAGCCAGTAGCCGCGGATCGGCGTGGCGATCGCGTAAAGATCCAAAAAATGAGAAAAAGGCGACGACGTGGCGACTTCGGAGCGGGTGAAAAAAGGAGAAAATGATGGCGCGAATATAAAACGTCACGACCGGCCGGCATCAGGGGAAATCGCCGAGGCAAATGGAGGCTCCGCGAAAAAAGACTCTGCACCGACCGGGAAACTCCAGCCGAACACCCACGAAAGTAAGAATTCGTTAAAAGTATCCTATAAAGATACTCTAACGAAAAACATTGCTTCTCGTGGTTTTCAAGCCTTTGAAAAATTCAGGGGAGATTTAGATGTCAGAAAACTAGGCAGAAAACGAGAAACAGGAAAGAGGGATTTCACTAGCAGGCAGTTGAGTACATATAGCAAACCCTAATTTGGGCTATACTCGCTATAGAGTACCCCACTGCAGGCTAGACAAACATCACATTCTGACACACCCCCATAGTCAAAGTGGGGTATAATCAGCACAGCAAGCAGGCAGAGCAGTAGGTTCACAAATACAAGCAAAGCTAGAGGCTATCACAGAGGGCAAGTGAGGAGGAGGAGAAACTGCGGGGGCAAGAAGATGGGAGGCGACGGCTGAAGCTGCAGACACACGGGCAACAGGAGTGCGCAGCACTGTCGCTACCAGGCTAAACCCGGACTACACGGCGACACGGAGTGCTCACACTGTGGCTACCGGGCGCAGAGCCCCGGACTACTCAGGCCACAGGGGGTCGTGGCTCTCTGGACTACCAGGAGTGCTCACACTGTCGCTACCAGGCGCAGAGCCCCGGACTACTCAGGCCACAGGGGGTCGTGGCTCTCTGGACTTCAGGCGCTGCGGACGACAAGACGACTGCCTCCACTCAACTTCCTCCAGCTGTCCCACACCCCTTTCACACACTCCCTGTTGAACCTCTAGCACCGCTCACACGCCACCCCCCTCGTACCACTCCGACGGCTCCAACACATCCACCCCCCTCAGCGGCAGCTGCAGCAGTGGGAGACGGAGGAGGAGGAGGAGCAGGGGACGGCTCACACACCCGGCACCCCCATACTCGCCACCCCCAAACCCTAACACAGGAGCGCGGGCAGCAGCGGGGGTGGGGCGCGGTCAGAAGCTCGGGGGACGGCGTGCGGCACTGGGGCAGACTGTACGGGCCGCGCACGGGCCTGGCGCAGGCCGGACGAACCGCGCGCGGGCTGCCTGGGCCGCGCGCGGGTTTTGCGCAGCCCGTACGGGTCGCACGCGGGCCTGGCGCAGCCCGTACGGGCCGCGCGCGGGGCCCAGGGGCGCTTCGACGGGCAACGGGGGGCGCTTCGACGGTTGACGGGGGGCGACGCGCGGGTCGACGGGGTAGGAAACCGTCGCGCGCCTCGGGATGCACGGCGGGCAGAAAACCGCCGCGCGATTCGTGCGTGCGGCGAGCAAAAAACCGCCATGCGCCCCGAGCGCGTGGCGGGAAGAAAAAACGTCGCGCGCCACGGGGCGCGCGACAGACAGGACAGCAGCGGAAGCTAACGGTGGGCCCACAGGCCAGGAGCGTAACCGCTCTGATAGCATGTCAGAAAACTAGGCAGAAAACGAGAAACAGGAAAGAGGGTTTTCACTAGCAGGCAGTTGAGTACATATAGCAAACCCTAATTTGGGCTGTACTCGCTATAGAGTACCCCACTGCAGGCTAGACAAACATCACATTCTGACATTAGAGGCCAAGAAAAAGCCTTTAGAAATTATTCAGGTACCTGAGAAGTTGGGCAAAGTACTACGGAGCGTAGAAAAGGGTCGTGCGTTCCGTGGAGTTAATATTCTCTCCCCGCAGCGTAGTGTTAAGGCTCCCCGTTGCCCACAGGTGAAGCCTACACAGCTGCAAAGGCTTAGAGGAGACATCCAGGCTCAGGAGAAATTATACAGGCTTCGGAAAAATCCTCCTACCCCCCAGGTGAAGTTGGAAAGTTCTGAGTCAGGTATAAGAAATAAGGAAGGTATTCATTTTGATGTACCCTATGATCCTATTAATGAGACCCTCTTTGGCTACTCAGCGCAGCAGAAACCACTACTCCTCGAGGTGTTATGTAATGGGCGATTCCTCCGGGCACTGGTGGACAGCGGTGCATCTCACTCGGTGTGTGACCGCGGAACATTGGAGAAAATTGGAGAGAAGGCGGAGGAGACCCAATTCGCAGCAACAATGGTGGACGGTACGAAGCTTCCCATCCACGGCGAAGCATCACTGCAGCTGCATATAGGTGCGTTGAGGTGGAAGCCGAAGCTGTCAAACATTATACATGTTATATTTGTGTAGGCTATAGTGGGGTAGCCTATAGGGGGTCACAACATTAGGGTTTCATATTTGTACTCACAATCCTTTCTAGTTCACCATTCCAGTCCGTTATCACTGACATGGTTTCAGAGCAGGTCCGTTGCTAGGACTGTTCTTAGGGCCCACCTACCTACCTACCTACCTACTGTGCGCCTCGTGCGCCTGCGCGTCCTAGAGCGCTCCTTACCTACCTACCACGCGCACGCAGCTCGCTAGCCGCCCGCGCGTGGCTTTCCTTTTTTTTTTACCGCGCGCGCCGTACTAGCCGCTCGCGCGCGGCCGTTTTCACGCGTGCGCCCCGCCAGCTGCCCGCGCGCGCTTTATTTTCTTCGCGCGCGGCCCGTCGCCTGCTCGCGCACGCCCCGCAGGCCCGCAGCTCGCCGTCGCAGAGGCCGCACGCCCGCTGCCCGCAGCCGCCCGTGCGCCGCTGCCACTGCCGCACGTGCGCATACGCAGCTGCCGCCCGTGCGCTGCTTCCGCTGCTGCTTGCGCACCGCCGCCTCCCGCCGTCGCCGCACGAGCGCCACCGCTGCTCCTACGCTGCCGCTGCCCGTGCGCCGCCGCTGCCCGTGCGCCGCTGCCGCTCGTGCGCCGCTGCTGCTGCCGCCCGTGCACATACGCCGCTGCTGCCCGAGTGCTGCTGCCGCTGCTACTTGTGCACCGCTCGCAGCCGCTGCCGCCCGTGCGCTTCTGTAGCCGCCGCCCGCGAGGCGCTCGCTCCCACTGTTTTTTCTACCTACCGCGCACACTGCTGCCACTGCAACTGCCACCAGTGCGCCGTTGCAGCTCCTGCTGCCACGCTCCCTACTACTGCCGCTCGTGTGCCACTACGGACAGTCGACCCCGCCCGCGCCTTACCTAGCGGCCCCGCCGGCCCCGTTGACCCTACGCACACCTTTCCAGCGGCCTAGTTCCTACTCCTACTACTGTCACTATGGCTAGTCCTCCCGTTCTAGTTTTCGATGCCGAGGGCCGTCCGGTGAAGTTCGAAACCTGGCTAGATGACCTGCACCTGTTCCTACAGCTCACTGCCAAGGAAGACATCTCGCTGTACGACCACGCCCTAGGCCATGCTACTGCCCCTGACACGTCTGCTGACAGCACTCTACGCTCTCAGTGGCAGACTCGTGATGCGCACGCTCGCTTCGCTATTCGCAACTCCCTGCCGCTAGACGAGCGCGAGCACTTCGGCCAGTGCAAGACTGCTAAGGACCTCTACACCGCTGTAGTTGCCCGTTACTCCTCACCCGCTTCTGCTACGCTAGGCCGCCTCACTCTCCCCTACCTGTTCCCCGACCTAGCCTCCTTTCACACTGTCGCAGACCTCATCACCCACCTTAAGACTAGTGAGGCCCGCTTTCGCGCTGCTATGCCTGCCGAGTTTCTCACTAGCAACCCCCCCCCGCTCTGGATCACTCTCTACCACATCGTCACCCGCCTCCCTGACTCTCTGCGCGCAGTCAGGGACCACTTCCTCTCTCGCTCCCCCACTGAGCTCACTGTTGCCCTCCTCGAGAAGGAACTGCTTGCAGCTGAGGCGAGCATCGTCGCTGTAGGCACCTCTCGTGGCGACCCCCGCACCCCGTTCTTCGAGGGGTGTTCCCCTTCCCCCCTCCTCCCCTCTGTCGCCTCTGCTGCTGCTGTCGACCTCCTTGGTGCTGAGAAGGTCGGGACCGCGTCTGCTTCGAGCGGGCGCCGCAGGAGCAAGGGAGGCAGGGGTGGGGGTGGTGGCGGAGGAGGTGGGGGTGGAGGCGGTGGGAGTGGAGGCGCGACTGGGGAGGCTAGTGGCGGCAGTGGGGGAGGAGACAGCAGCGGCGGGAGCGGTGGCAGGGGCGGAGGCGGCAGCGGAGGTGGAGGTGGTCGTGGCGGCGGCAGGGGTGGAGGTGGCCGAGGCGGTGGTGGTGGCGGTGGTGGTCGTGGAGGCACTGGCGGAGGCCAGAGTCAGCAGCCCGCCCCGACGCTTCAGGCCGCCCGTGAGTGGTATGCGCAGCGTAGCTCTACCTGCACGTACGTCATTCGCACAGGTGACCGCAGCGGCCAGCAGTGTGGGAGGCCGCACCCCACGCAGCGCTGCTTCGCGCGCCTTAACGACGCGTGGCGCACCCAGTTTCCTGATGCCACTGAGCTGCCGCGCTGGGCTGATCTGGAAAAGAGGGGTGTCGATATTTGGGCTCTAGACTTTGATGCTATTCTCACTGCCATGTATGCCATGTCTATTAGTGGAGAGGGTGCTCAGTACTTGCGTGTTCCGCCCGACCCGGGCATTCAGGCCAGTCCGGCTGCCGCTCTAGGTGCTAGTGCGTCTGCTCCCACAGGTCCTGGTGAGGCTGCTGCCCTAGGTGCTAGTGCGTCCGTGCCCCCTGGTACTGAGTCGACTGCAGCACTGCACACCTTCACACTGGACTCAGGTGCCTCTCGCTCTTTCTTTCGTGACCGCACTGTCCTTGAGCCACTCGCTCGGCCAGTTGCTGTCTCCCTTGCTGACCCCTCTGGGGGTCCGGTCATTGCGACCTCCTCCACTGTTCTTCCTTGTCCTGCGGTCCCGTCCGGCACACTTTCAGGTCTCTACCTCCCCTCGTTCTCTACGAACTTGGTGGCGGGTTGTGCGCTCCAGGACTCGGGTGTTCACCAGTTCACTCCTGCCTACGAGCGCGTGACACACTGCACGTGTGCTCGGACGGGTCGCCACCTGGCTACTTTCACTCGAGAGCCGGGGTCGGACCTGTACACACTGACCACTGAGTCCCCTCAGGTAGCTGCGTCTGCGTCTACGTCTGCGTCTGCGTCAGGTCAGCTGTCCGCCCCCTGCTCGTGTCGCTCTCTGGCGCATGAGACTGTCCTTTGGCACCACCGCCTTGGTCACCCGTCTGTGCAGCGCCTTCGGGCCATGCACAAACGGGACCTTGTTGCTGGTCTTCCCAGGGTGCTCCCTCCCCTTCCCGACTCGCCTGCTCCTCCCTGTATTCCCTGTGTCGAGGGGCGGCAGCGCGCCGCTCCTCACTCCTCCTCCTTTCCCCCGACGACTGCTCCCTTGCAGACGCTCCACTTGGACGTGTGGGGCCCAGCCCGCGTCCGTGGACAGGGTCAGGAGCGGTACTTCCTGCTAGTTGTTGACGACTTCTCGCGCTACACCACGGTCTTCCCCTTGCGAGCCAAGGGTGACGTCCCTGATGTCTTGATCCCTTGGATCCGCAGATCTCGTCTCCAGCTCACCAGGCGTTTCCGCTCCGACTTTCCTGTCCTGCGTCTGCACTCTGACAGAGGTGGGGAGTTTTCCTCTCGCCTCGTGGAGGCCTTCTGTCAGCAGGAGGGCATTGAGCAGTCGTTCACGCTTCCGGACTCTCCACAGCAGAATGGGGTTGCTGAGCGCCGCATTGGTCTAGTCATGGAGGTCGCTCGTACCTCCTTGAGTCATGCGGCTGCCCCCCATTTTCTGTGGCCGTTTGCGGTCCGATACGCTGCGCATCAGCTCAACCTCTGGCCCCGTGTCTCCTTGCCTGAGACTTCTCCGACACTGCGTTGGACGGGAGAGGCTGGCGATGCGTCGCGTTTTTGGGTCTGGGGATCCCGAGCTTTTGTCCGCGACACGTCCGCGGACAAGCTCTCCCGTCGCGCTGTCCCCTGCGTCTTCCTTGGCTTTGTCCCGGACGCCCCTGGTTGGCAGTTCTACCACCCCACCTCGCGTCGTGTCCTGGCCTCTCAGGACGTCACTTTTGACGAGTCCGTCCCCTACTACCGCCTCTTCCCCTACCGCACTGCCCCGCTCCCCCCCCCGCCTCTCTTCCTCGCTCCAGGTGCTGAGGTACCAGACCCCCTCCCCCCTCAGGGTGCCGCTCCCTCAGGTGTGTCCCAGGTAGACCCGGGTGAGCCTGTCGAGGTAGCTGTTGACTCTCGTCCTGCTCGGGGTACTGAGCCTGGGGGTGCTGCGTCTGGGGGTGCTGAGCCTGGGGGTGCTGCGTCTGGGGGTGCTGAGCCTGGGAGTGCTGAGTCTGGGGGTGCGGAGCCTGGGGGTGTTGAGCCTGGAGGTGCTGAGTCTGGGGGTACTGAGTCTGGGGGTGCTGAGACTGAGCGTGCTACACCTGGAGGAGCCCTCTCCTCCCAGCAGCTGCAGGAGAGGTACCTCGAGTACTGCCGCCTCCGGAGAGGTACTACTGGAGCTCGTCCCGGTACTTCCCCTCCTACCCAGGAGCTCCCCCCCATTCAGCAGATCCGAGAGTGGTACACACGGCGCTGCAGTCTTCGGAGTGGTGCTCCGGGTGCTGCGGACCCTGGGGGTGGCACTACTGCTGGTGCTGAGGACCCGGGCGTTGGAGCTGCTGCTGGTGCTGAGGACTTGGGCGTTGGAGCTGCTCCTGGTGCTGAGGACCCGGGCGCTGGAGCTGCTGCTGGTACTGAGGACCCGGGCGGTGGAGCTGCTGCTGGTGCTGAGGACTCGGACGTTGGAGCTACTGCTGGAGTTGAGGACCCGAGCGGTGGTGCTGCTGCTGGTGCTGAGGACCCGGCCGGTGGAGCTGCTGCTGGTGCTGAGGACCCGGACGTTGGAGCTGCTGCTGGTGCTGCGGACCCTGCCGCTGGTGTCTCTGCTGGTTCTGGAGATGCTGCGCGGCCGGGCCCGTACTTCGTCCCACTTCTTCAGCAGGTTCTTGGTCAGGCTCCTCCTCCTTGTCCTCCTCCCTCCGTAGAGTGTCCTCCGCCTGTCCAGCCGCAGTCACAGTTACCGCCTGACTCGCCTCTCCCTGCTCCCTCTCCTTACGCTGGTCCCACAGGAGGTCTTACAGAGCGTCGTGAGCCTGAGTCTCGTCCTGCGTCGCCTGTTCGTACTGCGTGCACTGGTCGTCGTGTCCCACGCCAGCGTCCTCCTCCTGTCCCTGGCACTCATTACATGACTCTGCGTCGCTCTACTGCTCCTCAGCGTGTCCCTCTGCCGTCTCCTCCTGCGTCCTCTCTACCTACTCTTCCTGACCCGGAGTCTGACTCCCGTCGTGCTGCCAGTCCCACTGTCACCCGTCTCCTCGCTACTGTTGTCACTGACCCTACCTTTGAGTCCTCTGCTGCGTCTGCTCTGGTCGCTGAGTTGATAGACTTTGCTGCCCGGTGTCGTCTAGACTACGCCACTAGCCTTGTTGCTGAGTCTGAGTCTGAGTCTGTCTGTCCTCCGTCCGTCGGGGGTGAGTGTGCTCTTGGCACGGACGTCCTTGAGGACAGACAGGAGGAGTTCCAGTGCTTTGCTGCTGCTTTACCCCACCTCGTGTCCATGCTAGTTGCCCCTGAGGGAGACCCGGATGCACCAGACATCCCGACCCCGCGCACTTACGCTGAGGCGATGGCGGGTCCCTACTCCTCTCAGTGGCAGACAGCCATGGACGCAGAGATGGCTTCCTGGAAGTCCACACGCACCTACGTCGACGAGGTTCCCCCACCTGGGGCGAACATCGTCAGTGGCATGTGGATTTTCAGGGTGAAGCGGCCACCGGGTTCTCCTCCTGTCTTCAAGGCGCGCTACGTGGCTCGAGGCTTCAGTCAGCGAGAGGGAGTTGACTTCTTCCAGACCTTCTCCCCCACCCCGAAGATGACCACTCTTCGGGTGCTGCTGCACATAGCCGCTCAGCGCGACTACGAGCTTCACTCACTTGACTTCAGCACTGCTTTCTTGCAGGGCAGCCTGCACGAGGAGATCTGGCTGCGCCGCCCACCTGGCTTCACTGGGTCGGTTCCTCCTGGTACCCAGTGGAGGCTCCAGCGGCCGGTCTACGGTCTCCGCCAGGCACCGCGTGAGTGGCACGACACACTGAGGACGACACTTGCGGCTCTTGGGTTCGCTCCCTCTACTGCTGACCCGTCACTGTTTCTATGCACAGACACCTCGCTGCCGCCGTTCTACATCCTCGTGTACGTCGACGACTTGGTCTTTGCCACTGCTGACACCGCGGCACTCGCCCACGTGAAGTCGGAGCTGCAGAGGAGACACACGTGCACAGACCTGGGGGAACTGACGAGCTATCTTGGCTTGCGGATCACCCGGGACAGAGCACGACGCACCATCACCTTGACTCAGTCACACATGGTGCAGCAGATCCTTCAGCGCTTCCGCTTCACGTACTCCTCGCCTCAGTCCACTCCTCTGCCTACCGGTCACTCGCTCTCAGCTCTGCCTTCGGATGAGTCCGTAGAGCCGAGTGGCCCGTATCCAGAGCTTGTGGGCTGCCTCATGTACCTGATGACCTGCACTCGACCTGACCTTGCATACCCTCTTAGCATCCTTGCACGCTATGTCGCTCCTGGCCGTCACAGGAAGGAGCACATGGATACCGCTAAGAGGGTGTTGCGCTACTTGTGCAGTACGTCGGGCATGGGACTAGTGCTTGGAGGGCGAGACCGAGTTGTACTTACTGGACACTCAGACGCTTCTTGGGCGGACGACCAGGCTACTCAGCGGTCATCTCAGGGTTACACCTTCAGCCTTGGCTCCGGCTCAGTTTCTTGGCGTTCTACACGCTCTTCTTCTGTTCTCAGCTCCAGTTATGAGGCTGAGATCTACGCCACAGCCATGGCTGCCCAGGAGCTACGCTGGCTGACCTACCTGCTGACCGACTTGGGCGAGCGGCCTCGTTCTCCTCCAGTGCTGTACGTCGACAACCAGGCTGCCATTGCCTTGTGTGAGGAGCACAGACTGGAGCACAGAACGAAGCACATCGCCCTGCGGTACTTCCTTGCTCGAGAGCTGCAGCAGCGTGGTCAGCTTTGTCTGCGTTACGTGGCCACTGAGGCCAACCTTGCTGATGTGTTCACCAAGGCGCTTCCGCCTTGTGACCATCAGCGTTTCTGTACTCTTCTAGGCCTTGTGCCTGCTGGTCCTCACTTGCTTACCTCTTGACTCTCCTTGTACTGTGATCTTTATATATATACCTGCATATTTACACTTGCTAGGTTGCTATCACTGTATCTCTTGTTATATTATAAACTTGCATGTGAACTGGTCTTGTGACCACTTGCTTGTGCTCGGAATTTGTGTGGTATCCTTGAGATCCACCCTGAGCTTGTTTTGCTTTGCTTTGACTGGTCTTGTGACCCTTTGCTCTCCCCCACTTTGCCTATGGGGGTGTGTCAAACATTATACATGTTATATTTGTGTAGGCTATAGTGGGGTAGCCTATAGGGGGTCACAACATTAGGGTTTCATATTTGTACTCACAATCCTTTCTAGTCCACCATTCCATTTCGTTATCACTGACAGAAGCTACCAGTCACCAACATCAAAGGGTTAGATTTTATCTTGGGGCGAGATTTCTTGAAGCGGTTCAACCCCGAGATCGAGTGGGTCAACGGCAAGGTGTGCATCTACAACCACGGGAAGCGGATAGCATTGCGAACCTGGACCGATACAGAAGACATTCTTGAAACCACACTGGAACGATTCGAACGGACGGTGAATGAGAGTAACACGGGTTACTTAGCACTGGTCATGGCAGCAGCAGAGGAGGAGAAGCCGAGTTCGGAGCTACCTGCAGCAGTGAAGGAGGTCTTGGAGCAGTACAAGGATATAATGCCCGACGACCTACCCGCAGGCGTACCTCCACCTCGCACCCACGAGCACGAGATCGTGGAGGAACCAGGTGCGAAACCCGTCTCACGTGCACCATACCGACTAAGTCCGACCGAACTGACAGACATGAAGAAACAGATAGAGTATCTACTAGACAGACAACTGATCCGCCCATCCACCTCTCCCTACGGTGCACCAGTTCTCTTCACACCAAAATTAGACGGCAGTCTACGGATGTGCATCGACTACCGCGCACTGAACAAACAGACAGTCAAAAACAAATACCCCATACCGCGCATAGACGACTTACTGGACCAACTGCGTGGTGCAACAGTCTTTTCGAAGCTGGACCTACGGTCGGGTTACTGGCAGATCAAGATGGCGGACAACTCGATCCACAAAACGGCGTTCCGTACGAGATACGGCTCCTACGAATACTTGGTGATGCCGTTCGGACTCTACAACGCACCAGCGATGTTCCAGGCGGAGATGAACCACATCCTACGACCCCTGCTGGACGAGTGCGTAGTAGTGTACCTGGACGACATTCTCATCTACTACAAGAGCATGAAAGAGCACGTGGAGCATCTGCGGAAGGTGTTCGAGATCCTGCGGAAAAACAAGTTCTACGTGAAGCTGTCAAAGAGCGACTTCGCACTGGAGAAGGTGCAGTTTCTCGGGCACATGGTGAGTGCAGAGGGCGTACACGTGGACCCGCGGAAGATCGAAGCCGTTAAGAAGTGGAAAGTCCCGGAGAACGTGAAGGAGTTGCAGCAGTTCCTAGGCTTCGCCAACTACTACAACAGGTTCGTGCCGCGGTACGTTAAGATAGCAGCGCCACTGACCGACCTACTGAAAAAGGATACGCCCTTCAAATGAAATACTCCTCATCACAGGCCATGGAACAGCTACAGACAGCACTGACCACAGCGCCAGTACTCATCCTACCGGACCCAGACAAGGACTACGTAGTTGAAGCAGACGCTAGTGACCAAGCAGTCGGAGCAGTACTGATGCAGGACCACGAGACACGGATTACAGCCTATCACTTACCTCAGTAAGAAGCTACACGGAGCAGAACTAAACTACCCCATTCACGACAAGGAAGCCTTAGCCATAGTCGTAGCCTTCAAGGCGTGGAGGTGTTACCTAGAGGGAGCCAAGACCACAGTTTACACTGACCACTGCAGTCTCAAATACCTGAAGTCGCAGCCGACGCTTTCACGACGACAGGTGCGGTGGGTGGATTTCTTGGAGACCCACTTCCACTACGACATCGTCTACAAACCCGGGCTACACAACAAAGCAGACGCGTTGAGCCGCCCAGGTCATGTAGCAGGCATCCAGCTCGATGGGATGAACCCTCTGCTCAAGGGTCTATTCCAGCATGGGTACTCCGTGGACGCAGAGATAGCAACGGCAGAGAAACAGAAGCTATTACAGTGGGAGAAAGACTTAGCGGTAAGGAAGGGTTCAGGAAAGATTTGGGTACCGAATTACGCCCCGCTACGGAAAGTCCTGTTAGAGAAGTTTCATGACGTACCATACGCGGGACATTTCGGGAGCAACAAGACGTTAGCGGGAATAGCGAAGTATTACTACTGGCCTCGGATGGCAGCAGGCATGCAACAGTTTGTCACCTCTTGCGACACGTGCCAGCGGATGAAGAGTAGCAAGCAGAAAAAAGCAGGGTTACTTCAGCCTCTACCCGTACTGGAGCAGCCATGGCAGGTCGTTAGTTTAGACTTCATCATGGGACTTCCTTCGATCTCTCGAGGGCACGATTCCATCCTCGTAGTGATCGATAAGTTCTCTAAAATGGGTCACTTCCTCCTGACCAACGCCACAGCTACAGCTGAAGCAACTGCTCGACTCTTCTTCGACCGCATCATCACCATCCACGGCATCCCCGCTACACTCATCTCAGACAGAGGTCCCAAATTCACAAGTAAGTTCTGGAAGGAGCTTATGGGTCTGTTGGGGACTATGCTTGCGATGTCTTCGGCATACCAATCCCCAGACTGACAGACAGACAGAGCGACTCAATCAGGTGGTTGAACAGTTACTGTGCACAGCTTGCAAAGACGATATCAGCCACTGGGACACACAGTTACCGACCCTAGAGTTCGCTTGCAACAACGCCTCGGATGCGGCCACAGGAAAAACTCATTTCTTCCTGTGTTACGGACGGGAACCACTCACACCACAGCAGCCAACCACACCAGCACACGTCCAAGCCGCACACGACTTCGTCACCACCATGCAGCAGCTATGGGAGAAGACTCAGCGACGTCTCACCACGATGCAGAACTCCCAGAAGCAGTATGCTGATCGCCAACGACGAGATCACTCAGTAGCAGTCGGAGATCAGGTGCTTTTTGACACGCGCAACTTGAACTTGTCTCACCTACCATCCAAACTCCGGCCTCGCTTCTGTGGTCCTTTTCTCGTGGAGGCACAGGTGACACCAGTTACATTCCGCTTGCGCTTACCAGATACGTGGAAGCTTCACAACGCTTTCCATGTTCAGCTACTGAAGCCCTACAGGGACCCCAACCAACAGTTCCAGTGACGAAAACTACCGCCACCACCACCTGTACTCATCCAAAATGAACCAGAGTACGAGATCGAGCGTGTTCTCACTCATCGGCGCCGCGGCGGCAAGACCCTCGAGTTCCTGATACGCTGGAAGGGATATGATCCCACTGAGGACAGTTGGGTTCCGGAAGCCGATATGGGCAACGCACGCCGTGCTCTCAATGACTATCTTGTCAAGCAGGGTGTATCTCACGCCACCCAGCTTTGAGGGGGGGACGTGTGAGAGTACGACGGCTTATGCTGGCTTTGCTAGCTTGCCTGGACTTTATTATGCATTATCTAGCTTAGCATTATTTTGCTTTGCTTGCTTTTGCTTGATTTCCTAGGTTCGTTGCTTTTACTATAGTTATTATAGAACTATAGGCACCAAACCAAATTACGTGTACCAAACTCAAGCTTATTCGTTCTCCACCGAATTGCTTTCTACCGAGTTCGGGAAGGTTCTGTTCGGGACGCTTCGCGACCCTCGGAACATTCGCGTAACACCTGGGTTACCTGCCTTGTGTCGAGCCTATATATAGCCTCGCCTTGTACCCAGGTGAATCATTCAATTTACATTCTCTTTTCTGAGCTCGATCCTAGATCCTCACAGGCGGGACTGCAATTAACCCCCGCTAAGTCGGGCAGTCTAGTGTCATCTCTCCTTGCCACCGAAAGTTTCGGGCGCAAAATTCCATTTGCGCCTGGCAAGTTCCCCCAGCTGACTGTTCTTCAACAGTTGTCCGAAATTGTCGCCCGCAGTAACGCAGGTCCGTTGTCGCCAGCTACCAAAACACATTCCGCGAGTCATGCGCGCAAAATGACAACGAGCCACCGTCGTATCTTGCCGCATCCGACGAGCTCCGAAATTGTCACGCAGCTGTTGACCCAGGTCCGACCGCGTCAACTACCACTCAACGTGACTGTCGAAGAGAAAAGGCCCCGCCCTCGCTTGGGCGAAATCGACCAGGCATTTCGTAACAGAACGGTGTTTGTTTCGTGGTCATCGGGGACTTCGGGGACTTGTATCTGTGTGCGACGAGTCGTTTGTCGACGAGATTAATTGGTCGAGGTAGAAGTGTCTCCTCTGCTCGATCAGAGTCTTCGTCTAGGAGGAGCTCGTCGACGGGAGTAAAACGATGTCGAAGACGAGCCTTTCTGATAGATGGAATTGGCAGAATTGGTGTTTCGACACTGGTCGACAGAATTTAGTTCGACGAGTGTTTCGTCGAGCAGAGCGATTCTGGTCGACCAGAATTACTTAGTTCCGAAATTCGCAATATGCGCGAATTTCACCCAATCACGAATCAGCAAATTTCGACCAATCAGGTAATTTCGGAAATTGTACTCCCCAGGAGAATTCGATTGAGCAAGGAAACTGAACCTGAAACACGTTTTTACTAACAGTAAAAACGTGCACAACTATGAACGTTGTAAACCTGAGCAACTACAAACTCAGGTGAAATCTGCATGTGTTTGTCGTTTCACCTGCCGTTGCTGACTCGACAGATTCAGGTGCTTGTCGAGGAACGTTTCTACAGGGTTCGTTGTCTTTGCTATTTGGTTCTCCTTGCTTGTACCATAATCTTGTTCTATCAACTTTTCTTAGTAAAACTATGCTTGAGTTCTCCTCAGGCATTTTCAACACTCTGCAAGAATCACTGCCAGAACTCTGACCGTGCGTCCCACGCAATTCAGCTCTCCCGTAGAATAGTATTCTCCGCATGGTGCGGTGAGCGTGGAACGGCCCCGTGTTAGAACCTTCAAATTAGCCGACTTCTGTGTTCATTACCTAAGTTGTAGGCCGGCAGCCATCTAGACCGCCATGGATGACCAGGAGGTCGCAACAGGAGTAGACGATACTCTGCACGCGCGGTTAGATGGTGTTCGGGCACGCCACAAGGCTGGCGTGTACGGCGAGGCGGACTTGGAGATTTTGCACCTTGGAACTCGTGTGCAGTGGGCGCGTCAGCATCCCCCTCCCCGTGCAGAAGCGGACGGTGCGTCCGCCTCTCCCCGACCCATGCACAACGAAGGCGACGGCGGCAACGTGGTTGGCGGTGGAAGCACGAGGGTTCGCGGAGTGATTCGGCCCGCCGAAGTCAGCATTGGCGGAGTGCAGGCGCAAGTTCTTCGGTCGTCTGCGACTAGAGGCAGCTCAAACGGCAACATCGATGGTCGTCGCCAATCTCCTCTACGGAGTGGAGTCTGGCCGCCTTCGGCGATTCATGCGTCGGCTGGTCGAGATGGAGGCATTGCGCCGGCGTACGGATATTTTAAATTTTCGCCGGACAAGATCGCTGTTCCGAAGCTGCTGGAAGGTGGACACGACTTGATCACGTGGATTGAATCCATTGAGCCTCAGCTGGAGATCGTCGGATTGAAGAAGTTCACCGACGGCAATGTTGCGATGCTGGACGCAGACGACTCTGAACTCTGGGCGGAATTTCGCGCTGCTCATCTACTAACCTTCATGGTCATTTCGAGGTGTTGTTCGCCTCTGGTGCAGGTCGCATTGACGTCGTGCAGACAACAGGTGGATGCTGGCTACCAAGCATGGCAGTACATCATGCGCACCTACAAAGCGACCGACGACCTCTACATCAGTCAACTGGAGAAGAAATTGACCAACATTCGAATGGGGGAGCAGGAATCGGCGACCGAGTACTGCAATTGAGCACGACGAGTTTTGGCCGATTTGCGGATGGCTGGCGTCGACTATTCTGTGGCGTCGTATGTCACCCATGTCATCAGCAGCCTCCCTTCGGACTACAATCTGATGCGCCGGATGCTGACGATTCTTGGCACGCGCGAGACACTGAACGAGGACTCGCTTTCGAGCCACATCATCCAGGACGATTTCATGTAGAAGTCTGAGCGACCTGCAGAATTGCTTCCGCAGGCCAACTACGTCGCCCCGGCGAAGCAGGGACACCAACAGGGGCAACATGGGAAGTCTGCCGGAGGCGGTGGTGGGAAGTCATCGAACGCGAAATCGACGGAAGGCGCCGACCGTGAGAAGTCGGCGAAAGGAGGAGATCGCGGCAGCAGTGGCTCGCGTCGAGAAGGCCGCCGTTGCTACATCTGCGATGCTCCCGACCACCTCTCGTACGACTGCCCCGACCAAGACGAGTCTGACAACGACCAAGACGCCAACCGCAGAAAGAGAGACGGTGGCCGTCGTCGTCGGGACAACCAGCCGCGCAAGGAGAAGCAGTCGTCGAAGACCTCTTCGACGAAGGATGCCGACTCCTCTAACGGCAATGCTCGTGGCGAGGAGACTTCGTGCTCGATGGTTAGCGTGGTAGAGCCGACGATCTTGCTGGCGCTGGAGGCTGGCAAAGACTTCAAGGCGGTCGCTGCTGCTGTGCAGGCCAATCCGACTGTTGTGCTGCCTGACAGCGGCTGCTCCCACCATCTTGTCAGAATATTATGCTCTAGCCTGCAGTGGGGTACTCTATAGCGAGTACAACCCAATTAGGGTTTCCTATATGTATGCCAACTGCTGCTAGTGCAAATCCTCCTTTCTTCATTCTTACTTTCTACAGCTAGTTCTGACATGCTATCAGAGCAGGTCGACCCTCCTGGGTCGATCCTGTGGGTGGGCCCACCACCTAAGCCTTCCGCTGCTACTGCTACTGCTACTGCTACTCTGTGTGTCGCACGCCACGGATTTTTCATCCCGCCGTGCGCCCCGAGGTGTGCGGCGGTTTTCTGCCCGCCGTGCGCCCCGAGGCGCGCGGCGGTTCTCTGCCCGCCGTGCGCCCCGAGGCGCGCGGCGGTTTTCTCCCCCCGTCGCCCGCCGAAGCGCCCCCGGGGACCCGCGCGTCGCCCCCGTCGCCCGTGCGCGGCCCGTACTGCACGAGCGCGGCCCGTACAGGCTGCGCCAGGCCCGCGCGCGGCCTGTCCTGCACGCGCGCGGCCCGTACGGGCTGCGCCAGGCCCGCGCGCGGCCCGTACAACCCGCGCGCTGCTCGTACGGGCTGCGCCAGGCCCGCGCGCGGCCCGTACGGCCTGCGCCAGGCCCGCGCGCGGCCCGTACGGGCTGCGCCTGGCCCGCGCGCGCCTCGGGCCGCCTGCGCGCGGTTCGTACGGGCTGCGCCTGGCCCGCGGGCGCCCGGTCTCCTCTCCCACTGAGCTGCACGCCGTCCCTCGCGCTTCTGACGGCGCCCCACCCCTGCTGCTGCCCGTACTCCTGAATTAGGGTTTGGGGGTGGAGCGTATGGGGGTGCCGTCTCTGTCAGCCGTCCCCTGCTCCTCCTCCTCCTCCGTCTCCCACTGCTGCAGCTGCTGCTCAGGGGGGTGGGTGTGTGGGAGCCGAGGGTTTAGGGTTTAAGGGGGGTGCCATGGGAGTGGAGCTAGGGTTTCAGCAGGGGGTGTGTGTTGGGGGGTGTGGGACAGTTGGAGGAGGTTGGGTGGAGGCAGCCGTCGTGTCGTCTGCAGCGCCTGTATTCCGGGGTTCTGATAGCCACCGGTAGCTCAGAGAGCCGGTTGCACCTGTCGCCCGTGGGTCCGTTGCTCCTGTCGCTGCTGATCAGACGCAGAGCCTGTTACTCCTGTATTCCGGGGCCCTTGCTCCCGGTAGCCACTAGAGTTGCACCAGAGCCGTCTGTTGCCCGTGTGTCTGCAGCTTCAGTCGTCGCCTCCACTCTTCTCTCCTCTCGCCAGCCCTCCTCCTCCTCACTTGCCCTCTGTAACTGCCTCTAGCTTTGCTCATAATTGTGCACTTTAAACTATTGCTTCTTAAACTTGTGCTCAGAATGTGTGGTGACATTGTGATCCACCCTGAGCTTGTACTGCTTTGCTTTCTCTGCTGATTACACCCCACTTTGGCTATGGGGGTGTGTCAGAATATTATGCTCTAGCCTGCAGTGGGGTACTCTATAGCGAGTACAACCCAATTAGGGTTTCCTATATGTATGCCAACTGCTGCTAGTGCAAATCCTCCTTTCTTCATTCTTACTTTCTACAGCTAGTTCTGACACATCTGATGGGGACAAAGGAGGCCTTTGTCGACATGCAGCCAAGCGGCGATGTTCGCCAAGACCGCGGCTTTAACAGGGCAATTCAGAGCGTCGAAGGCAGAGGCACCGTTGCTCTGCAAGGGGCGGCAGGGAAGCAGGTCCTCGTCCCCGACGTACTCTACGTTCCGGGTGTGCACGCGAACCTGCTGTCTGCTGGCCAGCTCAAGGAGAACGGCGTGAAGCTGCAGGACGACGGCGGAGAGATGCTGCTGGTGTCTTCTGCCGGCGATGTCCTTGGTCGAGCATGCTACTCCGGCAAAATTCTCTGCACCGACCTGCGCCCCTGCTCGACGAAGTCGACGGCGACTTCGACGGAGGTTGTGGCTCTGCGGAAGATCGCGTCGGCGATGAAGTTGACCCCGGACATGTTGCACGCACGGCTTGCGCACGTCGGCGTCGACACGATCAAGAGCTCGGCCAAACATGAGGTCGCCGCCGGTCTGGACGTCAATAAGTCGACCGCAGCTGATCTACCGTGTACCTCCTGCGTCGGAGGCAAGCTTGCACGGCACACCTTCCCCGACCAAGGATCGGACACCGAGAACGCGCTCGATGTGGTGCACATCGATCTTTGCGGACCGTTTCGCGTGGCCGCCACCGATGGCAGCCTCTACTTTCTTCTGCTGAAAGATAGGAAGACTCGCTACGTGTGGGTGAGGCCGATTGCGAAGAAGAGCGACGTGCTGGTCGTCTTCGACAAGTGGCTGAAGGAGGTGGAGCGGCAGACGTCGAAGACGGTGAAGAAGCTGCGTTCTAACCGTGGCGGGGAGTTCCTCGGTCACGCCTTCACCGACCTCGTCGAAGATAAGGGAATCCTCCACAATCTGACGTGCCCCTACACTCCGCAGCAGAACGGGATGGCCGAGCGGGAGATGCGCACGGTGGTCGAGGCCGTGCGTACGATGCTTCTGCACATGGGCGTGAAGCATCACTGGTGGCACCTCGCTCTGCGACAGGCCGTCTAGGTGTGCAACTGCCTCGAACGTGCTTCTCTGCCAAAGGGGATGACGCAGCATGAGCTCCAGTTTGGGGAGAAGCCGGATCTGACGCTGGCGCGCGTGTGGGGCTGCATGTTGAAGTTCATGGTCCCCGAGCAGCAGCGCGGCGGGAAGCTGGCGCCGAAGGCTCGTTGGGGTCTCCACCTCGGCGTATCTTCAGAGAGTAAGGGCTGGGAGATGCTTGACCTGACTGCCAAAAAAGTCGTCACGACGGTCGAAGCAATCTTCTATGAGACCCTGTCAATGGAGAAGTGGAAGGCAGAGTACGGGCCGGCGTCGACGAGGACGCCGTCCGCCCCGCCGCCGGGTTCCTCCTCGGCGATGCCTCCTCTGCTCGCCGTCGTCGACGATCTGATGACGAGGACGTAGCAGAAGTCCCGCTCCCTCCTCCTGTTGTGCCCTCGTCGGCCGCCGGCGATGAGGGGAGACTTGGTGCGTCGCTGTTGTGCCAACACATTACAGTGGCACGGTCATCGCACTCCCATTCGGCCTACAAGCCTGCTCAGCTACTGGAATTTTGTGGGGAGGTTGTTTAATATGTGTTCTTCAAACCCTCAAAGTTTCAGAGTTTTTGAAGCAGTTTCCAAGGCATGACAACATTTTAAGTTTCAAGACTTATGGCATCCCGGAAGTGTGTGTTACTCTTTTTTGGTAACACCCGAGTTCACCATTTTGGCTGTTTCAGAACGATCCAACATCGGAGCATTGCGTGACAGCTGTCGAAAGTCACTGTTCCGTAGTCATGGTGCACTGTTGGCAGCATTTCCCTTGCCACCCTTTCATTGTTGTCATGCCAATGGTGCAGGGACAGAGAATGAGACAAGAAGTACAGGTGGTCAAGTGGGACTCTACCACCCTCCTTTTGAGAAGTGTGGTCTTCCTGGAAGCAGCTTGCAAGAGGGTGCAAGTGGGAAGACAAGCTGACTCATGGTTGGCTTGACTCACTATTGGTAGCCTTGAGTACAGCTCTGAACATCCATGTGTGGTTGGCTTTGCTGACCTAGCTAGGACGTTTCCCATCCTTCTCTAGCCTTTCTCCCCTAGGAATCAACCTTCTCTGAGTTCCCAGGATGATCCCAACCCCTTAAGAGTCCCCTAGGCAATGTTGTACTCACCTCTTCCTTGCATCAATGAGAATACACGTTTTTCAGCCGAGCTTACGTTTTCGTTCACTGCGTAGCGCATACACCTCTGATGAAAGCAAGCAATATACCGTTGGAAAGCAGACACCTAAGGCTAACTGCTGTCCAAGTTTCAGCCTCGTATGTTATCGGAGCTGATCGTGACGGCGTTTTGAACAGAGGCGGTTTGAAGTCGTCAGTTTCTACTTAGGCGGTTTCATGGGCATCCGCGACCCCTAAGTGGACTCTAGACTAACAAGTTGTGCCGACATATGCTAAGGAAGCGCATGGGTCCCTATGGGCGTAGGGAAAATCATCGAAACACCTGAACGTTATTGCATATTCGGGTGGCCCATGCTCAAATACACCTACCAGAGCAATTTTAGCTTGGTTTGCGCGTGCAGAAAGGTTCGGCAACCGCGCTGACGGCTAGTTCTGCCGACAAATGCTAAGGAAGCGCATGGATCCCTATGGGCGTAGGGAAAATCATCGAACGACCTGAACGCTATTGCATATTCGAATGGCCCATGGTTAAATACACAGAAAAGTTCGGCGACCGCGATGACGGCTAGTTGTGCCGACAAATGCTAAGGAAGCGCATGGATCCCTATGGGCGTAGGGAAAATCATCGAACGACCTGAACGCTATTGCATATTCGAATGGCCCATGGTTAAATACACCTATCAGAGCAATTTCATCTTGGATTGCGCGTGCAGAAAAGTTCGGCGACCGCGATGACGGCTAGTTCTGCCGACAAATGCTAAGGAAGCGCATGGATCCCTATGTGGAAGCGGAGGCAAGCGGTGTGGCGGCAAGTGTTGGTATTGCCATGTGGAAGGTCACCCATGGTTCAAGTGCCGCAAGTTACCTGACGGTTGGAGGCCTGGTCAGCCATCACTTGAGGGCTCCAAGGGTGTTCATGGAGCTATGGGAGAAGGCATGGGCAGTGAGGAGGGCGATGGAGGTGCTGGCGGATACGGCGGCATGTTCTACCATGTAGGAGAGGCGTGTTCCGAGGACATGGTTGTGCCGGTCAGCAAAGTTGCTCTTCACCGCTCCTCCCATTGGGTCATCGACACGGGAGCCTTCATGACCATGACCAACCGAGAGGATCTACTGGATGAAGTCAGGCCATCAAAGGCAGCCATCCTCGTTTCAGCCACCGGCCAAGTTGTACCCGTGCGTGGCGAGGGGAGAGCCATGTTCATGGGTGCGGATGGGAGGCTTGTGGGGCTGAAGCGTGTTCTCCTTGTTCCTGGATTGTGTGCCAACCTACTCTCGACCAAGGCCTTGAGTGAGGCAGGGATGAAGATGGAGATGTTGGGCACAAAGGTTTTCAAGGCAACTCTGGATGGGCGCGTGTTGTGGGACCTCCGAGGCGGCAAGGACATGCACCGGTCCATGTGGGAGATACCGGTGCTGCCATGGAAGGAGGCGCTTGGCTGCTGGAGATGTGAGAGGAGGGCATGTTAACCACGTGGACAATGGAGGAGGTGGTGATGATATCGATGGTGGGCTCCTTGGGCATGGAGGGGCTGAGCTACCAAGTGTAACTCCTAGCACGGGTGAGACGGATTGGCTCACCGCACACCGTCGCTTTGGCCACGTGGCGCTACCTCAGTTGTAGTAGCTGTTCAAGGAGGAAAGAGTCAAGGGGCTGAGGATAAAGGGGGAGCCCAAGGAGGTGGGATCTTGTGAGACTTGCTTGACCAGCAAGTTTTCACGGTTTCCCTTCCATTCGGTGGAGGGGAAGTCGAGTGACCCGGTGGAGCTCGTGCATGTGGATCTCGTGGGACCCATGAAGGTGAAGGGAGATGGTGGGGCCCTGTATTCCATGACCATGGTGGATGACAACACAAGGCTCACCTGGTCCTTTCCACTTGCAAAGAAGAGTGATGCTGCAAGGGTCATCATTGAAGAGTGGCTGCCCTTGGTGGAGCGAGAGAGCGGCAAGCGGGTGAAGGCGATTCGTAGCGACCGTGGTGGGGAGTTCTTGGGAGCGGAGTTCCGGAGCTGGCTGAAGCGGCACGGCATCAAGCAGCAGCTCACCACGGCCTACACTCCTCAATCCAATGGCGTGGCAGAGAGAGCGAACCGGACCATCATGTTGGTAGACTCGGGTCTACCCTTACGATTCTGGCCCCTCGCTATTCGCCATGCCACCGTCATCAAGAACCGAGTATTGACTCATGTGGGAGGGCAGCATTGGGTCCCTATGGAGAAGTGGAGAGGCAAGAAGCCCCTGGTGGATATGCTTCGAGTCTTCGGGTGCATGGGACTCGTGCACGTCCCTAAGGAGAAGCGTGACAAGCTTCAAGCGGCGGCGGTGTGGGCTGTTCATTTGGGACTTGCACAAGGGAGCAAGGGGTGGCTCATGTGGGACCCAAAAGCCAACACCATCTTCACCACCAGAGATGCCAAGTTCATGGAGGGGCTCATGTTCAAGGAGTGGTTGGAGCGAGGGAGGAGCAAGGTCACCATTCCGCTCGGAATAGAGGTGGGAACGAATGACCCACTCCTCATTCCCATCGAGTTGTCTTCATCTTCAGAGGTAACGGAGGTGTCACATGACTTGGGAGGTGCTGAAGGGGAGGCAACAGAGGTGGAAGGAGTGTTGCAGCAAGAGGAGGCCCCTGTAGCTGAGAGAGGTGATGCCGGGGAGGAGGTGCAGCAGCCAACATCATCCCCTTCACTTTCACCAAGGCGGACAACCCAAGGGAAGTGTGGTGCTGTCCGCGGTGGAGCTAAGGAGGGTGCAGCCAAGGAGAGGCCCAAGAGAGCTGCTCACCCAAGGGATTTCCTCAAGTATGAAAGGCTTGGGGGTCCTAAGGCATTGCTGGTCCAGGAGGAGGAAGATGATGAGGAGAAGGGAGCCGAGGGAGAGATGGAGCAGATTTGTTGCTTCGGTGTCAACTTACCTCATGAACCGGCTTCAATGGAGGAAGCACTTGCTGGAGATGATTGAGAATGGAACATGGACCCTCACTGATCTGCCCCCGAGAAGAAAGGCATTGGATTGCACGTGGATATTACGTGTGAAGACCGATGCGGAGGGGAAGTTGGAGAGGCGCAAAACAAGACTTGTGATCAAGGGCTTCCAGCAGAGGGAGGGGGTTGACTTTAAGGAGGTGTTTGCTCCTGTTGCCAAGGCTCCTACGCTCTGGGTGTTGCTAGAAACCGCTGCAGTTTGTGGTTGGAAGGTGGAGCAAATGGATGTGAAGACGGCTTTCCTCTATGGCGTGGTAGATGAGGAGATCTACATGAAGCAGCCAGAGGGGTATGACGATGGGAGCGGACGTGTTTGAAGACTCAACAAGGCCCTCTATGGCCTCAAACAAGCTCCAAGGTGCTGGTATGCAAGGCTGGTGGAGGCGTTGGAGGCTCTTGGCTTCAAAGTCAGCGGGTGTGACGAGAGTCTCTTCATGACCGAAGGGGAGAAGGAGAAGGTGTTTCTTCTTGTCTACGTCGATGACATTCTCCTCTTCTCTCCATCCCTGGAGAGGATCAAGGAGGTGCAAGGGAAGCTGAAGGAGACCTTTCAATGCAAGGCCCTTGGACCAGTGGGGTATTACCTTGGTCTTCATGTGGAGCGGGACGAGGTGAAGGGATGGTTGAGGCTTCACCAACACAAGTACCTTGCAGCCATGGGGGAGAGGTATGGGCTGGAGGAAGGGAGGAGTGTGAAGACTCCTCTACCCTCAGGGTTTCAGCTACACCTTGATGAAGAGGAGGGTGAGGTGTTGGAGCCCGAGTTGCAGCGTCGGTTCCAGTCAATGGTGGGGAGCTTGATGTATGCTTCGGTCAACACTCGCCCCGATATTTCATTCGCGGTTTCGCAGCTGGCTCGTGTGGTGTCTAGGCCCCTTCAAGAGCACCTTGATGCAGCAGAGAGGCTGGTGAGGTACTGCATGGCAACCTCAAGGGTGGGGCTGCAATATTCAGTGCATGGGCAGCTGAAGCAAAAGGGAGTGGAGGAGGTGAGCACGAAGACCGGTGCACCTGCAAGGCGTGGACACTTGTACCTCTCGTGCTTCACCGACGCTACCTGGGCAAGTGACATCAGTGATGCAACATCCCATGGTGGCTATGTATGCTGTGTTGGAGGGAGTCCAGTGAGCTGGAAGTCTAAGAAGCAAGGGGAGATAGCTCACTCATCAACGGAATGCGAGTACATGGCGTTGTTTCATGGGGTGAAGGAGGTGGTTTGGATGAGGAGGTTGCTTGAGGAGTTGGGGCAGGAGCAAGAGGGTCCTACACCTGTGTTTTGTGACAGCCAAGGAGCAATTGCAATGGCTCGCAATGCTGTGCTCCATGGGCTGAACAAGCACATGCATATCAAGTGGCATTGGGTGAGGAAGGAGGTGAAGAAGGGCACGGTCTCCTTGCACTACATCAACACTACCAAGCAACCTGCAGATTTTTTGACCAAGCGGCTTGCAGAGCATCAGCATTGGACCTGTGCCACCTTGTGTGGCATGTCCTTCAACTAAGGGAGGCAGCTTCAGGGAGCAGCTAAGGGATGAATGAGAGCACGATGAGGGGGAGTTTGTTGTGCCAACACATTACAGTGGCACGGTCATCGCACTCCCATTCGGCCTACAAGCCTGCTCAGCTACTGGAATTTTGTGGGGAGGTTTTTCAACATGTGTTCTTCAAACCCTCAAAGTTTCAGAGTTTTTGAAGCAATTTCCAAGGCATGACAACATTTTAAGTTTCAAGACTTATGGCATCCCGGAAGTGTGTGTTACTCTTTTTTGGTAACACCCGAGTTCACCATTTCGGCTGCTGACTCGTCTACCGAGCTCTGATTGGTCTGAAATTCGGTCTGGCAGTCCTTTGCCCCGTTGTGCAGGTGGTCACCAAGTTTCAGAACGATCCAACATCGGAGCATTGCGTGACAGCTGTAGAAAATCACTGTTCCGTAGTCATGGTGCACTGTTGGCAGCATTTCCCTTGCCACCCTTTCATTGTTGTCATGCCAATGGTGCAGGGACAGAGAATGAGACAAGAAGTACAGGTGGTCAAGTGGGACTCTACCACCCTCCTTTTGAGAAGTGTGGTCTTCCTGGAAGCAGCTTGCAAGTGGGAAGACAAGCTGACTCATGGTTGGCTTGACTCACTATTGGTAGCCTTGAGTACAGCTCTGAACATCCATGTGTGGTTGGCTTTGCTGACCTAGCTAGGACGTTTCCCATCCTTCTCTAGCCTTTCTCCCCCATGATTCAACCTTCTTTGAGTTCACAGAATGATCCCAACCCCTTAAGAGTCCCCTAGGCAAAGTTGTACCCACCTCTTCCTTGCATCAATGAGAATACACGTTTTTCAGCCGAGCTTACGTTTTCGTTCACTGCGTAGCGCATACACCTCTGATGAAAGCAAGCAATATACCGTTGGAAAGCAGACACCTAAGGCTAACTGCTGTCCAAGTTTCAGCCTCGTATGTTATCGGAGCTGATCACGACGGCGTTTTGAACAGAGGCGGTTTGAAGTCGTCAGTTTCTACTTAGGCGGTTTCATGGGCATCCGCGACCCCTAAGTGGACTCTAGACTATAACGTACATGTAGAGCATGCGGGCATGGGAGCTCTGGTGGCAGGGGGAGCACCCGAATGGAGGGTGCATGCTGGTACTGCAAGAAGGCTGGACACCCGTGGTTCAAGTGTTTCAGCCGGCCTGAAGGATGGGCACCTCCAGGCATGAAGCCGCCAAGTGGTGAACGTGCGCGAGGTGGCGCTGTACAAGGTTCAGGTGCACAAGGTGAAGGTGCACAAGGTAAAGCTGACCCTGGGCTGTTCCTCATGGTTGAGGAAGTGAAAGGGAGTGAGGATGATGGGGGCTCCGTTGGGAAGGTTGTGATGCACCCCCTCACTCACTGGGTGATCGATTCAGGTTGCACGAGTCACATGACTCCGCGGGCAGATTTGCTTGATGAGGTGAAACCCCCTGGGAAGATCAAGTTCGTAGCTGCCGCTTAGGGTGCTTTGCTCCCTGTGATTGGTGTTGGGAATGCCAAGGTGATGGGAGCCAATGGGGGACTTGTGGGGCTTGGGAATGTCCTACTTGTTGAAGGTTTATCTGCTAACCTCCTCTCTGTGCGCCGACTGCAGAAAAGCAAGGCCAAAGTAACATTCGGCCCAACCAGCTGCCGTGCGAAACTTGGGAAGTTGCTGCTGTGGGATTTGGAGGAGAAGAGCAGCTGCATCAAGGACCTGTGGCAGCTGCCCATCATCCCTTGGAATGGGAAACCACCAGCAACGGCAAAGGCAGCGGCAGCGGCTAAAGCAACTGTGGGAGGAGAAAATACTGCACCAACTGCTGGGGCCCTGGATGCGGTCAAGAAGGTGCAGCAGCCACAGCAATCACATGGTGAGGTGCTTGCTGGTGTGGATGCGACAGCTGCATGGGCAAAGGCTTCATCTGGGAGTGGTGAGGCCGATTGGGAGACGTGGCACGAGAGGTTGTGCCACATCAACATTCCTATGCTGCAGAAGTTAGTGAAGGATGGGAGCTTGAAGGGGTTGGAGGTGAAGGGGGCAGCGAAGGAGATCGGGAGCTGCCCTACGTGCCTTGAAACGAAGTTCACGAAGTTTCCCTTCAGCAGCAGCACGGGACCAGCCAAGGCGCCACTTGCGCTTGTACACATGGATGTGGTGGGCCCCACGAGGGCCACTTCGCTCTCGGGCAGCCGCTATTTCCTGACCATTGTGGACGACCACACACGTGCGGTGTGGGTCTACCCTCTCAAGACTAAGGGGGATGTGGCAGCGGCTGTTCTTAAGGAGTGGATGCCGAGAGCTCAAAGGGAGAGCGGACACAAGGTGAAAGTGATCCGCACCGACAATGGGGGAGAGTTCATTGGCAATGAGTTTGAGGCGGTGCTGAAGAAGAAGGGGATTCAGCATCAGCTCACAGTGCCCTACAACCCGCACCAGAATGGCATGGCTGAGCGGTTCAACCGGACCCTGCAGGAAGGTGCTCGCACTCTCCTTGGGCGTGCAGGGCTGCCGGATCCGTTTTGGGTGACTGCACTGAGGCAGGTCGTCGTTGTGAAGAACAGGGTGCTGGCGACTGTGGGGGACAAGCAGTGGATCCCCTACACCAAGTGGTATGGGAGTGCACCTGCAGTCAACATGCTGAGAGCCTACGGCTGCATGGTGGTGTTTCATGTGCCTAAGGAGAAGAGGGGAAAGCTGGAAGCTTCTGGGAGATGGGGTGTGGACCTGGGGCTTGCCAAGGATCACAAGGGCTGGCTGATATGGGACTTGACCAGCCAGCAGCTGACTGTGTCGAGGGATGTGAAGTTCCTCGAGTCCTTGTACTACAAGGAGTGGAAGCAGCAGCAGCAGAAGCTTCCTACTACACCACTGATCATTGAGGCCGATGAGGTGCAGCGGCCTTCGAGGCAGGTGGAGGTTTCTGTCTCTGAGAAGGAGATCTCTGGAGTGACTGAGGATGGAGAAGAACCTGAGGTGGATGAGCAACAGCAGTAGCAGCAGCAGCAGCAGCAGCAAAGTGCTCCACAAGGTGCCGCACGTACGGCTGACCGTCCTAGGAGGGATGTGCGCCCTCCCAACCGGCTGACCTATCCAAGCTTTGGGAAGCCAAAGGTGGTGCGGGCTGGGAGTGTGGCTGAGCAGTGTGATGAGTAGGAAATAGCGCACTGCTACTGGGCAGCCGTCCCTGAGCCCAAGACGCTTACCGAGGCCTTGAGTGGGCCCGATGCTGAGAAGTGGAAGCAGAGTGTGAAGGAGGAGTATGACTCTCTGCTGGAGAACGACACATGGGAGCTGTGTGAGCTGCCTCCTGGGAAGAAGGCAATCTCTTCGAAGCTGATTTTCAGGCACAAGTATGGACCTGATGGGGAGCTGACCCGCTACAAGTCAAGGCTTGTGGCTAAGGGGTTCCAGCAGACGAAGGGGAAGGATTTTGACGACATCTTTGCTCCTGTGGGGAAAGGGACTACACTGAGGACAATGTTGGCAATGGCTGCAAACCGTGGATGGAAGATCAAGCAGATGGACATCATCACTGCTTTCTTGAATGGGATCATCCTGGAGGAGTTGTACATGCTACAGCCTGAGGGGCTGGATGATGGGAGCGGCAGGGTGTGCAGGCTGAAGAAGGCCATCTATGGCCTGAAGCAGGCTCCTCGTGCATGGTACCACAAGCTGGAGGAGACACTGCTGGCTGGGGGTTTCAAGAAGAGTGAGTGCGACCACAGCCTGTTCCTGCTGCAAGAGAAGGAGCAGTTTCACATAGTTGCTCCTGGTGTACGTGGACGACATCCTACTCTTCTCCGAGTCGTTTGCCATGATTGAGCGTGTGGAGGAGATGCTGGAGATGCAGTTCAAGTGTTCCAAGATGGGAGACGTGAAGTACTACCTGGGGATGCATGTGGAAAGGGACCTTGACAAGGGAGTGTTAAGGTTGAACCAGAGGAAGTACTGTGAGGGGCTGGCCGAGAAGTATGGGCTGCAAGATGGAGGAAAGCCAGCCACCCCACTGCCTTCGGGGTTCACTGTGGAGCCCTGTGCTGATGAGGAGGTGGTGGCAGAGAGTGACAGGAAGTTGTTTCACTCCATGGTTGGGGCGCTCAACTATGCGGCTAACCATACACGGCCTGACATTGCGTTTGCTACATCCAGGCTTGCGAGTGTGGTTTCACGTCCCAGTCATGAGCAGCTGGAAGCGGCCAAGAGGTTGGTCCGCTATGTGAGTGCAACAGCATCAGTGGGCTTGGAGTACAGTGCTGTGCGACAGAGGCTGCAGAGGGGTGCAGCTGACTTGAGCAAGGGGTAGATGCGCCTGACTTGCTACACCGACGCTAGCTTCAACTCAGTGAAGTCGGATGGCACCAGCATTGGAGGCTATGTGTGCCTCTTTGGAGGTGGTGCAGTGAGCTGGCGCAGCAAGAAGCAGAACGAGGTGGGGCTGTCCTCGTGTGAGACCGAGTACATGGCCCTTCATCATGGGGCAAAGGGGGTGGTGTGGTTGAGGCGTTTGTTGGAGGAGATAGGAGTGTGCCAGAAGGAGCCAACTGTGATTTTGTGTGACAATGAGTCAACGGTGAAGCTGGCCAAGAATGCTTGTCTTCATGGGCTGACCAAGCACATCAGGCCCAAGTGGCATTGGACAAGGAGGCTCCTGGACAAGGAGGTTCGACTGGAGCTTGTGAAGACTCAGCAGCAGGCGGCTGACATTCTCACCAAGCGCCTGGCAGAACCTGAGCACTGGAAGGGGATGAAGCTTGCTGGAATGAGTGTGCATTGAGGGTGCATGCTTGAGCTATGGAATGTGGGATGATGGTTGGCAGCCAGAGGGGGAGTTTGTTGTGTGATGCTATCTTTCGCAATCACGTCTGTCTGCCTCCCATTATATGTTCGTGCGCTGCATGCGTGGTATGAGCGTGTACAAGAGATTGTGTCTTTTGTGCGGTTTGGATTTTCTGAGTGTGTGTGAATGTCATTTGGCTTGAGCAGATATCTGAAGTGATTTCTCTGCTCAAGAGCTTTCCGACGAACCAAGAATCGTCGCGATCGGAGCAATATCAAGAAAGTTACGAACATTGGAGTTCGTATGCTTTCTGTACTTTGGTTGCGGCGACTGTGGGAAGTTGTGGGGTTGACTTTATATGGGGTACAGACTTTTGGGGGTTGGGAAATTCGTAACTCCTACTGTAGATGCTGCCATGTGGTTGGGAGAAGCCAAACCAGGTTGGCAAGTGTGGCCAAGTGGGGTGAGGTGGATGGCATGGGTTGGAAAGTGACAAATGTGAAAGTGGGGTTGCCTATGGAGAGGGGATTTGTGTGGCATGGGGTTTCCTTTGGTTGGGGACTCCTTGGGACCTTCCCTCTCGTCCTCCTCTTCCCTCCCACCTGGTTTAGTTCTACTCTAACTCTCTTGTGTGTGTAACTTGTAACTTGTGAGAACTTGTGAGTTAAATTGTGATTGAGTTAATCTTCTATGGCAGCATACCCCCTTGTGCGCCGAAAAGCATAACTCGAGATTTACTCCACCTTTCGATACGATTCAAATTGGTAATGGTAGCCACGGTCAAGAAATATAACATACTCGAGTTTGAGGCGATTCTAACGGTGAACTTTTCGGCGACGACGTTTCTTGTGAAATCGCGGTTTCTGTCCAGAATCCTAAGCCAACGATTTTGAGTTTTTTCGGCACCTAATCATCATAGACTCTGTTCTTAATCTCTAGCAGAACTCGCTGATGTTCGACGACGAGGAGTTTCAGTCGCGCGAGGAAGCAGAGTACCGGCAGAAGGTCGGCTCGCTGCAGTTCGCGGCCACCACGACGAGGCCCGACATTGCCTTCGCTTGCAGCAAGCTCGGATCCGGCCTGACAGTGCGGAGCGACAACCACTAGCGTAAGGTCGATCGCTGTCTGCACTACCTTTCTGAAACTCGTGACATCGCTCTGGAGTTTCACACAGAGTCTCTGTGTCTGGTCGGCTATGTAGACGGCGACGACGCTGACGACACGCAGAATCGGATGAGCACGGGCGGCTGCGTTTTTGTCTTCGGAGGAGCCGCTGTTCTTGGTCGAGCCAGCGCATCAAATGCGCAACGCTCTCGTTGACCGAATCAGAGTACGTCATGGCCACTAAAGCCGGCAAGGAGGCTCGCCGTCTGCGCTTCCTCCTTGCAGAGTTCCGCCTGCTCGACGCAAAGAAGCCGACTGTTCTGCACGTGGACAACCAGTCGGCGATCACTGTCGCAGAGGGCTTGGGGCTCAAGGGCAACCTCAAGCACATGGAGCGATGCTATGCCTGGCTGCAGCAGATGGTAAAGCGCGGGAAGATTGTTCTGAAGTACATCCCGACCTCCGAGCAGCCGGCGGATTTTCTGACGAAGGCGCTGCATTTTCCGGCTTTCAACCGGTGCTCCGTCGCAATCGGCCAAGTGCGTCTGGCCGATGTGGGCGACGGAGATGACGAGGTGTAGCAGTAGGTGTCGTGCCCTTCTGCACGGCTGGTGCGGTGATCTACGTGCTATGGGTTGGGTGCACGTAGAAGGAATTTCTCCTTGTATTCTATCCCTCTGGGTTCTGGGTGGACCTCTTGTGTGGGTGCCCAAGCTTGAGTTGGGCAGGGGAGTGTTGAAGAGAAAAGGCCCCGCCCTCACTTGGGCGAAGTCGACCAGGCATTTTGGAACAGAAAGGTGTTCGTTTCGTGGTTATCAGCGACTTAACAGGGACTTTTATCTTTGTGCGACGAGTCGTTTGTCGACGAGATTAATTGGTCGAGGTAGAAGTGTCTCCTCTACTCGATCAGAGTCTTCGTTTAGGAGGAGCTCGTCGACGGGAGTAAAACAGCGTCAAAGACGAGCCTTTCTGGTAGACGGAATTGGCAGAATTGGTGTTTCGACGGATTGCTAGTCGACAGAATTTAGTTCGACGAGTGTTTCGTCGAGCAGAGCGATTATGGTCGACCAAAATTACTTAGTTCCGAAATTCGCAATGTGCGCAAATTTTGCCCAGTCACGAAACAGCAAATTTCGACCAATCAGGTAATTTTGAAAATTGTACTCCCCAGGAGAGTTCGATCAGTAAGGAAACTGAACCTGAAACACGTTTTTACTAACAGTAAATACATGCACAACTATGAACGTTGTAAACCTGAGCAACTACCAACTCAGGGGAAATATGCATGTGTTTGTCGTTTCACCTGCCGTTGCTGACTCGACAGATTCAGGTGCTTGTCGAGGAACATTTCTACAGGGTTTGTTGTCTTTGCTATTTGGTTCTCCTTGCTTGTACCATAATCTTGTTCTATCAACTTTTCTTAGTGAAACTATGCTTGAATTCTACTCTGGCATTGTCAACACTCTGTCAAGAATCACTGCCAGAACCAGGCCCTCAGATTGGTTTCAGGGCATGCTGATCGATCAGTGTGCAGTGTCCAAATTGTGTCCAAATCAGCGTTGGGGTTAAATTTATGCTGATTTTTCAGTGTGAATTTTAGAGGCAAACTGATACAGCAGTGTTGAAATCTTTTCTGCACATCACACACGGTGCTAGTGGCGTAGTTGTCGGGTATGTCTTATAATCGCGAAGGTCTTGGGTTCGGTTCTCGTTGACGGGAGCTACATGAGTGGTCTGCATATTCCTTTTGCGGGAGTCTTGGGTACACCCCCTATACACCCGCACCCTATCATGTCCGAAACAGTGTGACTCGGTACACTACACTGATTCGTCAGTGTTACATGTATAGCAACTCGCAAAATGGTCAGTGTGGCAAAATAGGTTATACTGAAATTTCAGTGCAAAATTGAAGCATATGCTGAATTTTCAGGGAAAACGAAAATCTGAGCTACAAAATCAGCGTAATCAGCGTGTTTTGCGCTGATATCTCAGGGCCTGGCCAGAACTCTGACCGTGCTCAGCTCTCCCGTAGAATAGCATTCTCCGCAGTGACGACTTCCGAAAATTCGTGCAGGTGCCGACGTAGGTCCGCTTGTCAGAATCCCAGCCACTAACCACTGGGATAAAAGGGCTTGTTTATATAGCGGGTGAGTGCGCCCATAACCCCCCAGGCCAACGGGCCTGTAACCCTTCCCTAGGATCATCGGGGATCTCCAGTGGACCTCTGACACCCCCCCGCACTGGGATGCCCGAAGTGCACACACCGGGAATCGAACCCGAGACCTTCGCTCTGATACCATGTCAGAATCCCAGCCACTAACCACTGGGATAAAAGGGCTTGTTTATATAGCGGGTGAGTGCGCCCATAACCCCCCAGGCCAACGGGCCTGTAACCCTTCCCTAGGATCATCGGGGATCTCCAGTGGACCTCTGACACCGCTGACACCAATTGCCATACAAACTTCCGAAATCGTTGGTAAATGACAGCGGAATAGTAACTCACATTTAATGTCGCGACAGCTACCTCTTCCTGTTGCCCGGGGGGAGGGAGGTCACGGTCGATCGCGACCGTTCGAGGCAAGGATTTGGCGGTGCCGAAGGAGTGTCCAATAATATTATGGCTGTGAGGAGCAACTAACTCGTTTCCCTGGTCGGTCTACGCAACTCCTGGACCCCAATACATTCTTCCTTCCTCCCCCCCCCCCTCCCCAAGGGATAACACACTCTAAAAAGCGGGGTAGGCTAGGAAAGTAGCTTTGATACCAGGTGCTATGAATGAACTTGCAAAGTGCGCAGTAAAATGAATAACGCGAATATCGACTACTGAATGACGATACAATGAGAATGGCACGACTAAATAGGGGAAAGGCTTGCTAGGCAAAGATGTAGGGCGAAGATGGCTAGGTGATGGTTGCGATTGGTGCAGAGGCCGACTCGGGAGTGGTTCGGCCGACAAAATAGGCCGAACAGGTTCGTCGCGTGACCCTCGGGATGTACTTGCTAAAGTGCGAGTACTGTAAGGAACTACAATTCCTTACAATATGTGGTAGGTATTTTTCTTTATTCCTTACCGGGGTTGACTGCTACGCGTACAACCCCGACATTTCGGACTTCGCACGATCGGCCTACATTCCCGATGCCGAGGCTACCTCTCGTCGCCTTCGGCTTCCCGATCGATAAACCTGCAACCAACCTTGTTTTCCCGAGGTTCCTTCCTAGCTAGGGGTGTCACTTTAGTCGCATGCCTTGAATGTAGTGTCAGTTTATTGAGTCACATCTTCGTTATTTGTTATTCCGCACACTCGCTCTTACAACTCATAACACCCGATATCAGAGCTACTTTCCTAGTTCACTCCACTTTTCGAGGATAGTTTGGAGGCACGGGTTGGCTGGTATAGGAGACTGCAAGACATTTGGCTGCAAGGTTCGTTGATTCTAACCAACTCCGATAGTTTTTGCTTTCATCTTGCCTTAAATGCCACGGATACCACTCTGCCCTCAAGACGAAGCGTGCGACTCATGGAGAAGGAGAGAATGAAATGCTGGCACAATTGGCAGAGCTACATGGAACAGTGAAGGCTCTGTTAAAGGGGGTCACAACACCACGTCTGGAAAACACCAAGTTACGCCAGCCGCGAGGTGAGGCGCGGCAGGAGCCGCCTGATGAAGAAGGTGACACCGCCAGCCATGGAGCAAGTGAAGCCGTCACAAGGGGCGAGCTCGCATGAGGCAACGACAAGAACCAATGACCAGCAACGATGGCGCCAGCAACACTTGGAGTTACTAATATTAAAATCAAGCCTGCGAGCCTAGCGACAAGACGACTACAGTGAAGGGTTGGTTGTTCGGCATGGAAGTCTTCTTTATACGTTGACGATGATGCCATGCGTATTAATTACGCGGTCTCGCTTCTCCACGGAGCCGCTCTGGAATGGTGGCGATGTACCTTGGATACGGGTACCCCGACAGGTGTGACACATGCGGCAGACAAGCCTTCAACATCAGTTAATCAAGGAGCAGCACCGATATTTGGCGTGACCAAGGTAAGCACATGGAAGGAGTGGGGCGCAGCCTTACGACATCGTTTCAAGCACATATCCGCCTCGGAGCAAGCTCGCATGAAGCTGTGTGCCTGGTTGCAGTTAGCATCTTCCAAGACTACACAGCGTCATTCATGTCACTTGCCGACCAAGTGGACGACATGTCGGAAACGGACGGTTAGATAAGTACGTCAGCAGCCTCAAGTACGAGATACAGTACGAGGTGCGCAAAGAATCCACGGTTCCTGGAAGCAACATAGTTGGCAGAATCCACGGATGCATTGATGGAGGATGCGAGATTAGGTTCTCGGGAGGGAAACCGTTTTCGCGGCCAGACCCAACGGGCCACGATCAACGAAGTCCATGCACCAGACGGCCCCTACACAGGGTTGTGTTTTAAGTGAGGGAAGCCTGGTCACAAATATGTGGACTGCTCCGAGAGACGGGGGCAAAGAAGAACGACAGGAATGAGCCAGGAAACTGGAAGAGTCAGTAACAGACGGGCCCCTTACTGACTGTGCTCTGTCGCACCATCATCCCTACTGAGTCATGGTTCCGAATCATGCAATCGATCGCACTGGGGCAAATAATGGGGATAACTATGTGGATCATCTTGTACTGGTCGTTGGCAGAGTGTTAAAATATAATTTGAAAATGTTCGTCGATGGCGGGGCTAGCCATAGCCTCTTCAACTTGGTAACAGCAAAACAATGCAATTTGCAACTTGACAGTTGCCTCTCCAAATCGACGCTCGCCTCGTGGATGGGACGCCTCTAGCGATACTGGAAGAAACACAGACGATGCGGATCGAATGCAGTGACGATTTCGGCTTCAGCATGAAGTTTATCGCAACGACGCTGGACGGCCGCGACGTGCCGCTGGGACATGATTGGCTGCATAAGCACGACCCCATCATCGACTAGACGACGGGATCACGCAGCGTCAGCAAGCACGAGGGGCTAATTACGTTTTCTACATGAACACCTGACTACATCCAAGCCACGTGCGTCAAAGCCATCACTATTGCTCGCCACTTCAACCAGGGCGCGCAGCTGTTCACCATATGATTGCGCGAGTTGGCAGCCGACACCGACGGAAAAGACATCAAGAAGTTGCGCAGCTGTACCACCTGATTTAGCGGAGCTGATTCGACAGTATCCGGACAACTTCCCCGACAACCTGCCACCTGGACTGCCACCCGAGCGCCCCGAGGACAAGAAAATCCAGCTGTTAGCACGCAGCCGATTGTTCGGACACAGTGGCGGTAAACCTACCCGGATCTCGAGGAGCTGCGATGACAAATTGATGCACTGTTAGAGAAAGGTTTCATCAGACCCAGTACAACTCCCTTTGGGGTGCCGATCGTGTTCACACCGAAAAAAGATGGCGCCATCCACCTCGCTTGAAGCGTCCCCGCTCGTTGGTGATTACCTCGCCTGCAAGTGAGCTCTGGATGTTGACCACCTTTCTTAAGGAAGGGGGGAGGGGGGGGGGGGGGGGAGGGAGGAGGGGGGGTAGTGTAAGGAATTTTCCATATTCCTTACCGGGGTTGACGCGTACAACCATGACATTTCAGGCTTCGCACGATCGCCCTAGATTTCCGATGCCTAGGTTGCCTCTCGTCGCCTTCGGCTTCCTGATCGCCAAACCTGCTGTGAGAGTACGACGGCTTATGCTAGCTATGCTTGCTTGCCTTTACTTTATTATGCTATTTCTAGCTAGGTTTACCTTTTGCATGCATGTTTTGTTTGATTTCTTAGGCTAGGTGCTTTGCTATATTATATTATAGTTATAGCACCGAGCTAGGTTGCGTGCACCGAATTTTAGGCTTTTCGGTTGCCACCGAATTGCCTTTGACCGAATTTAGGAAATCTCCATTCGGGACGCTTCGCGACCCTCCGAACTTTCGCGTAACACCTGGTTACTAGGTCTTGTGTCAATACTATATATTGCCTCGTGTTTACCCATGTGAATCATTCAATTTAAACTCTCATTTAGATGCCCACACTTGGTAATCAGAGATTGTTTACAAGAGAAGTTGTTTCGACCACTAAAAATCGAGTCTTCAAAAAACATTGGGGGCGACGTCAGTTAAACACCGATATCGGGTACGTAAAACCAGTTCCGTGTTTTTCACTCACCCTCAATTTCGGTTTTCGAACGCGCAATGTCAGGAATGGAGGGACAAGGCGACAACTACGCGGCCACCCACGACATCGCCAGCCTTTGCACTGACGTGGAGCAGACGCAGGCGGCGATCCGGCGAATCGAGGCCCTTCTGACGAACCAATCGGTACCTGCCACCGCAGCAGTAAATGCAGTAGCAAACGCAGCAGCGACAGCAGCAGCAGCAGCGGCGACACCGACATTTCACGTACCGATGGCATCACCTTCGCCAAACCTCGAAGCAGCTCACCGGAGGCTCCCCGAAGCGTTCGATCCAAGCGTAAAGGGATCAGACGTTCGACGATTCGTGGCGACCCTCGAAATTTATTGCGAGACCATTGGATTCTGCTTGCAACGACACTGTTGCGAGCACCAGCACTCATGTGGATCTACTACAGTGATGTAGCATGCTGGGAGAAAACGTGGGTGCAGTTTTGGCAGACCTCATCGAAAGATTCGGACCGACTAATTTAACGTACATGGCGCGGCAGCAGATACACCGGCAGAAATAGTACGGGAGGTTAGCACAGTACACGAGCAGATGGAGCAGCTTTTTAACTGCATCATTGACCTCATCGAGGGCGAAAAAATCCAGGCGTACACGGAAGGGTTAAGAATGGAGATTCGCCGACAGGTCATTACAACGAACTACAGTAACTATCGCGACCTCGTACGTGCAGCCGAACGCTGCGACGCGTTGACGAGTGGTCAACTCGAAACACGACGCCACGTGCCAAACCGATCATTCAACACTGAGCGATCGGCACCTCCCACGTTTACCGAACCGATGGAAATCGACAAAGTCGATGCGAAGCCGCGGCCGACATAGTGCAAATTTTGCAGCACAGCAGGATACCAGATTATGTCGTGCTACAAAATGAAGAAAACACGTGCGGAATTGCTGGGAAGCAACAATGGAGCACCCCCGAATTAAAAAAATGGGAATCGCCAGTAGCCAGGGATCGACCAGGCGATCGAGTAAAGATTCGGAAAGCGAAAAAGGGCGACGACGTGGCGACTTCGGAGTGGGTGAAAAAAGGAGAAAATGATAAAGACTCTGCGAAAAAAGACTTTGCACCGACTGGGAGACTCCAGCCGAACACCTACGAAAGTAAGAATTCATTAGTGTTATCCTATAAAGATACTTTAATAAAGAATATTACTTCTCGTGGTTTTCAAGCCTTTGAATACTTCAGGGGAGAATTAAAGGCCAAGGAAAAAGCCTTTAGAAGTTATTTAGATACCTGAGAAGTTGGGCAAAGTACTACTGAGCGTAGAAAAGGGTCGTGCATTTCGTGGAGTTAATATCCTCTCCCTGCAACACCGTGTTAAGGCTCCCCATTGCCCACAGGTGAAGCCTACACAGTTGCAAATGCTTAGAGGACAATTTCAGGCTCATGAAAAGTTACACAAGCCTCGGAAAAATCCTCCTACCCCTATGGTGAAGTTGGAAGTAAAAAGTGCTGAGTCAGGTGCTGTACCCTATAATCCTATTAATGAGACTATCTTTGGTTACTCAGCGCAGCAAAAACCACTACTCCTCGAGTTGTTATGCAAAGGACGATGCCTCCAGGCACTGGTGGACAGCGGAGCATCTTACTTGGTGTGCGACCGCGAAACATTGGAGAAAATTGGAGAGAAGGCAGACGAAACCCAGTTCTCAGCAACAATGGTGGACGGTACGAAGCTTCCATGGCGAAACATCACTGCACTTGCATATAGGTGCGTTGAGGTGGAAGCCGAAACTACTAGTCACCAACATCAAAGGGTTAGATTTCATATTGGGACGAGATTTCCTTAAGCAGTTAAAAGATGAAGTATATCAAACCTTAAGTAGATGAAGTATCTGCGAGGAGGTCGGGAAAGGTTGGGTCGCGAAAGGTCGCGATTGGTGCGGAGGCGGCTCGGTGAGGTTTGGATGCGAAATTGTAGGCCGAACCAGTTGGTCGCGTGGCCCTCGGGATGGCCTCGCTAACGAGTGCCTCAGTAAGGATTTGTAAATCCTTACACTCTCCCACCTCCTAAATCAGGCAGCCCTGTACTGAAACAATGGTTTTTAAAATAAAGCCCAAGACAAAGCCCAAGACTAGCGCGTGCTTCCCAAGCAAGGCCCTTGCTAGGATTTAGGCCTGTCTGAAAACCAAAAAAAAAAAAAAAAAAATCGTTTCATCTAAAGTGTTGAAATAACCAAAAGGTTATTAGAACATTCCCGAACGTTCTCTCCTAGCGCGCCACTTGATAACGAAGCAGTGCTACTATACCAGTACCGCAATAGCTCATATAGAGCATGCGGCAGCTCGAGTTAACAGTCAAAGTTAGTAAACGGTCGTGAATGTTGACCGCCTAGTAACCGTTCTCGGAAGTTACCCGCTGCAACATGGTAACTGTCAAGAACAGTTATAGTCACGGTTATTATAGCTATGCAATATGTCAAACTATTTGGTCAGTATTACATCGACAAGGAGAAGCACAGCAGTATATGGTTACAATCAAGACTGGTACAGTAACGCGGCTCTCTTAGCGCGTCGGGCCAGCTGGGGTTGTACGAAGGATGCAACAAGGGTTTGGGCACCGAGGCATGCAGGTGCTGCGAGTACAGTGATGCCAGCTAGAGGGTTGGGCTTGACAAGAGTTGGAAGGTGTGGTAGGCGAGAAAGAGGCTATCGAGTAGGTGAACGGTGGAGATTCCCTGGTACATAGATGGGCTGGTGCACGGTGTGGATCTTGTGCATGTCGGATATGTGGGTGCGTATGTGTGTTCTTGATTGCATTTGTGTAGGTGCAGGCCTCATGTTATGACGTTCAAGCCGAGAGTAGCAGCTAGAGTGGAACCCCTGTGTACGTAGGTTACTAGCTTGCTACTGCTCGGTGCTTGTTTGTTTGTTTTCTCGCTATACTGGAGTGGTATGTGCAATTTTTCTGAGCATTGGCTAGCCAGTCAGAGAAACTAGTCGATGGGTTAGGGAGCTTTTTAGACAAACAAACAAGGAGAGAGGTACTGTATGCAGTTGAGATTCGGGCGAACGTACCTGCCAGAAAAGCCTGGGGGTAACAGCGGAGATAACTACTACAACGGGAGCTAGACTACGGGCTAGGCACGGGTGCTCGTGTGATCTCTGCGTTCGTTGGTCCTTAGTCGTTTTCCTAGTGCACACACTACTTGCTAGTTCACGGGGCAATTTGGCAAGAGTTTCACTAAGAAAGGTTGACAACAATGATACAATGAAGTTGGCAAGGTAGGACTACATCAGAGCTAGCATGCAAGCAAGTCTACTGCCAGCGCAGCACGGTCGACCGCGTGCCAGCACGACTTGGTCGACCGCGCTCCAGCAGTGCAAAGTCGCGGCTTGCCAACACTGCAGGTCGACGGCGGTACAACAGCGCAAGTCGACGGCGTGCCAGCGTTGCTCCCGCAGTACAGCATCGCACCGGCTCGCAGGTGCTCGCAGATGATTGGCGTGCAGTGCCCCGTCACCTGCACAGCGCATACACCAGATCTTCCACGTGCTGACGGCCACCTCTGATCAGCCACATCGAACTTGGGATACCACCTCGGAGGTTGTCCTTGCCAATATCGCCTAGGCGACCGTCGCGTTCCTTCGCAGACCTTCGTCACCCAGGTAACCTGGTCGACCGGGCAACCAGGTCGACCAGCTGCTCCTGTGCGTGCCCGTCGACCACCCAGGTCGACGACCACTCCCGGTCGACCTCACCAGGTCGACCACACCCTCGGTCGACCAGCTCCAGGTCGACGTCCCTCCTGTTCGACCACCTCCAGGTCGACCAGCACTTCCGTCAGCCGACCATCCAAGTCGGCTGCCCCAAGTCCGCGTCACCAAGTTGACGCCCACTGTAGGTCGACTTCCCAGGTCGACCACCCGAAGTTGGCGCCCTCCCGAAGTCGGGGCCCTTGCAGTGGCCCCTGTGCAAGTCGACCAACCCCGTCGACCAGCTCGCCCACTGCTACAGGTCGGCTGCACCCCTACACCCGACCACGAAGTCGGCTCCGCCCAAGCGAGGACGGGGCCAACATACAACTCCCGTTGACACTCCCCTGCCGCGTTCACGCTTTGGCAGTACACCGACGGCAGTACAGCTCGGAGAATAGCTCATCGACGTGCACCCAACACACAGCACGTAAGTCACCACCGCACCAGCCATGCAAGAGGGCATGGCACCTTCCGCTGCACTTCGTTTTCGCCGTCGCCCACCTCAGCCAGGCGCACCTGGCCGACTGCGACGGAGCACCGGTTGAAGGCCGGATAGTGCAGCGCCTTTGTCAGGAAGTCGGCCGGCTGCTCAGCGGTCGGGATTGACTGCAGCGCAAACTTCCCCCGCTTCACCATGTGCTGCAGCCAGGCCTGTCGTCGCTCCATATGCTTGAGGTTGCCCGTCAACCCCATGCCCTCGGCGACTGTGATGGCCGACTTGTTGTCCACCCTGAGGACAGTCGGCTTCCCGGCGTCCAGCTGCCGGAACTCTGCTAGGAGGAAGCGAAGTCGGCGTCCCTCCTTGCCGGCTTCGACGGCCGCCACGTACTCCGACTCGGTCGACGACAGTGTCGCGCACTTGATGCGCTGGCTCGACCAGGAGACCGCGGCCCCTCCGTAGACGAACACATAGCCGCCCGTGCTCGTCCGGCTCTGCTTGTCGCCGGCGTCGTCGGCGTCCATGTAGCCGACCAGCTCCAGTGACTCAGGTCCACCGCCGAACTCCAGGGCGGTGTCACGCGTGTTGGCGAGGTAGGCGAGGCAGCGGTCGACCTCGCGCCAGTGCTGGTCGTTCCTCACCGTCGTGCCCCGGCTACATCGAGGGAGGAGATCCTGCATGAAAGGGTTGGTTTCAATAAAAATATACTGCTGTGTGGCACCACATCGATTGGGGATCAAAAAGACACCAGGTAGCTGTGGGACCTGCGCCTAAGTGATTTGTTCACAAGGGGTGAAGCTGGGGACTTGTCACAAAAATCCATGGCGGAACTAACAGATCATCTGGGCAGCAGCGGCCCTGCTAAGTTAGCGTTAAAGGCAGTGGGAGCTCTCCCTGCAAGGTGGTATAGGGAGCTGGGGTTTCCGACTATGCTCCCCCGCTCGACTGACTCTCCTCAACAGCTGCAAATCCTGGAGGATGGGCACATTATTCCCATGAAGCGGATGAGGGAGGGGTGGAAGGAGGCCCGGAAGGAATCATACAAGCGCGCAAAATGGGCTGCACGATGGGGAGGGAACATCAACTGGAAAAGGGTTGTGAGCATGCGGGACTCTTCTGCAGTTCCCAGCCATCCACGTGCGTGCTCACTCGAATCCGCGGTCTGAATTTGCAGGTAGGGGAGCGACTGGCTTTCCTCAGCAGCAAGCCGGTGCCCGTTATGCGGGGAGCCTGAGACACTGGAGCACTGTTTGGTCCTTTGCACCATCATTCAAGTGGTTTCCACAGCTCTTCGGCGCACTCTAAGCATGCTGAATCCTGGCCGCACGACGGACTCGCTGGGTCTCCTAATCCAGGGTACAGGCACCAGCTCAGCTTTTCCGGAGATGACGATAACATCAATTGCACTGCACCAGTTGTGGCTCGAGCGGTGCGAAGCTGTCTTCAGGGGGCAGAAGTTCCGAATTCAACAGGTCTTACGTAGGATTGAAGTGGCTTTCCGGCAGCACGTGTAACTGTACATTTACAAGTTGAGGCCGACGTGGCGCAAGCAGAGGCAGCGAGGTTCATCGGAGGAATGCGACATGCTTGGGAGAATCAAAATGGACGGGAAAAGTCTGAAGTGGACGAACAGCTTTGCAGCAATTTGGTCGGCGCAGAGGGTCAGGAACATGAGGCCCTAGGAGTCTTATCTGAAGCAAGACGTCGCCTCTAGTTCCTCATGCACGGTTACGACCAGGCCCTTAGATATCATGAAAAAAAACCCTGAAATTCCTGATTTTCAGGGTAAATTTTTGTACTTACACTGATTTTCCAGTGTTCAAATTTTAGAGAGACTGAATTTTCAGCCTTTTTTTCTCTAAGGGGACTGATTTTCCAGCCTTTTATCGAAGTGTACACTGAATGCACATTCCGAATCCCTGCTGTAAAACACCCGAGATTACTAGTTGTGAACCATTTCTTTCAAATTTGAGTATAGAACATTCAAAAGCCGAAGTCGACAGCTTGTACTGTCGCAGCTGTTTGGTGAATTCGCTACCGGAGGGTAAAGTCTCGAGTTCAAGTCTTGCGGCTGGTATGAATCGTAAGATAATTCGAAATTAAAAATTAGGCTTTTTGGCAAGGACACCCTGGAAATTCAGACTTTTCTTCAAATGGAACACTGATTTTCAGCCTTTTTCACATAGGGACCCTGATGCTTAAACGTCTCTAAAAGTGAATCTGAGGCCCTGGTTGCGACCGCTCTTGTCAGTTTATGTTTTCTCTTCGGTGTAAACTTTCAATAAAAGGACAAAATCGACAAGGGCAAAGTCCAGCTCACCTACTGCCCAACTGGCGAGATGGCATATGACCTCATGACGCACAAACTGCCATGTCAAAAGTTTCAATATTTCGCGGACCTATGCGTAGTTGTCAAGAAGAAATCTGTGGCTCACGCTCAAGAACTACTTAAGCATTCTCGAAGGTGCAGCAGTATTGCACCAGCCAGTATCGAAACAACACTGATCGAAGTGTAAACATGCAGGTATATATATATAGAGATCACAGTACAAACAGAGTCAAGAAGTAAGCAAGTGAGGTCCAGCAGGCACAAGGCCTAGAAGAGTACAGAAACGCTGATGGTCACAAGGCTGAAGCGCCTTGGTGAACACATCAGCAAGGTTGGCCTCAGTGGCCACGTAACGCAGACGTAGCTGACCACGCTGCTGCAGCTCTCGAGCAAGGAAGTACTGCAGGGCGATGTGCTTCGTTCTGTGCTCCAGTCTGTGCTCCTCACACAAGGCAATGGCAGCCTGGTTGTCGACGTACAGCACTGGAGGAGAACGAGGCCGCTCTCCCAGGTCGGTCAGCAGGTAGGTCAGCCAGCGTAGCTCCTGGGCAGCCATGGCTGTGGCGTAGATCTCAGCCTCACAACTGGAGCTGAGAACAGAAGAAGAGCGTGTAGAACGCCAAGAAACTGAGCCGGAGCCAAGGCTGAAGGTGTAACCCTGAGACGACCGCTGAGTAGCCTGGTCGTCCGCCCAAGAAGCGTCTGAGTGTCCAGTAAGTACAACTCGGTCTCGCCCTCCAAGCACTAGCCCCATGCCTGACGTACTGCACAAGTAGCGCAACACCCTCTTAGCGGCATCCATGTGCTCCTTCCTGTGACGGCCAGGAGCGACATAGCGTGCAAGGATGCTAAGAGGGTATGCAAGGTCAGGTCGAGTGCAGGTCATCAGGTACATGAGGCAGCCCACAAGCTCTGGATACGGGCCACTCGGCTCTACGGACTCATCCGAAGGCAGAGCTGAGAGCGAGTGACCGGTAGGCAGAGGAGTGGACTGAGGCGAGGAGTACGTGAAGCGGAAGCGCTGAAGGATCTGCTGCACCATGTGTGACTGAGTCAAGGTGATGGTGCGCCGTGCTCTGTCCCGGGTGATCCGCAAGCCAAGATAGCTTGTCAGTTCACCTAGGTCTGTGCACGTGTGTCTCCTCTGCAGCTCCGACTTCACGTGGGCGAGTGCCGCGGTGTCAGCAGTGGCAAAGACCAAGTCGTCGACGTACACGAGGATGTAGAACGGCGGCAGCGAGGTGTCTGTGCGTAGAAACAGTGACGGGTCAGCAGTAGAGGGAGCGAACCCAAGAGCCGCAAGTGTCGTCCTCAGTGTGTCGTGCCACTCACGCGGTGCCTGGCGGAGACCGTAGACCGGCCGCTGGAGCCTCCACTGGGTACCAGGAGGAACCGACCCAGTGAAGCCAGGAGGGCGGCGTAGCCAGATCTCCTCGTGCAGGCTGCCCTGCAAGAAAGCAGTGCTGAAGTCAAGTGAGTGAAGCTCGTAGTCGCGCTGAGCGGCTATGTGCAGCAGCACCCGAAGAGTGGTCATCTTCGGGGTGGGGGAGAAGGTCTGGAAGAAGTCAACTCCCTCTCGCTGACTGAAGCCTCGAGCCACATAGCGCGCCTTGAAGACAGGAGGAGAACCCGGTGGCCGCTTCACCCTGAAAATCCACATGCCACTGACGATGTTCGCCCCAGGTGGGGGAACCTCGTCGACGTAGGTGCGTGTGGACTTCCAGGAAGCCATCTCTGCGTCCATGGCTGTCTGCCACTGAGAGGAGTAGGGACCCGCCATCGCCTCGGCGTAGGTGCGCGGGGTCGGGATGTCTGGTGCATCCGGGTCTCCCTCAGGGGCAACTAGCATGGACACGAGATGGGGCAAAGCAGCAGCAAAGCACTGGAACTCCTCCTGTCTGTCCTCAAGGACGTCCGTGCCAAGAGCACACTCACCCCCGATGGACGGAGGACAGACAGACTCAGACTCGGACTCAGCAACAAGGCTAGTGGCGTAGTCTAGACGACACCGGGCAGCAAAGTCTACCAACTCAGCGACCAGAGCAGACGCAGCAGAGGACTCAAAGGTAGGGTCAGTGACAACAGTAGCGAGAAGACGCGTGACAGTGGGACTGGCAGCACGACGGGAGTCAGACTCCGGGTCAGGAAGAGTAGGAAGAGAGGACGCAGGAGGAGACGGCAGCGGGACACGCTGAGGAGCAGTGGAGGGACGCAGAGTCATGTAGTGAGTGCCAGGGACAGGAGGAGGACGCTCACGTGGGACACGACGGCCAGTGCGAGCAGTACGAACAGGCGACGCAGGACGAGACTCAGGCTCACGACGCTCTGTAAGACCTCCCGTGGGACCAGCGTAAGGAGAGGGAGCAGGGAGAGGCGAGGCAGGCGGTAACTGTGACTGCGGCGGGACAGGCGGAGGACACTCTACGGAGGGAGGAGGACAAGGAGGAGGAGTCTGACCAAGAACCTGCTGAAGGAGCGGTACGAAGTACGGTCGCGGCCACGCAGCGTCTCCAGAACGAGCAGAGACACCAGCAGCAGGGTCCTCAGTACCCGCAGTAGCTCCAACGTCCGGGTCCTCAGCACCAGCAGCAGCTCCAACGCCCGGGTCCTCAGCACCAGCAGCAGCGCCACCGCCCGGGTCCTCAGCACCAGCAGCAGCTCCAACGCCCGGGTCCTCAGCACCAGCAGCAGCGCCACCCCCAGGGTCTGCAGCACCAGGAGCACCACTCCGAAGACTGCAGCGCCGCGCGTACCACTCTCGGATCTGCTGAATGGGGGGGAGCTCCTGGGTAGGAGGGGAAGTACTGGTACGAGCTCCAGCAGCACCTCTCCGGAGGCGGCAGTACTGTAGGTACCTCTCCTGCAGCTGCTGGGAGGAGAGGGCTCCCCCAGGTGGAGCACGCTCAGGCTCAGCACCTCCAGACACAGCACCCCCAGACTCAGCACCTCCAGGCTCAGCACCCCCAGACTCCGCACCCCCAGGCTCAGCACCCCCAGACTCAGCACGGTCAGGCTCAGCACCCCCAGGCTCAGCACCCCCAGACGCAGCACAGCCAGATGCAGCACCTCCAGGCTCAGCACCTCCAGACTCCGCACCCCCAGGCTCAGCACCTCCATGCTCCGCACCCCCAGGGTCCGCACCCCCAGGCTCCGCACCCCCAGGCTCACCTCCCTCAGACTCCTCACGGTCAGGCTCAGCACCCCCAGCAGGACGAGAGTCAACAGCTACCTCGACAGGCTCACTCGGGTCTACCTGGGACACACCTGAGGGAGCGGCACCCTGAGGGGGGAGGGGGTCTGGTACCTCAGCACCTGGAGCGAGGAAGAGAGGCGGGGGGGGGGAGCGGGGCAGTGCGGTAGGGGAAGAGGCAGTAGTAGGGGACGGACTCGTCAAAAGTGACGTCCTGAGAGGCCAGGACACGACGCGAGGTGGCGTGGTAGAACTGCCAACCAGGCGCGTCCGGGACAAAGCCAAGGAAGACACAGGGGACAGCTCGACGGGAGAGCTTGTCCGCGGACGTATCGCGAACAAAAGCTCGAGATCCCCAGACCCGAAAACGCGACGCATCGCCAGCCTCTCCCGTCCAACGCAGTGTCGGAGAAGTCTCCGGTAAGGAGACACGGGGCCAGAGGTTGAGCTGATGCGCAGCGTATCGGACTGCAAACGGCCACAGAAAGTGGGGGGCAGCCGCATGAACTAAGGAGGTACGAGCGACCTCCATGACCAAGCCAATGCGGCGCTCAGCAACCCCGTTCTGCTGTGGAGAGGCCGGAAGCGTGAACGACTGCTCAATGCCCTCCTGCTGACAGAAGGTCTCCAAGAGGCCAGAGGAAAACTCCCCACCTCTGTCAGAGTGCAGACGCAGGACAGGGAAGTCGGAGCGGAAACGCTCACTGAGCTGGAGACGAGATCTGCGGATCCAAGGGATCAAGACATCAGGGACGTCACCCTTGGTGCGCAAGGGGAAGACCGTGGTGTAGCGCGAGAAGTCGTCAACAACAATCAGGAAGTACCTCTCCTGACCCTGACCACGGACGCGGGCTGGGCCCCACACGTCCATGTGGAGCGTCTGCAAAGGAGCAGTCGTCGGGGGAAAGGAGGAGGAGTGAGGAGCGGCGCGCTGCCGCCCCTCGACACAGGGAAGACAGGGAGGAGCAGGCGAGGGTGGGAGGGGAGGGAGAACCCTGGGAAGACCAGCAACAAGGTCCCGTTTGTGCATGGCCCGAAGGCGCTGCACAGACGGGTGACCAAGGCGGTGGTGCCAGAGGACAGTCTCATGCGCCAAAGAGCGGCACGAGCAGGGGGCCGACAGCTGGCCTGGCGCAGACGCGGACGCGGACGCAGCTACCTGAGGGGACTCAGTGGTCAGTGTGTACAGGTCCGACCCCGGCTGCCGAGTGAAGGTAGCCAGGTGACGGCCCGTCCGAGCACACGTGCAGTGTGTCATGCGCTCGTAGGCAGGGGTGAACTGGTGAACACCCCCGTCCTGGAGCGCACAACCTGCCACCAAGTTCGTAGAGAACGAGGGGAGGTAGAGACCTGACAGTGTGCCTGACGGGACCGCAGGACAGGGAAGAACAGTGGAGGAGGTCGCAATGACCGGACCCCCAGAGGGGTCAGCGAGGGAGACAGCAACTGGCCGAGCAAGCGGCTCAAGGGCAATGCGGTCACGAAAGAAACAGCGAGAAGCACCTGAGTCCAGGGTGAAGGTGTGCAGTGCCTCAGTCGACTCAGTACCAGGGGAGACAGACTCACTAGCACCTAAAGCGACAGCCTCACCATCACCTGAGGTGGCAGACACGCGAGTACCGGGAGTGGGAGCCTCACCAGCACCTAGGGCAACAGACGTACTAGCACCTAGAGCGGCAGCCTCACTGACAGAAGCTCCCGAACGATGCACTCCAGAGCGACTACCACTACGGCCACCCCGACAGCCCCAACTAGCGTACCACTCACGCGCACGAAGCACCTGGGGCGAAGGAGGACACGGCAGCTGCACCTGTCCACTACCAGAAGCTCCCGACCGACCCACTCCAGAGCGACCACCACTACGGCCACCCCGACAGCCCCGACTAGTGTACCACTCACGCGCACGAAGCTGCTGGGGCGTGAGGGACTCACGCGCACGGCCCTGGAGCTGCATCTGGCCACGCCAGGAGCAGCAGTAGTAGCAGTAGCGGCAGCAGTGGGAGTAGAAAAGGCAGTAGCAGCAGTAGCAGTGCTGGGCAATGCTCACCAGTGGTCGGCGCGGCAGGCGCAAGACGGTGGCGACAGCGGGGCCGCTACAACTGCAGGGCTGGGCCGGGCCGTAGCAGGGAGCTCCGCGGCAGCTGCTGCAGGGCGAGGCCGGGCCGCGACGGCAGCTGCTCCAGGTGCCAGGGGCGGCTGCTGCAGTGGCGGCGGCTCCAGGGGCCAGGGGCGGCTGCTGCAGCTGTGGTTGCTCCAGGGGCCAGGGGCAGCTGCTGCAGGTGCGGGCTGCTCCAGGGGCGGCTGCTGCAGGTACGTGCTGCTCCAGAGGGGGCCGCTGCAGTGGCAGGCGGCTCCAGGGGCGGCTGCTGCAGTGGCGAGCGGCTCCAGGGGCTGCTGCTGCAGTGGCGGGCGGCTCCAGGGGCTGCTACTGCAGTGGCGGGCGGCTCCAGGGGCTGCTGCTGCAGTGGCGGCTGCTCCAGGGGCTGCTGCTGCAGTGGCGGCTGCTCCAGGGGCGAGAGGCGGATTAGGTCAGGGCGACGCGGCGAGAAGGGCGACGCGGCGGGCAGGTGGCGACGCGGCGGGCAGGTGGCGACGCGGCGGGCAGGTGGCGACGCCGCGGGCAGGTCGACGCGGCGGGCAGGTGGCGACGCCGCGGGCAGGCGGCGACGCCGCGGGCAGGCGACGACGCCGCGGGCAGGCGCCGACGTCGCGGGCAGGGGACGACCCCGCGGGCAGGCGACGACGCCGCAGGCAGGCGACGACGCCGCGAGCAGGCGACGACGCCGCGAGCAGGCAACGACGCCACGGGCAGGCGCCGATGTCGCGGGCAGGCGACGACGCCGCGGGCAGGCGACGACGTCGCGGGCAGGCGACGACGCCGCGGGCAGGCGACGGCGCCGCGTGTCAGAATCCCAGCCACTAACCACTGGGATAAAAGGGCTTGTTTGTGTAGCGGGTGAGTGCGCCCATAACCCCCCAGGCCAACATGCCTGTAACCCTTCCCTAGGATCATCGGGGATCTCCAGTGGACCTCTGACACCCCCCCGCACTGGGATGCCCGAGGTGCACACACCGGGATTCGAACCCGAGACCTTCGCTCTGATACCATGTCAGAATCCCAGCCACTAACCACTGGGATAAAAGGGCTTGTTTGTGTAGCGGGTGAGTGCACCCATAACCCCTCAGGCCAATATGCCTGTAACCCTTCCCTAGGATCATCGGGGATCTCCAGTGGACCTCTGACACCGCGGGCAGGCGACGACGCCGCGGACAGGGGCTACGTCGCGGGCAGGCGACGACGCCGCGGGGAGGCGGTGACGCCACGGGCAGGGCGACGCGGCGGGCGGCGAGAGCCTGCAGGGGCGGCGTGCGGTCGTGCAGAGGCTGCGCACTGGCCTGACGGACCTGCAGGGGCAGCTCGAGAGTGCACGAGGGCGCACGAGGGCGTACGAGGGCGCACGAGGGCGCACGAGGGCGCACGAAGGCGCACTAGCAGAGAAAGGCGCACGAGGGCGCACGAGGGCGCACGAGGGCGCACGAGGGCGCACGAGGGCGCACGTAAGGTAGAGCGCACAAGGGCGCAGAGGGGGAGGCGCTAACGCAGCACTCCGACAGTAGGGCGCACTAAGGCGCTAGGAAGTAGTTAGTAGAGGTGGGCCCGAAAAAAAAACTTAGGTCCTAGCGAAGGACCTGCTCTGATACCATGTCAGAATAACTGAACGAGGAATGGATGAACTAGCAGGAAGGTGGGTACAAGTATGAAACCCTAAGTTTGTGTACCCTCTAAGGCTAGACCCACTATAGCCTACACAATATAAACATACAATGTTTGACACTATCGCGAGAGCCCATTTATGGCACGCATGTCAGGATTCGCAAGTCAACTGTCGCGAATGTTGACTGACCAAAACCAAATGGTGGAGGCCACCAAGGAGTTGCAACAAGCGAAGGAGTTGCAACAAGCGTAACTGGATCTACGGTTACAGACGTCAACCTGGTAATTGAAGAATCGCTAGCACTGTTGCGATGCATTACGGTTAATAAGGGAATGCACCACTTATACTAGATTGCTAGCTAGGGTTGGTGTTAATGTCTGTAATGTTTTTATTTATCAATGTTGTCATTTACATTCATTATGTAACAAAGTTCCTACCACTAAAGACTTCCGCTAAGGGCGTGTAACTTTTTCCGTCCGGACCGTATGCGAAAAGGGTATCCCGCTCACGCTCTGGACCATCCAAGCTCATTATCAAATTGCAGATCATGTGGGGTTTTACGAACTCTGGTTACCGATTTTGCACACGGTTCAGACCGTCAAAAACGAAAACAATTACATGCCCAATACACTTATGTAGACCAATATTATCCAAGGGATCCTTATCATAACACAAGAGATGTTAGGCTTGTGGTATGAACACTAGTTAAAAATGCCAACATAGTGAGAGAAACCGAGAACGGCATTCCGTAATAATGCAGGGTGGTCACGAAATCACTGACAGGTGCCATGAGAGCAATTAACAACGATAAAAATTCATATGTCACACTCTTTGGCGGAACATCGGCCTAATGTGTTAACATGAAGTTTCGCGAGGCGTCGCGGTGGCAGAGTTGTGTTCAGAGTGTACGCACGGTTTTTGTCTTGAAATAAACACAACCAAACAAATCATGACATTATACGTGGCCTACAGTTACACAAACATCGCGTGCACCAAAATGCACTTCCAACGGTGAATATTTATAGCAACCACGAAAAATGAGCAGCATGAGCGTGTATTCCACTTGCTTCTAGTCTACGAATTTGCCTGCTCAAACACGCAAGAACAAGACAAAACATGCGGTATACAATAGGCACACTAATGAGATCATATTGATTGTTTGAAAAGAGGATATGTTACTATCAGGTAGATTTGTAGAAATTCAAATCTGCAGTAACACGCGGCGCGACTGCTTCCTCCCTGAACTTCGCCGTCTTCGCTCACAGCAATTCCGCGTGAAGCGAATCAAGCTTTCGGTGGAAACAGCTGCCCAGATCGTTGCTGGTTCGCCGCACCTCACTCATCATCGCCCACGCTCGCACCTCACTCATCCTCGCCCACGCTCACCCACCCGATCGCCGCGAACCAACCGTCCAACACCGCCTCGGTGACTCCCTCCCAAGATTACGCGCTCACCGTCACAGCAGCACTTCTGGTTCAAGCGTTACCTCGTTAGCGAGTATATAAGCGAGCCCAAGCCGCAATCTGCATCTCACATCCAATCGCCTACTAGATCAGCAACTGCTTTCAATCGCTCCCACTCTTCGCAACTGCGTTCAATCGCCCATCGCTGCCTTAGCCGCTCGAGTAAAATTACGTACCTCCTGGTACCAGCAGCGATCATTACTGCACTCCTTTTCTAGCATTTCATCCCCATGGCGCGTTCTCTTGTAGCTTCCTCACTGATGGCGGCACTGCTTGTAACGGCGCTATTCGCATCATGCGCACAGTCTAGAATCGTCTCCAACGGACTGCTCGGGAATCGCCTCCCGAACCGACCAGCCCAAGTCACCAGCACCATCACTAGTAGCGTGTCTGGCCTAATATCCGCGCTGCAAGCGCAAGTCGTTTCACTAGAAGGAACGCTGACGCAAGCACTCAACAAGCTCGCTACCTCGCTGAACGACAACGCATCCGCGGCCACACTGGCGCTTCAAGCACAGATTTCCGCCTTGCAGAGCAGCATCGACACTCTAAACGCCCGCATTGCGAACCTAGACCTTATCTTGTACCTTAGAATCTCCCGACCCGGCGGCGTTGCTCCGCAGGCGACACCTGTCGCACTCCAGTCGCGCATCTCGTCGCTAAGAAGCAGCATCCCCGCTATCAACAATCGCGCCACTTCCCTCAACACGGACCTGGCGGCCATCCTCCCTAACCTCCGCGCCTTGCTCAGTCAGCGAGTGGCGGCGCTCACTCAGAGGGTGGGTGCGCTGAATGTGGACGTGTCGGCGCTCGCTGCGCAGGTGGACGCGCTGATCGCCCCGCTGAGTGACGCCCTTGGCGTGGCGGACCTCGTGGCTTTGCTGCCGCACCCAGCAGGTCAGTCCCGCAAACCCCCATCCCGCAAACCCTAAACCCGCACCCACCAGGTCAGTCTTGCAAACCCTAAACCGCAGCCGGCGGGTCATTCTTGCAAAACCTTCCTCTCTCATTCCAATTCTTGACCGCCCATGCCCGTCACGTCACTGCAGGCATGCTTGTGCTCACCATTCTTGCACCCTCCCTGCTCACTCAATCCAATCCTTTTCTACTGCTGCTCATCCCGTCTCTGCAGGCATGCTGCGTGGCGTGCTCACCTCGTGCGAGGGCCTTCTCCCGGTGGGAGCAGCCAACATCCAGATCACCAAGATGTAAGCCACGGCCCCTCACTCTCCTTCCCAACTACTGCCTTCCCTGCACTAGTCACGCATTGTCTCTCTTAATCATCTCACGATTCCTTCTACGTTATCACAATTCCCCATGATCCCCGTCCACACCATTGCCATCCGTTCTGACTCTCATAATGCTTCTGCCTATCAGTAGATAGTACCCTCCAGCGAAGAACACTCGTATAGTGAAACATCCCCTGCTGTGCACCCCGGTCAACCCCTCCTTCCCAACCCCTCGCCCTCCCCCCTCCCCCTGCCCCCTTGCTCACGAGCAGGGGGTCGTCATACGCGGTGGCGTACGAGCTGGTGGCGACGGGCATGGCGGAGGCACCGCAGGCGGCGGCCATCTACAGCGGCAACAGCACGTGCGGGCAGGCAGCCCCAGCCGTGGCGCTGCAGCTGCCCGGCACGTGGCAGCTGCTGAGCTCCGTGTCGTGGTCGCTGGCCAATGTGCTCACTGTCGCGCCGGCGGACCTGGCGGACGTGCTCAGCGCCATCCAGGCTGGCATCAATGGCCAGCTCTACATTGGCTTTGCCGCCACCACCAGCAGCTTGTCGGGAAAGCTGCTTGCTGCCAGGCTTTGAAGGACAGGCCAAGGGAAGATGTGTGATCCGAGAGGGAACATCACAAATGCAGATTTTTATGGAGTGGTACATACTGTAGAACAAAGAATAGGTGAGATCCATGAATGCTACTACCGGTACTGTAGCTTAGTTGGTCGGATTCTGTGCATTTGTAATGTTCCTTCTCATGGAGTAGTACATGTTGGTGTACATATCAAATGCAGTGTTATGCAAGCTCACCTATCACAATGCAGATGATGTATACTGATTAAGAGGGCTACCGTTGTCAAACTATAATGATGCTTTTGCTGTGTAGGCTGTAGTGGGGTAGCCTATAAGGGGTACAACCCAAATTAGGGTTAGTACGTGTACTCAGATCTCTGTTCAATGCATCATTATCGTTTAGTCTTCTGACATGGTTTCATAGCAGGTCCTGTTCAAGGACCGCTTTTTTTTAGGGCCCACCGTACAGTTCCCTGCTCGTAGCGCCCTACCCTGCCCGTCGCGCTGCCCCACCAGTCGCGTTCCCCTGCCTGCGCGCCGCCCTGCTGGCTACCGCGCTGCCCTGCCCTGCCCTGCGTCACTCTGCCCGCGCACGCCCTGCCCTGCCCTGCGTCGCGCCGCCCCGCGCACGCCCTGCCCTGCGTCGCGCTGCCCGCGCACGCCCTGCCCTGCGTCGCGCTGCCCGCGCACGCCCTGCCCTGACCTGCCCTGCGCTTTCCTAGTGCCTGCGCGCCGCTCTGCCTTCCCTGCGTGCTGCCCTGCTCGTCACACGCCGCTCTGCTCTGCTAGCTATGGCTACCCTCAGCGTTCTCACCTTCGATCCTGAGGGCCGTCCAATCTAGTTTGATACATGGTTCGACGACTTACAGCTGTACCTACTTAGCGATTCCAAAGACGGCGTCTCGTTGTTTGATCACACGTCTGGAGCCTCTCTTTCTCCTCTCTACACAGCTGACAGTGCGACTCGCTCATAGTGACTTACCCGTGACGCTGCTTCTCGCCTAGCCGTTCGCAACCACTGCCGTTAGCCAAACACGCTCACTTTGGCCAGCACAAGACTGCTAAAGCCCTGAACGACGCTGTAGTCGCTCGCTACTCCTCCTCTGCCACTGCTGCTCTCAACCGCCTTATACTGCCCTACCTGTTTCCCGAGCTGTCCGCCTTTGCCACAGTCGACGACCTCATCACCCACCTTCGCACTAGCGACACTCGCTACTGCGCCACGATTAAAGACGAGTTCCTAGACAAGAACCCGCCCCCGATGTACATCACTCTCTACTTCATCGTCACCCGCCTCCCTGACTCTCTTCGCGCAGTCAGGGACCACTTTCTTGCCCTTGACCCCACAGGCCTCACTGTCGACGAGCTCGAGAAGCACCTCCTTGCAGCTGAGACTAGCATAGTCGTTATTGGTGCTGCTCGTGGCACTCATAGCACTCCCTTTTTTTAGAGGTGTTCCCCTCCCCCCCTTGCCCCCTCCTATGCTCTCTGCTGCTACTGCTGTTGACTTCCTTGGTGCTGAGGAGGTCGGGTTACGTCTGCTCCTAGTGGGAGGCGCCGCAGCGGCAAAGGCAAGGGAGGCAAGAGTGGTAGAGGTGGCGGCGGGGGAGGCGGTGGTGGGGGTGGTGGAGGCGGTGGAGGTGGCAGTGGGAGTGGTGGCGAGAGTGGGGGCGTCGGTGGCGGCGGTGGTGGCAGTGGTGGGAGTGGTGGCAGCGGTGGTGGTGGCAGTGGGAGTGGTGGTGGCGGTGGTGGCGGCGGTGGGAGTTGTGGCGGCGGCAGTGGTGGCAGCAGTGGGAGTGGTGGCGGCGGCAGTGGTGGCGGTCGGGGTGGAGCGCTAGTTCAGAGGGGAGGTTCTGGCGGTGGCCAGAGGCAGCAGCAGAAGTGTCCGAGCGAGACCCTTATGCCCCAGCAGCTTCGTGAGTGGTTTGCTCAACATGGGGCGTCTGGGGGTAGTGTTCGCTGGACGTATGTCATTCGCACAGGTGACCGCGCTGGTCAGACATGCGGAAAGTTTCACACCCAGCACCCCTGCTTCTCCTGTCTTGACGATGCCTAGCGCACAAAGTTTCCTGACGTAGCTGAGCTCCCCCGCTGGCTAGAGCTGCTTAGGTCTGGTGTTGATATCTTTGCTCTTGACTATGACGCTATCCTTGCTGCCATGTATGCTTTGACTGTTAGTGCTGAGGGTGACTGTTACCTGTGTGTGCCGCCCGACCCAGGTATAGAGGCTGCTGCTCTAGGTGCTAGTGAGTCTGCTCTCTCTGGTACTGCGCCTGCTGAGGCCTTGCACACCTTCACGCTTGACTCAGGTGCTTCCCGCTATTTCTTACGAGACAGTACAACACTCACACCACTCCCTGCACTGGCTGCAGTCAGACTGGCTGACCCCTCAGGGGGCCCAGTTCTTGCACATTCCCCTACTGTTCTACCGTGTCCGGCGGTTCTGTCTGGCTCACTGTCAGGTGTTCACCTCTCCTCGTTCTCTACGAACTTGGTGAGTACCGTTGCCTTCCAGGATGCGATGGTCACTACCACCACTACTGGGGGTCAGCGTGTGGCGATCTGCACGTGTACACGGACGAGCCCCCACCTGGCCTCTTTCACCCGTCGTCCTGGGCCAAGCCTGTACACACTGACTACTGAGCCTCCCCAGGTAGCTGCGTCAGGTCAGGTAGCAGCCCCCTGCTCGTGTCGCCACCTCTCGCACCAGACTCTCCTTTGGCACCACCGCCTTGGTCACCCCTCCCTGCCACGCCTTCGTGGCATGCACTCCCGCCTCCTTGTCTCTGGTCTTCCCAGGTCTCTGCCCCCCCTCTTGCCCTCGCCTGCGCCACCCTGCCTTCCTTGCGTCGAGGGGCGGCTGCGCGCCGCTCCTCACTCCTCCTCGTTTCCCCCTATGACTGCTCCCCAGCAGATTCCCCACATGGACGTGTGGGGCCCAGCCCGCGTCCAGGGACAGGGCCGCGAGCGATACTTTCTGCTGGTTGTTGACGACTACACGCGTTACACCACGGTCTTCCCCTTGCGCAGCAAGGGGGAGGTCCCTGGTGTTTTGATATTCTGGATCCGCGCTGTCCATCTCCAGCTCCGCGAGCGGTTCCACACGGACCTTCCTGTCCTGCATCTGCACTCTGACAGAGGTGGTGAGTTCTCCTCCGACCTCTTGCGAGACATTTGTCGTGGGGAGGGCATCCTCCAGTCGTTCACGCTTACGGCCTCCCGGCACCAGAACGAGGTTGCTGAGCGCCGCATTGGCCTAGTCATGGAGGTGGCTCGTACCTCCATGATCCATGCAGCTGCTCCCCACTTTCTGTGGCCGTTTGCGGTCCGGTACGCTGCGCATCAGCTCAACCTCTGGCCCCGTGTCTCCTTGCCGGAGACCTCGCCCACACTGCGTTGGATGGGGGAGGTTGGCGATGCGTCGGTGTTCCGGGTCTGGGGCGCTCGTGCCTTTGTCCGCGATACCTCCGCGGACAAGCTCTCCTCCCGCGCCACTCCTTGTGTCTTCCTTGGCTTCCCCCCTTACGCTTATGGCTGGCAGTTTTACCACCCCCACCTCGCGCCGTGTCCTGTGCTCTCAGGAGGTCACGTTTGACGAGTCGATTTCCTTCTACCGTCTCTTCCTATACCGCACTGCCCCGCTCCCCCCCCCCGCCGCTCTTCCTCGCTCCAGGTCCCCCTCTGGTAGACCCCCTCCCCCCTCAGGATCCTGCTCCTTCAGGTATGACTCAAGTAGACCCACTCCCCTACCCCGAAGATGACCACTCTTTGGGTGTTGATGCACGTTGCTGCTCAGGGTGATAACGAGCTTCACTCTCTTGACTTCAGCACAGCTTTCTTACAAGGCAGCCTGCACGAGGAGATCTGGCTGCGCCGCCCACCTGGCTTCACTGGGTCGTTTCCTCCTGGTACCAAGTGGAGCCTCCGGCGGCCAGTCTACGGGCTCCGCCAGACGCCTTTTGAGTGGCACGACACACTGAGGATGACACTTGCGGCTCTTGGGTTTGCTCCTTCGACTGCAGACCCGTCGCTGTTTCTGCGCACCGACACTTCGCTGCCGCCGTTCTACATCCTCATGTACGTCGACGAATTGGTCTTTGCCACTGCTGACACTAAGGCACTGGCCCTTGTGAAGTCAGAGCTGCAGAAGAGACACACGTGCACAGACCTGGGTGAGCTGCGCAGCTATCTTGGCTTGCAGATCACCCGGGACAGAGCACGACGCACCATCACCCTGACTTAGTCACACATGGTGCAGCAGGTCCTTCAGCGCTTCGGCTTCACCTGGTCCTCGCCACAGTCCACTCCTCTGGCTACCGGTCACTCGCTCTCAGCTCCACCATCGGACAGGTCCGTAGAGCCGAATGGCCCGTATCCAGAGCTTGTGGGCTGCATCATGTACCTGATGACCTGCACTCGACCTGACCTTGCCTACCCTCTAAGCATCTTGGCATGCTACGTTGCGCCCGGGAGACACCGACGAGAGCACTGGGCGCCTGCTAAGTGGGTGTTGCGCTACTTGTGCAGTACATCGGGCATGGGGCTCGTGCTTGGAGGACGGATTCTAGTTGTCCTCACTGGACACTCGGACGCGTCTTGGGTTGACGACCTGGCTACTCAGCGGTCGTCACAGGGTTACACATTGAGTCTTGGATCCGGCTCTGTTTCTTGGCGGTCTACCCGCTCATCTTCTGTTCTCAGCTCCAGTTGTGAAGCTGAGATCTACGCAGGAGCCATAGCTGCACAGGAGTTACGCTGGCTCACTTACCTGCTGACCGACTTGGGAGAGCAGCCTCGTTCTCTTCCAGTTCTGTACGTAGACAACAAGGCCACTATTGCCTTGTATCAGGAGCACAGACTGGAGCACAAAACGAAGCACATCTGTCTGTGTTACTTCTTGCTCGAGAGTTGCAGCAGCGTGGTCAGCTTCGTCTTGCTTACGTGGCCACTCGGGCCAACACTGCTGATATATTCACCAAGGCACTTCCGCCTGGTGATCATCAGCGTTTCTGTACTGCTTTAGGCCTTGTGCCTGCTTCGTCTCACTTGCTCACTGCGTGACTTTGCTTGTACTGTGATCTATATATATACTTGCATGCTTACTCTTGCTAGGTAGTGATCACTGTACTGTTTTCTCTTTTTTATATAACTCTACATGTGAACTGGCCTTGTGGCCATTTGCTTGTGCTCAGAATGTGTGGTGACTTCGTGATCCACCCTGAGCTTGCTTTGCTTTTCTTGACTGGTCTTGTGACCACTGGTTCTCCCCCACTTTGCCTATGGGGTTGTGTCAAACTCTAATGATGCTTGTGCTGTGTAGACTGTAGTGGGGTGGCCCATAAAGGGTACAACCTAAATCAGGGTTAGTACTTGTACCTAGGTCTCTGTTCAATGCATCATTCTCGCTTGATCTTCTAACAACCGTGTCCCCCCCGATAGAAGCGCACCTGCTCTTATTATAAAGCGTGTTGATGGAAACACCACATGATGGAAAGTGATATCTGATTTCAATACATGTGCGGTTGGTGGTTTTGATGTTACTGCTGGTTGTTGTTGCTGCTGCTGTGGTGGTGGCTGCTGCTGCTGTTGTGGAGGGCGTGCCCCTAGGAACTGGACCATGTCCTCTCATGTCATCGCGGCACAACAGTGGCGGGGGGTACTCAATGACAGTAGGGAGTAGTACGCAGACCACACTTTACCACGTGAAAAATGATTTTTTCACGACGACCTCGGTATCTATCAGCCTTGAAATATGCAAAATGCAGTAGAAGCACAGCAAGGCACATGCATGGGAGCACAGCCAAGCAGAGAAATGCACGATACCATAAGAAAGAGAGGAGGAAAGCAGGAAACAACGAAGAGAAGCAAACAAGAGAAGGAAACATGTGAAGCAGGGAGAAAAAGGCAGAGAAGGGGAAAAAACGATCAGCACTCGTTGAATAGTGGATTGGGGCATGAGTTGAGCTTGACAAACATTGTGTGCTTTGCAACATACACATGCTGCATGCTGGGCCCGAAATATTAGGGCAAAATACCCTTTTTGCCCTTTCAGTGGGCCGCTTATGTTCAATTACCCTGATGAAGGCAGGCTAATCGTACAGTTACCCTTTCTTTAAATTAGTGGTCTTTTTTTTTTACCCTTTCAAAAACAGCATAAGAGTTTTGTTTCCCTGACTACAAAGTGTAACATACGAGTTACACTTATCAAAGTAACTAGGCAAGAATGAATGAACTAGCAGAAGTTTGGGTACAAATATGAAACCCTAGTTGGGGTTGTACCCCATATTGGCTACCCCACTACAGCCTACAAGCATAATACAGTTTGGATTCGCAGCTAATTGAGTTCCGGCTGGGTCAACCGCCACTGTGTCCGAACAGTCGGCTGCGTGCCAGGTTCCAACTGTATTTTGTGGTCTTCGGGTCTCTCGGGTGGCAGTCCAGGTGGCAGATCGTCGGGGAAGATGTCGGGGTACTGTCGAACCAGCTCCAGAAAATCCGGTGGCACGGCTGCACACAGCTTCTCGATGTCTTTTCCCTCGGTGTCCACTGCCAACTCGCGTAAGCAAACGGCGAACAGCTGCGCGCCCCTGTTGAAGTGGCGAGCTATAGTGATAGCTTTGATGCACGGGGCTTGGATGTAGTCAAGTGCCCATGCAGGCAACTTAATTAGCCCCTCGTGCTTGCTGACGCTACACGACCCCGTGGTCCAGTCGATGACGGGGTTGTGTCGCCGCAGCCAATCGCGTCCCAGAAGCACATCGCAGCCATCCAGCGTCGTCGCGAGGAACTTCATGCTGAAGCCGAAATCGTCGCCGCATTCGATCCGCACCGTCCGTGTTTCTTCTGTTATCGCCAGAGGCGTCCCATCCACGAGGCGAGCGTCGATTTCGGGCAGACACCTATCAAGTTGCAGCTTACACTTTTTTGCTGTCGCCAAGTTGAAGAGGCTATGGCTGGCCCCTCCATCGACTATTTTAACACCTTGCCAGCGACCAGCACAGGGTGATCCACATGATCATCCCCCTTATTCGGCCGAGTGCGATCGATTGCATGAATCGGAACCACGACTCCGTGGGGATGGTGGGATTTGGGCGACGGAGCGTAGTCAGTAAAGGGCCCGCTAATTACTGACTTTTCCCATTTCCCTGCTCCTTCCTGTCGTTCCCTGTCAGCGGCGTTTTTTCGTGGTAGTCGCGCATGTAGTGACCCGTCTTCCCACACTTATAACACGGTCCCTTAGGAGGGCGGTCGGGTGTATGGACGGCGTTGATAGTGGCCCGATGGGTCTGCCACGAAAACAGTTTCCCTCCCGGGAAGATGTTATCGCGTTCTGCATCAACGCGTCCGTAGATTCCGCCAGTCGTACTGCCTCTAGGAATGATGACGGGCGGCCCCTAAGAACCTCGTACTGTATCTCGTATTTGAGGCAGCTGATGTATTTATCTAACCGCTCTGCTTCCGACATGTCATCCACTTGGTCGGCGAGGCCCATGAACGACGCTGTGTAGTCTTGGACAGATGCCATCTGCGACCAGGTACGCAGCTTCATGCGAGCTTGCTCCGAGGCGGATACGTGCTCGAAGCGATCTCGCAAGGCTGCGCCCCACTCCTTCCACGTGCGTATCTTGGTCACACCGAAGATCGACTCTTTTAAAGTCCAAGGTCCGGCGCCACCATTCAAGCGCTGCACCTCGAAGAAGCGAGACCGCGTAATTAACACATGTGGCATCGTCGTTAACGCCTGCTGCACTGAAGAAGACTTCAACACCGGACAGCCACCCCTTCATTGCAGTCGTCTTGTCCGTAGGATTGAACGGGGGCGGGGTGACGGTTTTAATCTTGACCGACGTTACTGCAACTGGCGCTGCTGCCGCTCGCTGCCTATCTTCTTCTTCGAAGTCACGTGTGAGCGCATCCAATGGATTGCTCAACGCCCGACTGTTTCCCTCGCCTTCGTCAGCAGGCGACTCCTGACGCGCTTCACCTCGCGTCTGGCGTAGCTCGGCGTTCTCCTCTCATAAAGTTGTCACTTCTGCCATTAATGACTCCATGCCCTGCTTCTGCATTTCTGCCACTTGCGCCATCAGCCTGTTAACCGCCTCCTTATCCATGTGCCTAGCGCTACATCTGGAGGGCAATCGGGTACCCGTGGCCTTCAGGCAAATGAAAACACGAACTATCGGAGTCGGATAGGATTGAATTAACAATCCTTGCAGCCAACTGTCGTATAGTCTCAAAACCAGCCACACCCGTGCCACCAAACTACCCTCGGAAAGCGGGGTGAACTAGGAAAGTAGCTATGATACCAAGTGTAAAGGAGAGTGCGCAGGTAAACGAATAACGAGGCTGTGATTGAATGAACTGAGAATACAATGAAGGCACATACTAATGTAGGGGCTAGCCTAGCTAGGAGGGAACCTCGGACGAGCGAGGTTGGGTGTAGGTTTGGCAAAGGGAAATGCCGAAGGCGACGCGAGGAGCCTCGGCAGCGTTGAGATCGGCCGAACGTGCAGAGTCCGAAAATCGGGGCTGTACGCGAAGCAGTCAACCCCGATAAGGAATTCGTGAAAATTCCTTACAGCGTGCACCAAAATGCACTTCCAACGGTGAATATTATAGCAACCACGAAAAATGAGCAGCATGAGCGTGTATTCCACTTGCTTCTAGTCTACGAATTTGCCTGCTCAAACACGCAAGAACAAGACAAAACATGCGGTATACAATAGGCACACTAATGAGATCTTTTTTTTTTTTTTTTTGATACGGAAAAGTGCACTAAAGGATAATGTACAAAACGCATCAGGCAGTCGTAACTGTATCGGGAGGGAAGAGCTGCAGTATCGTGTACCGCAGATTCCCTATATCAGCCTACGGTGGTTGATGAGTCATCTTCGGGTTGTCCCAAATGGAGCTGAAGCTGCCCCGCCACGTCAGCGGTGCCCCTTTACTGCAGATCCGCCTCATCACCATTGCCTCATCAGCTGCCAGATGCTCCCATTCGTCATTGCAAACAGCCACGCCGTGTTTCCGTGCCTCCACTTGTCTCGCCAGGCAGTACACTCTGGCATGCGCGACAAACTTTACCACTGCCATACGTATCACTCTTTTCGGCTGGATCCTGACGCCCTGACGACTTGCCTCACACCTTGCCAACCACACTTGGTGAAGCGTGGTGGCAATAAACGAGCTTTCCGGAAAGCCAGACTTCGTGCTTCTCTGCATGAAGAGCAGGTCCCCCAAACCCTGCCAGTTTAGCAGCGGGTTCATCTCCGCCAATCCCTTCCGCAAGAACCGGACCACCCTCTGGATCGCCGGGCAGCCAAACAGACAATGTTCCGGTGTCTCCTCCGCTCTACAGTGTGGGCAGACCACTTTTTCCTTGAGAAAAAAGAGACGCTCCCCCACTTGCAGATTTCTACAGTGCAACCTTAGCAGAATTTCACGTGCCCGGGCGGGGGTGGCGAGCGAGTCCCTCTGCTTGATGACCCCTTTCCACTCAATCACCCTTCCGTCCCCAATCCACCTCCTCTGCTCTTTCACAGTGCCTGCCGAGCTAACGAGCCCCGTCCTGATCTCCTTCAGCGGCACCACCACCCCGTCCTTGCATAGCTTAGACTGCAGGAGTTTTGTTCTCGTCTCGCCCATCACCCCCAACGCCTTGTTGCCGGCAGCCGCTACCGGCTCCCCACTGTGCAGCCCGAAGTTAACCGGGTATCTCCCGCTTCCAGCCGTGAAAGTACCATCATCGCCTTCCTGGCACATCACCCTCGTCACCCTACCGCTGTCTGTGCCGGTGACTTTCCAGAGTGTAGGGCGTGAAGCAGCGTCCCTCTGATACCGCAATAGAGGAACTTTAGCCGCAAATTCCTCGCTCGTCAGGGGTTCCAACACCAGCTCTCTCCACCTGGCCGGCGCCGCTCCGAAAGCCTTCAAGGCCAGCTTCGCCGCCTCCACACTGCCAAGTTCGTTCACCAAGGTGCCCTCGTCTTTCAGCCCCCGCGAGCCATCCGGCCGGCGCCAGATCAGATCTCCCATCGTCAGATCCAGCAAACACGCCGAGCCTTTCTGGTTCCCAAACGGACTGGCTCCCCGGAAAGGTATACGTCTGTTGAAAGCTAACCGCTCGCGCTCCACCTCCCAGCGATTTTCCGGCTCCGGGGTGACGCAAAAGGGGGATTTCCAGAATGCTTGCACCATGTCTTTCCACCGCTTGCTTCCCTCCGCCCAGTGCTTCAGCAGGGATTGGTGAGCATATATCGTATCCGGACCCAGAGGCAACGCCGCCGCCCGCTCCGTCAACCACTTCTTGATCGGGTTTGCTTGCAGCATCATGCGCCCGACGTTCTGCACTGCTATGCTCTCAAACCGTTTTTTGGGGCAGATCATCCCCAGCCCCCCCTCCTCCCTTGGTGTACAGACCAGCTCGTAATTCCAGAGAATGAAGGCCTTTTCTTCCGTCGCCTCACCCCCCGAGACAAAGTTGTGGCAAATCCTCTTGATCTTCGACCATATCTCCTCTGGAGGCGGGTAAATGTATGCTTGAAACATGAAGATGGGCGAGATGTACCCGTTGATTATCGTGACTCTCGCCGACGTTGTTAAGTGCTGAATCTCCCATTTGGCCAATTCCTTGCGCGCCCTTTCTAACGCCTTTTCCCAGGACGGAAGCGGGTCGCCGTTTGGGGTGATCTAGACACCCAGCAATCTCTCCGGTGCATCTTTGTCGGCCCATTTGTACTGCAGGTCCGCCGGTGGGAGTCTCCCTCTGTTCACTCCAAGCGGAAAGACCACCGTCTTATCTTTGTTCACTTTCAGCCCCGATGCCTCCCCAAAGTTTTCCAACACTTCAGCTGCAACAGCCGGTTGCTCCTCCCCGTTCAGCAGAAGCGATGTGTCGTCAGCATAACCCAGATATGCCAGCCTCTCTGCCCCGCTGTCGCCGACACCCAGTCTTCGCCGCGCAAACTCCTGACAGAGTGGCTCCACCGCGCATAAGAACAGGTACGGCGCCAGCGGGCAGCCTTACCGCACCCCTCTCTCCACCGCAACCCTGTCGCCTGTCCACTAATGAGATCATATTGATTGTTTGAAAAGAGGATATGTTACTATCAGGTAGATTTGTAGAAATTCAAATCTGCAGTAACACGCGGCGCGACTGCTTCCTCCCTGAACTTCGCCGTCTTCGCTCACAGCAATTCCGCGTGAAGCGAATCAAGCTTTCGGTGGAAACAACTGCCCAGATCGTCGCTGGTTCGCCGCACCTCACTCATCGTCGCCCACGCTCACCCACCCGATCGCCGCGAACCAACCGTCCAACACCGCCTCGGTGACTCCCTCCCAAGATTACGCGCTCACCGTCACAGCAGCACTTCTGGTTCAAGCGTTACCTCGTTAGCGAGTATATAAGCGAGCCCAAGCCGCAATCTGCATCTCACATCCAATCGCCTACTAGATCAGCAACTGCTTTCAATCGCTCCCACTCTTCGCAACTGCGTTCAATCGCCCATCGCTGCCTTATCCGCTCGAGTAAAATTACGTACCTCCTGGTACCAGCAGCGATCATTACTGCACTCCTTTTCTAGCATTTCATCCCCATGGCGCGTTCTCTTGTAGCTTCCTCACTGATGGCGGCACTGCTTGTAACGGCGCTATTCGCATCATGCGCACAGTCTAGAATCGTCTCCAACGGACTGCTCGGGAATCGCCTCCCGAACCGACCAGCCCAAGTCACCAGCACCATCACTAGTAGCGTGTCTGGCCTAATATCCGCGCTGCAAGCGCAAGTCGTTTCACTAGAAGGAACGCTGACGCAAGCACTCAACAAGCTCGCTACCTCGCTGAACGACAACGCATCCGCGGCCACACTGGCGCTTCAAGCACAGATTTCCGCCTTGCAGAGCAGCATCGACACTCTAAACGCCCGCATTGCGAACCTAGACCTTATCTTGTACCTTAGAATCTCCCGACCCGGCGGCGTTGCTCCGCAGGCGACACCTGTCGCACTCCAGTCTCGCATCTCGTCGCTAAGAAGCAGCATCCCCGCTATCAACAATCGCGCCACTTCCCTCAACACGGACCTGGCGGCCATCCTCCCTAACCTCCGCGCCTTGCTCAGCCAGCGAGTGGCGGCGCTCACTCAGAGGGTGGGTGCGCTGAATGTGGACGTGTCGGCGCTCGCTGCGCAGGTGGACGCGCTGATCGCCCCGCTGAGTGACGCCCTTGGCGTGGCGGACCTCGTGGCTTTGCTGCCGCACCCAGCAGGTCAGTCCCGCAAACCCCCATCCCGCAAACCCTAAACCCGCACCCACCAGGTCAGTCTTGCAAACCCTAAACCGCAGCCGGCGGGTCATTCTTGCAAAACCCTCCTCTCTCATTCCAATTCTTGACCGCCCATGCCTGTAACATCCGTACGAAAACCCAGCTGGTCTCGATACATCGAACCAGCTGAGGGAGAAAGGTGGGGAATCTGGTTGGTTGGGAAAGCGAGACTTACGGACAATTCAGGATTGATTGGGAAACCAACCAATCAAGTTGTTCCTGAGTCAAACTTACGCGATTGGTTTGAGCTTGTTCAAACATAACCCACGTAAGTTCACCTCATCACTAATTCAACCAATCAGATCACAGCCCCAAGAGTGAGTCGACAATATTTCCGCCGCTCACTCCAAACACAACCAATAAACATCAAACACAGGTTTGTGATTGCTGTGCATTTCCTATCCATGCTATGTATAATATTATTGGTTGAGAATCTTGTTAATTGCCACATGGGCAAGGCCCAAGGGAGTGCACCCCTCCTTGCCATGGGGAAGGTGGTTGCACCCCAAGGGGGTCTAGGGAAGGGGTCTGAAGCCTCTTGGCTCATTCTCCATTTCCTACTCCCAACTAATCAATTGGGAAATGGGATCTCTCTCTTCACAACACACCTTCCACAGTTTGTGACTGCATCTCCTAGCAACTCTCAGACTTAGTCATTTTCCAGGAGCTGCTACTCTCTGGTTGTATTAGAACCTATTATTAAGTGGGTAAATGCCCTTTTTCTTCATAGATCCGTTACATTGGTATTCAGAGCTATTAGTAGATCCTCGCCTTGTGGGCATATAAGAGGATTTTGTGGATTTTTTTTTTATTTTTGGAGAAGTTGTGATTGTATTGTAATCTCTATTATAAAGTTTTTGAAGACTACAAGCTCAAGCTCAAGTTTTCAAGACTTTGAAGCTTCTCCAAGAGTTCTCAGCCCTCCCTCCCTCCCTGCTGGTGGAACCATTGGAGCTACTGTGAAGGAGTGCAACCTGTGTGTATTAACATTCTCTGTTGAAGACAATCACTTTGTGATTGTTCTTGCCTTATCCACTGCGGTGGTAAGGATATTTGTCAGAATCACTAGGCAAGAATGATGAACTAGCAGAAGTTTGGGTACAAATATGAAACCCTAGTTGGGGTTGTACCCCATATTGGCTACCCCACTACAGCCTACAAGCATAATACAGTTTAACACACCCCCATAGGCAAAGTGGGGGAGAACAAAGGGTCACAAGACCAGTCCAGCAAAGCAAAGCAAAGCCCAGGGTGGATCACAACGTCACCACACTCCGAGCACAAGTAAAGGCCACAAGGCCAGTTCACATGCAGTGCTAGATATAGTACAAGACAAGCAACACAGTGATCAAAACCTAGCAAGCAAGCAACAAGATATATATAAAGTACAGTACAAAGAATGTCAAGCAGTGAGCAAGTGAGGAAACGTGGACACAAGGCCTAAAGAAGTACAGTGCCGCTGATGATCACTAGGCGGGAGCGCCTTGGTGAAGATATCAGCAGTGTTGGCCTTCGAGTCCACGTACACAAGCCGAAGCTGACCGCGCTGCTGAAGCTCTCGAGCAAGAAAGTAGCGAAGAGCAATGTGCTTCGTCCTGTGCTCCAGTCTGTGCTCCTGACACAAGGCAAGAGCCGCCTTGTTGTCACCGTACAGAACTGGAGGAGAACTAGGCCGCTCTCCCAAGTCAGTCAGCAGGTAGGTGAGCCAGCGTAACTCCTGTGCAGCCATGGCTGTGGCGTAGATCTCAGCCTCACAACTAGAGCCGAGAACAGAGGAAGAGCGGGTGGACCGCCACGAGACAGAACCAGAGCCAAGGCTGAAGGTGTAACCCTGTGACGACCGCTGCGTAGCCAGGTCGTCCACCCAAGAGGCGTCCGAGTGACCAGTGAGGACAACTCTGTCGCGTCCTCCAAGCACCAGCCCCATGCCTGATGTACTGCACAGGTAACGCAGCACCCTCTTAGCAGCCTCCCAGTGCTCTCGCCTGTGTCTCCCAGGCGCAACGTAACGAGCAAGGATGCTAAGAGGGTACGCGAGGTCAGGTCGCGTGCAAGTCATCAGGTACATGAGGCAGCCTACAAGCTCTGGATATGGACCACTCGGCTCTACGGACTCGTCCGAAGGTGGAGCTGAGAGCGAGTGGCTGGTAGCCAGAGGTGTGGCCTGTGGTGAGGAGAACTGGAAGCCGAAGCGCTGAAGGACCTGCTGCACCATGTGTGACTGAGTCAGGGTGATGGTGCGGCGAGCTCTGTCCCGGGTGATCTGCAAGCCAAGGTAGCTACGCAGTTCACCCAGGTCAGTGCAGGTGTGTCTCTTCTGCAGCTCCGACTTCACACGAGCGAGTGCCTCAGTGTCAGCAGTAGCAAAGACCAAGTCGTCGACGTACACGAGGATGTAGAACGGCGGCAGCGACGTGTCTGTGCGCAGAAACAGCGACGGGTCAGCAGTAGACGGCGCGAACCCAAGAGCCGCAAGAGTAGTCCTCAGTGTGTCGTGCCACTCACGTGGCGCCTGGCGGAGACCGTAGACTGGCCGGCGGAGACTCCACTGGGTACCAGGGGGAAACGACCCAGTAAAGCCAGGTGGGCGGCGCAGCCAGATCTCCTCGTGCAGGCTGCCCTGCAGGAACGCTGTGCTGAAGTCAAGAGAGTGAAGCTCGTAGTCACGCTGAGCAGCAACGTGCAGCAGAACCCGAAGAGTGGTCATCTTCGGGGTGGGGGAGAAGGTCTGGAAGAAGTCGACCCCCTGACGCTGACTGAAGCCTCTAGCAACGTAACGAGCCTTGAAGACAGGCGGAGAACCTGGCGGCCGCTTCACCCTGAAAATCCACATGCCATCGACGATGTTCGCCCCAGGAGGGGGAACCTCGTCGACGTAGGTGCCTGTGGACTTCCAGGATGCCATCTCTGCGTCCATGGCTGTCTGCCACTGAGAGGAGTAGGGACCCGAGATCGCCTCTGCGTAAGTGCGCGGAGTGGGGATGTCTAGTGCATCCGGGTCTCCCTCAGGGGCAAGCAACCAGGCCACGAGATGAGGTACAGCAGCCGCAAGTGAGTCAAAGTCCTCCTGCCTGTCCTCAAGGACGTCCGTGCCAAGAGCACACTCACCCCCGACGGACGGAGGACAGACAGACGCAGACTCTGACTCAGCGACAAGGCTAGCAGCGTAGTCTAGACGACAGGCAGCAGCAAAGTCAACCAACTCAGCGACCAGAGCAGATGCAGCCGAGGACTCAAAGGTGGGGTCAGTGACAACAGTAGCAAGGAGACGCGTGACTGTAGGGTGCTCAGCGCGATACCGGTCAGACTCAGGGTCCGGAACGGCAGGCAAAGAGGACGCAGGAGGAGACGGTAGAGGGACACGCCGAGGAGCAGTAGAGGGACGCAGAGTCATGTAGTGAGTGCCTGGGACAGGAGGAGGACGCTCACGACGGACACGACTACCAGTGCGAGCAGGACGAACAGGCGACGCAGGACGAGACTCAGGCTCACGACGCTCTGTAAGACCTCCTGTGGGACCAGTATAAGGAGAGGGAGCAGGGAGAGGCGAGGCAGGCGGTAACTGTGACTGCGGCTGGACAGGCGGAGGACACTCTACGGAGGGAGGAGGACAAGGAGGAGGAGCCTGCCCAAGAACCTGCTGAAGGAGCGGTACGAAGTACGGTCGCGGCCGCGCAGCGTCTCCAGAAGCAGAAGGGACTCCAGCGGCCGGGTCCTCAGCACCAGTAGGAGCTCCAGCGTCCGGGTCCACAGCACCAGCAGCAGCTCCACCGGCCGGGTCCCCAGCTCCAGCAGCAGCTCCACCGTCCGACTCCTCAGCACCAGCAGCAGCTCCACCAGGTGGGTCCGCAGCACCAGCAGCAGCGCCACCCCCAGAGTCGGCAGCTCCAACTCCGCTAGCACCGCCAGCGCCAGAGTCCCCAGCTCCAGCAGCTCCAGTCACAGTGCTCCCAGAACAGCCAGTCCCGGCAGCTCCAGTACCCCCAGTACGAGCACCCCCAGGACGAGCAGCTCCAGCACCCCAAACTCCAGCCGAGCCACTAGGACGGCGAAAGCGGCGGACGTACCAGTCGCGAAGCTGCTGCGGTGTGAGAGACTGCTCAGCACCCCGAACCGGAGCACCCCCAGACGCAGTAACCCGAGGCTCCGTAGGCTCAGTAGCAGCACCCCCAGGCTCAGTACCCTCAGGCTCAGCACCCGCAGGCTCAGCACCCCCAGTCGCAGCACCCCCAGGCGGCAAACTCTCAGGCACAGTACCCTCAGCTCCAGCACCCGCAGTCCCAGCACTCCCAGGCCCCGCACCCGCAGGCTCAGCACCCCCAGGCGCAGCACCCCCAGGCTCCATACTCTCAGGCACCGTACCCTCAGCTCCAGCACCCTCAGTCCCAGCACCTGCAGCCCCAGCACCCCCAGGCCCAGCACCCCCAGGCTCAGCACTCCCAGCAGCACCACCCGCAGCAGCACCTGAGTCACCTGTGACCTCGACAGGCTCAGCGACGGGAGGAGGGTCTACCTGAGAGACACCTGAAGGAGCAGGACCCTGAGGGGGAAGGGGGTCTACCGGAGGGGGACCAGGAGCAAGGAAAAGCGGCGGGGGAGGGAGGGGGGCAGTGCGGTAGGGGAAGAGACGGTAAAAAGGGACCGACTCGTCAAAGGTGACATCCTGAGAGGCGAAGACCCGGCGCGAGGTGGGGTGGTAAAACTGCCAGCCAGGCGCGTCAGGGACAAAGCCAAGGAAGACACAGGGAAGCGTGCGGGAGGAGAGCTTGTCCGCGGACGTATCGCGGACAAGGGCACGAGCACCCCACACCCGGAAGCGCGACGCATCGCCAACCTCCCCCGTCCAACGCAGTGTGGGCGAGGTCTCCGGCAAGGAGACACGGGGCCAGAGGTTGAGCTGATGCGCGGCGTACCGGACAGCAAACGGCCACAGAAAATGGGGAGCCGCCGCGTGGACCAAGGAGGTACGAGCGATCTCCATGACCAGGCCAATGCGGCGCTCAGCAACCCCATTCTGCTGTGGGGAGTCCGGAAGCGTGAAGGTCTGCTCGATGCCCTCTGCCTGACAGAAGGTCCTCAGGAGATCGGAGGAAAACTCACCACCTCTGTCAGAGTGCAGACGCAGGACAGGAAGATCCGTCCGGAAACGGCGGCGGAGCTGGAGACGAACCGTGCGGATCCAAGGGATCAGAACAGCAGGGACCTCACCCTTGGTGCGCAAGGGGAAGACCGTGGTGTAACGCGAGTAGTCGTCGACAACCAGCAGAAAGTACCGCTCACCGCCCTGACCACGAACGCGGGCTGGGCCCCACACGTCCAGGTGGAGGGTCTCCAGAGGAGCCTCTGTCGGGGGGAACGAGGAGGAGTGAGGAGCGGCGCGCTGCCGCCCCTCGACGCAAGGAAGGCAAGGCGGCGCAGGCGAGGCAGGGAGGGGAGGGAGGGACCTGGGAAGACCGGACACAAGGAGGCGACGGTGCATGCCACGAAGGCGTGGCAAGGAGGGGTGACCCAGGCGGTGGTGCCAGAGAAGAGTCTGGTGCGACAGGGAACGACACTCACAGGCGTGGGCCACCAGACCTGACGCAGACACCTGACCGACAGCAGCTACCTGGGGAGACGCAGTGGTCAGTGTGTAGAGACTCGACCCCGGCCGACGGGTGAACGTAGCCAGGTGACGGCCAGTCCTGGAGCACGTGCAGATCGCCACACGCTGTCCGCCAGGGGTAAAGGTGTCAACCCACTGATCCTGGAGGACAGCGTTGCTCACCAGGTTCGTCGAGAACGAGGGGAGGTGGAAACCCGACAACGAGCCAGACGGAACCGCCGGACAAGGGAGGACAGTGGTGGACTGGGCAAGGACTGGGCCCCCAGAGGGGTCAGCCAAGGAGACTGGGACCGGTGCAGGAAGCGGTGTGAGCTCAGTACTGTCACGAAAGAAGCAACGGGAAGCACCTGAGTCAAGGGTGAAGGTGTGACAGGCCTCAGCCGGTGCGGTACCTGAGAGAGCAGTCTGTGTGGGTGCTGTACCTGAGAGAGCAGACTCGAAACCAGCCGGGACAGCACTGGGGGGAGCAAGTACAGGGGGCACCATACCAGAGAGAGCAGACTCACTAGTACCCAGGGCAGCGGGCTCTATACCTGGGTCAGGCGGCACACACAAGTAACAGTCTCCCTCGGCACTAACAGTCAATGCATACATGGCAGCAATAATAGCATCATAGTCAAGAGCAAAGACATCAACACCAGCCCTCATGAGCTCAGCCCAGCGGGGGCGCTCAACATCCGCACCCATCTCCTCACGCCAAGCGTCGTCAAGGCGGGAGAAGCAGCGGTACGGGGTGTGGAACCTCCCACACGTCTGTCCCTTGCGGTCACCTGTGCGAATGACATAAGAACAGCGGGCACTGGCCCCCGACGTCCCACGCTGAGCAAGCCACTCACGAAGCTGCTGGGTCGTCTGGGGACGCTGCTGCTGCTGGGAGCTCTGGCCCGAGCCAGTGCCTCCACTCCGACCTCCGCCGCCACCACTACCACCGCTCCGACCGGCACCGCCACCACCGCCACCACCGCCACCGCCGCCACTGCCGCCGCCGCCACTACTGCCACTGCTTCCTCCGCCGCCCCCGTCTCCACCACCGACCCCACTCCCACCAGCGCTCCCGCCACCGCTCCCTCCAGCACCGCCTCCCCCCCCACCTCCCCCACCTCCTCCCCCCCCAGCGCCACCACCACCACCCTTGCCCCCCTTGCCCTTGCCGGTGCGGCGCCTCCCACCAGGAGCAGAAGCAGCGCCAACAGACTCAGCACCAAGGAAGTCAACAGCAGCAGCAGCAGCGTAGGAGGGAGCGAGGGGAGAGGGAGAACACCCCTCAAAGATGGGGGTGCGAGGAGCGCCACGAGCAGCACCGACAGCTACAATGCTCTTTTCGGCCGCGAGCAGGTGCTCCTCTAGGAGGGCGACTGTGAGCTCAGTGGGACAGCGAGCAAGGAAGTGGTCTCGAACTGAGCGGAGGGTGTCAGGGAGACGAGTGACTATAAAGTGGAGTGTCCAGTACAGTGGAGGGGGGTTCTTAGCGCAGAACTCGGTGGGAAGGGCGGCACGCAGGCGAGCATCACTAGTGCGAAGGTGGGTGATAAGATCGGCGACTGTAGTAAAGGTGGACAGATCGGGGAACAGGTACGGCAGCATGAGGCGGCTAAGCTCGGCTGTGGCAGGCGAGGAGTAGCGAGCGACGACAGCGTCGTACAGGGCCTTAGCGGATTTGCAGTCGCCAAAATGCTCTAGCTCAGCTAACGGCAGGTGACTGCGAATGGCTAGGCGAGCAGCTGCGTCACGAGTCTGCCAGTGGGAACGAACACTAAGCTCAGCTGTGGCAGGAGGGGCAGGCGCAGCACCAGACGCGTAGTCATAGAGCGACACATGCTCCTTGCTATCGCTCAGGAGGAACAGCTGCAGGTCATCTAGCCAAGCGGTGAACCGCACAGGGCGGCCCTCAGCATCGAACGACAGCACGCGGATGGAAGCCATAGCGACAGTGTGACAGAGTAACGCAAGCTGCCGCAGCAGGGGAAGGCGACTGTGCACGGATAGAGAGCAGCGGGCGAGGCTGGCGCTACGGGCAGGCGGCGCTGCAAGCGGTCAGCGCGACGGGAGGGCGACGCTGCGAGTGGGCAGCGCGGCGGACGGGCCGGGAAGCGGGCAGCGCGGCGGGCAGGCGGCGCTGCAAGCGGGCAGCACGGCGGGCGGGCGACGCTGCGAGGCGGGCGGGCCGCGAAGCGGGCAGCGGGCGGGCGGGCGGGCTGCGAAGCGGGCAGCGGGGCGAGCGGGCTGCGATGCGGGCGGGCCGCGAAGTGGGCAGCTAGCGGGCGGGCGGGCTGCGAAGTGGGCGGGCCGCGAAGCGGGCAGCGGGGCGAGCGGGCTGCGAGGCGGGCGGGCCGCGAAGCGGGCAGCGAGCGGGCGGGCGGGCTGCGAAGTGGGCGGGCCGCGAAGCGGGCAGCGAGCGGGCGGGCGGGCTGCGTAGTGAGCGGGCCGCGAAGCGGGCAGCGAGCGGGCGGGCGGGCTGCGAGCGGGCGGCTCGGCGAGGGGCGCGCGAGGGCGCTAGTGAGGGGCGCGCGAGGGCGCTAGCAAGGGGCGCGCGAGGGCGCTAACGAAGGGGCGCGCGAGGGCGCTAACGAAGGGGCGCGCGAGGGCGCTAACGAGGGTGCGCGCGAGGGCGCTAACGAGGGGCGCGCGAGGGCGCTAACGAGGCTAGGGCACGGGGTAGCGTGGTAACCGCATGCGAGCGGTGGTGGGCCCTTAAAAAAACGGTCGGTAGGTCCTAGGGACCTCCTGCTCTGAATACCATGTCAGAATCACTAGGCAAGAATGATGAACTAGCAGAAGTTTGGGTACAAATATGAAACCCTAGTTGGGGTTGTACCCCATATTGGCTACCCCACTACAGCCTACAAGCATAATACAGTTTAACAATATTTTGCAACAGAGGTGTTTTTCACATTGCTGTGGTTGTAAGATCTATTGAAGAAATTTCTCCTTTGGAGAAAATCTTGGTTATTCACTGCGGTGATAACAATTTGCAGTAGATCTGTAACTCATTTTTATAATACAGTGACTTGACTCTCAATGGCTTCTACCAACTCCAATGCTGGAGGTGTTGAAGGGAACAACTCCCAGGCTGAACTGGAAGCTTGTGTGCAGAAGATTGATCTGAACAACATGGATGAGGAAATGGTTGACAAGGAACCTGCTGAAAACTCCTCTGCTAAGGACCCTGCAGCTGCTGAAAATTCCAAGGAACAGGAAAGGGAGTCTCAGGGGGATGACATTGAGCTGGAGGGCGAAGAGGATATTCTGCATGCTGAAATTGCTAAGCTGCAGGATCACGCTGCTGAGCAGGATACGCGCATCCAGCAGCAGCAGTCTCTCATCTCCACGCTCAGGGGGGAGCTCTCTGACCAGGACAACAAAATCAAGTACCTGGAAGTTGAGCTCAAGAACATGAAGCACGATGCGCGGGAGCAAGGTCACCAGCTGGCGCGGCAGACCTCAAAGATCAACGATCTGCGCGAGGCTTTCAACGCCCTTCGGAGGGAGACCATGTATCGCCCTGCACCGCGAGCGGACCCGCCCGCCAACTCTGCTAGCGGTCGCACCAACCCTTCTCGCTCTGGTGGTGCAGTGGGTGACCCCGGTCCTTCTACGCAGCGCGCTGCTGAGCCGAGCACGCAGGCCTTTGGCTCTCTGCCAATCACCCTGCCGCCATTCATCCATGGCAAGACGGACGTGGCTGCGTGGCTGTCGATGATGACCGACCTGTTCAAGGCGCACAAGGTCCAAGACGACGCTCGCGTCGTCGCTGCCACCACCGTGCTGGACCAGAATGCACAGCGAGTGGTGTATGGCAGCAAGATCCAGGCTGAGGCGGATAGGAAGCCGTTTGGATGGGAGGAATTTGCCTCTGCGCTCAAGCAAGCTTTTCAGGTCCAGCCGACCCAGCTGGAGGTGCGCAGTCGCCTTGAGAAGCTGCAGTGCGGGAACCGCACAGTGCAGCAGTACGCCGTGGAGTTCGAGGAGATCTGGGTGCTCCAGAAACCGGCGGAACGTATGAGCGAAGGCGAAAAGATCCACCTGTTCTTCAGGGGGTTGCCTGAGCACCTCAAGAACATGCATATGACGGATGGGGCTGGGGAGGCATGGCGGTCCTATGATCACGTGAAGCGCGTGGTGGGGACCACTGATAAGCATTTCCGTGCTTATGCCAAAACCACTACCCAGCCGCAGCAGACTTCAAGGCCGTCGTCTAGCACTGCGGGTCCTAGCGGAAGGCAGCAGGGGACGCCTTGGAAGGGCGGGAACCACAAGAGGCCCTTCCAGCAGGGGCAGCAGGCTGACCATAAGGCCAAGAAGGTCAACGAGGGTGGACCAAGCAATGTCCAGAGCTGCTTCAAGTGCGGCAAGCCTGGACACAAGGGCTATGAGTGCCGCCACCGCAAGGCGGTGAAGTACTCTGGCAAGGCTAAGACGGACAACAAGCGCAATGACGGCAGTGGTCCCTCGGGCAGCCAGCGGGATTTTGCAAAGCCCAACTAGGGGGTGGGTACCTAGCGGGCATAGCAGATCGAGAGGATGAGGCAGTGGTCCTGCGGGATGAGGAGTTGTTGAAACTCGAGTGCCTTGTTGATTGCAAAATTGCATGTGTGTATGCATTTTCTTTTAATGAAAGCTCTTTATTTGCCTCTCGATTTCACCCACTGGAAAATATCACAGTTGAATCACTAAGAGATAAATTCTCATTTATATTTTGTGATCACCATAATTTGCCTTGGATAATGGACGTCGTGGGTCGTTGCACCCAAGCGCACCCTCTAACTGCGGTTGGAATGGTAACGCGCACAGTTCGAGGTAAATTGTTTCGAGCACTTCAAGGATGGAGCGTGTTAGCGCAGTGGGATAAAGGACACCATGTGTGGTGGACACAAGCTCGTTCTTTTGGACGCAGCAAGCACGGCATTAAGGCATATTATTTGCCTCCCACTGACATCACGGCATGTCCTATTCGACCTAAACATCAGCAAAATCTTTTGTTTTCTGGTCGTGTAAACGGGCGCAGTGCCTCGATCCTGGTTGATACAGGAGCGACTGCGTCATTGATCGATGAGAAATGGATGGGGTATTTGAATGTGCCTGTTCAAGGACCATCGTGCTCTATCCGTCTGGGAGATGACAGGGTCATCCCATGCAGAGGACATGCCTTGGTCAACCTAGATATCCAAGGATATCAGGAGACTATTATCGTTTTTGTCTTACCCCTCCTAGCAGGCGTAGACATTGTCTTGGGAATGGATTGGCTGCGGCCTAATGAGGTGATCTTAAATTTCCAAGATAACACGCTTTCCTTCACAAAGAATGGGACGACGTTTCAATGGCAAGTCCCAAAGCGCCAAGCACTGGACGACAAACCTCAAACATTAGCTCTTGACGTACGCTTTGCGTCGGCTCTCCAATTCAAAGAGCATGTCAAGGTAGCTGATACACTTTTTGTTGTACAGCTAGACTCCGAACCAACTACTTCACAGATTATTGAAGATTTCCCACCTCAAATGAAGGCGTTGGCAGAGGAATATTCTGAGGTTTTTGAGCCAATTCCGGACGGGTTACCTCCCGACCGTGCAGTCGGCCATACCATCCCGGTGGAACCAGGAAAGGCACCACCATTTAGACCTCTGTATCGCCTCAGTCCAGCTGAGTACGAGGAGGCTAAACAACAGATTGAGGAATACCTCAGGAAGGGATGGATAGAACCTAGCGCGTCCCCATACGGAGCACCTATCTTGTTCGTTCACAAGAAAGGGGGCGGACTGCGCATGTGCGTCGATTATCGAGCCCTGAATAAAATTACGATCAAAAACAGATATCCACTTCCGCGGATAGAAGATTTATTTGATCGACTACAGGGTGCGCAATGGTTCAGTGCATTGGATTTGGCGCAAGGCTATCACCATCTGCGTATAACAGAGGACGATGTTCCAAAGACGGCTTTCCGTTCGCCGTTCGGCCATTTTCAGTGGCGTGTGTTAAGTTTTGGCTTGACCAACGCTCCGGCCTCTTTCCAGAGGGCGATGAACGATGTGTTTCGTGATGCGATTGGCCAGTTCGTCTTGGTGTACCTCGATGATATCCTGGTATACTCGAAAACCGAAGACGAGCATACGGAACATTTAAAATGGGTCCTCGGAAAATTACGCGAGCACAAATACTACGCGCGTTTGTGGAAATGCCATTTTTACAAGCGTGAGCTAGAGTATTTGGGGCACGTGGTGGGGCATAATGGGTTGAAAGTGGACCCCAAGAAGGTAGCAGCTGTCCAGGAGTGGCCCGTCCCACGCGACGTTGGCCAAGTTCGATCATTCCTGGGCCTGGCGAATTATTTTCGTCGCTTCTTGGAAAATTATTCCACGATAGTCGCTCCCCTCACGGCATTGACCCGGAAAGGGTGTGCGTGGGAGTGGACCCCATAGTGCCAAAAGGCCTTTGAGGGGGTTTTATTTTATTTTAACCAACGCACCAGTTTTGGCGTTGCCAAACCCACAGAAACCATATGAGACGCCTCAACGGTGGGACTTGGAGCAGTACTCCTGCAAGATGGACGCCCTGTGGCATTCGAGAGTAGAAAACTCTCCCCGGCAGAGCAACGCTACACGACTACCGAACAGGAATTGTTGGCTGTCGTGCATGCGCCAAGAATATGGCGATGTTATTTGGAAGGGGTAGAGTTCGTGGTCACCACTGACCATTGTCCGAACACATATTTTTCTACCCAAGCTACCCTCACTCGCCGTCAGGCCCGTTGGGCTGAACTCCTCAGTGGGTTCAGTTTCGACATTCGTTATCGTGCGGGTTCGACGAACCTGGCTGACCCCCTCAGCAGACAGCCGATAGGGGCAGCAACTGGGCTTGACGATACCGAACATGCGGCTGTTTTTGCTGCCTGTTTTAGTATACTAGCTACGGCGAAAGTGAGCGAGATCGCGTTCAGTGGTTTTCTGAAACGAATTCGCACAGGATATCATATCGATTCCTGGTTCCAGAACCCACAAAACACTAAGCATTTGACTTGGGAACACGATCTTTGGTGGCGAACAAAAGAGATTGCGGTACCTCATGTAGGCAATCTACGGAACGATATTTTGGAAGAGGTGCACGCCACTAAATACGGGGGACATCTGGGCATGAATAAGACCCGGTGGGCCTTACGCGATGTATATTGGTGGCCTGGAGTCGGTAGTGATGTCCAACAGTTTGTGGCACGTTGTGACACGTGCGCACGTAACAAACCGGACACACAGAAGCCTGGTGGTTTGCTTCAACCACTTGAAATTCCGAGTGAACCTTGGGAAAGCGTTTCACTGGATTTCATCACCGACCTCCCAAGAACCCGTGATGGGTATACGGCGATACTCGTCTTCGTAGATCGCCTTACAAAAATGGTGCACTTCGTACCCACGACAACAGACGTGTCAGCAGAGGATACTGCTCGGTTGTTCGTGACACATGTGTTCCGCCTACACGGATTGCCACGTGTATTAGTGTCTGATCGCGACCCGCGCTTCACGAGCCGATTCTGGCGTGAAGTAACCGAGACACTAGGAACGAAGCTTAAGATGTCGTCAGCGTTCCATCCCCAGACTGATGGCCAAACGGAACGGACTAACCGCACTCTCGAGCAGATGCTTCGTTCTTTCATAAGCCCAACACAGGACAATTGGGACGAGTTGTTACCCATGGTCGAGTTTGCGGTTAACAACTCAGTGCATGATAGCACACATGAAAAACCATTTATCCTGAACTGTGGTCGGCATCCCACAACACCTGCTACGCATGGGATCGGCGGTTTGAAATTACCTGCCGCAAAGGATTTTGTGGGCAAGCAACGAGAGGCCCTAAAGTCGGCACGTCATTGGCTGCAGTTGGCCCAACAAAGACAAAAATCCTATGCCGACATCAAAAGCCGGGAAGTATCGTTCTCCGTTGGAGACAAAGTTTTATTAAGCACGAAAAATATTCGGCTTAAGATCCCTGGTGCGAGAAAGTTGTTCCCTCGCTGGATTGGGCCCTTCGAGGTGATGCAACGAGTTGGTGCGGTAGCTTACAAGCTCAAGCTACCTGATACCCTGCAGATTCACAATGTCTTCCATGTGTCTCTGTTAAGCAAGTACGTTGCAGAAGGCAAGTACTTGCCACCACCAACAATCGTCCTAGGGGAGGAACTGTACTATGAAGTCGAACGAGTGCTTTTGCACCGTGATCGACAACGCGGCCGCAAGACTGTACGAGAGTTCCTCATTAAGTGGAAAGGCTATGGGCCTGAACACAACTCATGGGAGCCGGAAGAACATTTGACTGATACTCCGGTCCAGTCTTACATGGAAGACCTGGCTCAGCGAGCACTCCCACAACCAGCGGATGGTGTTGACCCTGGTCGTAATGTGGTTCGTCGTGCTCGTAGCACTCGTCCTAAGAAGCACCCCACGGCAACGAGGACGTTGCCAGCTGGAGGGGGGAGTGTAACATCCGTACGAAAACCCAGCTGGTCTCGATACATCGAACCAGCTGAGGGAGAAAGGTGGGGAATCTGGTTGGTTGGGAAAGCGAGACTTACGGACAATTCAGGATTGATTGGGAAACCAACCAATCAAGTTGTTCCTGAGTCAAACTTACGCGATTGGTTTGAGCTTGTTCAAACATAACCCACGTAAGTTCACCTCATCACTAATTCAACCAATCAGATCACAGCCCCAAGAGTGAGTCGACAATATTTCCGCCGCTCACTCCAAACACAACCAATAAACATCAAACACAGGTTTGTGATTGCTGTGCATTTCCTATCCATGCTATGTATAATATTATTGGTTGAGAATCTTGTTAATTGCCACATGGGCAAGGCCCAAGGGAGTGCACCCCTCCTTGCCATGGGGAAGGTGGTTGCACCCCAAGGGGGTCTAGGGAAGGGGTCTGAAGCCTCTTGGCTCATTCTCCATTTCCTACTCCCAACTAATCAATTGGGAAATGGGATCTCTCTCTTCACAACACACCTTCCACAGTTTGTGACTGCATCTCCTAGCAACTCTCAGACTTAGTCATTTTCCAGGAGCTGCTACTCTCTGGTTGTATTAGAACCTATTATTAAGTGGGTAAATGCCCTTTTTCTTCATAGATCCGTTACAATGCCCGTCACGTCACTGCAGGCATGCTTGTGCTCACCATTCTTGCACCCTCCCTGCTCACTCAATCCAATCCTTTTCTACTGCTGCTCATCCCGTCTCTGCAGGCATGCTGCGTGGCGTGCTCACCTCGTGCGAGGGCCTTCTCCCGGTGGGAGCAGCCAACATCCAGATCACCAAGATGTAAGCCACGGCCCCTCACTCTCCTTCCCAACTACTGCCTTCCCTGCACAAGTCGCGCATTGTCTCTCTTAATCTTCTCATGATTCCTTCCACGTTATCACAATTCCCCATGATCCCCGTCCACACCATTGCCATCCGTTCTGACTCTCATAATGCTTCTGCCTATCAGTAGATAGTACCCTCCAGCGAAGAACACTCGTATAGTGAAACATCCCCTGCTGTGCACCCCGGTCAACCCCTCCTTCCCAACCCCTCGCCCTCCCCCCTCCCCCTGCCCCCTTGCTCATGAGCAGGGGGTCGTCATACGTGGTGGCGTACGAGCTGGTGGCGACGGGCATGGCGGAGGCACCGCAGGCGGCGGCCATCTACAGCGGCAACAGCACGTGCGGGCAGGCAGCCCCACCCGTGGCGCTGCAGCTGCCCGGCACGTGGCAGCTGCTGAGCTCCGTGTCGTGGTCGCTGGCCAATGTGCTCACTGTCGCGCCGGCGGACCTGGCGGACGTGCTCAGCGCCATCCAGGCTGGCATCAATGGCCAGCTCTACATTGGCTTTGCCGCCACCACCAGCAGCTTGTCGGGAAAGCTGCTTGCTGCCAGGCTTTGAAGGACAGGCCAAGGGAAGATGTGTGATCCAAGAGGGAACATCACAAATGCAGATTCTTATGCAGTGGTACATACCGTCGAACAAAGAATAGGTGGGATCCATGAATGCTACTACCGGTACTGTAGCTTAGTTGGTCGGATTCTGTGCATTTGTAATGTTCCTTCGCATGGAGTAGTACATGTTGGTGTACATATCAAATGCAGTTTTATGCAAGCTCACCTATCACAATGCAGATGATGTATTCTGATTAAGAGGGCTACCGTGACCCCCCCGATAGAAGCGCACCTGCTCTTACCGGTATTATAAAGCTCGTTGATGGAAACACCACATGATGGAAAGTGTTCTCTACTTTCAATACATGTGCGGTTGGTGGTTCTGCTGTTACCTACTGCTGGTTGTTGTTGCTGCTGCTGTGGTGGTGGCTGCTGCTGCTGTTGTGGAGGGCGTGCCCCTAGGAACTGGACCATGTCCTCTCATGTGATCGCGGCACAACAGTGGCAGAGGGTACTCAATGACAGTAGGGAGTAGTACACAGACCACACTTTGCCACGTGAAAAATGAATTTTCCCGACTACTTCGGTATCTATCAGCCTTCATATATGCAAAATGCAGTAGAAGCACAGCAAGGCACATGTATGGGAGCAAAGCCAAGCAGAGAAATGCACGATAACATCAGAAAGAGAGGAGGAAAGTACCGTATTAACCTGGATATAAGCGCACCTGCGCTTATAGTAAAACATGATTTTCAAGGGGGGTGCGCTTATAATTGAGTAAAAAATATAAGCGCATGCGTTCGTAAAATATTAACTATACAATTTTATGTCAGAAACTAGAGACAGGAATGAAATGACTAGATCAGGGTTTGGTACAAATATGAAACCCTAATGGGGTTGTACCCCATATTGGCTACCCCACTACAACCTACACATATATAACATGCATATAATTTGACACACCCCCATAGGCAAAGTGGGGGAGAGCAAGGGGTCACAAGACCAGTCAAGAAATGCAAAGCAAGCTCAGGGTGGATCACAACGTCACCACACACACTGAGCACAAGCAAAGGGCCACACGGCCAGTTCACATGCAGAGGTATATATGCAACAAGAACAGCACAGTGATCTCTACCTAGCAAGAGCAAACATGCAGGTATATATGTATATGACAAGATACGCGGTTCAATCAAACTCAATTTTCCGACTATGACAAGACTTTCGCACCTGTTGGACGACACACCTCCTTGTGGATTCTCATCTATATTGCAGTTGTGAAGTAACGCCACTCCGCCAGATCGACGTGTCGAACGTGATTCTGTACGAGATCATCGACGCCATCATTTTCGTCGAGCAGCCACACGCCTTTGAGGGGTATAGCGACGCAATGTGCCTCCTCTAGAAATCCCTCTTACGGGATGAATCAGGCCCCGCGCCTGTGGCAGCAGTATCTTCTCACCATGCTCATCGAGCTTGGATTCCAGCAGCTGCCCCACGATCAAAGAATGTACCAACTCGAGTTCCGCGGGAGCTTCATCCTGCTCGTCGCCTACGTCGATGACCTGCTCTACGTCGGAGAAACCGTGGAGATGCTAAACCTCTTTGAGAGCGACATCAAGCAGAGGCGCGAGGTGTCCATGAATCACAACGTCACTCAGTTCCTCGCTGTCGGCCGGCACGATCCACCTGTCAGCCTGAAACACTCGCCAAGAAGTTCCGCATCGCTCCTGTCAGCCTCACCACCCCCTTCCGTGTCCCTCCGCCTAACCACGAGCCTTCTACCACCTCCTATCCGCCGTTGTTCATCGTCTCTACAAGCATGAACTCGGGTGCCTTCTCTTCACCGCCGTCACCTGCCGACTATCGTACACCGCTAGCCAGCTCGCCCATTACCCGCGCTGACCTGAAGGGGAGAACATGGCAGACCTACGACGCGCCCTACAATAATTTATCTCTACTCCTGATGTCGGCCTTGCCTACAAATCGAACCTAACGGCTACCATACAGCTTACCGACTACATGGATGTTGACGACGCAGGGAACGCAGATAATAGGAGGTGCTGCACGGGATCTATTGTCAAGCTCAAACCTGCGGAAACCATCTCTTCGGGTGTTGATGCACGTTGCCGCTCAGCGTGATAACGAGCTTCACTCTCTTGACTTCAGCACAACTTTCTTACAGGGCAGCCTGCACGAAGAGATCTGGCTGCGCTGCCCACCTGGCTTCACTGGGTCGTTTCCTGCAGGTGCTCGGTGGAGCCTCCAGCGGCCAGTCTACGGGCTCCGCCAGGCGCCTTTTGAGTGGCACGACACACTGAGGACGACACTTGTGGCTCTTGGGTTTGCTCCTTCGACTGCAGACCCGTCGCTGTTTCTGCGCACCGACACTTCGCTGCCGCCGTTCTACATCCTCATGTACGTCGACGACTTGGTTTTTGCCACTGCTGACATAAGGCACTCACCCTTGTGAAGTCGGAGCTGCAGAAGAGACACACGTGCACAGACCTGGGTGAGCTGCGCAGCTATCTTGGCTTGCAGATCACCCGGGACAGAGCACGACGCACCATCACCCTGACTCAGTCACACATGGTGTAGCAGGTCCTTCAGCGCTTCGGCTTCACCTGGTCCTCGCCACAGTCCACTCCTCTGGCTACCAGTCACTCGCTCTCAGCTCCACCATCGGACAGGTCCGTAGAGCCGAATGGCCCGTATCCAGAGCTTGTGGGCTGCATCATGTACCTGATGACCTGCACTCGACCTGACCTTGCCTACCCTCTAAGCATCTTAAAATGCTATGTTGCGCCCGGGAGACATCGACGAGAGCACTGGGCGCCTGCTAAGAGGGTGTTGCGCTACTTGTGCAGTACATCGGGCATGGGGCTCGTGCTTGGAGGACAGAGTCTAGGTCCTCACTGGACACTCGGACGCGTCTTGGGTTGACGACCTGGCTACTCAGCGGTCGTCACAGGGTTACACATTGAGTCTTGGATCCGGCTCTGTTTCTTGGCGGTCTACCCGCTCATCTTCTATTCTCAGCTTCAGCTGTGAAGTTGAGATCTACGCAGGAGCCATAGCTGCACAGGAGTTACGCTGGCTCACTTACCTGCTGACCGACTTGGGAGAGCAGCCTCGTTCTCCTCCAGTTCTGTACGTAGACAACAAGGCCGCTATTGCCTTGTGTCAGGAGCACAGACTGGAGCACAAAACGAAGCACATCTGTCTGTGTTACTTCTTGCTCGAGAGTTGCAGCAGCGTGGTCAGCTTCGTCTTGCTTACGTGGCCACTCGGGCCAACACTGCTGATATATTCACCAAGGCACTTCCGCCTGGTGATCATCAGCGTTTCTGTACTGCTTTAGGCCTTGTGCCTGCTTCGTCTCACTTGCTCACTGCGTGACTTTGCTTGTACTGTGATCTATATATATACTTGCATGCTTACTCTTGCTAGGTAGTGATCACTGTACTGTTTTCTCTTTTTTATATAACTCTACATGTGAACTGGCCTTGTGGCCATTTGCTTGTGCTCAGAATGTGTGGTGACTTCGTGATCCACCCTGAGCTTGCTTTGCTTTTCTTGACTGGTCTTGTGACCACTGGTTCTCCCCCACTTTGCCTATGGGGTTGTGTCAAACTCTAATGATGCTTGTGCTGTGTAGACTGTAGTGGGGTGGCCCATAAAGGGTACAACCTAAATCAGGGTTAGTACTTGTACCTAGATCTCTGTTCAATGCATCATTCTCGCTTGATCTTCTAACAACCGTGTCCCCCCCGATAGAAGCGCACCTGCTCTTATTATAAAGCGTGTTGATGGAAACACCACATGATGGAAAGTGATCTCTGCTTTCAATACATGTGCGGTTGGTGATTTTGATGTTACTGCTGGTTGTTGTTGCTGCTGCTGTGGTGGTGGCTGCTGCTGCTGTTGTGGAGGGCGTGCCCGTAGGAACTGGACCATGTCCTCTCATGTCATCGCGGCACAACAGTGGCGGGGGGGTACTCAATGACAGTAGGGAGTAGTACGCAGACCACACTTTACCACGTGAAAATTTATTTTTTCCCGACGACCTCGGTATCTATCAGCCTTAAAATATGCAAAATGCAGTAGAAGCACAGCAAGGCACATGCATGGGAGCACAGCCAAGCAGAGAAATGCACGATACCATCAGAAAGAGAGGAGGAAAGCAGGAAACAACGAAGAGACACAAACAAGAGAAGGAAACAAGTGAAGCAGGGAGAAAAAGGCAGAGAAGGGGAAAAAACGATCAGCACTCGTTGAATAGTGGATTGGGGCATGAGTTGAGCTTGACAAACATTGTGTGCTTTGCATCATACACATGCTGCATGCTGGGCCCGAAATATCAGGGCAAACTACCATTTTTGCCCTTTCAGTGGGCCGCTTATGTTCAATTACCCTGATGAAGGCAGGCTAATCGTACAATTACCCTTTCTTTAAATTAGTGGTGTTTTTTTTACCCTTTCAAAAACAGCATAAGAGTTTTGTTTCCCTGACTACAAAGTGTAACATACGAGTTACACTGATACTGCATTCGGAAAAACATATATACTTTCGGCATCTGCAAACTTCAAGATTCGAACCCGTAGCATAGTGTCTTTTATACGGGTGATTTCTTACAAAGGGAACTTCTGTTTATAAGATACCCTGCTGGCTATATGAGATAAGACACCCCTTGCCCTTGGGCTCGGGTGTCTTCTAAACGGAATGCAAAGTTTCCTAGCAACAGTCTTTCAAATGTAGTTGGATGGGGAGGAGGAAAAACAAAAAATGCTCTCTTTAGTACGTGTCCCGGTACATGCAATAATACAAAACAAACCATTCCATTTATATGATTTATAAGGCACCCATTTGGTTCCGTTCACAAAATATAGTGGCCTTTTCCAATCCTATATGAGACATGGTACATGTGTCTTTTTTTAACGCGCGCGACTCGCTAGCCGCCCGTGCGCGGCCGATTTTTTTTTTTTTTTTTTTTTTTTTTTTTTTTTTTTTTTTTTTTTTTGCGCGCGACCAGCTAGCCGCCCGCGCGCGGCCGTTTCTTCGCGCGCGGCCCCGCGCGCTGCCCGCAAGCTGCTCGCGCGCTGCCTGTGCGCCGCTGCCCGCGCGCCTGTGCGCTCGCTGCCGCGCTCACTGACGCGCCCGCTGCTGCTGCCGCCCATCGCCAGCTGCCGCCTGTGCGCCAGTGCGCCACTGCTGCTGCCGCTGCCCGCGCGCTGCTGCCGCCCGTGCGCCGCTGCAGCTCCTACTGCCGCGCTCCCTCCTACTGCCACCCGTGCGCCACTACCGAACGTCAACCCCGCCCGCGCCTCTCCTAGCGGCCCCGCCGGCCGGTCGATTCCGCCTGCGTCCCACCTAGTAGCCCCGCCGGACCTATCGACCCCGCCCGCCCTCCGCATAGAGGCCCCGCCGGCCCCGTTGACCCTGCGCACACCTTTCAAGCGGCCTTGTTACTACTGCTACTACTGCTACCACTACTGTTTCTACTACTACTGCTACTGTCACTATGGCTAGTCCTACCGTACTCGCTTTCGATGCCGAGGGCCGTCCAGTGAAGTTCGAAACCTGGCTAGATGACCTGCACCTTTTCCTACAGCTCACTGCCAAGGAGGATATCTCACTGTACGACCATGCCCTAGGCCATGCTACTGCCCCTGACACTTCTGCTGACAGCACTCTGCGCTCCCAGTGGCAGACTCGTGACGCGCACGCTCGCTTCACCATTCGCAACTCCCTACCGCTAGACGAGCGCGAGCACTTCGGCCAGTGCAAGACTGCTAAGGAACTGTACACAGCCGTAGTTGCTCGTTACTCCTCACCGGCTTCTGCTACACTAGGCCGCCTCTCACTGCCCTACCTGTTCCCCGATCTGGCCTCCTTTCACACTGTTGCTGACCTCATCACCCACCTCAAGACTAGTGAGGCCCGCTTTCGCGCTGCTATGCCTGCCGAGTTCCTTGCTACCAACCCCCCCCCTCTGGCTCACTCTCTACCACATTGTTACCCGCCTCCCTGACTCTCTGCGCGCAGTCAGGGATTCCTTTCTAGCTCGCTCCCCTACTGAGCTCACCATTGCCCTCCTCGAGAAGGACCTACTTGCAGCTGAGGCGAGCATCGTCGCCGTAGGTGCCTCTCGTGGCGAGCCCCGCACCCCCTTCTTTGAGGGGTGTTCCCCTTCCCCCCTTCTCCCCTCTGTCGCCTCTGCTGCTGCTGTCGACCTCCTTGGTGCTGAGAAGGTCGGGACCGCGTCTGCTCCGAGCGGGCGCCGCAGGAGCAAGGGGGGCAAGGGTGGAGGTGGTGGCGGGGGAGGCGGGGGTGGTGGCGGTGGGGGTGGAGGTGGGACTGGAGAGGCTAGTGGCGGCAGTGGGGGTGGTGACAGCAGCGGCGGGAGCAGTGGCAGGGGCGGAGGCGGCAGCGGAGGCGGAGGTGGTCGTGGCGGCGGCAGGGGTGGAGGTGGCCGAGGCGGTGACGGCGGCGGTGGTGGTCGTGGAGGCGCTGGCGGTGGCCAGAGCCAACAGCACGCCCCGTCGCTCCAGGAGGCACGTGAGTGGTACTCACAGCGGCGGGGGGCGGGTGGCTTTACCTGCACGTACGTCATTCGCACTGGTGACCGCACTGGCCAGACGTGTGGGAGGCCGCACCCCACGCACCGCTGTTTCTCGCGCCTTACCGACGCTTGGCGCGCTCAGTTCCCTAGCGGCGCTGAGCTTTGTCAGAAATAACTGAGCAGGAATGAATGAACTAGAACAGAGTTTGGTACAAGTAGTAAACCCTAACTTTGTGTACCCCCTAAGGTGTAACCCACTACAGCCTAGACAATATAAACATGCAATGTTTGACACACCCCCATAGGCGCAGTGGGAGACAACCACAGGGTCACAAGACCAGTCAAAGCAAAGTAAAGCAAGCTCAGGGTGGATCTCAAGGATTCCACACAAATTCCGAGCACAAGCAAGTGGTCTCAAGACCAGTTCACATGCAGGTTTATAACAAAGCAAGAGATACAGTGATCACAACCTAGCAAAAGTAAACAAGTAGGCATATATATATAGTGATCACAGTACAAGCAAGGTCAAGAGGTAAGCAAGTGAGGCCCAGTAGGTACAAGGCCTAGTAGAGTGCAAAAGCGCTGATGGTCACAAGGCTGAAGCGCCTTGGTGAACACATCAGCAGTGTTGGCCTCCGTGGCCACGTAACGCAGACAAAGCTGACCACGCTGCTGCAGCTCTCGAGCAAGGAAGTACCGCAGAGCGATGTGCTTCGTTCTGTGCTCCAGTCTGTGCTCCTCACACAAGGCAATGGCAGCCTTGTTGTCAACGTACAGCACTGGAGGAGAACGAGGCCGCTCTCCGAGGTCGGTCAGCAGGTAGGTCAGCCAGCGTAGCTCCTGAGCAGCCATGGCTGTGGCGTAGATCTCAGCCTCACAACTGGAGCTGAGAACAGAAGAAGAGCGAGTAGAACGCCAAGAAACTGAGCCAGAGCCAAGGCTGAAGGTGTAACCCTGGGACGACCGCTGAGTAGCCTGGTCGTCTGCCCAAGAAGCGTCTGAGTGCCCTGTGAGAACAACCCGGTCTCGCCCTCCAAGCACAAGCCCCATGCCCGACGTACTGCACAAGTAGCGCAACACCCTCTTAGCAGCATCCATGTGCTCCTTCCGGTGACGGCCAGGAGCGACATAGCGTGCTAGGATGCTAAGAGGGTATGCAAGGTCAGGTCGAGTGCAGGTCATCAGGTACATGAGGCAGCCCACAAGCTCTGGATACGGGCCACTCGGCTCTACGGACTCATCCGAAGGCAGAGCTGAGAGCGAGTGACCGGTAGGCAGAGGAGTGGACTGAGGCGAGGAGTACGTGAAGCGGAAGCGCTGGAGAACCTGCTGCACCATGTGTGACTGAGTCAGGGTGATGGTGCGCCGCGCTCTGTCCCGGGTGATCCGCAAGCCAAGATAGCTCGTCAGCTCACCCAGGTCTGTGCACGTGTGTCTCCTCTGCAGCTCCGACTTCACGTGAGCGAGTGCCGCGGTGTCAGCAGTGGCAAAGACCAAGTCGTCGACGTACACGAGGATGTAGAACGGCGGCAGCGAGGTGTCGGTGCGTAGAAACAGCGACGGGTCAGCAGTAGAGGGAGCGAACCCAAGAGCCGCAAGTGTCGTCCTCAGTGTGTCGTGCCACTCACGTGGCGCCTGGCGGAGACCGTAGACCGGCCGCTGAAGCCTCCACTGGGTGCCAGGAGGAAATGACCCAGTGAAGCCAGGGGGGCGGCGCAGCCAGATCTCCTCGTGCAGGCTGCCCTGCAAGAAAGCAGTGCTGAAGTCAAGAGAGTGAAGCTCGTAGTCGCGGTGAGCGGCTATGTGCAGCAGCACCCGAAGAGTAGTCATCTTCGGGGTGGGGGAGAAGGTCTGAAAGAAGTCTACTCCCTCTCGCTGACTGAAGCCTCGAGCCACGTAGCGCGCCTTGAAGACAGGTGGAGAACCCGGCGGCCGCTTCACCCTGAAAATCCACATGCCACTGACGATGTTCGCCCCAGGAGGGGGAACCTCGTCTACGTAGGTGCCTGTGGACTTCCAGGAGGCCATCTCTGCGTCCATGGCTGTCTGCCACTGAGAGGAGTAGGGACCCGCCATCGCCTCAGCGTAAGAGCGTGGGGTCGGGATGTCTGGTGCATCCGGGTCTCCCTCAGGGGCAACTAGCAAGGACACGAGACGGGGCAAAGCAGTAGCAAGGCAGTGGAACTCCTCCTGTCTGTCCTCAAGGACGTCCGTGCCGAGGGCACACTCACCCCCGACGGACGGAGGACAGGCAGACGCAGACTCAGACCTAGCGACAAGGCTGGCAGCGTAGTCTAGGCGACAGCGAGCAGCAAAGTCAACCAACTCAGCGACCAGAGCAGACGCAGCAGAGGACTCAAAGGTCGGGTCAGTGACAACTGTAGCGAGGAGACGCGTAACAGTGGGACTGGCAGCACGACGGGAGTCAGACTCCGGGTCAGGAAGAGTAGGAAGAGAGGACGCAGGAGGAGACGGCAGCGGGACACGCTGCGGAGCAGTGGAGGGACGCAGAGTCATGTAGTGAGTGCCAGGGACAGGAGGAGGACGCTCACGTGGGACACGACGACCAGTGCGAGCAGTACGAACAGGCGACGCAGGACGAGACTCAGGCTCACGACGCTCTGTAAGACCTCCTGTGGGACCAGCGTAAGGGGAGGGAGCAGGGAGAGGCGAGACAGGCGGTAACTGTGACTGCGGCTGGACAGGCAGAGGACACTCGACGGAGGAAGGAGGACAAGGAGGAGGAGCCTGACCAAGAACCTGCTGAAGGAGCGGTACGAAGTACGGTCGCGGCCGCGCAGCGTCTCCAGAAGCAGCAGGGACACCAGTGGCAGCCCCAACGTCCGAGTCCCCAGCACCAGCAGCAGCTCCAACGCCCGAGTCCTCAGCACCAGCAGCAGCACCACCGGTCGGGTCCTCAGCACGAGCAGCAGCTCCAACGCCCGGGTCCTCAGCACCAGCAGCAGGGGCACTGGTCAGGTCCTCAGCACCAGCAGCCGCGCCACCGGTCGGGTCCTCAGTACCAGCAGCAGCTCCAACGCCCGGGTCCTCAGCACCAGCCGCAGCTCCAGTATCCGGGTCCTCAGCACCAGCAACAGCACCACCGCTCGGGTCCGCAGCACCAGGAGTACCACTACGAAGACTGCAGCGCCGCGTGTACCACTCGCGGATCACCTGAATGGGGGGGAGCTCCTGGGTAGGAGGGGAAGTACCGGGACGAGCTCCAGAAGCACCTCTCCGGAGGCGGCAGTACTCGAGGTACCTCATTTGTAGCTGCTGGGAGGAGAGGGCTCCTCCAGATGGAGTACCCCCAGACTCAGCACCCCCAGACTCAGCACGTCCAAACTCAGCACCACCAGGCTCCGCACCTCCAGGCTCCGCACCTCCAGGCTCAGCACCCCCAGGCTCCGCACCTCCAGGCTCAGTACCTCCAGGCTCCGCACCTCCAGGCTCAGCACCCCCAGGCTCCGCACCTCCAGGCTCAGCACCCCCAGGCTCCGCACCTCCAGGCTCAGCACCCCCAGGCTCAGCACCCCCAGGCTCAGCACCCTCAGACGCAGTACTACCAGGCTCAGCGCCCCAAGACGCAGGACGCGAGTCAACAGCTACCTCGACAGGCTCACTCGGGTCTACCTGGGACACACCTGAGGGAGCGGCACCCTGAGGGGGGAGGGGGTCTGGTACCTCAGCACCTGGAGCGAGGAAGAGAGGCGGGGGGGAGAGCGGGGCAGTGCGGTAGGGGAAGAGGCGGTAGAAGGGGACGGACTCGTCAAAAGTGACGTCCTGAGAGGCCAGAACCCGGCGCGAGGTGACGTGGTAAAACTGCCATCCAGGCGCGTCGGGAACAAAGCCAAGAAAGACACAGGGAACAGCGCGACGCGAGAGCTTGTCCGCGGACGTGTCGCGGACAAAAGCTCGAGATCCCCAGACCCGGAAACGCGACGCATCGCCAACCTCTCCCGTCCACCGTAGAGTCGGGGAAGTCTCCGGCAAGGAGACACGGGGCCAGAGGTTGAGCTGATGCGCTGCGTACCGGACTGCAAACGGCCACAGAAAGTGGGGAGCAGCCGCATGGGTCAGGGAGGTACGAGCGACCTCCATGACTAAGCCAATGCGGCGCTCAGCAACCCCATTCTGCTGTGGAGAGGCCGGAAGCGTGTACGACTGCTCAATGCCGTGCTCAGCACAGTAGGCTGCCAAGAGGTCGGAGGCGAACTCACCACCCCTGTCAGAGTGCAAGCGCAGGACAGGAAAGTCCGAGTGAAAGCGCTCGCCTAGCTGGAGACGGGCTCGGCTGATCCAGGGGATCAAAGCACCAGGGACGTCACCCTTGGCGCGCAAGGGGAAGACCGTGGTGTAGCGCGAGTAGTCGTCAACAACTATCAGGAAGTACCTCTCCTGACCCTGACCACGGACGCGGGCTGGGCCCCACACGTCCATGTGGAGTGTCTGCAGGGGAGCGGTCGTCGGGGGAAAGGAGGAGGAGTGAGGAGCGGCGCGCTGCCGCCCCTCGACACAGGGAATGCAGTCAGGAGCAGGGGAGTCAGGAAGGGGAGGGAGCACCCTGGGAAGACCAGCAACAAGGTCCCGTTTGTGCATGGCCCGCAGGCGCTGCACAGACGGGTGACCAAGGCGGTGGTGCCAGAGGACGGTGTCGTTCGCCAGAGAGCGACACGAGCAGGGGGCGGACAGCTGACCTGACGCTGACGCAGACGCAGCTACCTGAGGGGACTCAGTGGTCAGTGTGTACAGGTCAGACCCCGGCTCTCGAGTGAAAGTAGCCAGGTGGCGGCCCGTCCGAGCACACGTGCAGTGAGTCACACGCTCGTAGGCAGGGGTGAACTGGTGAACACCCGAGTCCTGGAGCGCACTACCTGCCACCAAGTTCGTGGAGAACGAGGGGAGGTAGAGACCTGAGAGCTTGCCGGACGGAACCGCTGGACACGGAAGGGTGGTGGAGGAGGTCGCAAGGACCGGACCCCCAGAGGGGTCAGCAAGAGAGACAGCAACCGGCCGAGCTAGAGGCTCAAGGACAGTGCGGTCACGAAAGAAAGAGCGAGAAGCACCTGAGTCAAGTGTGAAGGTGTGCAGTGCTGCAGTCGACTCAGTACCAGGGGGCACAGACGCAGAAGCACCTAGAGCAGCAGCTGCAGTAGTACCTGTGGAAGCAGACACACTAGCACCTAGTGCAGCAGCAGGGCTGGCCTGAATGCCCGGGTCGGGCGGAACACGCAAGTACTGAGCACCCTCTCCACTAATAGACATCGCATACATGGCAGTGAGAATAGCATCAAAGTCAAGTGCCCAAATATCAACACCCTTCCTGAGCAGATCAGCCCAGCGCGGCAGCTCACCCCCACCAGGAAACTGAGTGCGCCACGCATCGTTGAGGCGGGCGAAGCAGCGCTCCGTCTGGTGCGGCCCCCCACACGTCTGGCCAGTGCGGTCACCTGTACGAATAACGTACTGGCAGGTGACGCTGCGCCGCGCATACCACTCACGGGCGGCCTGAAGGGTCGGGGCAGGCTGCTGACTCTGACCGCCCGCCGGGCCTCCACGACCACCACCCCCTCCGCCTCCGCCCCGGCCACCTCCACCCCTGCCGCTGCCACGACCACCTCCGCCTCCGCTGCCACCTCCGCCCCTGTCACCACTCCCAACACCGCTGTCACCTCCACCACCGCCGCCACTAGCCTCTCCAGTCGCACCTCCACCGCCACCACCTCCACCCCCGCCTCCTCCGCCACCACCCCCACTCCTGCCACTCCTGCCCCTGCGTCGTCCGCCTGAAGCAGACGCAGCCCCGACCTTCTCAGCACCAAGGAGGTCGACAGCAGCAGCAGAGGCGACAGAGGGGAGGAGGGGGGAAGGGGAGCACCCCTCGAAGAAGGGGCCGCGGGGGTCGCCACGAGAGGTGCCTACAGCGACGATACTAGCCTCGGCTGCAAGCAGTTCCTTCTCGAGGAGGGCTATGGTGAGTTCAGTGGGGGAGCGAGAGAGGAACTGGTCCCTGACAGGGCGCAGAGAGTCAGGGAGGCGGGTGACAACGTGGTAGAGAGTGATCCAGAGCGGGGGGGGGTTGCTAGCGAGGAACTCATCAGGCATGGCAGCGCGAAAGCGAGCCTCACTAGTCTTAAGGTGGGTGATGAGGTCTGCGACAGTGTGAAAAGAGGCTAGGTCGGGGAACAGGTAGGGGAGAGTGAGGCGGCCTAGTGTGGCAGAAGCGGGTGAGGAGTAGCGGGCCACTACAGCTGTGTAGAGGTCCTTAGCAGTCTTGCACTGGCCGAAGTGCTCGCGCTCATCTAGCGGCAGGGAGTTGCGAATAGCAAAGCGAGCGTGTGCGTCACGGGTCTGCCACTGTGAGCGCTCAGTTGGGGGGGCAGTAGCGAGTGGGGCGGTCGCATGGCCGAGAGCGTGGTCGTACAGTGTAATATCTTCCTTGGCAGTGAGCTGTAGGAAAAGGTGCAGATCATCTAGCCAGGTTTCGAATTTGACCGGACGGCCCTCGGCGTCGAAAGCTAGAACAGGAGGACTAGCCATAGCGACAGCGGCAGTAGTAGAAGCAGTAAAGTCACTGAACAGGCGTGCGCAGGGTCAGCAGGGCCGGTGGGGCCTACAGACTGTAGTGGCGCACAAGCAGCAGTAGCAGGAAGTGTAGTAGTAGGATCTGCAGTGGTGCACAGGCGCAGCAGGCGGCAGCGAGAGCCGGCGCAGCAGGGGCGGGCTCAGCAGCGGTGATACGCGGGCGGCAGCGGGCGCAGCAGCGGCGGTGCGCGGGCGGCGGCGAGCTCAGCAGCGGCGGTGCGCGGGCGGCGGCGGGCTCAGCAGCGGCGGGCCGGGAGCAGTGCGGGCAGCGTGCGGGCCGGCGGCGGTCAGCGCACGAGCCGCGCAGGCTCAGCGCGGGCTGCGCGGGCTGCTCGCGGGCTGCGTAAGCGGGTCGCGGGCGGCTCGCGGGGGTTCGCGGGCAGGTCGCGGGCTGCTCGCGGGCAGTTCGCGGGCTGTGCGCGGGCTGCGCGGGCTGGTCGCGGGCTGCGCAGGCGGGTCGCGGGCTGTGCGCGGGCGGTTCGCGGGCTGTGAGCGCGGCGCGCTGTGCGGTTCGCGGGCGGCGTGACGGGGCCGATCGGGGCGCTAAGGGGCGACGCGACGGGGGCCGTGAGAGGCCGCTAAAAAAAAAAAATTTCGACGGGGCCGCAGGGCCGCTAGATCTTGCTAGATCGACGGGGCCAGCGGGGCCGGAAACAAGCGAAGGTAAGCAGGTAGGTAAGTCGGTGGGCCCTAAGAACAGTCCTAGCGAAGGACCTGCTCTGAAACCATGTCAGAAATAACTGAGCAGGAATGAATGAACTAGAACAGAGTTTGGTACAAGTAGTAAACCCTAACTTTGTGTACCCCCCAAGGTGTAACCCACTACAGCCTAGACAATATAAACATGCAATGTTTGACAAGCTTCCCCGCTGGGGTGATCTGGAGAGGAAGGGAGTTGATATCTGGGCCTTAGACTTTGATGCTATTCTCACTGCCATGTATGCGATGTTTACTAGTGGAGAGGGTGCTCAGTACTTGCGTGTTCCGCCCGACCCGGGCATTCTGACCAGTCCGGCTGCCGCTCTAGGTGCTAGTGAGTCTGCTGCCCCAGGTCCTGGTGAGGCTGCTGCTCTAGGTGCTCGTGAGTCGGTCCCCCCTGGTACTGAGTCGACTGCAGCACTTCACACCTTCACACTGGACTCTGGTGCTTCTCGCTGTTTCTTTCGTGACCGCACTGTCCTTGAGCCACTCACTCGGCCAGTTGCTGTCTCCCTCGCTGACCCCTCTGGGGGTCCGGTCATTGCGACCTCCTCCACTGTCCTTCCTTGTCCTGCGGTCCCGTCAGGCACACTGTCAGGTCTCTACCTCCCCTCGTTCTCTACGAACTTGGTGGCAGGTAGTGCGCTCCAGGATGGGGGTGTTCACCAGTTCACCCCTGCATACGAGCGCGTGACGCACTGCACGTGTGCTCGGACGGGCCGCCACCTGGCTACCTTCACTCGAGAGCCGGGGTCGGACCTGTACACACTGACCACTGAGTCCCCTCAGGTAGCTGCGTCTGCGTCTGCGTCTGCGTCAGGTCAGCTGTCCGCCCCCTGCTCGTGTCGCTCTCTGGCGCATGAGACTATCCTCTGGCACCACCGCCTTGGTCACCCGTCTGTGCAGCGCCTTCGGGCCATGCACAAACGGGACCTTGTTGCTGGTCTTCCCAGGGTGCTTCATACCTCCCCTCCCACCCTCGCCTGCTCCTCCCTGTCTTCCCTGTGTCGAGGGGCGGCAGCGCGCCGCTCCTCACTCCTCCTCCTTTCCCCCGACGACTGCTCCTTTGCAGACGCTCCATATGGACGTGTGGGGCCCAGCCCGCGTCCGTGGTCAGGGTCAAGAGAGGTACTTCCTGATTGTTGTTGACGACTTCTCGCGCTACACCATGGTCTTCCCCTTGCGCACCAAGGGTGACGTCCCTGATGTCTTGATCCCTTGGATCCGCAGATCTCGTCTCCAGCTCAGTGAGCGTTTCTGCTCCGACTTCCCTGTCCTGCGTCTGCACTCTGACAGAGGTGGGGAGTTTTCCTCTGGCCTCTTGGAGGCCTTCTGTCAGCAGGAGGGCATTGAGCAGTCGTTCACGCTTCCGGCCTCTCCACAGCAGAACGGGGTTGCTGAGCGCCGCATTGGCTTGGTCATGGAGGTCGCTCGTACCTCCTTGGTTCATGCGGCTGCCCCCCACTTTCTGTGGCCGTTTGCAGTCCAATACGCTGCGCATTAGCTCAACCTCTGGCCCCGTGTCTCCTTATCGGAGACTTCTCCGACACTGCGTTGGACGGGAGAGGCTGGCGATGCGTCGCGTTTTCGGGTCTGGGGATCCCGAGCTTTTGTTCGCGACACGTCCGCGGACAAGCTCTCCCGTCGCGCTGTCCCCTGTGTCTTCCTTGGCTTTGTCCCGGACGCGCCTGGTTGGCAGTTCTACCACGCCACCTCGCGTCGTGTCCTGGCCTCTCAGGACGTCACTTTTGACGAGTCCGTCCCCTACTACCGCCTCTTCCCCTACCGCACTGCCCCACTCCCCCCCCCGCCTCTCTTCCTGGCTCCAGGTGCTGAGGTACCAGACCCCCTCCCCCCTCAGGGTGCCGCTCCCTCAGGTGTGTCCCAGGTAGACCCGGGTGAGCCTGTCGAGGTAGCTGTTGACTCTCGTCCTGCTGGGGGTGCTGCACCTGGGGGTGCTGCATGGGGGTGCTGCACTTGGGGGTGCTGAGCCTGGGGGTGCTGCGTCTGGGGGTGCTGAGCCTGGGAGTGCTGAGTCTGGAGGTGCGGAGCCTGGGGGTGCTGAGCCTGGGGGTAGTGAGCCTGACGGTGCTGAGTCTGCGGGTGCGGAGCCTGGGGGTGCTGAGTCTGGGGGTACTCCACCTGGAGGAGCCCTCTCCTCACAGCGGCTGCAGGAGCGGTACCTACAGTACTGCCGCCTCCGGAGAGGTACTGCTGGAGCTGGTCGCGGTGCTTCCCCTCCTGCCAGGGAGCTCCCCCCCCTCCAGCAGATCCGAGAGTGGTACACGCGACGCTGCAGTCTTCGGAGTGGCGCTCCTGGTGCTGCGGACCCGGACGTTGGAGCTGCTGCTGGTGCTGCGGACCCGACTGGTGGAGCTGCTGCTGGTGCTGAGGACCCGAGCGGTGGCGCGGCTACTGGTGCTGAGGACCCGAGCGGTGGCGCTACTGCTAGTGCTGAGGACCCGGACGTTGGAGCTGCTACTGGTGCTGAGGACCCGGCTGGTGGAGTTCCTGCTGGTGCTGAGGACCCGGCTGGTGGAGTTCCTGCTGGTGCTGCGGACCCGGACGGTGGAGCTGCTGCTGGTACTGAGGACCCGAGCGGTGGAGCTGCTGCTGGTACTGAGGACCCGGGCGGTGGAGCTGCTACTGGTGCTGAGGACCCGGGCGCTGGTGTCTCTGCTCCTTCTGGAGACGCTGCGCGGCCGCGATCGTACTTCGTACCGCTCCTTCAGCAGGTTCTTGGTCAGACTCCTCCTCCTCGTCCTCCTCCCTCCGTAGAGTGTCCTCCGCCTGTCCAGTCGCAGTCACAGTTACCGCCTGCCTCGCCTCTTCCTGGTCCCTCTCCTTACACTGGTCCCACAGGAGGTCTTGCAGAGCGTCGTGAGCCTGCGTCTCGTCCTACGTCGCCTGTTCGTACTGCTCGCACTGGTCGTCGTGTCCCCCGTGAGCGTCCTCCTCCTGTCCCTGGCACTCACTACATGACTCTGCGTCCCTCCACTGCTCCTCAGCGTGTCCCTCTGTCGTCTCCTCCTGCGTCCTCTCTGCCTACTCTTCCTGATCCGGAGTCTGACTCCCGTCGTGCTGCCAGTCCCACTGTCACCCGTCTCCTCGCTACTGTTGTCACTGACCCTACCTTTGAGTCCTCTGCTGCGTCTGCTCTGGTCGCTGAGTTGATCGACTTTGCTGCCCGGTGTCGTCTAGACTACGCCACTAGCCTTGTTGCTGAGTCTGAGTCTGCGTCTGTCTGTCCTCCGTCCGTCGGGGGTGAGTGTGCTCTTGGCACGGGCGTCCTTGAGGACAGACAGGAGGAGTTCCAGTGCTTTGCTGCTGCTTTGCCCCACCTCGTGTCCATGCTAGTTGCCCCTGAGGGAGACCCGGATGCACCAGACATCCCGACCCCGCGCACCTACGCCGAGGCGATGGCGGGTCCCTACTCCTCTCAGTGGCAGACAGCCATGGACGCAGAGATGGCTTCCTGGAAGTCCACACGCACCTACGTCGACGAGGTTCCCCCACCTGGGGCGAACATCGTCAGTGGCATGTGGATTTTCAGGGTGAAGCGGCCACCGGGTTCTCCTCCTGTCTTCAAGGCGCGCTATGTGGCTCGAGGCTTCAGTCAGCGAGAGGGAGTTGACTTCTTCCAGACCTTCTCCCCCACCCCGAAGATGACCACTCTTCGGGTGCTGCTGCACATAGCCGCTCAGCGCGACTACGAGCTTCACTCACTTGACTTCAGCACTGCTTTCTTGCAGGGCAGCCTGCACGAGGAGATCTGGCTACGCCGCCCTCCTGGCTTCACTGGGTCGGTTCCTCCTGGTACCCAGTGGAGGCTCCAGCGGCCGGTCTACGGTCTCCGCCAGGCACCGCGTAAGTGGCACGACACACTGAGGACGACACTTGCGGCTCTTGGGTTCGCTCCCTCTACTGCTGACCCGTCACTGTTTCTACGCACAGACACCTCGCTGCCGCCGTTCTACATCCTCGTGTATGTCGACGACTTGGTCTTTGCCACTGCTGACACCGCGGCACTCGCCCACGTGAAGTCGGAGCTGCAGAGGAGACACACGTGCACAGACCTGGGTGAACTGACAAGCTATCTTGGCTTGCGGATCACCCGGGACAGAGCACGGCGCACCATCACCTTGACTCAGTCACACATGGTGCAGCAGATCCTTCAGTGCTTCCGCTTCACGTACTCCTCGCCTCAGTCCACTCCTCTGCCTACCGGTCACTCGCTCTCAGCTCTGCCTTCGGATGAGTCCGTAGAGCTGAGTGGCCCGTATCCAGAGCTTGTGGGCTGCCTCATGTACCTGATGACCTGCACTCGACCTGACCTTGCATACCCTCTTAGCATCCTTGCACGCTATGTCGCTCCTGGCCGTCACAGGAAGGAGCACATGGATGCCGCTAAGAGGGTGTTGCGCTACTTGTGCAGTACGTCGGGCATGGGGCTAGTGCTTGGAGGGCGAGACCGAGTTGTACTTACTGGACACTCAGACGCTTCTTGGGCGGACGACCAGGCTACTCAGCGGTCGTCTCAGGGTTACACCTTCAGCCTTGGCTCCGGCTCAGTTTCTTGGCGTTCTACACGCTCTTCTTTTGTTCTCAGCTCCAGTTGTGAGGCTGAGATCTACGCCACAGCCATGGCTGCCCAGGAGCTACGCTGGCTGACCTACCTGCTGACCGACTTGGGAGAGCAGCCTCGTTCTCCTCCAGTGCTGTACGTCGACAACAAGGCTGCCATTGCCTTGTATGAGGAGCACAGACTGGAGCACAGAACGAAGCACATCGCCCTGCAGTACTTCCTTGCTCGAGAGCTGCAGCAGCGTGGTCAGCTTTGTCTGCGTTACGTGGCCACTGAGGCCAACCTTGCTGATGTGTTCACCAAGGCGCTTCAACCTTGTGACCATCAGCGTTTCTGTACTCTTCTAGGCCTTGTGCCTGCTGGACCTCACTTACTTACTTCTTGACTCTGCTTGTACTGTGATCTTTATATATATGCCTGCATGTTTACACTTGCTAGGTTGTGATCACTGTATCTCTTGTTATATTATCAACCTGCATGTGAACTGGTCTTGTGACCACTTGCTTGTGCTCGGAATTTGTGTGGTATCCTTGAGATCCACCCTGAGCTTGTTTTGCTTTGCTTTGACTGGTCTTGTGACCCCTTGCTCTCCCCCACTTTGCCTATGGGGGTGTGTCAAACATTATATATGTTGTGTTTGTTTAGGCTACAGTGGGTTAGCCTATAGGGGGTACACAATTCTAGGGTTAGGTACTTGTACTGATTTCACTGTTAGTTCAATCATTCCTGTCCGTTCATTTTGACAAAGAACCTTCTCGGAAATGATAGTTTGACCATCTTTTTAAAATCCACAGATGCGCATTGTTAATGCAATGATAGATGTATATGGATGAGTATGCACACACCGAGACTCATACGCACATACCGATATGCACACACATAAACTCAAACACAATCAGAAAATAAACCGAGAAGAAACCGAACATAACAATACAATAGCATCAATCATATATACAAGAACAATTCTAGTTTTTCTATTTGTCCTTGATTTTCCGAATGGTACAGCAAAGACTCTGCGGGAGAAAAGGGAGGGGAGATGTGGGAGGGGAAAGGAATGGGGCAGAAAGGGCAGGAGGACGAAAGCAAAGACGCATAAGAGAACTACGATACGATAGAATTACAGGATTTAAAACATAAACAAACCGATATAAAATGAGCACAGCAACAACGATGAAAGGAAAAGGCACATGAATGAGAATCATACAACAAAAACTAGAGTAGAAAGGAAAGGAAGAAAGAAGAAAGGAAGTAGCAAGTTTGAAGAACAGATGCTAGATTATGAACAACCAAAAAACCAGAATGGAAACCTGATGTTTTAACGAAGGGACTAGAATCTATGTTTAAACAGCCTGCATCCCTAAAAAACGGCAAACACAGAAGTAGACGACCAGGAATGAGATGGCGAAAACCTAGTCTAGGTTATAATCATCTAAGTTAGTTCAAATTGATAGCTCCGAAACTTTCGCACTTTAGGGTGGTAGGTAGAGCATGGCTAGCAGGCGTGTATTAACTAAGCCCCACCAGCGAAATGAAAGGAGGGAGGGAAAATAGATACACAAACCTAAGGCAGTTACAATCCCGTCGCAAAAGACGGCCCAAACTTTTACGATGCTTTTCGGATTCAGAGGCTTTGGCGGAGACGGTAAAAAGCAAACATTTTATTCAGAAAAGGCAAACGAACATAACTACAAACTTCTCTTCTACTCTCCTAATTTCTGGCAATCATCCTCTTCCCCACTCCCTCCCCACTCCCTCTCTGATTCTGTCTCTTTCCCATGCTCTTCTCTCACCAGATTCTGCCGCCTTTGTTGCTGCAGCTGTCGCGGACAGCACGCCTCGAGATGGATAGCGTGGTTGTGTCGCCACTCCATAGCGCGCCTGGCACAAGCAAAAAGTCGCCAGCGCGCCAAGCACCAGCAGATCGATGCCAGCGAGAGGATAAAGAGCGGAAACGAAAGAGAGACACAAGGACAAAGGGAATTGGAGAAAAGAGATAAGAATAGCTGATGGAGAAAGAAGGAAAGGAAAAAGCATACGGAAGCCTGAATAAGCAACAAAACAGAGGTAGAAAAAGCAAGGTAGAAAAAACGAAAGCATTCTCACAAAAACAATGTAGTTTAAGGTCAATCTTTAATCTAAATCTCGACATACTTGAGTAGGCGTTACTTTCACTAATCCTAACAAACTAACAAACAACTTGCAAATCCTGCTCGTCGTTCTTACCTAGTTTTTTTTTATTTTTTAGTACACCCCCTGAGACAATTTTATCGAATTCTGTAACGAAATTTGAGTTTCAAACGAAAATTCCACAGATAGGTTGCGAAATGATAGGTTGACCATCTTTTTAAAATCCACAGATGCGCATTGTTAATGCAATGATAGATGTATATGGATGAGTATGCACACACCGAGACTCATACGCACATACCGATATGCACACACATAAACTCAAACACAATCAGAAAATAAACTGAGAAGAAACCGAACATAACAATACAATAGCATCAATCATATATACAAGAACAATTCTAGTTTTTCTATTTGTCCTTGATTTTCCGAATGGTACAGCAAAGACTCTGCGGGAGAAAAGGGAGGGGAGATGTGGGAGGGGAAAGGAATGGGGCAGAAAGGGCAGGAGGACGAAAGCAAAGACGCATAAGAGAACTACGATACGATAGAATTACAGGATTTAAAACATAAACAAACCGATCTAAAATGAGCACAGCGACAACGATGAAAGGAAAAGGCACATGAATGAGAATCATACAACAAAAACTAGAGTAGAAACGAAAGGAAGAAAGAAGAAAGGAAGTAGCAAGTTTGAAGAACAGATGCTAGATTATGAACAACCAAAAAACCAGAATGGAAACCTGATGTTTTAACGAAGGGACTAGAATCTATGTTTAAACAGCCTGCATCCCTAAAAAACGGCAAACACAGAAGTAGACGACCAGGAATGAGATGGCGAAAACCTAGTCTAGGTTATAATCATCTAAGTTAGTTCAAATTGATAGCTCCGAAACTTTCGCACTTTAGGGTGGTAGGTAGAGCATGGCTAGCAGGCGGGTATCAACTAAGCCCCACCAGCGAAATGAAAGGAGGGAGGGAAAATAGATACACAAACCTAAGGCAGTTACAATCCCGTCGCAAAAGACGGCCCAAACTTTTACGATGCTTTTCGGATTCAGAGGCTTTGGCGGAGACGGTAAAAAGCAAACATTTTATTCAGAAAAGGCAAACGAACATAACTACAAACTTCTCTTCTACTCTCCTAATTTCTGGCAATCATCCTCTTCCCCACTCCCTCCCCACTCCCTCTCTGATTCTGTCTCTTTCCCATGCTCTTCTCTCACCAAATTCTGCCGCCTTCGTTGCTGCAGCTGTCGCGGACAGCACGCCTCGAGATGGATAGCGTGGTTGTGTCGCCACTCCATAGCGCGCCTGGCACAAGCAAAAAGTCGCCAGCGCGCCAAGCACCAGCAGATCGATGCCAGCGAGAGGATAAAGAGCGGAAACGAAAGAGAGACACAAGGACAAAGGGAATTGGAGAAAAGAGATAAGAATAGCTGATGGAGAAAGAAGGAAAGGAAAAAGCATACGGAAGCCTGAATAAGCAACAAAACAGAGGTAGAAAAAGCAAGGTAGCAAAAACGAAAGCATTCTCACAAAAACAATGTAGTTTAAGGTCAATCTTTAATCTAAATCTCGACATACTTGAGTAGGCGTTACTTTCACTAATCCTAACAAACTAACAAACAACTTGCAAATCCTGCTCGTCGTTCTTACCTAGTTTTTTTTATTTTTTAGTACACCCCCTGAGACAATTTTATCGAATTCTGTAACGAAATTTGAGTTTCAAACGAAAATTCCACAGATAGGTTGCGAAATGATAGGTTGACCATTTTTTAAAATCCACAGATGTGCATTGTTAATGCAATGATAGATGTATATGGATGAGTATGCACACACCGAGACTCATACGCACATACCGATATGCACACACATAAACTCAAACACAATCAGAAAATAAACCGAGAAGAAACCGAACATAACAATACAATAGCATCAATCATATATACAAGAACAATTCTAGTTTTTCTATTTGTCCTTGATTTTCCGAATGGTACAGCAAAGACTCTGCGGGAGAAAAGGGAGGGGAGATGTGGGAGGGGAAAGGAATGGGGCAGAAAGGGCAGGAGGACGAAAGCAAAGACGCATAAGAGAACTACGATACGATAGAATTACAGGATTTAAAACATAAACAAACCGATCTAAAACGAGCACAGCGACAACGATGAAAGGAAAAGGCACATGAATGAGAATCATACAACAAAAACTAGAGTAGAAACGAAAGGAAGAAAGAAGAAAGGAAGTAGCAAGTTTGAAGAACAGATGCTAGATTATGAACAACCAAAAAACCAGAATGGAAACCTGATGTTTTAACGAAGGGACTAGAATCTATGTTTAAACAGCCTGCATCCCTAAAAAACGGCAAACACAGAAGTAGACGACCAGGAATGAGATGGCGAAAACCTAGTCTAGGTTATAATCATCTAAGTTAGTTCAAATTGATAGCTCCGAAACTTTCGCACTTTAGGGTGGTAGGTAGAGCATGGCTAGCAGGCGGGTATTAACTAAGCCCCACCAGCGAAATGAAAGGAGGGAGGGAAAATAGATACACAAACCTAAGGCAGTTACAATCCCGTCGCAAAAGACGGCCCAAACTTTTACGATGCTTTTCGGATTCAGAGGCTTTGGCGGAGACGGTAAAAAGCAAACATTTTATTCAGAAAAGGCAAACGAACATAACTACAAACTTCTCTTCTACTCTCCTAATTTCTGGCAATCATCCTCTTCCCCACTCCCTCCCCACTCCCTCTCTGATTCTGTCTCTTTCCCATGCTCTTCTCTCACCAAATTCTGCCGCCTTCGTTGCTGCAGCTGTCGCGGACAGCACGCCTCGAGATGGATAGCGTGGTTGTGTCGCCACTCCATAGCGCGCCTGGCACAAGCAAAAAGTCGCCAGCGCGCCAAGCACCAGCAGATCGATGCCAGCGAGAGGATAGAAGAGCGGAAACGAAAGAGAGACACAAGGACAAAGGGAATTGGAGAAAAGAGATAAGAATAGCTGATGGAGAAAGAAGGAAAGGAAAAAGCATACGGAAGCCTGAATAAGCAACAAAACAGAGGTAGAAAAAGCAAGGTAGCAAAAACGAAAGCATTCTCACAAAAACAATGTAGTTTAAGGTCAATCTTTAATCTAAATCTCGACATACTTGAGTAGGCGTTACTTTCACTAATCCTAACAAACTAACAAACAACTTGCAAATCCTGCTCGTCGTGCTCCTAGTTCTGCTGCTGCTACTCTCTTACCTATATACTAGAATAGCGTGAGTGGTTGGAGAACTAGAACGGCAGAAACGAGAAAAAGAAATGGAAGAAAAACTTAACCACCCCATTCGTCACAAAGGAATATTACAATGATATTACGACACAGTAGCCTGTCTGATTTAGCACAACGGTTGGAGATTTTTGTTCCGGATCCAAAGGTAGTGTGTTCGGTTCCCTGCTGGTCATGTGTGTTCCTTCAAAAAAAAGAGAAAATCTACTAAACAGTATTAGAAACTTCGATTCCCGGCTAGACTTGTGTTCGTAGCTTAGCCCTTCTGCAAAATCATGGTAATCGAAAGGCAAGCGGATCGATACTTGGCTCTGGCAGAGAACGTATTGTTAAAAAACTAATGTTTCTATTTCCCACACAAAATCACACAGTGTTCGTACACTCTTTGTAATTACCAACAAATAAAACGCAACAGATTACATTAATATGCATACGCTTCGCAACCCTATGACGACTTTGTCGCCTCTTGTTTTTTTTTAGCCCATCGTTTGTACTACCGTAATCCCCCGCATAAAATACCCCCCAAAATTGAACACCCATGGGTGTTCAATTACGGTGGGTGTACTGAAAAATACACCAGTTAGAACACCCCCCATATTTTTTGTATTTTTTAGTACACCCCCTGAGACAATTTTATCGAATTCTGTAACGAAATTTGAGTTTCAAACGAAAATTCCAGACCAAGAACCAAGCGCCACCCTAGAGACAACCGCGCAAGGTGGAGAGGCTGGCCCCAATCCGTCACTGCGCGATTGGTGGCAAGCCTGCTTGTGTCAGAATGACGTGGCACGAATTCCACGCACTGTGCGAAAGCTGTTTCAGCTGGTTTCGATAGAGTTCAGAGAGCTGAATACAGAATACAGATAATTTAAAATAATTGTGTATGCCATTATATAACACCCATGGGTGCAGGCTTACACCCCCCCCAAAATTGAACACCCCCCTAAAGGGGGGTATTTATCAGTACACCCTAGGGTGTACTATGTGGGGGATTACGGTACCCTACCCGTTCTTCCGCCCTACCCCACGCGTTTGCACCTGCCCTGTCTCGCGCCCTACCCTACACGCTGCCAGCGTGCTGCCCTAGGTGCTACCGGCGCGTGCACCTGTTCGCACTGCCCGCGACCTGCACTCGCCTGCGCTGCGCGTACCCCGCGCACATTGCTGCTCGCGCCCCGCACGCCTCTGCTGCCCGCGTCGCATGCTGCCCGCAAGTTTCCTGCTGCCCCTGCGCGCCTCGGTGCCAGCGCGCCCTGCAGCCCTACACGCCACGTGCGCCCTGCTGCCCACTTGCCCTACGCGCCCTACTGGCCGCCCCATGCGCCCTGCCACTCGCGAGCCCTGCGTGCCTTGCAGCCCACGCGTGCCTGCTGCCCGTGCGCCCTGCAGCTCGCGTCTCCTGCTGCCCTGCGCCCCGCGTGCGCCTTGCTGCCCACGCGCCTTCCGCGCGCCTGCTGCCCGCGCGCCCTGCAGCCCGCGTCGCCTGCAGCCTACGTGCGCCCCGCTGCCCGCGCGCCCTGCAGCCCTGGTCGCCTACTACCCCGCACCTCGCGCACCATACTGCTCATGCGCTCTGCGCGCCCTGCTGCCCTGCGTCCCCCGCACCCTGCTGCCCGCGCTCCGTGCGCACTCTACTGCCCCGTGCCCCGCACGCCCTGCTACCCGCGCGCAGCCCTAGCCGCCCGAACACTGTATAAGAGTAAGACGACCTTGCTGGGCTTTACTTAATGTTATCTAGCTTAACTATATTTTTTCTTGCATGCTTTTGCTAGATTTCCTAGGTTCGTTGCTTTTACAATATTTATTATAGTTATAAGCACCGAACTAGGTTGAGTTCAGCGAATTCTAGGCGAGCAAGGGCTCGAAGTCGACGTCGGCCAAGAATCCTTCATCTCGGTGTGTCAGAGGAGAGCAAGGGCTGGGAGGTCGTGGACCTCATCGACAACAGGATGGTCACCACGTCGGATGTGGTGTTCTACGAGACAATGTCGATGAAGGTGTCGAAGTCGGAGCACGGATCGGGCCGGGCTGGGTCGGCCGGCTGGGCGGACACCTCGACGGCGACCCTCTCTTTGCTCGCCGAAGTAGATGAGCTTCCTGATGAGGACGCCGAGGACGTCCCCCATCCTTCCCATTCCCCTTTACCACCTCTTGCCCCACCCCTGGTAACCGACTTTCAAGTGCTGACATCGACGTCGGCAAGCGGCGATGAGGGGAGCGATGGGGCGTCGCCTGTGGCACCGGCCAAGGGCATCGCCGGTGGCCGACGTAACATCACGCAAGTCGGCGTGGGAAAGAACCCAACGCCAACAGGGGAGAGGCAGACAGAAGAGATGTTGCCGACTTTGGTCGAGCCGGCGAAGGAGGCGTCGGCAGAGAAGCCGCCGACAGGGGAGCAGCATGCGATGAAGCCGACCAAGGATCCGTCGGCGACCAAGCAGTTAGCAGGGGTGCCAATGACAGGGGAGAAGTCGGTTGGGACGCCGACTTTGGTTCAGGAGGACGTTGAGGGTAGTGAAGCTGGCGACGATGAAGGGGAGCAATCGTACGCCGAGCAGAGCATTGACAGCGATGTGGTGGAGGTCAAGGTCGACCAGCCTGGACCACGACGTTTAGGCCATACTTGGAGGCTGCCTGAGCGGCTGACCTACCATGTCCTCCTCCCGCCGGCTGCCTTCACCAGGGTGTACGACGACGCCGATGATGACTTGCTGTACGACGACGCCGAGGACGACGTCGACCTGACCGAGCTTGACCCCGACATGCACGCCGAGCCCGAGCATCGCTGGGACATCGCAACGATGACGGTGAAGGAGGCGTTGGTGAGCTGGAAGCGCAAGGCCGGTGAAGGCCGCCATGAACAAGGAGATCCGCAGCCTCATCGGCATGGGCACCTGGGAGCTGGTCGAACGCCCACGCGGGGCGAATATTAGGAAGAACCGGTGAACGTGGCAGGGGAGTGTCAACGGGAGTTGTGTGTTGGTCTCGTCCTCGCGTAGGTGGAACCGACTTCGTTGTCGGGTGTGCGGGGAGTGCAGCCGACCTGCTACAGTGGGGGACGCCGTCCTGGGCGCCCGGACGCCAACCTAGGCGTCTGGACGGCGTCTTGGGCGCCTGGACGCCGACCTGGGCGTCTGGTCGGCGTCCTTGGCGCCTGGACGCTGACCTGGTTGCCCGGTCGACGCAGCTACCGAGGCGGCGGGCGCTGCGGGGTTCGCGAGTGTGGCCTAGGAGATCCTTGCAAAGCCAACTTTGGTGTGGTATCCCCAGGTCAATGTGGAGGATCAGGTGTAGCTATGGGCACATGGTCAGCCTGGCGTCTACGTTGTGAACGTGATGAGGCACAACACGCCAATCAGCTATGAGCACCTTCGAAGCATGTGCGCTGCTACGGGTGCAACGTTGTGCAGCCGCCTTGCTCCAGCGTTGTCACGCCGCTGACTTGCAGTGTTGGCAGACCGCGACTTTGCACTGCTGGAGCACGATCGACCATGCAGTGCTGGCACGCGGTCGACCGTGCTCCGCTGGCAATCGGCCTGAATGCTTGCTAGCATATTGATATAGCCCATTGTTGCTTTGCATTGTACACCATTGTTGTCAATCTTTGCTAGTGAAACTCTTGCCAATTGTCCTTGTGAATGAGCGAGTTGAGTGAACACAAGCAAACGACTAAGAAAAGCATAGATCACCCTGACAACCGTGCCTTCCCTGTAGTGAAGCTCCTGTTGTTTTAGTTATCTCCGCAAGTAACGTTGGCAGCCGTGTCCGCCAATAGCTTCACTCGTCTACGGTTGCGCCAGTCGCACAAGATGCATCACGTCGACCACGTGACACTGCACGTCGGTCGACTTCGCCACAACCACCTAAGGCGAAACTCACACACCTCCCAAGTTTCACAGCCGAGCAACTTCACTCGTCCAACTCAATGCTGCTCTGTCAAACGGCGTTCGCCGAGACGAGATTGTCAAATGGAGCTTGTCGACTCGTGCTCTTCGACGGACTCGTCAAACACTGACTTCCGTCGACGTCGTCGACCGGGTCCCGTCGAGCAGGGCCCTGCGGACTTCTCGTGGACCTCGAGATTGGCTACGCTCTAGCGAGGGCGGGGCCTTTCTCTTCTTTCCTGTCCTGCTCACACTTGGGCACCCACACACCAGGTTCACCCACAACCTACAGGGATAGTGTACAAAGAGATACTCCGTCGGCATGCACAACCAGTACAGCACGCCGTTCACCGCACCAGTCGTGTTGAAGGACACGGTACCTACTGCTGCATGAATCGTCGCCGTCGCCGACGCCGGCCAGATGCACTTGGCCGATCCGACGGAGCACTGGTTGAAGACCGGATTGTGCAGTGCATCCGTGAGAAAGCCAGCCGGCTACTCGATGTTCGGGATGTATTGCAACTCAACCTTCTTGCGCATGACCATCTGCTGCAGCCAGACGTAGCGGCGCACATGTGCTTGAGGTTGCCCCAAGCCTTATGGCCCAAGCCTTATGCCCCAAGCCTTCAGCGACCGCGATGGCTGACTAGTTGTCCACGTTGATGACGGTCGGCGTCCAAGCGTTGAGCACCTGGGAGGAAGGGAAGCTTCAATGGCTGCCATATACTCTGACTCCGTCGATGAGAGCTTCACGCACTTGATGCGCTGGCTCATCCGGCGGCCCTACTGAAGGAAAAAAGGTACCCGTCCGTGCTACCATGCGTCTGTTTGTCGACGGTGTCGTCTGCATCGGCGTAGTCTGACACAGCGACTCTGATGTGTCGCCGAACTCCAATGCGGTGTTACGTGTGTCAGCGAGATAGTTGAGGCAGCGGCCGATCTCTCGCCAGTGCTGGTCGCTCCGCACAATAAGGTAGGACCTTAGCTTCTTGCACGCGAAGGTGATGTCAGGCCATGTCGTGGTGGTGGCGAACTGAAGCGAGCCGATCTTCTACCGGTACGCTTTCTGAAACTCTTCATCGTCGAACGTCTGCTCGGCGTAGTCGTTGTAGGTTAAGGACGGAGTCTAGGAAGCTTAGGTGCTGAAATTTTCCAAAATCGTTCGTCTCAATTTTTGGACAGAAACCGCGACTTCACAAGAAACTTCGTCGACAAAAATTGCACAGTTGGAATCTCGCGAAAACCGAGTATGTTGTAGCATTGTAACGTGGCTACAAGTCCCAATTTGAATCACATGAAATGGTGGAGTATTTCGCGAGATAATTATTTCGGCGCACTAGGGGGTATGCTGCCATAGAAAATTTACTCAATCACAATTAACTAACAAGTTCCACAAAGAACATTAGAGTGGCACTAAACCAGATAGGAGGGAAGAGGAGGACGAGAGGGAAGGTCCCAAGGGAGTCTCCAACCAAGGAAACCCCATACCACACAATTTTCTTCCCCATAGGCAACCCAACTTTGACCTTTGTCACTTTCCAACCTATGACATCCACCTCACCCCAACTTGGCCACACTTGCCAACCTGGTTTGGCTTCACCCAACCACTTGGCAGCATCTATAGTGATGGGTTCGAATTTCCCAACCCCAAAAGTCTATACCCCATATTGAGTCAACCCCACAACTTCCCATAGTTGCCGCATCACAATATGAAAAGCATACGAACTCCAACGTTCGTAACTTTCTTGATCGTGCTCCGATCGCGACGATTCTTGGTTCGTCAGAAAGCTCTTAAGCGCTTCAGATATCTGCTCAAGCCAAATAACATTCACACACACTCCAAAAATCCAAACCACACAAAACACAAATTTCTTGCACACGCTCACACCACGCATGCAACGCACGAACACATGATGGGAGGCAGGCAGGCGTGAATGGGAATGACAACATCACACAACAGTCGTCAATGATGCCGACATCTATTAAGCGCCTATGCAGCTTGTTGGCGTAGGCTTGCAGGTGGAGCCATAGGTTCTGCGCAAAATCTCTAGCCTGAGATACTTCTCGATCGGACTGATCTCGTGAAGCTCAAAGGCAGCCTCTAGCAGCTCCTTTAGCTCCTTCAGCATCGTCGTGCTGCTGCTGGCGCCGAGCAGGTTGTCAATATAGACGAGCACCCATTATGCCGGTTGTCGCCGACCTTGAAGTAGAGAGCCTTGTCGATCTGGCTCTTGCTCTAGCCAGCTTCGGTCAGCTCAACGTCAAGCGCCGAGTACCACAGCAACGATGATTACTTGAGGCCGTACAAGCTCTTTAGCCACTTGCACACGCGGCCGGTGTTGTCGTTGTTGTAGGCCGGCTGATCCATGTAGAGGACGCGGTCAAGCTTGTTTAAGTAGGTGTTCTTCATGTCGAGCTACATCACATGTAGATCGAGCAGAGATGATGCTAAGGAAGATCCTTAGGATGACATAGCTCCACGAAGCCCTTCATGACAAAGCACGCCTCCTCGCGGGCGACCGTGTCGTCGACATTGTACTTTGTCATGAGCACCTACCAATTCTTCATCTCGTTGACACCACGCAGATGCTCGACTCGCTCCCACGTGTTGTTGGTGATGAGGCTCTGAATTTCCTCGTCCATGGCGGCCTTTATCGCCTTGCCCTTCCAACTCGCCAACGCCTCCTCCGCCATCATGGTCGTGATGTCCCATCGCCTCTCCGGACCGGCGTGCATGTCGGGTCGAGCTCGGGCAGGTCGATGTCGGCCTGCACATCGTCGAGCAGTGTGCTGTAGGTAGTCGGCGGCAGGGAAGCATGGTAGCTCCACTTCTCAGGATGCTTGCCAAGGTTGGGGCAAGTAGGTCGTCGAGGGTTCGGCTCGTCGACCGGAACCTCCACTACGTCTCTGTTGTCGAACTTCTCCCCTGACAGCTCCCCTGTCGACAGCTCCCCTGTCGACAGCTCCCCCTCATCGTCACCAGCTTCCCCTTCGCTGAGCTGTTCCGCCATTGTTGGCTCCCCGACCGACGTCTCCTTCGCAGATAGCTTCTCTGCTTGTTTCTCCCTTGTCGTTGCCGACTTCTCCGCCAACTTTTCCCCTGCCGTCGACTCTTTTAAAGTCAACGGCTTTTCGACGTCGCGTCGCCGCCGACGATGCAACTTGCTAGTGATGCAAGCGACACACATATTCTGCCCTCAAAAGAAGTCCAATTGATGGTTGACGCAGGCATCGGCTTAGCATGTCGTCGACGAGGTATAGAGGTGTAACGACCGCGGAAGTCGGCTAGGCTGCCAATGGTGGGAAAGCTGGAACATGATAAGGAGGTGGAGGGATGTTCCCGGCGTTCTCGACGTCGGGTCGTTGTCCTCGGCGAGAAGCTGCATCATCGCCGAAGTGAAATTAGTCGGCGGGGTAGCCAGGGTACGCGCTGACGCTGGCCCATGTTCCGCCTTCCACCCTTCTAGCGACGAACGACACCAGAACCATCAGAGATTCAAGCGAGACATACCACGACACAAGACATGAGACTCTTTAGACGACAGCTGTTAAAGTCCTCATGCCAGAAGAACCTGCGGAGGAAACAGGAAGCCCAAGAGCAAAAGAGATATTAGCATGAGAGAAACAAGTGTATGCCCGCACACGAGGATATCGCACTGACGCCGACATCTGGCACAAACGACATGGAGACCCTTCGACCGAAACACTCAACAACTGGATCAACGCAAAAGTGTTCATGGAGGACGCATTGCTACTGCTTGATGAAAAATTGCTCAAGTTAAGGGAGGACTTACCCAACTGCACCGTTTGCTGAGTAGCCGCACTACGACACTCTCCCTTTGACGAGAAGGTTCTGGGAGCCGAGCGGTACGAACCACTCGATAAAGCCTACAACGACTTTCTGGTACTTACAGCAGAAATATTAAAAGTGGGCATCTTCAGGCACTTGGTTTGCTCTGGGTAGGTGATTTCCGCATTTGCCAGCTTCGCGTAGAGATCACGCATCTTGTCCAAAACAGGTTGCACCGGCTCTCCCTCGCTCAAGCGCAACGCGGACAGCTCACTTTTCATCATGAGCCGTCGCAGCGACGGATGTAGGGGCGTGCAGCTCCTTCAAGACGGTTCATGCATTCGGACCGCAATCAACCTCCGGCAGCAGATGCATAACGTGGTGAAACTGGTTTAGCTCCAAACTCTGCGACATCAAGTAGTAGCCAGCCGAGGCGCACTCGTCCCAATCTTCCTGCTGTGTGGGGTCACTTGGTCTAGGCTCCTCCCCAATCATTAGTTTCAGAAAACTGATCAGACAAAAATAAAGTTGCATTTTCCAGGCCCAATCATAATAGCCCTCGCCATTGAACTTCTCGACGGTAAAGCTCTTCAGCACCTCCCCAATCAGCGAGCCCTGGTTTGTTCGCGCTCCCCTTGGCACTGAAACAACAGAACCTTGGCTGCCGCTACGATGGCGGAAGAGTCACCAGCTCCCGCCGAGGTATTGCTCGTCATAGCTACCTTCGACGAGGATCGCTACAACACAGCTCTAATACCAGCTTGTTGGTGTAAGTGCCTAAAAAATGCAAGTTAATAAGACTTAATGAGACTTAAACCTCTCCTCAGGGTCGCCTCCAGAAGTTATTTAGGTACCTGAGAAGTAAGGAAAAGTACACTGTAGCGCTGAAAAGGGTCGTGCGTTCTGAGGAGTTAATATTATCACCCCGCAGCACCGTGTTAAGGCTCACCATTGCCCACCGGAGAAGCCTACATAGCCGCAAAGGCTTAAAGGAAAAGTCAAGGCTCAGGAGAAGGTATTCAAGTCTCAGAATATCCTCCTAGTTAAGAGTACAAAGTCTGGTGTAGGAAATAGGGAAGGTGATTATTTTGAGGTACCCTATAATCATATTAACGAGACTATATTTGGCTACTTAGTGCAGCGAGAAATCACTACTCCTCGAGCTGAAGGACGGCGGCGCCTCCAGGTGCTTATGGACAGTGTAGCGTCCCACTCGGTGTGTGACCGCGGGACGTTGGAGAAAATTGGAGAAACTTTGGTGAAGACCCAGTTCATGGCAACGACGGTGGTCGGTATGAAACTTCTTATCCACAGCAAAGCATCACTGCAGCTGCACATAGGTGCGTTGAGGTGGAAGCCGACGTTGCCAATCACGAATATCAAGGGTTTGGATTTTATCTTGGGGCGAGATTTCTTGAAGCGGTTCAACTTCGGGATTGACTGGGTCAACCGGAAGGCTTGCATCTACAACAACGAGAAACATGTGGAGTTGCGAAGGGATGGATAAAGGGGACGTTCATGAAACGACGCTTGCACGGTTCAAACCGAGGGTGAACGAGAGTAACACGAGTTACTTGTACTGGTTATGGCAGCAGCAGGGGAGGAGTAGTCGAACTCTGAACTACCTGCAGCAGTACAGGAGGTGTTAGAGCAGTACAGATATATCATGCCAGACGACCTACAGCACACACCCACGAAAACAAGATCGTAGTGGAACCAGGTGAGAAAACCATCTTACGTTCACCATACCGCCTTAGTCCGACCGAACTGACAGACATGAAAAAATAGATAAATTATCTACTAGACAGACAACTGATATGCCCATCCACTGCTCCCTACGGTGCACACTTCAAGCCGGATGGTAGTTTACAGATGTGCATCGACTACAGGGCATTGAACAAACGTACAATAAAAAACAAATATCCCATACCACGCGTAGACGATAATCTGGACCAATTGCGTTGTGAAACTTTTTTATTTTTTTCAAAGCTGGACCTACGGTCGGGTTACTGGCAGATTAAGATGGCAGACAACTCGATCCACAAGACGGCGTTCCGTACCAGATACGGCTCCTACTCGTACTTAATGATCCATTCGTACTCTGCAACGCACCGGCGACGTTCCAGGCGGAGATGAATCACATCATAACAAGTGCGTAGTAGCGTACCTGGACGACATTCTCATCTGGTGGTGTAAGGTGCGGAGATAACTACTACAACGGGAGCTAGACTATGGGCTAGGCACGGATGCTCGTGTGATCTCTGCGTTCGTTGGTCCTTAGTCGTTCTCCTAGTGCACACACTGCTTGGGAGTTCACAAGGTAATTTCGGCAAGAGTTTCACTAGAGAAAGTTGACAACAATGATACAAAGAAGTTGGCAAGGCAAGACTACATCAGAGCTAGCATGCAAGCAGGTCGACTGCCAGCGCAGCACGGTCGACCGCGCGCCAGCACAACTTGGTCGACCGCGCTCCAGCAGCGCAGAGTCGCGGCTTGCCAACACTGCAGGTCGACGGCGTGCCAACGTCGCAGGTTGACGGCGCGCCAACGTTGCTCCCGCAGGACAGCAGCGCACCTACTTCGCAGGTGCTCGCAGACGATTGGCGTGCAGTGCCTCGTCACCTGCACAACGCACACACCACATCAACTTCGTGCTGACGACTGCTTCTGATGCACCACGTCGACCTCGGGATACCATCACCGAGGTCGTCCTCGCCAAAACCACCTGGGCGACCATCGCAAGCCTTCGCAGCACCTCGTCACCCAGGTAACCTGGTCGACCGGGCAACCAGGTCGACCAGAGGCTCCAGTGCGTGCCCGTCGACCACCCAGGTCGACGACCACTTCCGGTCGACCTCCCAGGTCGACCACTCCCTCTGGTACGTGCCGGTCGACCTCCCAAGTCGACGGCCACCTCCAGTCGACCTCCCCAGGTCGACCACTATCCCCTGGTCGACCAGCTCCAAGTCGACGTCACTCCTGGTCGACCAGAAGGGCTGGTCGACTTACCAGGTCGACCAGAAGGGCTGGTCGACGTCCCAGGTCGACCAGAAGGGCTGGTCGACGTCCCAGGTCGACCAGCCGAAGTTGGCGCCCTCCCGAAGTCGGCGCCCATGCAGTGGCTCCCGTGCAGGTCGACCAACCTCGTCGACCAACTCGGCCACTGCAGCAGGTCGGCTGCACCCTACACTCGACCACGAAGTCGGCTCCGCCCAAGCGAGGACGGGGCCAACATACAACTCCCGTTGACATAAGGGTCCCTGGGTCCCTGAAGAGAGGAAAGCTCTGATCAAGAAAGTGCATAACCAGCTAGGACACTATGGGCATGTCAGGACGGCACAGCTACTAGTTACCAGCTGGTGGTGGGCAGGCCTGCATCGGCAGGTGAAGTAGGTGGTGACGGAGTGTGAGTTGTGCAGTCGCAACAAGGCACAGCTGGAGAGGGAGCAACAAGAGCTGCAGTCCCTACCCATCATGGGGCTGGGGTGCAGGTGGTCCCTGGACCTGGCAGGGGAGATGCCATTGAGCCGCAACAATAAGCGGTATGTGCTGGTGATGATCGAACACGTGTCAAAGTGGGTGGAGGTCTGGGCGCTGAGCAGTAAGAATGCAGAGCTGATCGCGGAGTCGTTCACTGATGAGGTCCTACACAGGTTCGGGGAAGTTCTGACCGATCAAGGAACCGAGTTCAAAGGAGCATTTGACAAGCTGCTGAAAGAGGTGGGAATGAAGCACCGCCGCACCTCGAGGCACCACCCGCAGTCGGACGGGCTGACAGAGCGGATGGTTCAGACCATAAAGAAGGGATTGAGGGCATACGGAGAGGATCACAAGTGGGATTGGGACCAGGAGCTACACTGGATCGTGGTGGGGTACCGGTTCAGCAAGCAGGCGGCACTGAGGGACTACTCGCCTTACTACTTGCTCTTCGCGAAATAGCCAATGCTGCCGGTGACTGCGCCCAAGGTGCTGACAGACGTGGTAACGGCTGGAACGGCAGAGAACTGGGCGGCACTGGCTGACTGCAGGGCTAGGTATCTCAAAAAGATCATGCCCCCTGCGTTAGAGAATCTGCATACAGCGCAGCTGCGGGACGCCAAGAGGTATCAACAGAGACAGCTGCAGGTTGGAAAAGGAAAACGTAAAGCAGCGGAGGATGGGACGGAGGTGTACATCAAGAAGGCAAAGAAAGTCATACTGGATCTAGGGTTCTCAACTGAGTGGTGGGTGGTGAAAGAAGTTAAGGCGTCAGGAGTCAGAGAGCAGAGAGCAGGCAGAGGCGTCATGATCATGTGACCAATGTTGCGAGAGCCACCGGCACAAAGATGGGCGTGGTCACGGAAGGGGGCAAGTGACTAGAAGGCCTGGGCATCCTAAGTGAGATAGGCTGAGCGAGGAGCAGGAAACCAAACACTGGAAGGAGATTGGCACCTAGAGAACAGATAGAGAGAAGCGGGGAGGAAGGAGGGAGGAGAGGTAAAGAGGGAAAGGGGGAGGTGAGGGGGAGGTGAAGCCTATGGCATCCGACAGCTGTCGCATGAAATACAAGCTATTTGGTTGGTCTTACATCGACAGGAGAAGCACAACAGTATAGCAACGCGGCTCTCTTAGCGCGTCGGGCCAGCTGGGATTGCAGCAAGGATGTAACCAGGGTATGGGCACCAAGGCATGCAGGCGCTGCGCAAGTACAGTGATGGCAGCCAGAGGGTTGGTCTTGACATGAGTTGGAAGGTGTGGCAGGCGAGAAAGAGGTTACCGAGTGGGTGGACTGTGGAGATTTCCCCTGTACATAGGTGGGCTGGTGCACGGTGTGGATCTTGTGCATGTCGGATGTGTGGGTGTGTGTGTGTGTTCTTGATTGCGTTTGTGCAGGTGCAGGCCTCATGTTATGACGTTCAAGCTGAGAGTAGCACCTAGAGTGGAACTCTTGTATACATAGGTTACTAGCTTGCTACTTCTGGAGTGGCATGTGCAATTTTTCGAGCAATGGCTAGCCAAACAGAGAAACCAGTCGATGGGTTAGGGAGGTTTTTCGAGTGGCTAGAAGGCCTGGGCGTGTTAAGTGAGAAGGGCTGAGCGAGGAGCAGGAAACCAAACACTGGAACGAGATTGTCACCTAGAGAACAGACCAAGAGAAGCGGGGAGGAAGGAGGGAGGAGAGGTAATGAGGGAAAGCGGGAGGTGAGGGGGAGGTGAAGCCTATGGCATTTGACAAATACAGTTAATTAGGGAACATACCCCTCACAGTACATGGGTAGCTAGTTTGTTATTTATACCCTTGTACTTCTATCTTAAAATCACCTTAGTCTCTTTAATCATTATTAACAATGTGAGTACAAGACTTCATTATCTTCCTACAACTTAGCAAGTCTTATTGTGTCCACTACGATTCTTGGTTATATCAACATGGTATGAGAGTTAGAGTGGATTATATTCTTTCTAGAATATACTCTTTAAAATTTTACTAAAAAAATACCTATTACAAATCTGCATCACTATGGCTCCTGAAGGGAAAGCTACTGCAGACTCTCCGGGCCCACAACAAGCAACGACTAATGCGCCATCAGTTGTGACTTCCATCAGCGCAGCTCGTCGTTCGCATCAACGCCCTTGAGAGCCATCAAGCTATGCGCATTGACTGCTGAAGTACACTGAGGAGTTGCTGGACTTCCTCTCCTTGGAGAAGAACGCCGCGTCAACTCTGAGAGATCATTTACCTTTAACAACCGTTCAGCTTCAGCTCCTGCGCAGGACAATCAACAACACCCACAAACAAAGGCAATCGCAGTTATGCGAACAAAGTTCGTTTTGACCTCAAAGGTGAAAACATCAACTCAATTTGACGGCAAAGATTTCTATACGTGGAGCTTCGAGTTCGAGCTATGGTAACAACCGCGCAGATCTGGATGTACTACGACGGGAGCTCACCTTTTCCGTCAGAAGGAACCATCCAGGAGAAGAATCAGTACTACCACGAGTCCCTCCTCACGCACACCACTCTTCTCCAAAATCTTTTCCCCGCCGCACAACTTGGTATTCATTCTTACAAATCAGAGTGGGCACAACTTGGGAACACCTGTCCAATTCATACATGGCAACGGATCCAATTACCATGAGTCGCCTACTCTGTCAACTGACATCAGTCAAAATGCAACAAGGGGTGAAGGCGGGGCCGTATATCAATTGGTGCCGCAATCTGCGCGATCACTTCAAAAGTGCGGTGGAACTGTCCCTGACTACATGCTCGTCTCGATGGTTCTCTCTGGACTAGGACCCAACTGGCATCAATGCCAGTCGTTGCTCAGCGAGCGAGCAACCATTTCTGAGTCCGCCCTTTACGCCACACTTCTCTTCAAGCAGAAGGAGATCGACTTGTACATGAGAAGAACAACAATAGGGAGAAATTATTGTTTACGCCGGAGCAACTCAAGGGGAGCAGCACAGAAAGAAAGGATCTCTTAGCAAGTACTGCAAAAAACCAGGCCATACTATAGATCGGTGCTATAGACGAAAGGCCGCTAGATCTATGATTCTATGGCTGCTCAATCGCTGATGAGAGGCGCAACAACACTCAGTACTCTTCGGCGCGCGTCTTCAACTCCAGCCATGACAACGGTGTCGCCACCCTCTGTCGCAAGTACCTCTCATACTCCTTCACGCATCTCATCCAAGGACAAGGGCAAGGGGTCAATACTCAGGTGCATGGTGCATCGCAGAGGCATTCATTACTACGACAATATTGAATTTGCACCAATCGCACCCATCGAACTCATCACATCAAGCTCGAACAATGACCCTACACTTAGTCACTGAATCGATACACCAACAAATCTCTCACCTGACTTCAAACTTCCACCGAGCACATCAAAACTTTATCCCAGTTTTCCCGCAAGACACGAGTACGACCTATCAAGGTGGAACGCCGACCTTGACCGTATCGTCACTCCAATCATTGCCGGCATCGCGCAACGAAGCCGCAACAAGCGCTTCAACACCTGGTACCTGGATAGCTGTTGCGGACAAGACATGGTGGGATCAACAAAATTCATCAGCAACTACAAAAGGATGCGACGACCATGCGAGATCCCTGTCGCAAACAACAACCAACTGCAAGCTTTTGAGATTGGAGAAATCTGCTTGCACTCAGGTGACACCAACTTCACCATTCACATCGGTGATGTACTCGTTATCATCGACCTTCTTTTCAACCTCCTCTTTACTGCTCAATAGATGAAGTGCGGAGTTGACATGCACAGCAACTGGGAAGACAAAACCTTCGAGATATTTTACGAAAAAAACTTATATCGGCAAGACGATCGACGATGATGGGGTCATCGTATCAAACTTCGCCTCATAGAGCAACACTGGCGACTCGGACAGAACTCTCTTGCTTAAGACGACCGACCTGGTCGCACCCTGAGGAGACGGACCTTGAACGCCCCGATCAGACGGGGTTCTTCGCCTACGCGCCATCCCGACTGCTTCAACAACTACACCCGGAGACATCGGACCTACAACAATGGGGCAGGAAGAAGACAGTGGGAAATCAGCGACTACAAGACATGCTGACACTGGAGGATGGGTAGTAACAGGACCGGTCTCACTCGGCTGGGCCAATCCCAGTGCTACCGTCAACGCGTGGGGCATCATTCAAACACCAGGAAGGAGCTGCCCCTGAAGGCGGTTGGGGAACATCGACTTCCAAAAGCGGCTCGGGACCACCAAATCCTCCTTATCCCAAAGCTCCTGCGCTTTCTTCTGGAGACGTGGCGGAAATTGATCCGTACTGGGCAACGCATGGCACCAGCAGGGGCGGACCTCCTCTTTCGGGCCAGTATGTTCCCGAACTTGCAGAGGAAGCACAAGAGGAGTCAGAAGAGATGACTTACAGGTTCGGGGGAGCAGCACAACTATCCGACCCTACTTAGGAAGCACCGCCGCCGGAACAAGGACCTCAGTTGATTACGGTCGCCGATGGCGAATACCTTTTTTTTTTTCCGCGTTCCGTTGGAAGGACTTATAGCTTCCGAATGGCCTGAAGCGGAACAACTCCAACGACCACTCGTCACGGCGACTCGATTCACACAGCTGATACGGACGACATCGCTGGAATTCCCGACGTCGTCATGCAACGAGTCTCCGCCCAAGCTTTTACAGCAGATGTGAACGCTACCATCGACAAAGGGCCTGAAAAGGAGCAGCGAGATGAAGTAGACAGAAATAAGTATTACAAGAGAAGAGTCTGCTATCGTGCCGAACTATAGATTTGGCACCAACGGCTCGGACATCCCTCGTATGCCACGCTCAAGAACCCCATCGAAGCTCAAGTCTTCGATTCGGAAGGATTACATCTACCCGGCGGCGACGTGCTTAAAGAAATTTCAATCGACCCACAGTGCCTCATTTGACCCACCGGGTCAGTCGCCCACAAGCCCTGCCCGGACCTACCTCTAGGCTAGAAACAGTACAAATCGTTCGAGAAAATCTAGAGCGACTGCATGGTACTTAGCTAATAAGGACATGACGACAAGCTAAATACGATGGCCTTCATCGACGCCTGCACGTGCTATGTCTGGTCCATCAACATCGACTACCGCTTCGACTACTTCATAGCCTGGATGAAGCGTGCCGAGCGTCAGTCAGGACTGAAGCTGAAAAGCTTCCAGACACACGGCGCAGAGTTATTCTCAATTGAGTTCAAGGAACTCTTCACCAAGAAGGGGATTGAGCACCTGGTGTCCCTGCCCTACGCTCACGAGCAGCAAGGAGTAGCAGAACGGACAAACAGGAGCCTCGCCACAAGGATGAGGGCCCTGATGAAGCAGTCTGCCATTTCAATGAGGTTTTGGCCCTTTTCGATGAACCACGCTGTTAAACTCCACAACTTGCAGTCATCCTGAAGCCTCAAGAACAACACCTCGCCCTACAAAGCTTGGGCGGATAGAAAAGCTGACAGGCGCCTTTTTTGGGTGTTTGGCTGCATAGTACAGTATAGGCCACCCACAAAATGGACCGGAAAATGTGTCAGATCGGGCACGTTGGGGCATTCACCTTGGTGCAGAAAAGGAATGAAAGGCGTGGATTGTGCTGGACTACGCAACACACTGTTGCCACTGTTCAAGAGATACCGCGAAGCTGGCAAAGCACCGGAAAGGGTTTTTGAGGGGCACTGCAGCTTCGCCATGTCACATGATGAGACTGACCTGGCAGAGGATGTCAGAATCCCAGTCACTAACCACTGGGATAAAAGGGCTTGTTTGTGTAGCGGGTGTGTGCACCTCGGGCATCCCAGTGCGGGGGGGTGTCAGAGGTCCACTGGGGATCCCCGATGATCCTAGGGAAGGGTTACAGGCACGGTCAGCACTAGTAGGCAATGCATACATGGCAGTGAGAATAGCATCATAGTCAAGAGCAAAGATATCTACCCTCTGTCCATGCAGCTCCAGCCAGGTGGGGAGCTCAGCCTCGTCGCCAAACACTGTACGCCAGTCGTCGCTCAGACAGGCGAAGCAGCGGGACTGCCTGTTACCTGTGCGTCCCGCCTGACCCTGGTATAGCGCCTGCTGCTCTCGGTGCTGGTGAGGCTGCTGCTCTAGGTGCTCGTGCGTCTCCTGCTCTAGGTGCTGGTGAGACTGCTGCTCTAGGTGCTGGTGAGTTTGCTCTCTCTGGTACTGCGCCTGCTGCGGTCTTGCACACCTTCACCCTTGACTCAGGAGCTTCCCGCTCTTTCTTTCGCGACTGCACCACACTCACGCCGCTCAGTCGGCCAGTTCCAGTCTCCCTGGCGGACCCCTCTGGGGGTCCAGTCCTTGCCCACTACTCCACGGTTCTGCCGTGTCCGGCCGTCCCGTCTGGCTTCCTGTCAGGTCTTTACCTCCCCTCGTTCTCTACGAACTTGGTGAGTGGAGCTGACCTCCAGGATGGGGGGGTTGACCAGTTCACTCCTGCGAGTCAGCGAGTGACTCACTGTACGTGTGCTCGGACGGGCCGACACTTGGCCACGTTCACCCGTGCACCTGGCTCGAGTCTGTACACACTGACCACTGAGTCCCCTCAGGTAGCTGCGTCTGCGTCTACGTCTAGTCGGCTGGCAGCCCCCTGCGAGTGTCGCGCTTTGTCGCACGACACTCTCCTGTGGCACCACCGCCTTGGTCACCCCTCCCTGCCTCGCCTTCGTGGCATGCACTCTCGTTCCCTGGTTTTTGGTCTTCCCAGGTCGCTGCCTACTCTCCCTCCCTCGCCTGCGCCGCCCTGCATTCCTTGCGTCGAGGGGCGGCAGCGCGCCGCTCCTCACTCCTCCTCGTTCCCTCCCACAGAGGCTCCCCTGCAGACTCTCCACCTGGACGTGTGGGGCCCAGCCCGCGTCCGTGGACTGGGCCACGAGCGGTACTTCCTGCTGGTTGTCGACGACTACACGCGCTACACCACGGTCTTCCCCTTGCAGAGCAAGGGGGACGTCCCTGCTGTTTTGATCCCTTGGATCCGCGCTGCTCGTCTCCAGCTCCGCGACCGGTTCCAGCGGGACTTTCCTGTCCTGCGTCTGCACTCCGACAGAGGTGGTGAGTTCACCTCAGACCTCTTGGCAGCCTACTGTGCGGAGCACGGCATCCGCCAGTCGTTCACGCTTCCGGCCTCTCCGCAGCAGAATGGGGTTGCTGAGCGCCGCATTGGCTTAGTCATGGAGGTCGCTCGTACCTCCATGATCCATGCAGCTGCCCCCCATTTTCTGTGGCCGTTTGCAGTCCGGTACGCCGCGCATCAGCTCAACCTCTGGCCCCGTGTCTCCTTGCCGAAGACCTCGCCCACACTGCTGTGGACGGGGAAGGTTGGCGATGCGTCGCGTTTCCGGGTCTAGGGTGCTCGTGCCTTTGTCCGCGATACCACTGCGGACAAGCTCTCCGCCCGCGCTGTTCCCTGTGTCTTCCTTGGCTTTGTCCCTGACGCGCCTGGTTGGCAGTTTTACCACCCCACCTCGCGCCGTGTCTTTGCGTCTCAGGACGTCACGTTTGACGAGTCGGTTCCCTTTTACCGTCTCTTCCTCTACCCCGCTCCCCCCCCCCCCCCCGCCGCTCTTCCTTGCTCCAGGTGCTCCCCAGGTAGACCCCCTCCCCGCTCCAGGTCCTGCTCCTTCAGGTGTGTCTCAGGTAGACCCTCCTCCCTTGTCTGCGCCGGTTGAGGTCACTGGTGACTCAGGTCCTGCTGAGGGTGGTCCTGCTCGGGGTGCTACTTCTGGGGGTGCTGAGCCTGGGGGTGCGGAGCCTGGGGGTGCGGAGCCTGGGGGTGCTGAGCCTGGGGGTGCTGAGCCTGGGGGTGCGGAGCTTGAGGGTGTGGAGCCTGGAGGTGCTGAGCCTGAGTGTGAGGGGTCTGGGGGTGCTGAGCTTGGCAGTACTGAGTCTGGGGGTGCTGCGCCTGGGGGTACTGAGGCGTCTGGTGAGCAGTCTCCCTGGAGTGGCCGTCTCCGTAGTCGCTCCGCTGGTGCCTCGCCGCTGCCCTCTCGTCGTCGACTCCCCCTCTCCTCCCTGCAGCGGGTTGAGTGGTACCTTGACCGTCAGGGCCGCGCTGCTGGAGCTGGTGACTCTGCTCCTGGAGCTGTTTTTCCTGGAGGCTCTGCTGCTGCTGAGGGTGCGGGCGCTGGAGGTTCTGGTGCTGCTGGAGGTCCTGGTGCTGGTGGCGCTGGAGCTGGAGGTTCTGGAGCGACTGAGGGTGCTGGCACTGGAGGTTCTGGAGCTGCTTGAGGTGCTGACGCTGAGGGTTCGGAGTCTACTGTTGCGCGGTCTCCTTGGAGTGGCCGCCTTCGTCCACGTGTGCCTGTCACCTCACAGCAGCTGCACGACTGGTACGGTCGCCGTCTGCGTCGCGCATTTGGAGCTGGGGGCTCTGCTGCTGGAGGTACTTCTGCTGACGTCACTGGAGCTGGGAGTGGTGCTGGTCTCGGAGGTACTCGTACTGGGGGTACTGGTGCTACTGGGGCTGGAGGTGCTGAGCCTGCGGGTGCTGCTGCTGGGGACACTGCGGCTGGAGACCCTGGGACTGGGGGTGCCGGTTCTGGGGGTGCTGCTACTGGTGACGCTGAGTCTGGAGGTGCTGGCGCTGGAGGTACCGGTTCTGCGGCTGGAGCTTCTGGAGCTGCTGGAGGTGCTGGAGCGGCTGGAGACGCTGGAGCTACTGGAGGTGCTGGAGCTGCTGGTGCTAGTGCAGCTGCGCCGACACGACTGTTCTTCACTCCGCCGTCTCCGTCGTCTCTGCCGCCGCCTGACTCTGCTCTTCGTCAGGTTGTTACTCTCCCGTCGTCTACTGGTCTTCCGTTACAGCCTGGCTCACCGCTGCCTGCTCCCTCTCCTTACACTGAGCAGACAGGTAGTCTTGCTGAGCGTCGTGAGCCTGCGTCGCGTCCTGTCTCGCCTGTTCGTCCTTGTCGTACCGTTCGTCGTGTTCCTCGTCAGCGTCAGCCGGCTGTCCCCGGCACACCCCTTGTAGCCCTGCGTCGGTCCTCCCCTCCGGAGCGTACTCCTCTTCCGTCTCCCCCTGCGTCCTCTTTGCCTGACGTCGCGGATCCTGAGTCTGACCGGTTTTGTGCTGAGCACCCTACTGTCACGCGTCTGCTAGCCACAGTTGTCACTGACCCGTCGTTTGAGTCGTTTGACCCTTCCCTAGGATCATCGGGGATCCCCAGTGGACCTCTGACAGAGGATGCAGACGCAACAGTTGTCACACACTTTTACTCCGCTCCCAACATCCCCCTTACAAGCCTTAAAAGGCTCCAACACACATACCCGTTTTCCAAATTCAATCCTGACAGTACGACTCGCGAGGCCACAACTACAATAGCATATCGAGTCGATCCCCATATGGTGAGTTACCGCCACCAAGCCCTTCGCAAGACACCATCCACATCGGCCACGACAGCGATGATGACGTCGTCGAAGTTACCAGCTTCCACGACTACGACTGCCTCGCTTATGAAAACACCAACAAAACTGACCTCCGCATTCTTGACGAACGACGCAATTGACAAATGCAAATAATGGTGGGTGGTACGCGGCTTCGAGCAAACATACGGTTGATGGACTACGACCAAACATTCACGCCGGTTGGATGACACACCTCGGTCCGCGTCCTCATCTGCATCGAAGTTGTCAAGCAGCGTCCGCTTCGACAGATCGACGTCGGAAGTGCGTTCCTGTACGCACCTGTTGACGCCATGATCTTCATCGAGAAACCACACGCCTTTGAGGAAAGTGACGGCACTGTCTGTCTCCTCCCGAAATCATTCTACAGCATCAAGCGAGTGCCTCGTCTCTGGCAGCAGTACCTGCACACCGTACTCATAGAGCTCGGATTCGTTCGACTGCCGCACGACCAAGGCATGTACGCAGCAAATTCATCATCTTCATCACCTACGTCGACTCTACCCTATACTGGGGACGACATGTAGCTGCTTGACCAGTTCGAAGAAGAAATAAAGGAGAAGCTCGAGGTGACAATTAACCACAGTGTCACGCATTTCCTATGTCTCAACATTACCGAGTACGCAACCTCAATTGCGCCAGTCGCACCAGATGCATCACATCAACCACGTGACACTGCACGTCGGTCGACTTTGCCACAACCATCTGAAGCGAAACTCGCACACCTGCCAAGTTTCATAATCAACCAACTTCAGTCGACCAACTCATCGCTGCTCTGTCACACAGCATTCGCCGAGAAGAGATTGTCAAACAGAGCTTGTCAACCAGTGCTCTTTGACGAACACGTTGACCACTGACTTCCATCGACGTCGTCGACCGGGTCCCGTCGAGCAGGGCCTGCTCGACCACCACCCCCGTCGAATAGCAGAAGCCCACTCGACAACCACTTCGTCGAGTTCTCCTCGGGGACATCGAGATTAACTATGCCCAAGCGAGGGCGGGCCTTTCTCTTCAAAACTAGAAACCACACACCAGGTTCACCTAGAACCCAAAGGGATAGTGTACAAGGGGATACTCCGTCGGCATGCAAAACCGGTATAACACGCTGTTCACCGCACCAGCCGTGTTGACGGACACAACGCCTACTGCTGCACAACATTGTCGCCGTCGCCGACGCTGGCCAGATGCACTTGGCCAATCTGACAGAGCACTAGTTGAAGGCAAGAGAGTGCTGCGCATTCGTGAGAAAGTCAGCTGGCTGCTCGATGTTTGGGATGTATTGCAACGCAACCTTCTTGCGCATGACCTTCTGCTGTAGCCAGACGTAACAGCGCACATGTGCTTGAGGTTGCCCTTCAACCCCAAGCCTCAAGTGACCCCAATAGCCGACTGGTTGTCCACGTTTATGACGGTTGGCGTCCCAGCGTCGAGCACCTGGAACTCGGCGCAGAGGAAGGGAAGGCGACGAGCCTCCTTGCCGGCTTCAGTGGCCGCGATGTACTCCGACTCCGACGACAAGAGCTTCATGCACTTGATGCGCTGCCTCGTCCAGCGGCCCTGCTGAAGACAGAAACGTACCCGTTCGTGCTACTATGTGTCTGTTTGTCGCCGGCGTCGCTGGCGTCGGCGTAGTCAGACTTAGCGACTCTGGTGCGACGCCGAACTCCAGGGCAGTATTACGTGTGTCAACGAAACAGTTGAGGCAGCGGCCGATCTCCCGCCAGTGCTGGTCATTTCGCACAATCAGGTCGGACCTTAGCTTGCTGTACGCGAGGGCGATGTCGGGCCATGTCGTCATGGCGGCGAACCAAAGCGAGCCGACCTGCCGGTACTCCTCTTCCTCGCGCAACTGAAACTCTTCATCGTTGAACGTCTGGTCGGGGTAGGCGTCAATGATGTCGACATCAATTAAACAGCTATGCAGCTTGTTGACTTAAGACCGCTAGTGTTGCCACACCTTCCGCGCTGGTTTAGGGACCATCTCTTGCCTGAGATACTTCTCGACCGGACTCATCTCGTGCAGCTCAAAGGCAGCCTCTAGTAGCTCCTTTAGCATCGTCGTTCTGTTGCTGGCGGTGAGCAGGTCGTCAACATAGACGAGCACACAGCACGCCACTCCGTCTTCCCTGACCTTGAAGTAGATAGCCTCGTCGACCTGGCTCTTGCTCCGGCGAGCGCCGGTCAGCGCAACGTCGAGCGCCGAGTACCACAGCAACGACAACTGTTTGAGGCCGTACAAGCTCTTCAGCCGCTTGCTCACGTGGCCGGTGCTGTCGTTGTAGTAGGGCAGCTAATTCATGTAGAGGACGTGGTTGAGCTTGTTTAAGTAGTGTTCTTCATCTCGAGCTGCATCAAGTGCAGATCGATGACGGCGATGATGCTAAGGAAGATCCTTAGGATGACGTAGCTCCACGAAGCCTTTCATGACAAAGCACACCTTCTCGCGGGCGACCATGTTGTCGACGTTGTACTTGGTCATGAGCACCTACCGATTCTTCATCACGTTGACACCGCGCGGATGCTTGACTAGCTCTCACGTGCTGATGGTGATGAGGCTCTGGGTTTTCTCGTCCATGGCGGCCTTTAACGCTTCGCCCTTCCAACTCGCCAACGCCTCCTCCGCCATCATGATCGTGATGTCCCATCACCTTTCCGGGATGGCGTGCATGTCGGGGTCGAGCTCGGGCAGGTCGTTGTCAGCCTGCACATCGTCGAGCATTGTGTTGTAGGCAGTCGGCGACAGGCAAGCATGGTAGCTCCACTTCTCAGGATGCTTGCTAAGGTTGAGACAGGTGGATCGCCACGGGTTCGGCTCGTTGACCGAAACCTCCACTACGTCGCTATCATTGGACTGCTCCCCTGACAGCTCCCTTGTCGACAACTCCCCCTTGTCGTTTCCAGCTTCGCCTTCGCCGAGCTACTCTGCCATTGTCGGCTCCCCGACCGACGCCCGTCTCTTTTGCCGATAGCTTCTCTGTCGGTTTCTCCCCTGTCGTCGCCGACTTCTCCGCCAACTTTTCCCCTGCCGTCGTCTCCTCTGAAGTCAGCGGCTTTTTTAGATCATGTCAGCCGCCGACGATGCCACAAATTGGTGCTGCAAGCGACGCACCAATTCTCCCCTCAAAATAAGTCCAATTGGTGGCCGACGCAGTTGATGACTTAGGCAAGTCGTTGACGAAGGGTAGAGGAATGGCGACCGCGAAAGTCGGCTAGGCCGCAAGCTTTGAGAAAGTGGGAACGTGAAAAGGAGGCGGAGGGACGTCCTCGGTGTTGGGTCGCTGTCCTCGGCAAGCAGCTTCATCATCGCCAACGCGAAATTAGTCAACGGGGTAGCCCGAGTACGCGCCAGCGTTGGCCAATGCTCCGCCTTCCACCATTTTAGCGATGGCCGACACCAGAACCATCGAAGATTCCAGTGAGACGTACCACGTCACAAGACCTGAGACTCTTCAGACGACAGCTGTTGAAGTCCTTGTGCCAGAAGAACCTGCAGAGGAAATAGGAAGCCTAACAGCAGAAAAGATATTAGCACAAGAGAAACAATTGTGTGCCTGGACACAAGGATATCACACTGACGCCAACATCTGGCACAAAACGACTCGGAGACCCTTCGATCGAAACACTCAACAACTTCATCAACACAAAAGTGTTCGCGAAGGACGCACTGCTATTGCTTGATGAAAAATTGCTCAAGCCAAGGGAGGACTTACCCAACTGCACCGTCTGCTCAGTAGTCGCGCTACGACTCAGTCCCTTCGACGAGAAGGTTCTTGGAGCCGAGCGGTACGAACCACCGGATAACGTCTACAGCGAACAATCACCTTCATCTACGCCGACATGCGCTTCGTTTGAGCTGTGAACGTCAGTTAGCGCCACCTCGCATACCACTGCTTCTATCTGTAGCTCATGATGGCAGAAACACATAGCAAAGGCAAGAAGCTGAAGATAGACAGAGCACTGGAATACTAGACAGAGGAGTTCAAAACCCTCAGTGCAGAAGAAGGAATCCAGAGAATGACCTCCCTTCCCTACGCTCATGAGCAACAAGGTTCGGCGGAAAGAACCAATAGAAGCCGAGTAACAAAAATGCGAGCTCTCATGAAGCATTTGGCTGTGCCAACCTTTTACTAGCCCTTTGCGATGGCGCATGCTTTGCACCTACACAGCATGCTTTCTTCAAAAGCCCTGCCCAATAACACCTTCTGTTCAAGGAGTGGACAGGGAAAAATCTGGACACACGTATGCTCCAGGTTTTTGGGTGCATGGTACAGTACCGCCTCCACTCTGCCCCGTCCAAAAACTTAAATTATTGCGTGCGCTGGGGGATTGAATAGGAGTACCACGCTTGGACCTATAAATAGGTGTTTAGAATCAAAACTCTCGTGAACGGAGCCATCGACAAATACAAAGCACGATGGGTAGTACGCGGTTTCGAACAAGCTCAATCCGTCGGCTATGACAATACCTTCGCACCTGTCGAACAAATCACATCTGTGCGAGTCCTCATCTTTGTCACAGCCGTGAAGCAGCGCCTACTCCGCCGGATCGACGTGTCGAACACGTTTCCAAACACGATCGTTGAAGCCATCATTTTTGCCGAGCAGCCACCCGCCATTAGGGAGGACAGCGACGTCGTGTCAGAAATCCCTATACAGGATGAAGCAGGCCCCAAGCCTGTAGCAGCAGTATCTTCAAACAGTGCTCATCGAGCTCAGATTCCAGCTTCTGCCCCAAGATCAAGGAATGTACCGGCTGGAGTCCTGCGGGAGCTTCATCCTGCTCGTCACCTACATCGATGACCTGCTCTACACCAGGGACAACGTGGAGCTGCTAGACAAGAGCGACATCAAGCAGAAGCTCGAAGTGCCTTCTCTTCAATCATGGCGGAACTACGACGCGTTCTGCAATACTTTATCAGTGCTCCTGACGTCGGCCTTACCTACAAAGCGAACCTAACGGCTACTCTACAGCTTATCAACTACAGAAATGCTGACGACGCAGGTGACGCATATAATAGGAGGTCCCCCACGGGATCTATTTTCAAGCTCGAACCTGCGGGAACCATCTTTTGGAACTTCCAGAAGCATGAGCTCATCGCTCTCTCATCAGCCGAAGCTGAGTTCGTCGCAGCAAGCGCAGCAGTTCGCGAAGGCCTTTACTTTAGGGAGCTTTTGCAGGAAACAAAAATGGCGATGAACGGGTTGTTCAAGTTATTGTGCGTCAACTATAGCGTATCAAGATCGAAAACAAGCCTGGATTCGTCAACCACACGAAACACATCGCCCTCCGTTACTTAAAGTCCAGCTCACTTACTGCCCAACTGGCGAGATGGCAGCTAACTTCCTGCCAAAGAAACTGTCACGTCAGAAGTTTCAACATTTCGCGGACCTTTGCGGAGTCATCGAGAAGAGCCACGTGGCACACTTTCGAAAATTACTTAAGCATTCCTGAAGGTGCCGCAGTACCGCAGCAGCCAGTATCGAAGCAACACTGACAACACAGTTGCGTTAGCACATATAAGGTACGCAGGTTAAGAGTCGAAACTCAAGTGCCGCGACTGCTGACTGACCTGGACCGAACGGTGACCAGCAAAGGGATTGCCACAGGCATAACTGTATCTATAGTTACAAATGGCAACCTGGTAACTAAAGGATCACTAGCACTGTTGCGATGCATTACGGTTAATAAGGAAACTTACCCCTTATAGTACGTAGCTAGCTAGGATCTATATATTGTGTGTAATTTTCTTATGTTTATCAATCTTGTCATGTACATTCGCTATGCAACAAGGTTCCTAACACAAAAGACTTCCGCTACACAAGAGATGTAAGGTCCATGGTGCGAAGGCCAGTCAAAAATGCCACCATGGTGATAGAAACCGAGAATGGCATTCACTACTAATGCAGAGTGGTCACAAAATCACTAGAACGTGGAAGGAGAGAAAATAATAACGATTATAATTAACCTGTCACACTCTTTGGTGGAACAGCGGCCTGAGGTGTGAACATGAAGATTCGCTAGGAGTCACGGTGGTAGAGTTGTGTTGTGAGTGTACACACTGTTTTTGACTTGAAATGAACACAACCAAACAAATTATGACATTACACGTGGCCTACAGTTACACAAGCATCGCGTGCACCAAGATGCACTTCCGATGGTGAATATTATAGCAACCACGGAAAATGAGGGGGAGGAGCGTGTATTCCACTTGCTTCTAGTCTACGAATTTGCCTGCTCAAACACACAAGAACAACACAAATCAGGCGGTATACAATAGGCATACTAGTGAGACCATATTGATGGTATGAAATGAGGGTTTTTTTTTTTTTTTTTTTTTTTTTTTTTTGTAGGTGAAAATGCATTATACAACGCAAAAACATCATCGGTCGTAACCGGAGCTAGAGGGCTTAGGTAGTGTCTACCACCGTACCCTCGCAGATTCCTACGGAGGTCTAAAAGTCAAATGCCTAAAAACATTATCTTGCCCGTTTGAGGCTTCCTTTGCACAGTTGCCACACTTCATATCTAGTAATCTGTGAACAATTCTTTGCCGCAAGGTTGCCTTAAGGTTTGGTTGAGCAGTCGCCACTGAGTGGTTGAGTGAGGTGGTTCCAGTTCCAGCAACCCATGTTTTGCTGTTGAAGCGGTAGAAAGTGGTAACAATAGCAGGTTTGCTCTGGCGAGCTAGCCAAGGGAAAATTGCACGAAATCTTCTGGGTGTTTTTCGACGCCTATGACGACGAGGTAGGGTTTATGCTGCTGCTGCTTCTCCCCTGATCTTCCTGACATAGCTCAAGTTATCTCCTAATAAAACGCCACCATGCATAGTGGATGACAATGCTTTGTTACTCTTGAGACCCCATAGGTCAGCTGCTTCTAGCTGCATGAAAGAATCCTGTAGCCTTTAAGTAGTATCCATCGAGCTTTCTTGTTGAGATCTTTGAAGATTTTTGTAGTCTTCTACCACGTCCCTTTTTGTCACCCAACTGCCTTCAAGTATTTCAAGATGAATCAGATCGTCATTTCCAGCCATGGTAATAATAGCACCTTCTTCTCGTCTAGCTGCTGTCAGACAAAGTGTTTTCTTGCAATCCGCTTTTGAACCATATCTTGCCGCGTCGATAATCCTGGAGCCAAGTTAAACGAAAAGATAATAGGAGTCTCCCTTCTTGCACGTTGTCGATTGATGGCAGAAATGGCTGATAGATGAAAAATATTCACTTGTCCAGCTGCTTTGTACTTCGAGTTTGCACGTTGTGATGAGTCTGTTTTGTCCTTCAGGTGCCATAATTGTCAAATTATGTGTTTCTGATTATTTCTCTCTAGGTTGTGTAGGGGTGTTTCCTTAGAGGGTACAACAAAACTCTCGATTGTCTTGTACCCCCTCCCCTTACCTAATCGACATCCATTCCTCTCTAAGCATCTAACATGGTATAGAGCAGGAACGCTTCCTAGGGCCCACCACTAAAACGAAATTTTCTTTCCTGCCCGGAGCGAGCTTCGCGCCTGCCCTAGTCGTGCCTCGTGCGCCTGCCCTTAGCGGCCCGTCGCGGCCCCTCTTAAGGTCCCCTCGTGGCCGCTCGTCAGGCCTCTCGTGACCCCTCTTAAGGCCCCTCGTGGCCCCCTCTCTCACGGCCCTTTTCGCGGCCCCTTTCGCGGCCTCGTCGCCGCCCCTTCGCGGTCCCGTCGCCGCCCTTCGCGGCCCCTCCAGGACCCGTCGCCGCCCTTCGCGGCCCCTCCAGGACCCGTCGCCGCCCTTCGCGGCCCCTTCAGGACCCGTCGCCGCCCTTCGCGGCCCCTCCAGGTCCCGTCGCCGCCCTTCGCGGCCCCCTCCAGGTCCCGTCGCCGCCCTTCGCGGCCCCTCCAGGACCCGTCGCCGCCCTTCGCGGCCCCTCCAGGACCCGTCGCCACCCTTCGCGGCCCCTCTCGGCCTCGTCGCCGCCTTATCAGCAGCTGCCGTCCCTTTCCTGGCCGCCGCTGCTACTTGGCGCTGCCACTCGCCGCGGTCCTGAGCGGGAGTGCCACCCCTCCCTTTGGTGCGGCCCCGCCCCTCCCTTTGGTGCGGCCTCTGTCTGCAGCAGCTGCCGCTACCGAACCTGCAGCAGCTGCCGCCGCCGAGCCTGCAGCAGCTGCCGCCGTCGAACCTGCAGCAACGGCCGCCGCCGAACCTGCAGCAGCTGGCGCCGTTGTCCCTGCATCAACTGCCGCCGCCGAGCCTGCAGCAGCTGGCGCCGTCGTCACTGCTGCCCCGGCCCTGTACTACCCAGCCGCGCTACTGCTGCTACTGTCACTGCTCCTACTGCTACTATGGCTAGCCCTCCTGTGCTAGCCTTCGATGCTGAGGGCCGCCCAGTGAAGTTCGACACCTGGCTCGATGACCTGCATCTCTTCCTACAGCTCACTGCCAAGGAGGACATTTCACTGTACGATCACGCCCTAGGCCATGCTACTGCCCCTCCTACCACTGCTGACAGCACTCAGCGCTCACAGTGGCAGACTCGTGACGCCCACGCTCGCTTTGCCATTCGCAACTCCCTGCCGCTAGATGAGCGCGAGCACTTTGGCCAGCACAAAACTGCTAAGGACCTGTACACTGCTGTCGTCGCTCGTTACTCCTCACCTGCTTCTGCCGCACTAGGCCGCCTCTCACTCCCCTACCTGTTCCCCGACCTGGCCTCCTTTCACACAGTTGCTGACCTCATCACCCACCTCAAGACTAGTGAGGCCCGCTTCCGCGCTGCTATGCCTGACGAGTTCCTTGCTAGCAACCCCCCCCCGCTCTGGCTCACTCTCTACCACATCGTCACCCGCCTCCCTGACTCTCTGCGCGCAGTCAGGGATCACTTCCTAGCTCGCTGCCCCACTGAGCTCACCATTGCCCTCCTCGAGAAGGAACTCCTTGCAGCTGAGGCGAGCATCGTCGCTGTAGGTGCCTCTCTTGGCGAGCCCCGCACCCCTTTCTTTGAGGGGTGTTCCCCTTCCCCCCTTCTCCCCTCTGTCGCCTCTGCTGCTGCTGTCGACCTCCTTGGTGCTGAGAAGGTCGGGACGGCGTCTGCTCCGAGCGGGCGCCGCAGGAACAGAGGGGGCAAGGGTGGAGGTGGCGGCGGGGGAGGCGGGGGTGGGGGAAATGGGAGTGGAGGTGGGGCTGGGGAGGCTAGTGGCGGCAGTGGGGGCGGTGCCAGGAGCGGCGGGGGCGGTGGCAGGGGCGGGGGCGGCAGCGGGGGCGGAGGTGGTCGTGGCAGCGGCAGGGGAGGAGGTGGTCGAGGAGGTGGCGGCAGCAGTGGTGGTCGTGGAGGCGCCAGCAGCGGCCAGAGCCAGCAGCCCAGTCCGTCCCTCCAGGAGGCCAGTGAGTGGTACTCTCAGCACGGGAGGGGGGGTGGGCTTAGCTGCACGTACGTTATCTGCACTGGTGACCACGCTGGTCAGACGTGTGGGAGACCGCACCCCACGCAGCGCTGCTTCTCTCGCCTCGATGACGCCTGGCGTGATCAGTACCCTGATGCCACTGAGCTGCCCCGCTGGTTTGATCTGATGAAGAAGGGAGTTGATATCTATGCTCTAGACTTTGATGCTATTCTCACTGCCATGTATGTGATGTCTATTAGTGGAGAGAGTGCTCAGTACTTGCGTGTTCCACCCGACCCGGGCATTCTGACCGGTGAGGCTGCTGCTCTAGGTGCTAGTGAGACTGCCACTGCAGGTACTCGCGTGTCTGCCACCTCAGGTGATGGTGAGGCTGTCGCTCTAGGTGCTAGTGAGTCTGTCTCCCCTGGTACTGAGTCGACTGAGGCACTGCACACCTTCACCCTGGACTCAGGTGCTTCTCGCTGTTTCTTTCGTGACCGCACTGCCCTTGAGCCACTTGCTCGGCCAGTTGCTGTCTCCCTCGCTGACCCCTCTGGGGGTCCGGTCATTGCGACCTCCTCCACTGTTCTTCCCTGTCCTGCGGTCCCGTCTGGCACACTGTCTGGTCTCCACCTCCCCTCGTTCTCTACGAACTTGGTGGCAGGTTGTGCGCTCCAAGACGCGGGTGTTCACCAGTTCACCCCTGCCTACGAGCGCGTGACACACTGCACGTGTGCTCGGACGGGCCGTCACCTGGCTACCTTCACTCGACAGCCGGGATCGGACCTGTACACACTGACCACTGAGTCCCCTCAGGTAGCTGCGTCCGCGTCCGCGTCTGCGTCAGGCCAGCTGACTTCCCCCTGCTCGTGTCGCTCTCTGGCGCACGACACCGTCCTCTGGCACCACCGACTTGGCCACCCGTCTGTGCAGCGCCTTCGTGCCATGCACAAACGACACCTTGTCTCTGGTCTTCCCAGGGTGCTTCATACCTCCCCTCCCACCCTCGCCTGCTCCTCCCTGTCTTCCCTGTGTCGAGGGGCGGCAGCGCGCCGCTCCTCACTCCTCCTCCTTTCCCCCGACGACTGCTCCCTTGTAGACGCTCCACATGGACGTGTGGGGCCCAGCCCGCGTCCGTGGTCAGGGTCAGGAGAGGTACTTCCTGATAGTTGTTGACGACTACTCACGCTACACCACGGTCTTCCCCTTGCGCACCAAGGGTGAGGTCCCTGGTGTTTTGATCCCTTGGATCAGCAGAGCCCGTCTTCAGCTAGGCAAGCGTTTTCGCTCGGACTTTCCTGTCCTGCGCTTGCACTCTGACAGAGGTGGTGAGTTCTCCTCCGACCTCTTGGCAGCCTACTGTGCCGAGCACGGCATTGAGCAGTCGTTCACGCTTCCGGCCTCTCCACAGCAGAATGGGGTTGCTGAGCGCCGCATTGGCTTGGTCATGGAGGTCGCTCGTACCTCCCTGATCCATGCGGCTGCTCCCCACTTTCTGTGGCCGTTTGCGGTCCGATACGCTGCGCATCAGCTCAACCTCTGGCCCCGTGTCTCCTTGCCGGAGACTTCCCCGACACTGCGTTGGACGGGAGAGGTTGGCGATGCGTCGCGTTTTTGGGTCTGGGGATCCCGAGCTTTTGTTCGCGACACGTCCGCGGACAAGCTCTCCCGTCGCGCTGTTCCCTGTGTCTTTCTTGGCTTTGTCCCGGACGCGCCTGGTTGGCAGTTTTACCACGTCACCTCGCGCCGGGTTCTGCCTTCTCAGGACGTCACTTTTGACGAGTCCGTCCCCTACTACCGCCTCTTCCCCTACCGCACTGCCCCGCTCCCCCCTCCGCCTCTCTTCCTCGCGCCAGGTGCTGCTGTGGTAGACCCCCTCCCCCCTCAGGGTGCCGCTCCCTCAGGTGTGTCCCAGGTAGACCCGGTTGAGCCTGTCGAGGTGGCGGTCGAGTCTCGTCCTGCTAGGGGTGCTGAGCCTGCGCGTGAGGAGCCTGGCGGTGCTGAGTCTGGGGGTGCGGAGCCTGGGGGTGTTGAGCCTGGGGGTACGGAGCCTGGGGGTGCTGAGCCTGGGGGTGCGGAGCTTGGGGGTGCTGAGTCTGGCGGTGCTGAGTCTTGGGGTGCTGAGTCTGGGGGTGCTGAGCCTGAGTGTGCTACACCTGGAGGAGCCCTCTCCTCACAGCAGCTGCAGGAGAGGTACTTACAGTACTGCAGCCTCCGGAGAGGTGCTGCTGGAGCTGGTACCAGTGCTTCTCCTCCTACCCGGGAGCTCCCCTCCCTTCAGCAGATCCGAGAGTGGTACACGCGGCGCTGCAGTCTTCGGAGTGGTGCTCCTGGTGCTGCGGACCCTGGAGTTGGAGCTGCTGCTGGTGCTGAGGACCCGAGCGGTGGCGCGGCTGCTGGTGCTGAGGACCCGGGCGTTGGAGCTGCTGCTGGTGTTGAGGACCCGAGCGGTGGAGCTGCTGCTGGTGCTGCGGACCCGGGCGTTGGAGCTGCTGCTGGTGTTGAGGACCCGAGCGGTGGAGCTGCTGCTGGTGCTGAGGACCCGGGCGGTGGAGCTGCTGCTGGTGCTGAGGACCCGGACGGTGGAGCTGCTGCTGGTGCTGAGGACCCTGGCACTGGTGTCTTTGCTGGTCCTGGAGGCGCTACGCGGCCGCGACCGTACTTCGTACCGCTCCTTCAGCAGGTTCTTGGTCAGGCTCCTCCTCCTTGTCCTCCTCCCTCTGTAGAGTGTCCTCCGCCTGTCCAGCCGCAGTCATAGTTACCGCCTGCCTCGCCTCTCCCTGGTCCCTCTCCTTACACTGGTCCCACAGGAGGTCTTACAGAGCGTCGTGAGCCTGAGTCTCGTCCTGCGTCGCCTGTTTGTACTGCTCGCACTGGTCGTCGTGTCCCACGTGCACGTCCTCCTCCTGTCCCTGGCACTCACTACATGACTCTACGTCCCTCCACTGCCCCTCAGCGTGTCCCTCTGCCGTCTCCTCCTGCGTCCTCTCTACCTACTCTTCCTGACCCGGAGTCTGACTCCCGTCGTGCTGCGTCTCCTAGCTACTGTTGTCACTGACCCTACCTTTGAGTCCTCTGCTGCGTCTGCTCTGGTCGCTGAGTTGGTTGACTTTGCTGCCCGTTGTCGTCTAGACTACGCCGCTAGCCTTGTTGCTGAGTCTGAGTCTGTCTGTCCTCCGTCCGTCGGGGGTGAGTGTGCTCTTGGCACGGACGTCCTTGAGGACAGACAGGAGGAGTTCCAGTGCTTTGCTGCTGCTTTGCCCCATCTCGTGTCCATGCTAGTTGCCCCTGAGGGAGACCCGGATGCACCAGACATCCCGACCCCGCGCTCTTACGCTGAGGCGATGGCGGGTCCCTACTCCTCCCAGTGGCAGACAGCCATGGACGCAGAGATGGCTTCCTGGAAGTCCACAGGCACCTACGTAGACGAGGTTCCCCCACCTGGGGCGAACATCGTCAGTGGCATGTGGATTTTCAGGGTGAAGCGGCCGCCGGGTTCTCCCCCTGTCTTCAAGGCGCGCTACGTTGCTCGAGGCTTCAGTCAGCGAGAGGGAGTAGACTTCTTCCAGACCTTCTCCCCCACCCCGAAGATGACTACTCTTCGGGTGCTACTACACATAGCCGCTCAGCGCGACTACGAGCTTCACTCACTTGACTTCAGCACTGCTTTCTTACAGGGCAGCCTGCACGAGGAGATCTGGCTGCGCCGCCCTCCTGGCTTCACTGGGTCGTTTCCTCCTGGTACCCAGTGGAGGCTTCAGCGGCCGGTCTATGGTCTCCGCCAGGCGCCACGTGAGTGGCACGACACACTGAGGACGACACTTGCGGCTCTTGGGTTTGCTCCCTCTACTGCTGACCCGTCGCTGTTTCTACGCACTGACACCTCACTGCCGCCGTTCTACATCCTCGTGTACGTCGACGACTTGGTCTTTGCCACTGCTGACACTGCGGCACTTGCCCACGTGAAGTCGGAGCTGCAGAAGAGACACACGTGCACAGACCTGGGTGAACTGACAAGCTACCTTGGCTTGCGGATCACTCGGGACAGAGCACGGCGCACCATCACCTTGACTCAGTCACACATGGTGCAGCAAGTCCTTCAGCGCTTCCGCTTCACGTACTCCTCGCCTCAGTCCACTCCTCTGCCTACCGGTCACTCGCTCTCAGCTCTGCCTTCGGATGAGTCCGTAGAGCCGAGTGGCCCGTATCCAGAGCTTGTGGGTTGCCTCATGTACCTGATGACCTGCACTCGACCTGACCTTGCATACCCTCTTAGCATTCTTGCACGCTATGTCGCTCCTGGCCGTCACAGGAAGGAGCACATGGATGCTGCTAAGAGGGTGTTGCGCTACTTGTGCAGTACGTCGGGCATGGGGCTAGTGCTTGGAGGGCGAGACCGAGTTGTACTCACTGGACACTCAGACGCTGACTTAGCACTTACCTAGCTTGTTAGTAGACCGGTAGCCGTGTGGTAGTCACTATGGTAAGCGCCGTAGGGGACGCCGGGGTGGTGGACATTCTGGAGGCACGGCTGGAGAGCGCGAGGAGACGCCATGAGGCGAAGGAGTTCGGCGACCTCCCCTGGGCGGTCGTCGAGGCTGGCATCCGCTCCGTGTGGGCGACGGAGCACCCTCCTTCTCGGCCTGCATCTCTTCGACTGATGAACACCGAGGGCGGCGTCGACGTGGGCGTCAACGCCGGTGACCAAGTCGGCAGCAGTGCGGGAGGCACGTCGTCAAGGCAGCGTGGAGTGATACACGCCGATGAAGTCGGCGGCGTTCAGGCGCGAGAGATGCAATCGTCGGCGGCTGCAGGGACCTCGCAGGGCTACGTCGGAGGCCGACGAAGTGGATTGGCGCCGATGTCGGCGACACACGTGACGGCGGGAGGGATTGCGCCGAGCTACGGCTACTTCAAATTTACGCCGGACAGGATCCAGGTCACCCCCCTGCTGGTCGGTCGACCGGACATTCTCACCTGGAAGGAGGCCATTGAGCCCCAGCTGGAGATGGCCGGGCTGATCGGCTTCGCCCGCGGCACCGTAGCGACGCCGGAAGAGATCTACCCCGACTTACGTGCGGAGTTTCGCGCCGTGCAGCTGCTGACCTTCACGGTCATCTCGCGGTGCTGCTCGCCAGGCGTGCAGATCGCCTTGAAGTGGTGCAGGGAGTACCTTGACGCCGGGCACCAGGCGTGGCACTTCATCGAGTCGACGTACTAGGAGCAGATGACCTGTACATCGGCCAGCTCGAGGAGCAGATGACGCACCTGCGGATGGGCGAGCAGGAGACGGCGACGGACTACTGCAACCGGGCACGGCGACTTCTCGCCACCATGAGGATGGCCGGCGTGCAGTACTCCACGGCGTCGTATGTCACGCACGTCCTAAAGGGGCTCCCGAGCAGCTACAACCTGCTGAAGCGTCTGTCGGTGGCGCCGAGCACGCAGGCGACACTCAACGAGGACTCCCTTACCTCATACATCCTGCAGGACGAGGCGATGCAGGAGGCCGAGAAGTCCACGGAGCTCCTGCTGCAGGCGAACTACGCCGCCCCGGCGAAGCAAGGTAGCCGACCAGGGCAGCGCGGCAAGCCTGGCAGCGGTGGTAGCGGAGGTGGGAAGCCGGCCAAGGACGCCGACAAGGGTAAGTCGGCGAAGGAAGGCGGTCGCGGAGGAGGAAGTCGGCGTCGGGAGTGTTGGATCTGCCACAGCCCCGACGACCTCTTCTTTGAGTGTCCCAACCGCAGCAAATCCGACGACGACGACGCTAAGGGATGCCGCGGAAGGTCGGCCAGCCGTCGTCCACGTCGAGGAAACCAGCCGCACAAGGAAAGACAGTCGAACAAGTCGACCTCGGCGAAGGACGCCGACTCCTCAGCTAGCGGCAAGGGGCTTGGCGACGGGGAGGCGTCGTGCTCGCTGGTCGGCGTCGTGGAGCCGACCGTCTCACTGGTGCCAGAGGCCGGTGAGGATTTCCAGGTGTTGGCAGCAGCCGTGCAGGCGAACCCGGCGGTGGTCTTGCTGGACAGCGGCTGCTCGCACCACCTGATGGGGACGAAGGAGGTCTTCGTCGACATGCAGCCGAGCAGCGACATGAAGCATGTGCGCAGCTTCAATGGGGCGCTGCAGGACGTTCACGGCCGTGGCACGGTTGCGCTGCAAGGGGAGGCCGGGAAGCGGGTGCTCATCCCCGACGTGCTGTACGTCCCGGGCGTGCACGCGAACCTGCTGTCGGCCGGTCAGCTGAAGGAGAACGGCGTGAAGCTGAAGGAGGACGGCGACGGCATGCTGCTCATCTCGACGACGGGCGACGTGCTTGGTCGCGCAACGTACTCCGGCCGGGTTCTCTGCACCGACCTGCGTCCCTGCCCGGCGACGACTGCGGCGGAGGAAGTGGCCCTGCGGGCAATCGTCTCGGCGACGAAGGCGACGCCGGACAGGCTGCACGCGAGGCTTGCGCACGGACACCATACGGAGCTCGGCGAAGCACGAGGTCGCCACTGGGCTGGACCTCAAGGACCGCAAGACCCGCTACGTGTGGGTGAGGCCGGTCACGAAGAATTCGGACGTGCTGCGGAAGTTCCAACAGTGGCTGGTGATGGTTGAGCGGCAGACCAAGACGTCGGTGCTGCAGCTGCGCTCTGACCGGGGAGGGGAGTTCCTCGGGAAGGAGTTCACCGCCTTCGTGGATGGCAAGGGGATCGTCCACGACCTGACCTGCCCTTACACCCCGCAGCAGAACGGCATGGCGGAGCGGGAGATGCGGACGGTTGTGGAGTCGGTGCGGACGATGCTGCTGCACATGGGCGTGCAGCACCATTGGTGGCACCTCGCTCTGCGGCAGGCCGTCTGGGTCCGCAACTGCCTTGAGCGGTCGTCGCTGCCGCCGGGGACGACGCCGTACCAGCTGCTCACCGGGAAGAAGCCCGACTTGTCGCTGGCACGAGTGTGGGGCTGCATGGCGCAGTTCCTGGTCCCCGAGCAGCAGCGCGGTGGGAAGCTGAAGCCGAAGGCCAAGTGGGGCCTCCACCTCGGCGTGTCAGAGGAGAGCAAGGGCTGGGAGCTCCTGGACATCACCGACAACAAAGTGGTCACCACGTCGGACGTGGTGTTCTACGAAACCATGTCGCTGGAGGTGTGGAAGTCGACGCATGGGCCGGCGTCGGGGCGGACGCCGGCTACCTCGCCGACGGACTCCTCCACCGCGACACTCCCTCTGCTCGCCGAGGTCGGTGAGCCTGCTGAAGAGGACGTGGAGCAAGTTCTCCCTTCTTCCTCTACCCCTGCCATTCCTCCTCCCGTGGCCGTTTTGCATGCGCCGACGCCGACGTCGGCCTCCGGCGATGAGGGGAGCGGTGGGGCGTCGCCTGTGGCGCCGGCCAAAAGCATCGCCGGTGGCCGAAGTGGCGTTTCACAAGTCGGTGTGGACACGGAGCCGCGGCCGAAGGCAGGGGAGCAGCAAGCTGAGGCGGCAACGCCGGGAAAGGTGAAGCTGAAAAAGGGGGCGTCTGCAGGGACGCCGCCGACAGGGGAGCAGAGGCCGGTGCAGGTGACAGGGGAGTTCACGGCAACGGAGAAGTCGGCTGGGACGCCGGCTTTGGTGCAGCAGGACGCCGAGGACAGTGAAGCCGGCGAAGCTGAAGGGGAGCAGTCGGACGCTGGGCTGTCTACTGACAGCGACGTTGTGGAGGTCTGCGCTGAGCAGCCTGAACTGTGACGTTCAGGCCGAGTTCAGAGGCCGCCAGAGCGGCTAACCTACCATGTCTGCCTCCCGCCGGCCGCCTTCACCACGCTGTACGACAATGACGACGACGACCTGGCGTACGACGACGCCGAGGACGACGAGGAGTTTCCGGAGCTCGACCCCGACATGCACGCCGACCCCGAGCACCGCTGGGACATCTCGACGATGACGGTGAAGGAGGCGTTGGCGAGCTGGAAGGGCGAGGCGGTGAAGGCCGCCATGGATGAGGAGATCCGCAGTCTGATCGGCAACGGCACGTGGGAGCTGGTTGAGCGGCCCCCCGGCGTCAACATCATGAAGAACCGGTGGGTGCTGATGACGAAGTACCGCATCGACGACACCGTAGAGCGCGAGAAGGCGAGGCTGGTCGTGAAAGGTTTTACACAGGTGTATGGCGCCGACTACGACGAGACGTACGCGCCGGTGAGCAGCTACGTTACGCTGAGGATCTTCCTCAGCATCGTCGCCATCCTCGACCTCAACCTGATGCAGCTGGACATGAAGAACGCCTTCCTACAGAGCAAGCTCGACCGCGTGCTCTACATGTACCAGCCGGACTACTACAACGATGGGTCCGGCCGGGTATGCAAGCTGCTGAAGAGCCTCTACGGGCTGAAGCAGTCGCCGCTGTTGTGGTACAAGGCGCTCAACGACGTGCTGGTCGGCGCCGGCTGGAAGAAGAGCCAGGTCGACGAGGCCCTCTACTTCAAGGTCGGCGAGGACAAGGTGACCTGCTGGGTGCTGGTCTACGTCGACGACCTGCTCGCCGCCAGCAGCAGCGCCGCGATGCTGAGGGAGCTGAAGGAGCTGCTGGAGGCCGCCTTCGAGCTGCGCGAGATCTCGCCGGTGCAGAAGTACCTCGGGCTGGAGATCGTGCGCGACAGGTCGGCGAGGAAGCTGTGGCTGCACCAGCAAGGCTACGCCGACAAGCTGCGTAGGCGGTTCATCGACGAGAAACAGGGCGGTCGGACCCCGAAGACGCCGGTCTCCGTCGACACCTACGCCGAGCTCACATTTGACGACGAGGAGGACGCCAGGAGGAGGAGTACCGGCAGAAGGTCGGCTCGCTGCAGTTCGCGGCAACGACGACGAGGCCGGACATCGCCTTCGCCTGCAGCAAGCTGGGGAGCGGCCTCATGGTGAGGAGCGACCAGCACTGGCGCGAGGTCGACCGCTGCCTCGCCTACCTCGCCAACACGCGCGACACCGCCCTGGAGTTTGGCGGTGGTCCGGAGACGCTGGAGTTGGTCGGCTATGTTGACGCTGACAACAAGCAGAACCGGATGAGCACGGGCGGCTACGTGTTCGTCTACGGAGGGGCCGCGGTCTCCTGGTCGAGCTAGCGCATCAAGTGCGCGACGCTGTCGTCAACCGAGTCGGAGTACGTGGCGGCCGTCGACGCCGGGAAGGAAGGACGCCGACTTCGCTTCCTCCTGGCAGAGTTCCGGCAGCTGGACGCCGGGAAGCCGACTGTCCTTCGGGTGGACAACAAGTCGGCCATCACAGTCGCCGAGGGCATGGGGTTGACGGGCAACCTCAAGCACATGGAGCGGCGACAGGCCTGGCTGCAGCACATGGTGAGGCGCGGGAAGTTCGCGTTGAGCTACATCCCGACCACCGAGCAGCCAGCCGACTTCCTGACGAAGGCGCTGCACTACCCGGCCTTCAACCGGTGCTCCGTCGCGATCGGCCAAGTGCGCCTGGCCGAAGTCGGCGACGGCGACAACGACGTGCAGCAGTAGGTGCCATGCCCTCTTGCATGGCTGGTGCGGTGTCCGGCGTGCTGTGTGTTGTGTGCACGCCGCCGAGCTATTCTCCGAGCAATGCTGCCGTGTGGGCTAGGGGCCCAAGCGTGAACGCGGCAGGGGAGTGTCAACGGGAGTGTTGTGTGGCCCCGTCCTCGCTTGGGCGGAGCCGACCTCGTGGTTGGTTGTGCGTGAGGATGCAGCCGACCTGCAGCAGTGGGCACGGGGGCCACTGCAAGGGCGTTGTGTTGGGGGGCGCCTGGCTGGAGGGCGCCGAGCAGGTGGACGCCGTCCTTGGCGTCTGGACGGCGTCCTGGGCGTCTGCTCGGCGTCCTGGGCGCCTGGGCGCCAACAAGAGCCTCTTCTCGGCATCCTAGGAGCTGGGACGCCGACCTGGGGGTCTGCTCGGCGTCCCGGGCGCCCAGGGCGAATGGAACGCCGACCTGGACGTTAGGACGCCGACCGTGGGACGCCGGGATTGATGTAGCCGGCGTCCGACTGGGCTGGACGACCAGGCGGGGTTGCCCGGTCGACCGGGATACCCGGGCGACATGTGCGACAGTCGCCGGGGTGGTTTCTGCGAGGACGACCTCGGGGGTGGTATCCCGAGGTCGACGTGGCTGATGGGCGCCGTCACGGGCGGGAATGTCTGCGCTGGGCACGTGACGGGGAATCGGACGCCAACCAGCCGCGCACATCTGCGAAGCAGGTGCACCGTTGTCCCGCGGATGCAACGCTGTGCAGCCGACTTGCTGCAGCGTTGGCACACCGTAGACTTGCAACGTTGGCGCACCGCATCCCTGCAGCGCTGGAGCGGTGCGAGCATTGCTGCGCTGGAACGCGGTCGACCGTGTTGTGCTAGAGGTCGACCAGCAGCCTAGCTAGCTCTGGTGTAGTCTGTTGAGCCAACGTTGTTGCTATCATTGTTGTCAATCTTTGCTAGTGAAACTCTTGCAAAATCTCCCCGTGAATGTGCAAGCAGAGATGACACGAGCAAACGACTAAGTGAATGAACGCAGAGATCACTCGCACACGCGTGCCTTCCCCGTAGTCAAGCTTCCGTTGCCAAAGTTATCTCTGCAAACGCTTCACATGCGGCCACTGGGAAATCTCTTATCCTCCTATGCTACAAACGGGAACCACTTACACCACAGCAGCCAACAACACCGGCACACGTCTAAGCCGCACACGACTTCGTCACCACCATGCAACAGCTATGGGAGAAGACTCAGCGATGTCTCACCACGATGCAGAACTCCCAGAAGCAGTATGCCGATCGACAGCGACGAGATCACTTAGTAGCAGTCGGAGATCAGGTGCTTCTCGACACACGCAACTTGGACTTGTCCCATCTTCCGTCCAAGCTCCGGCCTCGCCTATGTGGTCCCTTTTGCGTTGAGGTGATAGTGACACCTGTTACATTTTGCTTGCGCTTACCTACTACGTGGAAGCTTCATAACGCTTTCCATGTTCAGCTGCTGAAGCCCTACAAGGACCCCAACCAGTAGTTCACAGGATGACAGCTACCACCACCACCAGCTGTTCTCGTACAGGATGAACCGGAGTACGAGGTGGAACGAGTTTCCGCTCATCGATGCAGGCGCGGCAACACGCTCAAGTTCCTGATACGCTGGAAGGGATATGACCCATCGGAGGACAGTTGGGTTGCAGAAGCTGATATGGGCAACGCACGCCGTGCTCTCAAGGATTATCTTGTCAAGAAGAGTTTTTTCACGCCAACGAGCTTTGATGGGGGGACGTGTGAGAGAACAACGACTTTGCTAAGCTTTACGTGCTTGATACTGCTTTATTACGCACTATCTAGCTTACCTTTGCTTTGTTTTGCTTTCTTTTGCTTCATTTCCTAGGTTCGTTGCTTTTAATATTCTGATTATAGTTATAAGCATCGAACTAGGTTGAGTGCACCGAATTCTAGGCTTTTCGGTTGCCACTGAATTGCCTTCTACCGAATTCGGGAAGGACCCGTTCGGGATGCTTCGCGACCCGCGGAACCTTCTAGTAACACCCAGGTTATTGCCTTTGTGTCGAGCCTATATATAGCCTTGCCTTGTACCCAGGTGAATCATTCATAATTTATATTTCTGAACTAGATCCTCACACCCTAGGGCCTTGGTGAAAATATCAGCTATGTTTGTCTGCCTGTGAGGCCACGTAAGCAAGGCGAAGCTGACCACGCTACTGCAGCTCTCAAGCGAGAGAAAGTAATGCAGAGCGATGTGCTTTGTTCTGTGCTCTAGTCTCTGCTCCCAACACAAGGCAATCATGGCCTTGTTGTCGACGTACAGGACCGGAGGAGAATGAGGCCGCTCATCCGAGCCGGTCAGCAAGTAGGTCAACCAGCGTAACTCCTGTGCAGCCATGGCCCCCGCGTAGATCTCAGCCTCACAACTGGAACTGAGAATAGAAAACGAGCTGGTAGATCTCCAGGAGACAGAACCAGTGCCGAGACTAAAAGTGTAACCTTGTGATGATCGCTAAGTCGTGTGTCCAAGTAGCACCTAAGTGCCCAGTGAGCACAACTAAATCCCGTCCTCCAAGCACAAGCCCCATGCCTGATATACTACACAAGTAACGGAGTACCCTCTACGCAGCCGTCCTGCGCTCCTTCCGGTGTCTACCGGAAGCAACAAAATGGGACAGGATGCTGAGACGGTACGCGAGGTCAGGTCGAGTATAAGTCACCAGGTACAGAAGGCAACCCACAAGCTCTGGATACGGACCACTCGGCTCTACGGACTCGTCTGAAGGTGGAGCTGAGACTGAGTGGCTCGTAAGCAGAGGAGTGGGCTTTGGCGAGGAGAACTGTCAACGGAAGCGCTTCAGGACCGGCTTCACCACGTGTGACAAAGTCAGCGTGATGGTGTGCCTTGTTCTGTCCCGGGTGATCTGCAAGCCAAGATAGCTGCGCAGCTCACCCAGGTCAGTGCAAGTGTGTCTCTTCAGCAGCTCCGCCTTCACAAGCGCCACTGCATCAGTGTCAGCAGTAGCAAAGACCAAGTCGTCGACATACACGAGGATGTAGAACGGAGGCAGAGAAGGGTCGGTGCGCAGAAACAACAACGGGGCAGCACGAAACGAAACGATTTAGAGCGTTATGGATCGTAACGGGGCGACACAAGGCGACACGAGGCTAGGACCTAGCAGCGACCTAGCTGATTCCATCTTAGCGAGAGAATGATGGTTATTGGTTGGGGGAAGGTACAAGTAAGAATGTCGAGAGAAAACTTGTACCCTATAGCATGGACCTCACTCCAACCTAGCACTTTTATAAGCATGTATATAGTTTGACATGAGGCCATGGATCGGAAACTCAAGGCTCCCACGGACCACTTACTTTAGAAATTCATGCCAACTACTAAAACAGCTGGCCAACACATTCTTTTTGTCAGAATCCCAGCCACTAACCATTGGGATAAAAGGGTTGTGTAGCGGGTGAGTCCGCCCATAACACCCAGGCTGACATGCCTGTAACCCTTCCCCAGGATCAATTGGGGACCTCCACTGGACCTCTGACATCCCCCTGCTCTGGGATGCCCGAGTTGCACAGACCGGTATTCGAACCCGAGACCTTCGCTCTGATACCATGTCATAATCCCAGCCACTAATCACTAGAATAAAAGGGCTTGTTTGTGTAGTAGGTGATTGCGCCCATAACCTCCCAGGTTGACGTGACTGTAACCCTTCCCTAGAATCAATCGGGGATTTCAAGTGCATATTTGAGCCGTTCGTGGCTTTGATCAAACGCACAGCATTTACTAAGATGAAACATTTGCACCCGTCGGTTGTCGTGTCTCTCTGCACATTTGTCTCGATGTCGACGACACCTTCCCTTTGCTGCGTCAAATCGGCATCATAAATTCTTGTCTCTATGTGACCCCCAATGACCAAATTCTTGTCGAACAACCTCATGGTTTCAGTACTGGTCCATGTAAACAAGAGAGACCACATGGCTCCACTTCTCCATGGCACGAGGCAACAGCACCTACACATCCATTTCATTGTTTCAAGTACGCATCATCCAAGTCCAGGCCGACCGAGGCAGCAGTATCGGCATCATCCAAGTTCCACTCGACTGAGGCATCTACCATCTCGACCGTGGAACTGCATATGTCCTTCTTATCATCCATGTCGATGACATACTCTATGTAGGCTGAACTCCCAATACTTTCACTACGTTTGAAGGGGGGCTCAAGAATCTCGGGATCACTTCCATTGACAGCATGGAACACTGCCAGTCGTCCATTGGATGCAAAGTACGTTGAGAAACTTAATGTGCTTCAATTCTCTGCAATAGCGCGGTATCAGCTTGACATGCTTCTGCAGAGTTGTATATGCTTGTTGTTGTCATCTGCTGTTCAGAGTAGGGAATGCTCTTGTGACTGTTTGCATGACGTAACAGTAGAATCACCCTTTCATTATTACGACTTGGTAAGGCTAGCACTGGCCTTACACCGTTACGAACTATCTAATACTGTCATCGCCCGGAGAGAAGACCTATGTACCTTATCTCATATAGGATTGGAAAAGGCCACTATATCTTGTGAACGGAACCAAATAGGTGCCTTTTATAAATCTTATCAATGGAGTGGTTTGCTTTTGTATTATTGCATGTACCAGGACACGTAATAAAGAGAGCATTTTTGTTTTTCCTCCTCCCCATTCAATGTTTGGCATATTAGCCTACATTATAATAATTGCTGCTAGGATATTTTGCATTCCATCTAGAAGTCCCCCGGGCCCAGAGGGGAGGGGTGTCTTATCTCATATAGCCAGCACGGTATCTTATAAACAGAAGTTCCCTTTATAAGAAATCACCCGTATACAAGATACCATGCTACGGGTTCGAATGCAGTGTTAGTGTAACTCGTATGTTACACTTCGTAGTCAGGAAAACAAAACTCTTATCCTGTTTTTGAAAGAGTAAAAAAAATGCCACTAATCTGAAGAAAGGGTAAGTGTGCGGTTAGCCCGTCTTCATCATAGTAACTGAAAAAAAGCGGCCCACAGAAAGGGCAAAAGGCCCTAATATTTTGGGCCCTGCATGCAGCATGTGCATGGTGAAGAGCACACAATGTTTGTGAAGCTCAACTCATGCCCCAATCTACTATTCAACGAGTGCTGATCATTTTTTCCTCCTTCTTTGCCCTTTTCTCCCTGCTTCTCTTCGTTGCTTCCTGCATTCCTCCTCTCTTTCTGATGATATCGTGCATTTCTCTGCTTGGTTGTGCTCAAATGCATGTGCCTTGCTGTGCTTCTACTAAATCTTGCATAAATGAAGGTTGATAGTTACCAAGGTCGTCGAGAAATTTCATTTTTTCACGTGGCAAAGTGTGGTCTGCGTACTACTCCCTACTGTAACTGAGTACCCTCTGCCACTGTTGTGCCGCGATCACATGAGAGGACATGGTCCAATTTCTAGGGGCACTGTTAACGGGAATAGAGTGTTGGCCCCGCCCTCGCTTGGGCAACGCCGATGACTTGGTCGGATGTACGGGTGAAGCAGCCGACCGTTCGCAGTGAAGGAGCTGCTCGACGGGCTTCGTCGAGCTGCAGGATGTCACTGTGGAGCTTCCGTCGACCAGGGGTGCTCGACGGGCGCAACTGACTGGCCTGGGCGATGGGTGGGCCGTCCGGGAGGTCGACGGAGCAGTCCGTCGACCTACAGCTCGACGGGGAGGTCTCTGGAGCATCCCGTCGAACTGCAGCTCGACCGGGAGGTCTGGGGGGCATCCCGTCGACCTGCAGCTCGACCGGGAGGTCTGGTGGGCATCCCGTCGACCTGCAGCTCGACCGGGAGGTCCGCGACGCATCCTGTTGACTTGCAGCTCGACTTGGAGGTCGACGGAGCAGTTCTGGTCGACGGAAGGGGTCCGTCGACCAGGGGGTAGCTCGACGGGAGCTGTGGTCGACCAGAAGGGCCTGGTGGTCGACCGGAGGCACCTGGTGGTCGACCGGGAGCATCTGGTGGTGTCCAGGTCGACCAGGTAACCTGCTCGACGAGTTCTGCGGAGGCACGCGAACGTCGTCGAGGTCGCGATGGCGAAGGCGACTGCGGGTTGGTATCCCGAAGTCGATGTGGCTCATCAGGCGCAGACAACAGCCGACGGATGCCCAACGAGGCAAGTCGGGCCAATCGTCTGCGCGCACCTGCGAGCGTGCGCACTGCTGTCTTCTACGGGGCAACGCTGGACAGCCGCACAGCTGCAGCGTTGGCACACCGTCGACCTGCAGTGTTGGCAGGTCGCTCTTCTGCAGTGCTGGCGCGGCTCCTCTACGCAACGCTGGCAGGCGGTCGACCGAGCTGTGCTGGCGGTCGACCAGGCTAGCTGCAGGGTTGCTAGGTGCCTGATGTAGTCAGTTCTGTCATTGCTTGTTGATTCATTCTGTAATTCCAACTTTGCTAGTGGAAACTCTTGCCAATTTCTCCCGTGAATGTGCAAGCACTAAGGAACCAAGCAAAGCTACGATCACTCCTAGTAGTTCGTGCCAACCCCCGTAGTCTAGCTCACTACCGTTGTAGAGTGAATCTCCGCATGGTGCGGTGAGCGTGGATCGAACACGCGACCTTCAGATAGGAGCCGACTTTTGCACCTACTAAGTCGTTCGTAGGCCGGCAGCAGCGTTAGTCGTCATGGTCGACCCCGTTGTAGAAGCGGGCGTAGCGGACACCTTGGAGACACGCTTGGCTGATGGGAGGAGACGCCACGCGGATGGCGAGTACGGGACGATCCCCTTGACGATCGTCGAGTTGGGCATCCGGGCGCAGTGGGCGACGGAACACCCTTCCCGTCCTGCATCTCCTCGACCGGCACGAAACGAAGGCGACGTCGACGTCGAGGTCGACGGAGGTGCTCGAGTCAGCGGCAGCGAAGGCACGAGGCAGAGAGGGGTGATCAAGGTCGACGGTGGCGTCGACGGGATTCAGGCGCGAGTCCAGCGGTCGACGACAACTGCAGGCATCTCGCGTGTCGACGTCGATGCTCGACGTCGCTCTCCTCTACGAAGTGGTGGAGGTCTCTCGGCGACGACGCATGTGACTGCGGGCGGAATTGCACCGGCGTATGGCTACTTCAAGTTCTCGCCGGACCGGATCACCGTCGCCCCGCTGCAAGGTCGACGGGACCTCATCACCTGGAGGGAGTCGATAGAACCTCAGCTGGAGGTCGCCGGGCTGAAAGGCTTCGCCGACGGCACCGTGCCGATTCCGCCCGAGGAGGATGTCGAGCTCCGCGGGGAGTTTTGTGCAGCTCACCTGCTCACCTTCATGGTCATCTCGAGGTGCTGCTCGCCGGTGGTGCAGCTAGCGCTCAGGAGCTGTCGAGAGCGGCTCGACGCTGGTCACCAGGCATGGCGCTTCATCCTGTCGACGTACCAGGTGAAGGACGACCTGTACATCGGCCAGCTGGAGGAGAAGATGACTCACATTCGGATGGGCGAGCAGGAGTCGGCGACGGACTACTGCAACCGTGCTCGACGGATCCTGGCGGAAATGCGGATGGCGGGCGCCGAGTACTCGACGGCGTCCTACGTCACTCACCTCGTCAAGGGCCTGCCGCGCAGCTACAACCTCATGAAGAGGATGATGATGGTGCCCGGCACGCGTGAGTCCCTCGACAAGGACTCCATCACCAGCTACATCCTCCAAGACGAGGCGATGCAGGAGGCCGAACAGCCCACGGAGCTCCTTCCGCAGGCAAACTACGCTGCACCGACGAAGCTGAATCAGCAGCAAGGGCAGCGCGGGAAGTCGGGCGGAGGTGGTAGCGGAGGTGGGCGGTCGACGAAGGACGTCGACGAGAAGAAGTCTACGCGGGGCAAGGGTCGTGGTCGACGGCGGGAGTGCTGGATCTGTGGCGACCCCGACCATCTCTCCTTCGAATGCCCCGACCGCGATGACAGCGACGAGGACGACAGCAAGGGAGGCCGCGGTCGATCGGCCAGTCGTCGACCACGTCGAGATGAGAAGCCGCGCAAGGAGAAGAAGGCGTCGAAGAAGGCGTCGTCGACGAAGGAAGTCGACAGCTCCAGCGGCAAGGACCGAGGCGACGGGGAGGCGTCGTGCTCGATGGTCGGCGTGGTGGAGCCGACAGTCTCGCTGGCGCCGGAGGCTGGCGAGGACTTTCAGGCGGTGGCGGCAGCTGTGCAAGCTGACCCGATGGCGGTGCTGCTCGACAGCGGGTGCTCCCACCACCTGATGGGGACGAAGGCGGCCTTCGTCGACATGGCGCCGAGCGACGAGGTGAAGCAAGTGCGCGGCTTCAATGGGGCGTTGCAGCCTGTCGAGGGCCGCGGGACCGTCGCTCTACAAGGGGAGGCCGGAAAGCGGGTCCCCATTCCCGACGTGCTCTACGTTCCTGGGGTACATGCGAATCTGCTGTCATCTAGCCAACTGAAGGAGAGTGGAGTGCAGTTCCAGGGCGACGGCGACGACCTGCTGCTCGTCGCCGCGACCGGGGAGGTGCTTGGTTGAGCACGCTATACCGGCCGAATCCTCTGCACCGACCTTCGCCCTTGCTCGACGCCGTTGCCGTCGACCGAGGTGGTGGCTCTGCGGACAATCGTCTCGGCAACGAAGACGACCCCCGACAGGATGCACGCGCGGCTTTCACACGTCAGCGTCGACACGATCAAGAGCTCGGCGAAGCATGACGTTGCTACTGGGCTCGACATCACGCCGTCGACCGGAGCAGACCCGCCGTGTGTTTCGTGCGTCGGAGGAAAGCTGGCGCGGCACACCTTCCCCGACAAGGGCTCGGACGCCGAGGAGGCACTGGCTGTCGTGCACATTGACTTGTGCGGGCCATTTCGGGTGGCTGCCAAGGATGGCAGCTTGTACTTCCTGCTGCTGAAGGATCGCCACACTCGGTTTGTGTGGACAATGCCGGTCGCTAAGAAGAGCGACGTGCTGCGGGAGTTTCAGAAGTGGCTGGTGCTGGTGGAATGGCAGACGAAGAAATCGGTGCTGTCGCTCCACTCTGACCGGGGAGGGGAGTTCCTCGGACGGATATTTGACCACCTTCGTTGACGGGAAGGGCATCGTCCAGGACTTGACGTGCCCCTACACTCCGCAGCAGAACGGCATGGCTGAGAGGGAGATACGTACGGTCGTCGAGTCCGTGCGGACGATGCTGCTGCACATGGGCTTGCCGCACCACTGGTGGCACCTCGCTCTTCGACAGGCCGTCTGGGTGCGCAACTGCTTGGAGCGGTCGACGACGCCGCCGGGGACGACTCCGTACCAGCTGCTGACCGGGAAGAAGCCCGACCTCACGCTGGCGCGGGTGTGGGGCTGCATGGTGCAGTTCATGGTCCCCGAGCAGCAGCGCGGTGGAAAGCTAGCACCAAAGGCTCGCTGGGGGCTTCATTTGGGCGTGTCGCCGGAGAGCAAGGGCTGGGAGGTGCTCGACCTCACCGACAACAAGGTGGTCACGTCGGTCGAGGTGATCTTCTACGAGACGTTGTCGCTGGAGGTGTGGAAGACGAAGTATGGGCCAGCGTTGAGGCGGACGCAGACGCATCCGCCGACGGACACCTCGACGGCGCCGGACCCACTACTCGCCGAAGTCGACGAGCCCGCTGACGAGGATGTTGTGGAGGTTCCTCCACCTCCCCCTGTTCTTGCTCCTCCCTCCCCCGTCGCAGATCGGTCTGCCTCGACACCCGTATCGGCCACCGGCGATGAGGGGAGCCTTGAGGCGTCGCCTGTGGCGCCGGCCAGTGGCATCGCCGGCGGTCGACAAGGCGCCAAGCTCGTCGACCAGGGCCGGAAGTCGACGACAGGGGAGCAGCAGACAGGGGAGCCGGTCGAACAGGAGGCAGCATCGAGGGGGCAGTCGACAGGGGAGCAGCAGCCGGGGCGGTCCACAGGGGAGCTGTCGCAGTCAGCAGTAGACGAGCAGCCGGTCGAAGACTCGAAGCAGCTGCTCGACGACGAGGCCGTCGACGAGGACGAGGAGCTGTCAGCGGGAGAGGAGTCCATTGACAGCGACGTAGTGGAGGTTCCGGTTGAGAGGCCTGCGCCGGAGCTGCGACGGTCTGGTCGAGCTCGACGGCCGCCGGAGCGGCTGAGCTTCCACGCATGCCTGCCACCAGCTGCCTTCACTACGGTGTACGACGAGATCGACGACGACTTGTTGTACGACGACACCAAGGAGGATGAAGACCTGCCGGAGCTCGACCCCGACGTGCATGCCGACCCCGAACACCGCTGGGACATCGCGACGATGACGGTGAAGGAGGCATTGGCGAGCTGGAAGGGCGAGGCGGTGAAGGCCGCCATGGAAGAAGAGATCCGCAGCCTCATCGGCATGGGCACTTGGGAGCTGGTCGAACGCCCACGCGGAGTGAACATCATGAAGAACCGGTGGGTGCTGACGACCAAGTACCGCATCGACGACACCGTCGAGCGCGAGAAGGCAAGGCTGGTCGTGAAGGGCTTCACGCAGGTGTACGGCGCTGACTACGACGAGACGTACTCGCCGGTGAGCAGCTACGTCACGCTGAGGATCTTCCTCAGCATCGTCGCCGTCCTCGACCTCAACCTGATGCAGCTCGACATGAAGAACGCTTTCCTGCAGAGCAAGCTCGACAGGGTGCTCTACATGTACCAGCCGGACTACTTCGACGATGGGACCGGCCGGGTGTGTAAGCTGCTGAAGAGCCTCTACGGGCTGAAGCAGTCGCCGCTGCTGTGGTACAGGGCTCTCGACGGAGTGCTGCTGGGGGCTGGCTGGAAGAAGAGCCAGGTCGACGAGGCGCTCTACTTCAAGTCCGGCGATGACGGAGTGACCTGCTGGGTGCTGGTCTACGTCGACGACCTCCTCGCCGCGAGCAGCAGCACCGCGATGCTGAAGGAGCTGAAGGAGCTGCTGGAAGCCGCCATTGAGCTGCGCGAGATTTCGCCGGTGCAGAAGTACCTCGGGCTGGAAATCGTGCGCGACAGGCCGGCGCGGAAGCTGTGGCTGCACCAGCAGGGCTACGCCGACAAGCTGCGCAGGCGCTTCATCGACGAGGAGCAGGGCGGTCGAGTCCCGAAGACGCCGGTCTCGGTCGACGCCTACGCCGAGCTGACATTCGACGACGAGGAGGCGCAGGAGCGCGAGGAGGAGGAATACCGGCAGAAGGTTGGCTCGCTGCAGTTCGCGGCGACGACGACGAGGCCGGACATCGCGTTCGCCTGCAGCAAGCTGGGGAGCGGCCTCACGGTGAGGAGCGACCAGCATTGGCGCGAGGTCGACCGCTGCCTCGCCTACCTCGCCGACACCCGCGACACCGCCTTGGAGTTCGGTGGTGGACCAGAGTCGCTGGAGCTGATCGGCTACGTGGATGCCGACGACGCGGGCGACAAGCAGAAGCGGACGAGCACGGGCGGCTACGTGTTCGTCTACGGAGGGGCCGCTGTCTCCTGGTCGAGCTCGCGCATCAAGTGCGCGACGCTCTCCTCGACCGAGTCGGAGTACGTCGCGGCCGTAGATGCTGGCAAGGAGGGGCGTCGACTTCGTTTATTGCTTGCGGAATTCAAGCTGCTCGACGCTGGGAAGCCGACCATCCTCCGCGTCGACAACAAGTCGGCAATCACGGTCGCTGAGGGCTTGGGGCTGACGGGCAACCTCAAGCACATGGAGCGACGCTACGCCTGGCTGCAGCACATGGTGAGGCGCGGGAAGTTCAAGCTGAAGTACATCCCGACCACCGAGCAGCCGGCGGATTTCCTGACGAAGGCGCTGCATTTTCCGGCTTTCAACCGGTGCTCTGTCGCCATCGGCCAAGTTCGACTGGCCGACGTCGGCGACGGCGACGACGAGGTGCAGCAGTAGGTGCCGTGCCCTTCTGCACGGCTGGTGCGGTGACGGCGTGCTATGTGTGGGGTGCACGCCGAGGACGAGTTTTCTCCGTGGAGTACTGCCGTGTGGGCTGGAGGCCCAAGCGTGAGCGCGGCAGGGGAGTGTTGGCCCCGCCCTCGCTTGGGCAACGCCGACGACTTGGTCGGATGTACGGGTGAAGCAGCCGACCGTTCGCAGTGAAGGAGCTGCTCGACGGGCTTCGTCGAGCTGCAGGATGTCACTGTGGAGCTTCCGTCGACCAGGGGTGCTCGACGGGCGCAACTGACTGGCCTGGGCGATGGGTGGGCCGTCCGGGAGGTCGACGGAGCAGTCTGTCGACCTACATCTCGACGGAGAGGTCTCCGGAGCATCCCGTCGAACTGCAGCTCGACCGGGAGGTCTGGGGGGCATCCCGTCGACCTGCAGCTCGACCGGGAGGTCTGGGGGGCATCCCGTTGACCTGCAGCTTTACCGGGAGGTCCGCGAGCATCCCGTCGACTTGCAGCTCGACCTGGAGGTCGACGGAGGAGTTCTGGTCGACGGAAGGGGTCCGTCGACTAGGGGGTAGCTCGACGAGAGCTGTGGTCAACCAGAAGGGCCTGGTGGTCGACCGGAGGCACCTGGTGGTCGACCGGGAGCATCTGGTGGTGTCCAGGTCGACCAGGTAACCTGCTCGACGAGTTCTGCGGAGGCACGCGAACATCGTCGAGGTCGCGATGGTGAAGGCGACTGCGGGTTGGTATCCCGAAGTCGATGTGGCTCGTCAGGCGCAGACAATAGCCGACGGATGCCCAACGAGGCAAGTCGGGCCAATCGTCTGCGCGCACCTGCGAGCGTGCGCACTGCTGTCTTCTACGGGGCAACGCTGGACAGCCGCACAGCTGCAGCGTTGGCACACCGTCGACCTGCAGTGTTGGCAGGTCGCTCTTCTGCAGTGCTGGCGCGGCTCCTCTACGCAACGCTGGCAGGCGGTCGACCGAGCTGTGCTGGCGGTCGACCAGGCTAGCTGCAGGGTTGCTAGGTGCCTGATGTAGTCAGTTCTGTCATTGCTTGTTGATTCATTCTGTAATTCCAACTTTGCTAGTGGAAACTCTTGCCAATTTCTCCCGTGAATGTGCAAGCACTAAGGAACCAAGCAAAGCTACGATCACTCCTAGTAGTTCGTGCCAACCCCCGTAGTCTAGCTCACTACCGTTGTAGAGTGAATCTCCGCAGGCACGCCCTCCACAACAGCAGCAGCAGCCACCACAACAGCAACAGCAACAAAACCAGCAGTAACAGCAAAACCACCAACCGCACATGTATTGAAAGCAGAGATCACTTTCCATCATGCGGTGTTTCCATCAACTCGCTTTATAATAAGAGCAGGTGCGCTTCTATTGGGGGGGACACGGTTGACAGAAGACTAAGCGAGAATGATGCATTGAACAGAGATCTGGGTACAAGTACTAACCCTAATTTGGGTTGAGTACCCCACTACAGCCTACACAGCACAAGCATCATTATAGCTTGACACACCCCCATAGGCAAAGTGGGGGAGAACCAGTGGTCATAAGACCAGTCAAGAAAAGCAAAGCAAGCTCAGGGTGGATCACGAAGTCACCACACATTTGAGCACAAGCAAATGGCCATAAGGCCAGTTCACATGCAGAGTTATATAAACGAGAGCAATAAGTACAGTGATCACTACCTAGCAAGAGTAAGCATGCAGGTATACATATAGATCACAGTACAAGCAAAGTCACGCAGTGAGCAAGTGAGACGAAGCAGGCACAAGGCCTAAAGCAGTACAGAAACGCTGATGATCACCAGGCGGAAGTGCCTTGGTGAATATATCAGCAGTGTTGGCCCGAGTGGCCACGTAAGCAAGACGAAGCTAACCACGCTGCTGCAACTTTCGAGCAAGGAAGTAACGCAGAGCGATGTGCTTCGGTTTGTGCTCCAGTCTGTGCTCTTGACACAAGGCAATAGAGGTCGTGTTGTCTACGTACAGATGTGGAGGAGAACGAGGCTGCTCTCCCAAGTCGGTCAGCAGGTAGGTGAGCCAACGTAACTCCTGTGCAGCCATGGCTCCTGCGTAGATCTCAGCCTCACAACTGGAGCTGATAACTGAAGACGAGCGGGTAGACTGCCAAGAAACAGAGCCGGATCCAAGACTGAAGGTGTAACCCTATGACGACCGCTGCGTAGCCAGGTCGTCAACCCAAAACACGTCAGAGTGTCCAGTCAGGACAACTCGACTCCGTCCCCCATGCACGAGCCCCATGCCCGACGTACTGCACAAGTAGCGCAACACCCTCTTAGCAGCCTCCCAATGCTCTCTTTGGTATCCTCCGGGCACAACGTAGCGTGCCAGGATGCTTAGAGGGTACGCAATGTCAGGTCGAGTGCGGGTCATCAGGTACATGGGGCAGCCAACAAACTCTAGATACGGGCCACTCGGCTCTACGGACTCGTCCGAAGGTGGAGCTGAGAGCGAGTGACCGGTAGCCATAGGAGTGGACTGTGGCGAGGACCAAGTGAAGCCGAAGCGCTGAAGGACCTGCTGCACCATGTGTGACTGAGTCAGGGTGATGGTGCGCCGTGCTCTGTCCCGGGTGATCTGCAAGACAAGATAGCTGCGTAGGTCATCCAGGTCTGTGCACGTGTGTCTCTTCTGCAGCTCCGACTTCACAAGGGCCAGTCTCTCAGTATCAGCAGTGGCAAAAACCAAGTCGTCGACGTACACGAGGATGTAGAACGGCGGCAGCGAAATGTCGTTGCGCAGAAACAGCGACAAGTCTGCATACCAAGGAGGAAACCCAAGAGCCACAAGTGTCGTCCTCAGTGTGTCGTGCCATTCACGAGGCGCCTGGCGGAGACCGTAGACTGGCCGCCGGAGGCTCCACTGGGTACCTGCAGGAAACGACCCAGTGAAGCCAGGTGGGCGGCGCAGCCAGATCTCCTCGTGCAGGCTGCCCTGTAGAAAAGCTGTGCTGAAGTCAAGAGAGTGAAGCTTGTAGTCACGCTGAGCGGCAACGTGCAGCAACACCCGAAGAGTGGTCATCTTCGGAGTAGGGGAGAAGGTCTGGAAGAAGTCAACTCCCTGTCGCTGACTAAAGCCTCGTGCAACGTAACGAGCCTTGAATAACGGCGGAGAACCAGGCGGTCGCTTCACCCTGAAAATCCACATGCCATCAACTATGTTCGCCCCAGGAGGGGGAACCTCATCGATGTAAGTGCCTGTGGACTTCCAGGATGCCACCTCTGCGTCCATGGCTGTCTGCCACTGAGAGGAGTAGGGACCCATAATCGCCTCTGCGTAAGAACGCGGGGTCGGGATGTAAAGTGCATCCGGGTCTCACTCAAAGACACTCAAAGTCCTTTTGCCTCTCCTCAACGACGTCCGTGCCAAGAGCACACTCACCCCCGACGGACGGAGGACAAACAGACTCAGACTCAGCAACAAGACCAGCAGCTCCAGCACCTCCTGTACCTCCAGCTCTAGCGTCTCCAGCAGCAATGCCTTCAGCTCCAGCAGCGACACTCAGAAGAAGGGTGCGCTGAGCAAACCACGCGCGCATCTACTGTGGTGAGAGAGCACCTCCAGTACCTCCAGTACGAGCACCTCCGGGACTAGCAGTGCCAGCACCACCAGCACCTCCAGCACCAGCAGCACCACCAGCTCCAGCAGCTCCAGTACCTCCAGTACGAGCACCTCCAGGACCAGCAGCTCCAGCTCCTCCGGTACCTCCAGCTCCAGCGTCTCCTGCAGCAGTGCCTCCAACGGCAGGGTCTCCAGCTCCAGCAGCGCCACTCCGAAGGCGGGTGCGCTAAGTAAACCACTCGCGCAGCTGCTGTGGTGAGAAAGGCTCTCGACGGGGAAACAGCCGCGACGAGGCATCCGAAGGACCTCCAGCAGACGCTGTACCCCTAAGCCGGGTCAGCACCCCCAGACTCAGCACCTCCAGGCTCCGCACTCCCAGGCTCAGCACCCCCAGGCTCTGCACGCTCAGGCTCAGCACCCCCAGGCTCCGCCCCCCCTAGACGCAGCACCCCGAGCAGCACCACCCCCAGCAGCACCAGAGTCACCAGTGACCTCGACAGGCTCAACCAAGGGGAGTGGGTCTACCTGAGACACACCTGAGGGAGCAGGACCTTGAGGGGAGGGGGTCTACCAGAGAGGGACCCGGAGCGAGGAAGAGCGGGGGAAAGGGGGAGAGGGGCAGTGCGGTATGGGAAAAGACGGTATAAGGAACCGACTCGTCGAACGTGACGTCCTGAGATGACTAGGCGCGAGGTGGGGTGGTAAAACTACCAGCCAGGCGCGTCAGGGGGGAAGCCAAGGAAGATACAGGGAATGGTGCAGGAGGAGAGCTTTTCTGCGGAGGTATCGCGGACAAAGGCACGAGCGCCCCAGACCCGGAACACCGACGCATCGCCAACCTCCCCCGTCCAACGCAGTGTGGGCGAGGTCTCCAGCAAGGAGACACGGGGCCAGAGGTTGAGTTGATGCGTAGCGTACCGGACCGAAAACGGCCACAGAAAATGGGGAGCAGCCGCATGGATCATGGAGGTACGAGCCACCTCCATGACTAGGCCAATGCGGCACTCAGCAACCTCGTTCTGCTGCGGGGAGGCCGGAAGCATGAACGACTGGAGGATGCCCTCCCCACGACAAAATTCTCGCAAGAGGTCGGAGGAGAACTCACCACCTCTGTTAGAGTTGGACAGGAGGTTCATGTGGAACCGCTCGCAGAGCAGGAGACGGACAGCACGGATCCAGGGGATCAAAACATCAGGGACCTCCACCTTGCTGCGCAAAAAGAAGACCGTGGTGTAACGCGTGTAGTCGTCAACAACCAGCAGAAAGCATCGCTCGCGGGCATGTCCCTGGACGCGGGCTGGGCCCCACACGTCCATGTGGAGAGTCTGCAGGGGAGCAGTCGTTGGGGGAAACGAGGAGGAGTGAGGAGCGGCGCGCTGCCGCCCCTCGACACAAGGAAGGCAGGGCGGGGCAGGCGAGCGCGGGAGGGGGGGCAGAGACCTGGGAAGACCAGAGACAAGGAGGCGGGAGTGCATGCCACGGAGGCGTGGCAGGGAGGGGTGACCAAGGCGGTGGTGCCAGAGGAGAGTCTGGTGCGAGAGGTGGCGACACGAGCAGGGGGCTGCTACCTGACCTGACGCGGACACCTGACCAGACGCAGCTACCTGGGGAGGCTCAGTAGTCAGTGTGTACAGGCTCGACCCAGGCCGACGGGTGAACGTGGCCAGAGCGGCTTGTCCGTGTACACGTGCAGATCGCCACACGCTGACCCCCAGTAGTGGTGGTAGTGACCATCGCATCCTTGAATGCAATGGCACTCACCAAGTTCGTAGAGAACGAGGAGAGGTGAAGACCTGATAGTGAGCCAGACAGAACCGCCGGACACGATAGAACAGTAGGGGAACGTGCAAGGACTGGGCCCCCTGAGGAGTCAGCCAGTCTGACTCCAGCCAGTGCAGGGAGTGGTGTGAGTGCGGTACTGTCTCGTAAGTAATAGCGGGAAGCACCTGAGTCAAGCGTGAAGGTGTGCAAGGCCTCAGCAGGCGCAGTACCAGAGAGAGCAGACTCACTAGCACCTAGAGCAGCAGCCTCTATACCTGGGTCGGGCGGCACACACAGGCAACAGTCACCTTAAGCACTAACAGTCAAAGCATACATGGCAGCAAGGATAGCGTCATAGTCAAGAGCAAAGATATCAACACCAGACCTAAGCAGATCTAGCCAGCGGGGTAGCTCAGTTGCCACAGGAAACTCTGTGCGCCAGGCGTCGTCAAGGCGGGAGAAGCAGCGGTGCTGGGTGTGAAACTTCCCGCATGTCTGACCAGCGCGGTCACCTGTGCGAATGACATACGGCCAGCGAACACTACCCCCAGATGCTCCGCGCTGAGCAAACCACTCACGAAGCTACTGGGGCATAGGGGTCTCGCTCGGACGTTGCTGCTGCTGCCTCTGGCCACCGCTAGAACCTCCCTTCTGAATGGTACACCCCGACCGCCACCACTGCCGCCGCCACAATTCCCACCGCCGCCACCACCGCCGCCACCACTCCCACTGCCGCCACCACCACTGCCACCACTCCCACCACTACCACCACCGCCTCTACTAACGCCCCCACTCCCGCCACCACTCCCACCGCCACCACCGCCACCTCCACCGCCGCCACCACCCCCACCACCACCTCCCCTGCCGCCACCTCCACCACTCTTGCCTCCCTTGCCCTTGCCGCTGCGGAGCCTCCCACTAGGAGCAAACGCAGCCCCGACCTCTTCAGCACTAAGGAAGTCAAAGCAGCAGCAGAAGCGTAGGAAGGGGCAAGGGGGGAAGGGGAACACCCCTAAAATAAGGGAGTGCTATGAGTTCCACGGGCAGCACCTACAGCGACTATGCTAGTCTCAGCTGCAAGGAGGTGCTTCTCGAGCTCGTCGATAGTGAGGTCTGTGGGGTCAAGGGCGAGAAAGTGGTCCCTGACTACGCGAAGAGATTCAGGGAGGCGGGTGACGATGAAGTAGAGAGTGATGTACATCGGGGGCGGGTTCTTGTCTAGGAACTCGGCTTTAAGCGCGGCGCGGTAGCGAGTGTCGTTAGTGCGAAGGTGGGTGACGAGGTCAGCGACTGTGGCAAAGGCGGACGGCTCGGGAAACAGGTAGAGCATTATAGGCGGCCGAGAGCAGCAGTGGCAGGGGAGGAGTAGTGAGCGACTACAGCGTCGTACAGGGCTTTAGCAGTCTTGTGCTGGCCAAAGTGGGCGTGTTCGAGGAACGGCAGGTGGTTGCGAACGGCTAGGCGAGCAGCAGCGTCACGGGTAAGCCACTGTGAGCGAGTCGCACTGTCAGCTGTGTCGGGAGGAGAGAGAGAGGTTCACGACGTGTGATTAAACAATGAGAAGCCGTCTTTGGAATCGCTGAGTAGCTACAGCTTAAGAGTTTGACACACCCCCATAGGCTAAGTGAGGGGCATCAAAACAAACAAAGTAGCCAAATGGTCACAAGACCAGTCAAGCGAAACAACAACATACAGCTCAGGGTGGATCACGAAGTCACCACATAGTTTGAGCCCAAAAAAGCAGCCACAAGGCCAGTTCAAGAGTATACAAGCATATGTATAAGCAAGGACAAACATAGTAACAAACAAAAGGCAAAACTATAGCAATCGAACGCCTACGTCAACGAGGCCTAGCTGTAGACAGAACCAGTGGTGGTCACAGGCAAAAGGGCTATGGTGAAGATGTCTGTAGTGTTGGCCTTTGAGGCCTCGAAGTCCAAGCATGTCTGGCCGTGTCGGTGCAACTTTCGCATGAGAAAGTACCTAACATCGATGTGCTTCACTTTGCTCTTTAGTCAAGATTCTCGACACAGGAGGATCATGGCCTTGTTATCAGCGAACAAGGTCGGTGTAGAGCTCGGCCGCTCACCAAGGTCGGTGAGCAAGCCAATGAAGCTCGTGCCCAGCCATGGCACTGGTGTAGATCCCTGCCACAGCACTAGACGAAGCCACAGATGATGACCGTGTGGACCTCCACGACACAGCTCCTGCGCCCAAGCTGAAGGAGTACCCCTGAGTAGACCGCTGAGTCTCCACGTCGTCGGCGTAGGAAGAGTTGCAGTGACCAGTCAGCACAACTGGATGTGTCCCTCCAAGAACAAGCCCATGCCTGATGTAGTCGCCAACTACTTCGCCACCCTCACAGCAGCTGACCATTGAACAAGACGGTGTCTCCCTGTCGCAACAAAAAAGAGAGAGGACGCTGAGGGGAAAGGTGAGGTCCAGACGATATTAGACATCAGGTACATGAGGCACCACGATAGCTCTTTGTAAGGACCACTAGACTCAAAGGGCTCGTCGGAAAAAAGGGCTTGTGAGTCTGTGGTCAATGGCGAGAGGAGTGGGCTGTGTGGTGGAGAACTGAAACCTGAACCGCTGAAGGACCTGCTCCACTATGTGTGACTCACGCATGTGTGACTCACAATATGTGTGACGTTCTCACTATGTTGTGCCGCTCACGGGGCGCCTGACGGAGACCATGGACTGGTCGCCTCAGTCTCCTCCGGGTCCCAGGTAGGAAAGTGCCAGCGAAGCTGGGAGGACGGCGCCGCCATATCTCCTCGTGCAGGCTGCCCTGGAGAAAGGCGGTGGAGAAGTCGAGGGAGTGCAGCTCGTAGTCTCTCTTTGCTGCAACGTGAAGTAACATCCGAAGAGTAGTCATCTTCGGGGTCGGTGCGAAAGTCTAAAAAAAGTCAACTCCCTCTCGCTGACTGAAGCCTCTAGCCACGTAGCGCGCCTTGAAGATAGGCGGTGATCACGGCAGCCGCTTTACCTTGAAGATCCACATGCTATCGACTACGCTCGCCCAAGGCGGGGGAACTGCGTCGACGTACGTGCCTGTGGATCTCCAAGACGTACTCTGTCTCCATGGCCGCTATCTACTGAAAGGCCCACTGCCCTGACACTGCCTCACGGTTCGTGCGAGGAGTCGGCAAGTCAAGGGCGTCCGTATGTCTCCCTCAAGGGCTAGCAGCAAGGCACAGAGATGGGGACAAGAAGTTGACAAGAACTCCAGCTCAAACTGCCTGTCCTTTATGACGTCCTTTATGACGTCACAGCCAAGGGCATACTCATCCCCGACGGACATTGGACGGGCAGCCACCACTCGGGTGGCGGCAAAGTCAGCAATAGCGGCAGCAAGAGCCGAAACTGGCGTCAAAGAGGCACGAGTGCCTGTGACTAGAGAGGCGATAACACGGGTGACAACAGGATGGGCGGCACGATAATAGTCAGTGATAGGTGTAGGAGTGTAGGCTGTACGTAACAGTAGAATCACCTCTTCATTATACGACTTGGCAAGGCAAGCACTGGCCTTACAACGTTACAAAACATCTAATAGGTATAATTAGAGTATGAATATGTTTGCATTATATAATCAACCTTTCTCCTCGCATACTGGCATATAGATTAAATGCTCCGTTTCTCTACAAGACCCCAAGGCCTCCTTTTATGTAGTCGAGCTTCATTTCATGTGGCCGTGCATGCAGCGTCATTCATATCTCGTCTCAAATCCCCCTCGGCATGGTAACCGACCACTTCAGCCGCTTGGTTGTTTATCACTTCTACGTTGCTGCTCCCATCAAAGTCGGACCTATACTAAGGCAGGGTCTTGAGAAGTGCATGCAGCATGTGCATAGTGCAGAGCACCTAATGTTTGTGAAGCTCATCTGATGCCCCAATCTACTATTCAACGAGTGTTGATCGTTTTTTCCCCCTTCTCTGTCTTTTCTCCCTGCTTCTCTTGTTTCCTTCTTTTATTTGCTTCTCTTCGTTGCTCTCTACCGTATCACCCCGGATATAAGCGCAGGACTACTAAAAGCGCATGCGCTTCTATCTGGAGCAATGCGCTTATGGCCGATCCTCAATTATAAGCGCACCCCCTTAAAAAGCGTGATTTATTATAAGCGCATGTTGGTTTTAGAAAAAACTGTCAAGTTGCTGTAACGAAGCTCGCTTTAGCAAGCTGATGATTTGACAATCAAGTTTCCTTCGCATTCAAACCCTGCAGGCTGCGCGTCTAGTCAGCATGTGCTGTCAAAAGCGCCTAGTGACTCATTTCCCTGCCAAGTAGCGAGAGATTTTCACCCACAACCCTGTTTCAAAACGACTCGATTGGGTGCGAAATGAAGCGAACTACATTTTCGTGATAGTAATCTAAAATGTCAAATTATATGCATATTATATATGTGTAGGCTATAGTGGGGTAGCCAATATGGGGTACAACCCCATTAGGGTTTCATATTTGTACCAGACCCTGATCTAGTCATCTCATTCCTGTCTCTAGTTTCTGACATGGTTTCAGAGCAGTAGGTCCGTAGGACCGTTTTTTTTCGGGCCCACCTACCGTTGTGGTTACTGAGCTGCCCCACGTCTTGCCTGCGCTGCGCCGCCCGCGCGCGCCTTGCCTTGCCTGCGCTGCGCGCCCGTGCGCGGCCTGCCTTGCCTGCGCTGCGCCGCCCGCGCGCGCCCTGCCTTACCTGCGTTGTGCCGCCCGCGCGCGCCCTGCTTTGCATGCGCTGCGCCACCCGCGCGCGCCCTGCCTTGCCTGCGCTGCGCCGCGCGCGCGCGCCCTGCCTAGCCTTCGCGATGTGCTGCGCTGCGCATGCCGTCCTGCAGCCTTCGCGCTGCCTGCGGCTGCCTCGCGCCGCGTTGCCCCGCGCACGCCCTGCCCTGCCCCGCGTTGCGCTGCCTCGCGCACGCCCTGCCCTGCCCTTCGCCAGCGCACTGCCCTGCGCCGGCGCCCTGCCCTGCGCCAGCGCCCTGCCCTTTGCCAGCGCCCTACCCTGCGCCAGTGCCCTGCCCTACGCCCGCACTGCTGCCCTGTGTATCGCACCCTACGGCAGCCCGCGCGTCGCGCGCTGCTGCCCCGCGCGTCGCGCCCTACGGCAGTTCGCGCGTCGCGCGCTGCTGCCCCGCGCGTCGCGCCCTACGGCAGCCCGCGCGTCGCGCGCTGCTGCCCCGCGCGTCGCGCCCTGCTGCAGCCCGCGCGTCGCGCCCTGCTGCCATGCGCGTCTCACCCTGCTGCAGCCCGCGCGTCGCGCCCTGCTGCCCTGCACAGCATGCGCGCAGCCCAGGCCGAGCCGCCCCGCCCTGCTACCCGCGCAGCCCAGGCCGAGCCGAGCCGCCCTACCCGACCCGATCCGCCCTCCTGCTCGTGCTACTACTGCTGCTGGTGGAGGTGCTGCTAGGAGTGCTGGATGTGCTGCAGCCTAGCCTCACCAGGCTGCTCTACTGCTCTTACTGCTGTTGCTGCTGCTCGTGCTGCTGTCTTCCCTTCGTACCGCCCTCCTCCTCGCGTGCCGCTATGACTTCCCTTCGTAGTAGCGGTGGGAGTGGTGACGGCGGTGGTGGCAGCAGTGGATGTGGTGGCGGCCGTAGTAGCAGTCGCTGTGGAGCTGTTCGGTGGGGAGTGTCTGGCGGTGGCCAGATGCAGCTGCAGCGGCGCCCGCGCGAGACCCTTACGCCCCGGCAGCTGCATGAGTGGTACGCTCAGCGTTGTGCGTCTCGGAGAGGTGGCGGCGGCCGTAGTAGCAGTCGTGGTGGAGCTGGTCAGTGCGGAGTTTCTGGCGGTGGCCAGATGCAGCTGCAGCGGCGCCCGCGCGAGACCCTTACGCCCCGGCAGCTGCATGAGTGGTACGCTCAGAGTTGGGGGTGTAGGACTACTGCTCGCTGCCCGTACGTCATTCGCACAGGTGATCGGGCTGGTCAGACCTGCGGGACAGTTAGTCACACAGAGTCCCGCTGCTTCTCCCGTCTGAGCGACGCTTGGCGAGCACGGTTTGGCGACGAGACTGAGCTACCCCTCTGGCTAGAGCTGCTTCGAGACGGAGTAGATATATTTGCTCTAGACTATGACACTATCCGTACTACCATGTATGCTCTGACTGGTACTACTGAGGGTGACTGTTACCTGTGTGTGCCCCCTGACCCTGGTATAGCAGCTGCTGCTCTAGGTGCTAGTGAGTCTGCTCTCTCTGGTACTACGCCTGCTGAGGCTTTGCACACCTTCACGCTTGACTCAGGTGCTTCCCGCTGTTTCTTTCGCGATAGTACCACAGTCACTCCCCTCCCTGCACCTGTCCCTGTCTCACTGGCTGACCCCTCTGGGGGCCCAGTGCTTGCACGGTCCACTACTGTGCTTCCGTGCCTGGCTATCCCATCCGGTGAGCTGTCAGGTCTCCACATCCCCTCGTTCTCTACGAACCTGGTGAGCAACGCCGTCCTTCAGGATCATTGGGTTGACACCTTTACTCCTGGAGGACAACGTATGGTGATCTGCACGTGCTCCAAGACCGGCCGCCACCTGGCCACGTTCACACGTGAGCCTGGGTCCAGTCTGTACACCCTCACCACTGTGTCGCGCTACACCCCTTTGTCTCCTCAGCTGTACGCGTCTGCTCAGGTAGCTACCCAGTGTGAGTGTCGCCGCCTGTCCCACGACACTCTCCTGTGGCACCACCGCCTTGGTCACCCCTCCCTGCCCCGCCTTCGTGGCATGCACTCTCGCTCCCTGGTCTCTGAACTTCCCAGGTCTCTGCCTGCCCTCCCTCCCTCGCCTGCGCTGCCCTGCATTCCTTGCGTCGAGGGGCGGCAGCGCGCCGCTCCTCACTCCTCCTCGTTCCCTCCCATAGAGGCTCCGCTGCAAACTCTTCACCTAGACGTATGGGGCCCAGCCCGCGTCCAAGGGCACGGCCACGAGCGGTACTTCCTGCTGGTTGTCGACGACTACACGCGTTACACTACGGTCTTCCAATGCAGCGCAAGGGGGACGTCCCTGATGTTTTGATCCCTTGGATCCGCGCTGTTCGTCTCCAGCTCCGCGAGCGGTTCGAGTCGGACTTTCCTGTCCTGCGTCTGCACTCTGACAGAGGTGGTGAGTTCACCTCCGACCTCTTGCGAGCCTACTGTGCGGAGCACGGCATCCGCTAGTCGTTCACGCTTCCGGCCTCTCCGCAACAGAATGGGGTTGCTGAGCGCCGCATTGGCTTAGTCATGGAGGTCGCTCGTACCTCCATGATCCATGCGGCGACTCCCCATTTTCTGTGGCCGTTTGCGGTCCGGTACGCCGCGCATCAGCTCAACCTCTGGCCCCGTGTCTCCTTGTCGGAGACCTCGCCCACACTGCTGTGGACGGGGGAGGTTGGCGATGCGTCGCGATTCCGGGTCTGGGGTGCTCGTGCCTTTGTCTGCGATACCACCGCGGACAAGCTCTCCGCTCGCGCCATTCCCTGCGTCTTCCTTGGTTTTCCTCCTGACGCCACCTCGCAGTTTTATGACCCCACCTTGCGCCGTGTCTTTGCGTCTCAGGACGTCACCTTTGACAAGTCAATCCCCTTTTACCGTCTCTTTCCATACCGTACTGCTCCTCGTCCCCCCCCCCGCCACTCATTCTCGCTCCAGGTCGTCCCTAGGTAGACCCCCTCCCCGCGCCAGGTCCTGCTCCTTCAGGTGTTTCTCAGGTAGACCCTCCCGTGTCTGCGCCTGTTGAGGTCACTAGTGACTCTGGTCCTGCGAGTGGTCCTGCTCGGGGTGCTGAGCCTGGGGGTGCGGAGCCTGAGCGTGAGGAGCCTGGGGGTACTGAGCCTGGGGGTGCGGAGTCTGGGGGTGCTGAGCCTGAGCGTGAGGAGCCTGGGGGTGCAAAGCTTGAGCGTGAGGAGCCTGGAGGTGCTGAGCCTGGGGGTGCGGAGTCTGAGGGTGCTGAGTCTGGGGGTGCTGAGCCTGAGCGTGAGGAGCCTGGGGGTGCTGAGTCCGGGGGTACTGAGACTGCTGGTGCGCGGTCTCCTTGGAGTGGCCGTCTTCGTCCATGTGCGCCTCTCTCCCCACAGCAGCTGCACGAGTGGTACGCTCGCCGTCAGGGTCGCGCTGCTGGAGCTCGGGGCTCTGCTGCTGGAGGTGCTTCTGCTGACGTCGCTGGAGCTGGGAGTGGTGCTGGTACTTTGTCTACCGGAGGTGCTGGAGTCGCTGGTCTCGGAGGTGCTCGTACTGGAGGTACTGGAGCCGCTGGGGCTGGAGGTGCTCCGTCTGGGGGTGCTGCTACTGGAAACACTTGAGACCTTGGAACTGGAGGTGCCGGTTCTGGGGGTGCTGCTGCTGGAGGTACTGAGGCTGGAGACCCTGGAGCTGGAGGTGCCGGTTCTGGGGGTGCTGCTGCTGGTGGCACTGGAGCTGGAGGTGCTGGCGCTGGAGGTTCTGGAGCTGCTGGTGACGCTGGTACTGGAGGTACTAGAGCTGGAGGTTCTGGAGCTGCTGGTGCCGCTGGTGCAGGTGGAGCTACTGGAGGTGCTGGAGCTGCTGGAGGTGCTGGAGCTGCTAGTGCTGCTGGAGGGGAACGTCCCTGATGTTTTGATCCCTTGGATCCGCGCTGTTCGTCTCCAGCTCCGCGAGCGGTTCGAGTCGGACTTTCCTGTCCTGCGTCTGCACTCTGACAGAGGTGGTGAGTTCACCTCCGACCTCTTGCGAGCCTACTGTGCGGAGCACGGCATCCGCTAGTCGTTCACGCTTCCGGCCTCTCCGCAACAGAATGGGGTTGCTGAGCGCCGCATTGGCTTAGTCATGGAGGTCGCTCGTACCTCCATGATCCATGCGGCGACTCCCCATTTTCTGTGGCCGTTTGCGGTCCGGTACGCCGCGCATCAGCTCAACCTCTGGCCCCGTGTCTCCTTGTCGGAGACCTCGCCCACACTGCTGTGGACGGGGGAGGTTGGCGATGCGTCGCGATTCCGGGTCTGGGGTGCTCGTGCCTTTGTCTGAGATAGCATCGCGGATAAGCTCTCCGCTCGCGCCATTCCCTGCGTCTTCCTTGGTTTTCCTCCTGACGCCACCTTGCAGTTTTACGACCCCACCTCGCGCCGTGTCTTTGCGTCTCAGGACGTCACCTTTGACAAGTCAATCCCCTTTTACCGTCTCTTTCCATACCGTACTGCTCCTCGTCCCCCCCACCGCCACTCATTCTCGCTCCAGGTCGTCCCTAGGTAGACCCCCTCCCCGCGCCAGGTCCTGCTCCTTCAGGTGTTTCTCAGGTAGACCCTCCCGTGTCTGCGCCTGTTGAGGTCACTAGTGACTCTGGTCCTGCGAGTGGTCCTGCTCGGGGTGCTGAGCCTGGGGGTGCGGAGCCTGAGCGTGAGGAGCCTGGGGGTACTGAGCCTGGGGGTGCGGAGTCTGGGGGTGCTGAGCCTGAGCGTGAGGAGCCTGGGGGTGCAAAGCTTGAGCGTGAGGAGCCTGGAGGTGCTGAGCCTGGGGGTGCGGAGTCTGAGGGTGCTGAGTCTGGGGGTGCTGAGCCTGAGCGTGAGGAGCCTGGGGGTGCTGAGTCCGGGGGTACTGAGACTGCTGGTGCGCGGTCTCCTTGGAGTGGCCGTCTTCGTCCATGTGCGCCTCTCTCCCCACAGCAGCTGCACGAGTGGTACGCTCGCCGTCAGGGTCGCGCTGCTGGAGCTCGGGGCTCTGCTGCTGGAGGTGCTTCTGCTGACGTCGCTGGAGCTGGGAGTGGTGCTGGTACTTTGTCTACCAGAGGTGCTGGAGTCGCTGGTCTCGGAGGTGCTCGTACTGGAGGTACTGGAGCCGCTGGGGCTGGAGGTGCTCCGTCTGGGGGTGCTGCTACTGGAAACACTTGAGACCTTGGAACTGGAGGTGCCGGTTCTGGGGGTGCTGCTGCTGGAGGTACTGAGGCTGGAGACCCTGGAGCTGGAGGTGCCGGTTCTGGGGGTGCTGCTGCTGGTGGCACTGGAGCTGGAGGTGCTGGCGCTGGAGGTTCTGGAGCTGCTGGAGGCGCTGGTGCTGGAGGCACTGGAGCTGGAGGTTCTGGAGCTGCTGGTGCCGCTGGTGCAGGTGGAGCTACTGGAGGTGCTGGAGCTGCTGGAGGTGCTGGAGCTGCTAGTGCTGGTGGCACTGCGCAGCCTCGACTGTTCTTCGCTCCGCCGTCTCCGTCGTCTCTGCCGCCGCCTGACTCTGTTCTTCGTCAGGTTCTTACCCTCCCGTCGTCTACTGGTCTTTCGTTACAGCCTGGCTCACCGCTGCCTGCTCCTTCTCCTTACACTGAGCAGCTTGGAGGTCTTGCTAAGCGTCGTGAGCCTGCGTCGCGTCCTGTCTCGCCTGTTCGCACTGTCCGTGCTGGTCGTACTGGTAGTCGTGTTCCTCGTCCGCGTCCGCCGGCTGTCCCCGGCACACACCTCATGGCTCTGCGTCCTTCCTCTGCTCCACAGCGTGTTCCTCTGCCGTCTCCTCCTGCGTCCACTCTGCCTGACGTTGCCAAGCCTGAGTCTGACCGGTTTTGTGCTGCACACCCTACTGTCACGCGTCTGTTAGCCACTGTTGTCGCTGACCCGTCGTTTGAGTCTGCTGCTGCGTCTGCCTTAGTCGCTGAGCTTGTTGACTTTGCTGCTGCCTGTCGTCTAGACTACGCCACTAGTCTTGTTGCTGAGTCTGAGTCTGTCCGTCCTCCGTCCGTCGGGGGTGAGTATGCTCTTGGCACGGACGTCCTTGAGGACAGGCAGGAGGACCTTGAGTGTCTTGCAGCCACTGCGCCTCATCTCGTGGCCATGTTGCTTGCCCCTGAGGGAGACCCGGATGCATCAGACATCCCGACCCCGCGCTCTTACGCAGAGGCGATCTCGGGTCCCTACTCCTCTAAGTGGCAGACAGCCATGGACGCAGAGATGGCATCCTGGAAGTCCACAGGCACCTATGTCGATGAGGTTCCCCCTCCTGGGGCGAACATCGTTGATGGCATGTGGATTTTCAGGGTGAAGCGGCCGCCGGGTTCTCCGCCTGTCTTCAAGGCTCGTTACGTTGCTAGAGTATTCAGTCAGCGGGAGAGAGTTGACTTCTTCCAGACCTTCTCTCCCACCCCGAAGATGACCACTCTTCAGGTGCTGCTGCACGTTGCCGCTCAGCGTGACTACGAGCTTCACTCTCTTAACTTCGGTACAGCCTTCTTACAGGGCAGCCTGCACGAGGAGATCCGGCTGCGCCGCCCACCTGGCTTCACTGGGTCGTTCCCTCCTGGTACCCAATGGAGCCTCCGGCGGCCAGTCTACGGTCTCCGCCAGGCGCCTCGTGAGTGGCACGGCACACTGAGGACGACACTTGCGGCTCTTGGGTTTGCTCCTTTGACTGCTGACCCGTCGCTATTTCTGCGCACCGACACTTCGCTGCTGCCGTTCTACATCCTCGTGTACGTCGACGACTTGGTCTTTGCCACTTCTGACACTGAGGCTCTCGCCCTGGTGAAGTCGGAGCTGCAGAAGAGACACACGTGCACAGACCTGGGTGAGCTGCGCAATTACCTTGGCTTGCAGATCACCCGGGACAGAGCATGCCGCACCATCACACTGACTCAGTCACACATGGTGCAGCAGGTCCTTCAGCGCTTCAACTTCACCTGGTCCTCGGCACAGTCCACTCCTCTGGCTACAGGTCACTCGCTTTCAGCTCCACCTTCGGACGAGTCCGTAGAGCCGAGTGGTCCTTACCCAGAGCTAGTGGGCTGCCTCATGTACCTGATGACCTGCACTCGTCCTGACCTTGCGTACCCTCTTGGCCTTCTAGCTCGCTACGTGGCTCCTGGTCGGCACCGAAAGGTGCACACGGATGCTTCTAAGAGGGTACTGCGCTACTTGTGCAGCACATCGGGCATGGGGCTCGTGCTTGGAGGACGGAGCGACGTTGTCCTCACTGGGCACTCAGACGCTTCTTGGGTTAACGACCAGGCTACGCAGCGGTCGTCAAAGGGTTACACCTTCAGCCTTGGCTCTGGTTCAGTTTCTTGGCGATCTACTCGCTCTTCGTCTGTTCTCAGCTCCAGTTGTGAGGCTGAGATCTACGCCACAGCCATGGCTGCGCAGGACTTACGGTGGCTCACCTACCTGCTGACCGACTTGGGAGAGCGGCCTCGTTCTCCTCCAGTGCTGTACGTCGACAACCAGGCCGCCATTGCCTTGTGCCAGGAGCACAGACTGGAGCACAGAACGAAGCACATCGCTTTGCGTTACTTCCTTGCTCGAGAGTTGCAGCAGCGTGGTCAGCTTCGTCTTACTCACGTGGCCACTCGGGCCAACACTACTGATATATTCACCAAGGCACTTCCGCCTTGTGATCATCAGCGCTTTTGTACCTTGTTGGGCCTTGTGCCTACGTTTCCTCACTTGCTGTAGGCTTTGCTTGTACTGTTGAAAATATATATATATATATATATATATACCTGCATGTTTGCTCTTGCTAGGTAGAGATCACTATGCTCTTGTTGATGCATATATACCTCTGCATGTGAACTGGCCGTGTGGCCCTTTGCTTGTGCTCAGTGTGTGTGGCGACGTTGTGATCCACCCTGAGCTTGCTTTGCATTTCTTGACTGGTCTTGTGACCCCTTGCTCTCCCCCACTTTGCCTATGGGGGTGTGTCAAATTATATGCATGTTATATATGTGTAGGCTGTAGTGTGTCAAACATATGCTGCATATTGTCTAGGTTGTAGTGGGGTAGCCCATATGGGGTACAACCCAAATTAGGGTTTACTACTTGTACTCCTGCATGCTGCTAGTTCAATCATTCCTGTCTCTAGATTCTAACATGGTTTCAGAGCACTAAGGTCCGTAGGACCGTTTTTTTTTCGGGCCCACCTACCGCTGCGGTTACCGCGCTACCCCACGTACCTGCCTGCCTTGCCTTGCCTTGTGACGTGCTGCACTATGCGCGCCGTCCAGCAGCCCTAGCGCTGCCTCCTGCTGCCCTAGGCCAGCGCGCTGCCCCTAGAGGCCCGTAAGGCCCGCGCGCCGCCCCTACACGCCCGTCAGGCCCGCAAACAGCCCCTGCAGACCGCTAAGCACGCTGCTGCCGCGCGCTGCCCGCACCGAGCCGCGCGCAGCCCGCTGCAGCCGCGCGCAGCCCGCACCGAGCCCACGCAGCCCGCGCCGAGCCGCGCGCAGCCCGCTGCAGCCGCGCGCAGCCCGCACCGAGCCGCGCGCAGCCCGCTGCAGCCGCGCGCAGCCCGCACCGAGCCGCGCGCAGCCCGCAGCTGCCGCGCGCAGCCCGCGCCGAGCCCACGCAGCCCGCGTCGAGCCGCGCGCGGCTTGCTACAGCCTCGCGCGGCCCGCGCGCGGCCCGCAACAGCCCGCGCCGAGCCGCGCGCGGCCCGCTACTGCCTAGCGCGGCCGCGCGCGGCCTGCAGCAGCTCAGCGCGCTGTCAGCGCAGCCCGCGCCGAGCCGCGCGCGGCCCTCTGCCTCGGCCCCGACCTGCCGCTGATGCGGCCCCGCCCTGCAGCTGCCACGGCCCCGACCTGCCGCTGACGCGGCCCCACCCTGCTACTGCCGCTGAAGCGGCCCCGCCCTGCAGCTGCTTCGGCCCTGCTCTGCAGCCGGTGTTGCGGCCCCGACGTCGCCGCTGTCGTGCGCCTACTCGGCCGCCGCCCGTCGAGCGCCGGCCCTACTTGCCCGGTGAGCGCCTGCTCTCCCAGCCTTTGGTGAGCGCCTGCCTGCCTGCCTGACGGCCTGCCTGTCTGCCTGCCTGCCTGCCTGCCTGCCGGCCTGCCTGCCTGCCTGCCTGCCTGCCTGCGTGCCTGCCTGCCTGCCTGCCGGCCTGCCTGCCTGCCTGCCGGCCTGCCTGTCTGTCTGTCTGCCTGCCTGCCTGCCTGCCTGCCTGCCTACCTGCCTGCCTGCCTGCCTGCCTGCCTGCCTGCCGGCCTGCCTGCCTGCCTGCCTGCCTGCCTGCCTGCTTGCCTGCCTGCCTGCCGCGCCTGCCCTGCCCGCGCTACTGCTGCTGCTACTGCTACTGGCAGGTGGCCAGATGCAGCTCCAGCGACGTTCCCGCGAGCCTCTCACGCCCCAGCAGCTTAGTGAGTGGTATACTAGCTGGGGTTGTCGCGGTAGCCGTCGTAGCTGTCGCCCTGGAGCTGGTCAGTTGGGAGCGTCTGGCAGTGGCCAGCTGCAGCTGCAGGGGCGTCCACGCGAGACACTTACGCCCCGGCAGCTCCAGGAGTGGTACGCTCAGTGTAGCAGGTCTACGCGTACAGTTCGCTGCCCGTACGTCATTCGCACAGGTGCTAGGACTGGTCAGCCTTGTGGGACGCTTGGTCACACACAGTCCCGCTGCTTCGCCCGTCTGAGCGACGACTGGCGCACAGTGTTTGGCGACGAGGCTGAGCTCCCCACCTGGCTGGAGCTGCATGGACAGAGGGTAGATATCTTTGCGCTTGACTATGATGCTATTCTCACTGCCATGTATGCATTGCCTACTAGTGCTGACCGTGCCTGTTACCTGTGCGTACCGCCTGACCCTGGTGAGGCTGCTGCTCTAGGTGCTACTGCGTCTCCTGCTCTAGGTGCTGGTGAGGCTGCTGCTCTCGGTGCTAGTACGTCTACTGCTCTAGGTACTGGTGAGGCCGTGGCTTCAGGTGCTGGTGAGTCTGCTCTCTCTGGTACTGCGCCCACTGCGGTCTCGCACACCTTCACCCTTGACTCAGGAGCTTCCCGCTCCTTCTTTCGCGACTGCACCACACTCACGCCGCTTAGTCGGCCAGTTCCAGTCTCCCTGGCGGACCCCTCCGGGGGTCCGGTCCTTGCCCACTACTCCACGGTTCTGCCGTGTCCGGCCGCCCCGTCCGGCTCGCTGTCAGGTCTTTACCTCCCCTCGTTCTCTACGAACTTGGTGAGTGGAGCTGACCTCCAGGATCGGGGGGTTGACCAGTTCACTCCTGCGAGTCAGCGAGTGACTCACTGTACGTGTGCTAGGACGGGCCGGCACTTGGCCACGTTCACCCGTGCACCTGGCTCGAGTCTGTACACACTGACCACTGAGTCCCCTCAGGTAGCTGCGTCCGCGTCTACGTCTGGTCAGCTGGCGGCCCCCTGCGAGTGTCGCGCTTTGTCGCACGACACTCTCCTGTGGCACCACCGCCTTGGTCACCCCTCCTTGCCTCGCCTACGTAGCATGCACTCTCGCTCCCTGGTCTCTGGTCTTCCCAGGTCTCTGCCTGCCCTCCCTCCCTCGCCTGCGCCGCCCTGCATTCCTTGCGTCGAGGGGCGGCAGCGCGCCGCTCCTCACTCCTCCTCGTTTCCTCCTGTTAAATTGTAATGTGTTATTTGTTCGTAGGCTGTAGTGGGGTAGCCAATATGGGGTACAACCCCAACTAGGGTTTCATATTTGTACCCAAACTTCTGCTAGTCCATTCATTCTTGCCTAGTTATTCTGAGATGGTATCAGAGCAGGAGGTCCCTAGGACCTACCGACCGTTTTTTTTTTAAGGGCCCACCACCGCTCGCATGCGGTTACCACGCTACCCCGTGCCCTAGCCTCGTAGCGCCCTCGTGCGCCCTCGTTAGCGCCCTCGCGCGCCCCTCGTTAGCGCCCTCGCGCGCCCCTCGTTAGCGCCCTCGCGCACCCTCGTTAGCGCCCTCGCGCGCCCCTCGTTAGCGCCCTCGCGCGCCCCTTGCTAGCGCCCTCGCGCGCCCCTCGCTAGCGCCCTCGCGCGCCCCTCGCAGTGTCGCCCGCCCGCCGAGCCGCCCGCTCGCAGCGTCGCCCGCCCGCCACGCTGCCCGCTCGCCCCTCGCCCGCCGCGCTGCCTGCTCGCAGCGTCGCCCGCTCGCCCCGCTGCCCGCTTCGCAGCCCGCCCGCCCCGCTGCCCGCTTCGCAGCCCGCCCGCTTCGCTGCCCGCTTCGCTCCGCTGCCCGCTTCGCAGCGTCGCCCGCCCGCCCCGCTGCCCGCTTCGCAGCCCGCTCGCCGCTGCCCACTTCGCAGCCCGCCCGCCCGCTCGCTGCCCGCTTCGCGGCCCGCCGCTTCGCTGCCCGCTCGCTGCGCCGCCCGCCCGCCCGCTGCCCGCTTCGCAGCGTCGCCCGCTCGCTCGCTGCCCGCTCGCAGCGTCGCCCGCCCGCCCGCTGCCCGCTCGCAGCGTCGCCCCGCCGCCTCGCTGCCCGCTCGCAGCGTCGCCCGCCCGCCCGCTGCCCGCTTCGCAGCGTCGCCCTCCCGCCTCGCTGCCCGCCCGCTGCCCGCTTCGCAGCCGCCCGCCGCGCTGCCCGCTCGCCGCGTCGCCCGCCCGCCGCACTTCCCGCCTGCAGCGCCGCCTGCCTCGCCTGCTGCTTCCTGCCTGTGCACCGCCGCTTGCTCCTGCTGTGGCTGCTAGCTTCGCTCTAGCGCGTCCCCTCTGCTGCTGCCGCTGCTCTGCTGTGCCCTCACGCCTGAGCTATGGCCTCTATTCGCGTTCTTTCCTTCGATGCTGAGGGCCGTCCCGTGCAGTTTACTTCCTGGCTCGACGACCTGCAGTTGTATCTTATGAGCAATAGCACGGACCACATCTCCCTCTATGACTACGCGTCTGGTGCTGCCGCTGCTCCTGCTGCCACAGCCGAGCTTAGTGTACGTTCACAGTGGCAGACTCGTGACGCTGCAGCTCGCCTGGCTATTCGCAGTCACCTGCCGTTAGCTGAGCTAGAGCACTTTGGCGACTGCAAAACCGCTAAAGCCCTATACGACGCTGTCGTTGCTCGCTACTCCTCACCTGCCACAGCCGAGCTTAGCCGTCTCATGCTGCCTTACCTGTTCCCTGACCTGTCCACCTTTGCTACAGTCGCCGATCTTATCACCCACCTTCGCACTAGTGATGCTCGCCTGCGTGCCGCCCTTCCCACCGAGTTCTGCGCTAAGAACCCCCCTCCCCTGTACTGGACACTCCACTTCATAGTCACCCGTCTCCCTGACACCCTCAGCTCAGTGCGCGACTATTTCCTTGCTCGCTGTCCCACTGAGCTCACTGTCGCCCTCCTAGAGGAGAAGCTGCTAGCAGCCGAGAAGAGCATTGTAGCTGTTGGTGCTGCTCGCGGCGCTCCTCGCACCCCCATCTTTGAGGGGTGCTCTCCCTCTCCCCTCGCTCCCTCCTATGCTACTGCTGCTGCTGTTGACTTCCTTGGTGCTGAGTCTGTTGGCGCTGCTTCTGCTCCTGGTGGGAGGCGCCGCACCGGCAAGGGCAAGGGGGGCAAGGGTGGCGGGGGTGGCGCTGGGGGGGGAGGGGGTGGGGGAGGTGGGGGGGGAGGCGGTGCTGGAGGGAGCGGTGGCGGGAGTGCCGGTGGGAGTGGGGCCGGCGGCGGAGGCGGGGGCGGCGGCGGGAGCAGTGGCGGTGGTGGCAGCGGCGGCAGTGGCGGCGGTGGCGGTAGTGGCGGTGGCGGTGGCGGTGGTGGCGGTCGGAGCGGAGGTAGTGGCGGCGGTGGAGGTCGGAGTGGAGGCACCGGCTCGGGCCAGAGCTCCCAGCAGCAGCAGCGTCCCCAGTCGACCCAGCAGCTTCGTGAGTGGCTTGCTCAGCGTGGGACGTCGGGGGGCAGTGGCCGCTGTTCCTATGTCATTCGCACAGGTGATCGCAAGGGGCAGACGTGTGGAAAGTTCCACACTCAGTACCGCTGCTTCTTCCGCCTTGACGACGCTTGGCGTGAGGAGATGGGCGAGGATGTTGAGCGCCCTCGCTGGGCTGAGCTGATGAGGGCTGGTGTTGATATCTTTGCTCTTGACTATGATGCTATTATTGCTGCCATGTATGCATTGACTGTTAGTGCCGAGGGAGACTGTTACTTGTGTGTGCCGCCTGACCCAGGTATAGGGCCCGCTGCCCTAGGTACTAGTGAGTCTGCTCTCTCTGGTATGGTGCCCCCTGTACCTGCTCCCTCCAGCACTGTCCCTGCTGCTTGCGAGTCTGCTCTCTCAGGTACAGCACCCACCTAGACTGCTCTCTCAGGTACTGCACCGGCTGAGACCTGTCACACCTTCACCCTTGACTCAGGTGCTTCCCGCTGCTTCTTTCGAGACAGTACTGAGCTCACACCGCTTCCTGCACCGGTCCCAGTCTCCTTGGCTGACCCCTCTGGGGGCCCAGTCCTTGCCCAGTCCACCACTGTGCTCCCTTGTCCGGCGGTTCCGTCTGGCTCGTTGACGGGTTTCCACCTCCCCTCGTTCTCGACGAACCTGGTGAGCAACGCTGTCATCCAGGATCAGTGGGTTGACACCTTTACCCCTGGAGGACAGCGTGTGGCGATCTGCACGTGCTCCAGGACCGGCCGTCACCTGGCTACGTTTACTCGTCGGCCGGGGTCGAGTCTCTACACACTGACCACTGCGTCTCCTCAGGTCGCTGCTGTCGGTCAGGTGTCCGCGTCAGGTCTAGTGGCCCACGCCTGTGAGTGTCGTTCCCTGTCGCACCAGACTCTTCTCTGGCACCACCGCCTGGGTCACCCCTCCTTGCCACGCCTCCGTGGCATGCACAGTCGCCGCCTTGTGTCTGGTCTTCCCAGGTCCCTCCCTCCCCTCCCTGCCTCGCCTGCGCCGCCTTGCCTTCCTTGCGTCGAGGGGCGGCAGCGCGCCGCTCCTCACTCCTCCTCGTTCCCCCCGACAGAGGCTCCTCTGCAGACCCTCCACCTGGACGTGTGGGGCCCAGCCCGCGTTCGTGGCCAGGGCGGTGAGCGGTACTTTTTGCTGGTTGTCGACGACTACTCGCGTTACACCGCGGTCTTCCCCTTGCGCACCAAGGGTGAGGTCCCTGCTGTTCTGATCCCTTGGATCCGCACAGTTCGTCTCCAGCTCCGCCGCCGTTTCCGGACGGATCTTCCTGTCCTGCGTCTGCACTCTGACAGAGGTGGTGAGTTTTCCTCTGATCTCTTGAGGACCTTCTGTCAGGCGGAGGGCATCGAGCAGACCTTCACGCTTCCGGACTCCCCACAGCAGAATGGGGTTGCTGAGCGCCGCATTGGCCTGGTCATGGAGGTTGCTCGTACCTCCTTGGTCCACGCGGCGGCTCCCCATTTTCTGTGGCCGTTTGCTGTCCGGTACGCCGCGCATCAGCTCAACCTCTGGCCCCGTGTCTCCTTGCCGGAGACCTCGCCCACACTGCGTTGGACGGGGGAGGTTGGCGATGCGTCGCGCTTCCGGGTGTGGGGTGCTCGTGCCCTTGTCCGCGATACGTCCGCGGACAAGCTCTCCTCCCGCACGCTTCCCTGTGTCTTCCTTGGCTTTGTCCCTGACGCGCCTGGCTGGCAGTTTTACCACCCCACCTCGCGCCGGGTCTTCGCCTCTCAGGACGTCACCTTTGACGAGTCGGTCCCTTTTTACCGTCTCTTCCCCTACCGTACTGCCCCCCTCCCTCCCCCGCCGCTTTTCCTTGCTCCTGGTCCCCCTCCGGTAGACCCCCTTCCCCCTCAGGGTCCTGCTCCTTCAGGTGTCTCTCAGGTAGACCCTCCTCCCGTCGCTGAGCCTGTCGAGGTCACAGGTGACTCAGGTGCTGCTGCAGGTGGTGCTGCTGGGAGTGCTGAGCCTGCGGGTGCTGGGCCTGGGGGTGCTGGGACTACGGGTGCTGGAGCTGAGGGTACTGTGCCTGAGAGTTCGGCGCCTGGGGGTGCTGAGCCTGGGGGTGCTGCGACTGAGGGTGCTGAGCCGGCGTGTGCGGAGTCTGGGGGTGCTGAGTCTGGGGGTGCTGCGCCTGCGGGTACTGAGCCTGGGGGTGCTGCTACTGAGCCTACGGAGCCTCGGGTTGCTGCGTCTGGGGGTGCTCCGGTTCGGGGTGCTGAGCAGTCTCTCACACCACAGCAGCTTCGTGACTGGTACGTCCGGCGCTTTCGCCGTCCTAGTGGCTCGGCTGGAGCTGGGGGTACTGGAGCTGCCGGGACTGGTTGTTCTGGGAGCACTACGACTGGAGCTGCTGGAGCTGGGGACTCTGGAGCTGGCGGCGCTAGCGGAGTTGTAGCTGCCGACTCTGGGGGTGCTCTTCCTTGCGGTGCTGCGGACCCTGGGGGTGGTGCTGCTGCTGGTGCTGCGGACCCACCTGGTGGAGCTGCTGCTGGAGCTGAGGACCCGAGCGGTGGCGCTGCTGCTGGTGCTGGGGACCCGGACGCTGGAGTCTCTTCTGCTTCTGGAGACGCTGCGCGGCCGCGGCCGTACTTCGTACCGCTCCTTTAGCAGGTTCTTGGGCAGGCTCCTCCTCCTTGTCCTCCTCCCTCCGTAGAGTGTCCTCCGCCTGTCCAGCCGCAGTCACAGTTACCGCCTGCCTCGCCTCTCCCTGCTCCCTCTCCTTACACTGGTCCCACAGGAGGTCTTACAGAGCGTCGTGAGCCTGAGTCTCGTCCTGCGTTGCCTGTCCGTACTGCTCGCACTGGTCGTCGTGTCCGTCGTGAGCGTCCTCCTCCTGTCCCAGGCACTCACTACATGACTCTGCGTCCCTCTACTGCTCCTCAGCGTGTCCCTCTGCCGTCTCCTCCTGCGTCCTCTTTGCCTGCTGTTCCGGACCCTGAGTCTGACCGGTATCGTGCTGAGCACCCTACTGTCACGCGTCTCCTCGCTACTGTTGTCACTGACCCTACCTTTGAGTCCTCGGCTGCGTCTGCTCTGGTCGCTGAGTTAGTTGACTTTGCTGCTGCCTGTCTCCTGACTACGCTGCTCGCCTTGTTGCTGGGTCTGAGTCTGCGTCTGTCTGTCCTCCGTCCGTCGGGGGTGAGTGTGCTCTTGGCACGGACGTCCTTGAGGACAGGCAGGAGGACTTTGACTCTCTCGCGGCTGCTGTACCTCATCTCGTGGCCTGGTTGCTTGCCCCTGAGGGAGACCCGGATGCACTAGACATCCCCACTCCGCGCACTTACGCAGAGGCGATCTCGGGTCCCTACTCCTCTCAGTGGCAGACAGCCATGGACGCAGAGATGGCATCCTGGAAGTCCACAGGCACCTACGTCGACGAGGTTCCCCCTCCTGGGGCGAACATCGTCGATGGCATGTGGATTTTCAGGGTGAAGCGGCCGCCAGGTTCTCCGCCTGTCTTCAAGGCTCGTTACGTTGCTAGAGGCTTCAGTCAGCGTCAGGGGGTCGACTTCTTCCAGACCTTCTCCCCCACCCCGAAGATGACCACTCTTCGGGTTCTGCTGCACGTTGCTGCTCACCGTGACTACGAGCTTCACTCTCTTGACTTCAGCACAGCGTTCCTGCAGGGCAGCCTGCACGAGGAGATCTGGCTGCGCCGCCCACCTGGCTTTACTGGGTCGTTTCCTCCTGGTACCCAGTGGAGCCTCCGCCGGCCAGTCTACGGTCTCCGCCAGGCGCCACGCGAGTGGCACGACACACTGAGGACTACACTTGCGGCTCTTGGGTTCGCGCCGTCTACTGCTGACCCGTCGCTGTTTCTGCGCACAGACACGTCACTGCCGCCGTTCTATATTCTCGTGTACGTCGACGACTTGGTCTTTGCTACTGCTGACACTGAGGCACTCGCTCGTGTGAAGTCGGAGCTGCAGAAGAGACACACCTGCACTGACCTGGGTGAGCTGCGTAGCTACCTTGGCTTGCAGATCACCCGGGACAGAGCTCGCCGCACCATCACCCTGACTCAGTCACACATGGTGCAGCAGGTCCTTCAGCGCTTCGGCTTCCAGTTCTCCTCACCACAGGCTACCACCTCTGGCTACCAGCCACGGACCTCTGGCTACCAGCCACTCGTCCGGACGAGTCCGTAGAGCCGAGTGGCCCGTACCCAGAGCTTGTGGGCTGCCTCATGTACCTGATGACTTGCACGCGACCTGACCTCGCGTACCCTCTTAGCATCCTTGCTCGTTACGTTGCGCCTGGGAGACACAGGCGAGAGCACTGGGAGGCTGCTAAGAGGGTGCTGCGCTACTTGTGCAGTACATCAGGCATGGGGCTGGTGCTTGGAGGACGCGACAGAGTTGTCCTCACTGGCCACTCGGACGCTTCTTGGGTGGACGACCTAGCTACGCAGCGGTCGTCATAGGGTTACACCTTCAGCCTTGGCTCTGGTTCTGTCTCGTGGCGGTCCACCCGCTCTTCCTCTGTTCTCGGCTCTAGTTGTGAGGCTGAGATCTACGCCACAGCCATGGCTGCACAGGAGTTACGCTGGCTCACCTACCTGCTGACTGACTTGGGAGAGCGGCCTAGTTCTCCTCCAGTTCTGTACGGTGACAACAAGGCGGCTCTTGCCTTGTGTCAGGAGCACAGACTGGAGCACAGGACGAAGCACATTGCTCTTCGCTACTTTCTTGCTCGAGAGCTTCAGCAGCGCGGTCAGCTTCGGCTTGTGTACGTGGACTCGAAGGCCAATACTGCTGATATCTTCACCAAGGCGCTCCCGCCTAGTGATCATCAGCGGCACTGTACTTCTTTAGGCCTTGTGTCCACGTTTCCTCACTTGCTCACTGCTTGACATTCTTTGTACTGTACTTTATATATATCTTATTGCTTGTCTTGTACTATATCTAGCACTGCATGTGAACTGGCCTTGTGGCCTTTGCTTGTGCTCGGAGTGTGGTGACGTTGTGATCCACCCTGGGCTTGCGTTGCTTTGCTGGACTGGTCTTGTGACCCTTTGCTCTCCCCCACTTTGCCTATGGGGGTGTGTTAAATTGTAATGTGTTATTTGTTGGTAGGCTGTAGTGGGGTAGCCAATATGGGGTACAACCCCAACTAGGGTTTCATATTTGTACCCAAACTTCTGCTAGTCCATTCATTCTTGCCTAGTTATTCTAAGACCTCCCACAGAGGCTCCACTGCAGACGCTCCACCTGGACGTGTGGGGCCCAGCCCGCGTCCAGGGACAGGGCCACGAGCGGTACTTCCTGCTGGTTGTCGACGACTACACGCGTTACACCACGGTCTTCCCCTTGCGGACCAAGGCGGATGTCCCTGCTGTTTTGATCCCCTGGATCCGCGCAGTTCGTCTCCAGCTCCGCGAGCGGTTCCGGTCGGACTTTCCTGTCCTGCGTCTGCACTCTGACAGAGGTGGTGAGTTCTCCTCCGACCTCTTGGCAGCCTACTGTGCGGAGCGCGGCATCACCCAGTCGTTCACGCTTCCGGCCTCTCCGCAGCAGAATGGGGTTGCTGAGCGCCGCATTGGCTTAGTCATGGAGGTCGCTCGTACCTCCATGATCCATGCGGCTGCCCCCCATTTTCTGTGGCCGTTTGCGGTCCGGTACGCCGCGCATCAGCTCAACCTCTGGCCCCGTGTCTCCTTGCCGGAGACCTCGCCCACACTGCTGTGGACGGGGAAGGTTGGCGATGCGTCGCGTTTCCGGGTCTGGGGTGCTCGTGCCTTTGTCCGCGATACCACCGCGGACAAGCTCTCCGCCCGCGCTGTTCCTTGTGTCTTCCTTGGCTTTGTCCCTGACGCGCCTGGTTGGCAGTTTTATCACCCCACCTCGCGCCGTGTCTTTGCGTCTCAGGACGTCACGTTCGACGAGTCGGTTCCCTTTTACCGTCTCTTCCCCTACCGCACTGCCCCGCTCCCCCCCCCGCCGCTCTTCCTCGCTCCAGGTGCTCCCCAGGTAGACCCCCTCCCCGCTCCCGGTCCTGCTCCTTCAGGTGTTTCTCAGGTAGACCCTCCTCCCTTGACTGCGCCGGTTGAGGTCACTGGTGACTCAGGTCCTACTGAGGGTGGTCCTGCTCGGGGTGCTACTTCTGGGGGTGCTGAGCCTGGGGGTGCGGAGCCTGGGGGTGCTGAGCCTGGGGGTACTGAGCCTGAGGGTGCGGAGCTTGAGGGTGTGGAGCCTGGTGGTGCTGAGCCTGAGTGTGAGGGGTCTGGGGGTGCTGAGCTTGGCGGTACTGACGCTGGAGGTTCTGGAGCTACTGAGGGTGCTGGCGCTGGAGGTTCGGGAGCTGCTGGAGGGCCTAGTACTGGTGGCGCTGGAGCTGGAGGTTCTGGAGCTGCTGAGGGTGCTCGCGCTGGAGGTTCTGGAGCCGCTGGAGGTACTGGTGCTGAGGGTACTGACACCGGAGGTTCTGGAGCCGTTGGGGGTGCGGGCGCTGAGGGTTCTGAGTCTGCTGTTGCGCGGTCTCCTTGGAGTAGCCGCCTTCGTCCACGTGTGCCTCTCACCCCACAGCAGCTGCAGGACTGGTACGGTCGCCGTCAGCGTCGCGCTGCTGGAGCTAGGAGTGGTGCTGGTCCTTTGTCTACTGGAGGTGCTGGAGTCGCTGGTTCTGGAGGTGCTCGTGCTGGAGACACTGAGGCTGGAGACCCTGGGACTGGAGGTGCTGGTTCTGGGGGTGCTGCTGCTGGAGACACTGAGGCTGGAGACCCTGGGACTGGAGGTGCTGGGTCTGGGGGTGCTGCTGCTGGAGACACAGAGGTTGGAGACCCTGGGACTGGGGGTGTCGGCTCTAGGACTGGAGCTTCTGGAGCTGCTGGAGGTACGGGAGCTGCTGGAGGTACTGGAGCTGCTGGAGGCACTGGAGCTGCTGGAGCTGCCGGTACTGGTGCAGCTGCGCCGACACGACTGTTCTTCGCTCCGCCGTCTCCGTCGTCTCTGCCGCCACCTGACTCTGCTCTTCGTCAGGTTGTTACTCTCCCGTCGTCTACTGGTCTTCCGTTACAGACTGGCTCACCGCTACCTGCTCCCTCTCCTTACACTGAGCAGACAGGCAGTCCTGCTACGCGTCGTGAGCCTGCGTCGCGTCCTGTCTCGCCTGTTCGTTCTGGTCGTACCGTTCGTCGTGTCGCTCGTGCGCGTCAGCCGGCTGTCCCCAGCGCACACCTTGTTGTCCGTCGTCCTTCCTCTGCTCCGCAGCCTGTTCCTCTGCCGTCTCCCCCTGCGTCCTCTTTGCCTGCCGTTCCGGACCCTGAGTCTGACCGGTTTCGTACTGAGCACCCTACTGTCACGCGTCTGCTAGCCACTGTTGTCACTGACCCGTCGTTTGAGTCTACTGCTGCGTCTGCCTTGGTCGCTGAGCTTGTTGACTTTGCTGCTGCCTTTCGTCTAGACTACGCCGCCAGTCTTATTGCTGAGTCTGAGTCTGTCTGTCCTCCGTCCGTCGGGGGTGAGTGTGCTCTTAGCACGGACGTCCTTGAGGACAGGCACGAGGACCTTGAGTGTCTTGCGGCTGCTGCGCCTCATCTCGTGGCCATGCTGCTTGCCCCTGAGGGAGACCCGGATGCACCAGACATCCCGACCCCGCGCTCTTACGCTGAGGCGATCGCGGGTGAGTACTCCTCTCAGTGGCAGACAGCCATGGACGCAGAGATGGCATCCTGGAAGTCCACAGGCACCTACGTTGACGAGGTTCCCCCACCTGGGGCGAACATCGTCAGTGGCATGTGGATTTTCAGGGTGAAGCGGCCGCCGGGTTCTCCGCCTGTCTTCAAGGCGCGCTACGTGGCTCGAGGCTTTAGTCAGCGAGAGGGAGTTGACTTCTTCCAGACCTTCTCCTCCACCCCGAAGATGACCACTCTTCGGGTGCTGCTGCATGTTGCTGCTCACCGTGACTACGAGCTTCACTCTCTTGACTTCAGCACAGCTTTCTTGCAGGGCAGCCTGCACGAGGAGATCTGGCTGCGCCGCCCCCCGGGCTTCACTGGGTCGTTCCCTCCTGGCACCCAGTGGAGCCTCCGGCGGCTGGTCTACGGTCTCCGCCAGGCGCCACGTGAATGGCACGACACACTGAGGACTACGCTTGCGGCTCTTGGGTTCGCGCCTTCTACTGCTGACCCGTCGCTGTTTCTGCGCACCGACACTTCCCTGCCGCCGTTCTACATCCTCGTGTACGTCGACGACTTGGTTTTTGCCACTGCTGACACTGAGGCTCTCGCCCACGTGAAGTCGGAGCTGCAGAAGAGACACACGTGCACAGACTTGGGTGAGCTGCGCAGCTACCTTGGCTTGCAGATCACCCGAGACAGAGCACGTCGCACCATCACCTTGACTCAGTCACACATGGTGCAGCAGGTCCTTCAGCGTTTCGGCTTCACCTGGTCTTCAGCACAGGCCACTACTCTGGCTACAGGTCACTCCTCTGGCTACAGGTCACTCGCTCTCAGCTCCACCTTCGGACGAGTCCGTAGAGCCGAGTGGTCCTTACCCAGAGCTAGTCGGCTGCCTCATGTACCTGATGACTTGCACTCGACCTGACCTCGCGTACCCTCTTGGTCTTCTGGCTCGCTACGTGGCTCCTGGTCGGCACCGACCTGAGCACATGGCTGCTGCTAAGAGGGTACTGCGCTACTTGTGCAGCACATCAGGCATGGGGCTAGTGCTTGGAGGGACGAGCCCAGTTGTCCTCACTGGGCACTCAGACGCTTCTTGGGTTGACGACCAGGCTACTCAGCGGTCGTCACAGGGTTACACCTTCAGCCTTGGCTCTGGTTCAGTTTCGTGGCGTTCTACACGCTCGTCTTCAGTTCTCAGCTCCAGTTGTGAGGCTGAGATCTACGCCACAGCCATGGCTGCACAGGAGTTACGCTGGCTCACCTACCTGCTGACTGACTTGGGAGAGCAGCCTCGTTCTCCTCCAGTGCTGTACGTCGACAACAAGGCCGCCATTGCCTTGTGTGAGGAGCACAGACTGGAGCACAGAACGAAGCACATCGCTCTGCGTTACTTCCTGGCTCGAGAGTTGCAGCAGCGAGGTCAGCTTCGTCTTCGTCACGTGGCCACTCGGGCCAACACTGCTGATATATTCACCAAGGCACTTCCGTCTGGTGATCATCAGCGCTTTTGTACCCTGTTAGGCCTTGTGCCTACGTTTCCACACTTGTTGTAGTCTTTGCTTGTACGGTGATCTATATATATACCTGCATGCCTGCTTCTGCTAGGTAGTCATCACTGTACTGTTATTGCTGCATATATATATCTCTGCATGTGAACTGGCCTTGTGGCCCTTTGCTTGTGCTCAGAGTGTGTGGTGACGTTGTGATCCACCCTGAGCTTGCTTTGTTTCTCTTGACTGGTCGTGTGACCCCTTGTTCTCCCCCACTTTGCCTATGGGGGTGTGTCAAACATATGCTGCATATTGTCTAGGCTGTAGTGGGGTAGCCCATATGGGGTACAACCCAAATTAGGGTTTACTACTTGTACTCCTGCATGCTGCTAGTTCAACCATTCCTGCTGCTAGATTCTAACAGGGGTAGCCAATATGGGGTACAACCCCATTAGGGTTTCATATTTGTACCAAACCCTGATCTAGTCATCTCATTCCTGTCTCTAGTTTCTGACATAAAATTGTATAGTTAATATTTTACAAACGCATGCGCTTATATTTTTTACTCAATTATAAGCGCACCCCCCTGAAAAATCATGTTTTATTATAAGCGCAGGTGCGCTTATATCCAGGTTAATACGGTACTTTCCTCCTCTCTTTCTGATGGTATCGTGCATTTCTCTGCTTGGCTGTGCTCCCATGCATGTGCCTTGCTGTGCTTCTACTGCATTTTGCATATATGAAGGCTGATAGATACCAAGGTGGTCGGGAAAATTCATTTTTCACGTGGCAAAGTGTGGTCTGCGTACTACTCCCTACTGTCATTGAGTACCCCCCGCCACTGTTGTGCCGCGATCACATGAGAGGACATGGTCCAGTTCCTAGGGGCACGCCCGCCCTCCACAACAGCAGCAGCAGCCACCACCACAGCAGCAGCAACAACAACCAGCAGTAGGTAACAGCAGAACCACCAACCGCACATGTATTGAAAGCAGAGAACACTTTCCATCATGTGGTGTTTCCATCAACGGGCTTTATAATACCGATAAGAGCAGGTGCGCTTCTATCGGGGGGGTCACGGTAGCCCTCTTAATCAGAATACATCATCTGCATTGTGATAGGTCAGCTTGCATAAAACTGCATTTGATATGTACACCAACATGTACTACTCCATGAGAAGGAACATTACAAATGCACAGAATCCGACCAACTAAGCTACAGTACCGGTAGTAGCATTCATTGATCCCACCTATTCTTTGTTCTTCGGTATGTACCACTCCATAAGAATCTGCATTTGTGATGTTCCCTCTTGGATCACACATCTTCCCTTGGCCTGTCCTTCAAAGCCTGGCAGCAAGCAGCTTTCCCGACAAGCTGCTGGTGGTGGCGGCAAAGCCAATGTAGAGCTGGCCATTGATGCCAGCCTGGATGGCGCTGAGCACGTCCGCCAGGTCCGCCGGCGCGACAGTGAGCACATTGGCCAGCGACCACGACACGGAGCTCAGCAGCTGCCACGTGCCGGGCAGCTGCAGCGCCACGGGTGGGGCTGCCTGCCCGCACGTGCTGTTGCCGCTGTAGATGGCCGCCGCCTGCGGTGCCTCCGCCATGCCCGTCGCCACCAGCTCGTACGCCACCGCGTATGACGACCCCCTGCTCGTGAGCAAGGGGGCAGGGGGAGGGGGGAGGGCGAGGGGTTGGGAAGGAGGGGTTGACCGGGGTGCACAGCAGGGGATGTTTCACTATACGAGTGTTCTTCGCTGGAGGGTACTATCTACTGATAGGCAGAAGCATTATGAGAGTCAGAACGGATGGCAATGGTGTGGACGGGGATCATGGGGAATTGTGATAACGTGGAAGGAATTGTGAGATGATTAAGAGAGACAATGCGTGACTAGTGCAGGGAAGGCAGTAGTTGGGAAGGAGAGTGAGGGGCCGTGGCTTACATCTTGGTGATCTGGATGTTGGCTGCTCCCACCGGGAGAAGGCCCTCGCACGAGGTGAGCACGCCACGCAGCATGCCTGCAGAGACGGGATGAGCAGCAGTAGAAAAGGATTGGATTGAGTGAGCAGGGAGGGTGCAAGAATGGTGAGCACAAGCATGCCTGCAGTGACGTGATGGGCATGGGCGGTCAAGAATTGGAATGAGAGAGGAAGGTTTTGCAAGAATGACCCGCCGGCTGCGGTTTAGGGTTTGCAAGACTGACCTGGTGGGTGCGGGTTTAGGGTTTGCGGGATGGGGGTTTGCGGGACTGACCTGCTGGGTGTGGCAGCAGAGCCACGAGGTCCGCCACGCCAAGGGCGTCACTCAGCGGGGCGATCAGCGCGTCCACCTGCGCTGCGAGCGCCGACACGTCCACATTCAGCGCACCCACCCTCTGAGTGAGCGCCGCCACTCGCTGACTGAGCAAGGCGCGGAGGTTAGGGAGGATGGCCGCCAGGTCCGTGTTGAGGGAAGTGGCGCGATTGTTGATAGCGGGGATGCTGCTTCTTAGCGACGAGATGCGCGACTGGAGTGCGACAGGTGTCGCCTGCGGAGCAACGCCGCCGGGTCGGGAGATTCTAAGGTACAAGATAAGGTCTAGGTTCGCAATGCGGGCGTTTAGAGTGTCGATGCTGCTCTGCAAGGCGGAAATCTGTGCTTGAAGCGCCAGTGTGGCCGCGGATGCGTTGTCGTTCAGCGAGGTAGCGAGCTTGTTGAGTGCTTGCGTCAGCGTTCCTTCTAGTGAAACGACTTTCGCTTGCAGCGCGGATATTAGGCCAGACACGCTACTAGTGATGGTGCTGGTGACTTGGGCTGGTCGGTTCGGGAGGCGATTCCCGAGCAGTCCGTTGGAGACGATTCTAGACTGTGCGCATGATGCGAATAGCGCCGTTACAAGCAGTGCCGCCATCAGTGAGGAAGCTACAAGAGAACGCGCCATGGGGATGAAATGCCGTAGTACAAAAGGAGTGCAGTAATGATCGCTGCTGGTACCAGGAGGTACGTTTTTTTACACGAGCGGCTAAGGAAGGCAGTGATGGGCGAATGAAAGCAGTTGCGAAGAGTGGGAGGAAGCTTGTGAAATAGAGCTGATCTAGTAGGCGTTATGTGAGATGCAGATTGCGGCTTGGGCTCGCTTATATACTCGCTAACGAGGTAACGCTTGAACCAGAAGTGCTGCTGTGACGGTGAGCGCGTAATCTTGGGAGGGAGTCACCGAGGCGGTGTTGGACGGTTGGTTCGCGGCGATCGGGTGGGTGAGCGTGGGCGACGATGAGTGAGGTGCGGCGAACCAGCGACGATCTGGGCAGCTGTTTCCACGGAAAGCTTGATTCGCTTCACGCGGAATTGCTGTGAGCGAAGACGGCGAAGTTCAGGGAGGAAGCAGTCGCGCCGCGTGTTACTGCAGATTTGAATTTCTACAAATCTACCTGATAGTAACATATCCTCTTTTCAAACAATCAATATGATCTCATTAGTGTGCCTATTGTATACCGCATGTTTTGTCTTGTTCTTGCGTGTTTGAGCAGGCAAATTCGTAGACTAGAAGCAAGTGGAATACACGCTCATGCTGCTCATTTTTCGTGGTTGCTATAATATTCACCGTTGGAAGTGCATTTTGGTGCACGCTGTAAGGAATTTTCCCGAATTCCTTATCGGGGTTGACTGCTTCGCGTACAGCCCCGATTTTCGGACTCTGCACGTTCGGCTGATCTCAACGCTGCCGAGGCTCCTCGCGTCGCCTTCGGCATTTCCCTTTGCCAAACCTGCACCCAACCTCGCTCGTCCGAGGTTCCCTCCTAGCTAGGCTAGCCCCTACATTAGTCTGTGCCTTCATTGTATTCTCAGTTCATTCAATCACAGCCTCGTTATTCGTTTACCTGCGCACTCTCCTTTACACTTGGTATCAGAGCTACTTTCCTAGTTCACCCCGCTTTCCGAGGGTAGTTTGGTGGCACGGGTGTGGCTGGTTTTGAGACTATACGACAGTTGGCTGCAAGGATTGTTAATTCAATCCTATCCGACTCCGATAGTTCGTGTTTTCATTTGCCTGAAGGCCACGGGTACCCGATTGCCCTCCAGATGTAGCGCTAGGCACATGGATAAGGAGGCGGTTAACAGGCTGATGGCGCAAGTGGCAGAAATGAAGCAGGGCATGAAGTCATTAATGGCGGAAGTGACAACGTTATGAGAGGAAAACGCCGAGCTACGCCAGACGCGAGGTGAAGCGCGTCAGGAGTCGCCTGCTGACGAAGGCGAGGGAAACAGTCAGGCGTTGAGCAATCCATTGGATTCGCTCACACGTGACTTCGAAGAGGAAGATAGGCAACGAGCGGCAGCAGCGCCAATTGCAGTAACGTCGGTCAAGATTAAAACCGTCACCCCGCCCCCTTTCAATCCTACGGACAAGACGACTGCAATGAAGGGGTGGCTGTCCGGTGTTGAAGTCTTCTTCAGTGCAGCAGGCGTTAACGACGATGCCACATGTGTTAATTACGCGGTTTCGCTTCTTCGAGGTGCAGCGCTTGAGTGGTGGCACCGAACCTTGGACTTTAAAAGAGTCGATCTTCGGTGTGACCAAGATACGCACGTGGAAGGAGTGGGGCGCAGCCTTGCGAGATCGCTTCGAGCACGTATCCGCCTCGGAGCAAGCTCGCATGAAGCTGCGTACCTGGTCGCAGATGGCATCTGTCCAAGACTACACAGCGTCGTTCATGGGCCTCGCCGACCAAGTGGATGACATGTCGGAAGCAGAGCGGTTAGATAAATACATCAGCTGCCTCAAATACGAGATACAGTACGAGGTTCTCAGGGGCCGCCCGTCATCATTCCTAGAGGCAGTACGACTAGCGGAATCTACGGACGCGCTGATGCAGAACGCGAGAACATCTTCCCGGGAGGGAAACCGTTTTCGTGGCAGACCCATCGGGCCACTATCATATCAGTCAACAGTCGCGACAGTTGACTTGCGAATCCTCACATGAGTGCCTTCTGTCGGCTAACGTGATAGTGCTGTCCGTGTTGTCAAACATATGTGCTGCATACTGTCTAGGCTGTAGTGGGGTAGCCCATATGGGGTACAACCCAAATTAGGGTTTACTACTTGTACTCCTGCATGCTGCTAGTTCACTCATTCCTGCCTGTTCATTCTGACATGGTATCAGAGCAGGTCCTTTGCTAGGACCGCTCCTAGGGCCCACCGCTACCTACCTACCTACCTACCTATCGTGCGCCCTCGTGCGCCCTCGTGCGCCTCTCACTACCGAGCGCCCTCGTGCGCCTTCGCGCCCTCGTGCGCCCCTACCTACCGCGCGCCCTCGTGCGCCTTAGCGCCCTCGTGCGCCTCTACCTACCGCGCGCCCTCGTGCGCCTTAGCGCCCTCGTGCGCCTCTACCTACCGCGCGCACGCAGCCCGCTAGCCACCCGCGCGCGGCTCGTTTTTAACGCGCGCGACTCGCTAGCCGCCCGTGCGCGGCCGATTTTTCGCGCGCGCGCCTCGCTAGCCGCCCGCGCGCGGCCGATTCTTCGCGCGCGTGACCCGCTAGCCGCCCGCGCGCGATCCCTCAGCCGCCCCTTCGCGGCTTCGACTTCGTCTGCAGCAGCTGCCGCCACCGAACCTGCAGCAGCAGCCGCCGCCGACCTGCAGCAGCTGCCGCCGCCGAGCCTGCAGCAGCAGCCGCCGCCGACCTGCAGCAGCTGCCGCCGCCGAGCCTGCAGCAGCAGCCGCCGCTCGACCTGCAGCAGCTGCCGCCGCCGAGCCTGCAGCAGCAGCCGCCGCTCGACCTGCAGCAGCTGCCGCCGCCGAGCTTGCAGCAGCAGCCGCCGCTCGACCTGCAGCAGCTGCCGCCGCCGAGCTTGCAGCAGCAGCCGCCGCTCGACCTGCAGCAGCTGCAGCAGCCGAGCCTGCAGCAGCAGCCGCCGCTCGACCTGCAGCAGCTGCCGCCGCCGAGCCTGCAGCAGCAGCCGCCGCTCGACCTGCAGCAGCTGCCGCCGCCGAGCTTGCAGCAGCAGCCGCCGCTCGACCTGCAGCAGCTGCAGCAGCCGAGCCTGCAGCAGCAGCCGCCGCTCGACCTGCAGCAGCTGCCGCCGCCGCGCCTGCAGCTGCAGCCGCCACCGACCCTGCAGCAGCAGCCGCCGCTCGACCTGCAGCAGCTGCCGCCGCCGAGCCTACAGCAGCGGCCGCCGCCGACCCTGCAGCAGCTGCCGCGGAGCTCCCTGCTACGACCTGGCCCCGCCCCGCTGTTGCAGCGGCCACGCTGTCGCCACTGTCTTGCGCCCGCCGCACCAACCACTGGTGAGCTTTGCCGTGCTAGCACTGCTACCGTTACTGCTGCTGCTACTGCCTTTACTGCTCCTGCTGTTGCTGCCACTACTGCTGCTGCTCCTGACGTGGCCAGATGCAGCTCCAGCAGGCTCGTGAGTGGTACGCCGGCTTGGGCAGTCGGGGTGGCCGTAGTGGTAGTCGCTCTGGAGTGCGTCGTTCGGGAGCCTCTGGTAGTGGACAGGTGCAGCAGCCGTGCCCTCTTCTGGTCCAGCAGGCTCGTGAGTGGTACGCCGGTTTGAGCAGTCGGGGTGGCCGTAGTGGTAGTCGCTCTGGCGTGCGTCGTTCGGGAGCCTCAGGTAGTGGACAGGTGCAGCAGCCGTGCCCTCTTCTGGTCCAGCAGGCTCGTGAGTGGTACGCCGGTTTGAGCAGTCGGGGTGGCCGTAGTGGTAGTCGCTCTGGCGTGCGTCGTTCGGGAGCCTCAGGTAGTGGACAGGTGCAGCAGCCGTGCCCTCTTCTGCTCCAGCAGGCTCGTGAGTGGTACGCCGGTTTGAGCAGTCGGGGTGGCCGTAGTGGTAGTCGCTCTGTGAGTGAGGCAGCCGCTCTCGGTGCCAGTACGTCTGTTGCCCTCGGTGCAGGTGAGGCTACCACTCCCGGTACTCGCGTGTCTGCTACTCCAGGTGCTGGTGAGCCTACTGCTCTAGGTGCTAGTGCGTCTGCTGCTCCAGGTGCTCGCGTGTCTGCTACCCCAGGTGATGGTGAGGCTGCTGCCCTAGGTGCTAGTGCGTCTGTGCCCCCTGGTACTGAGTCAACTGCAGCACTGCACACCTTCACCCTGGACTCAGGTGCTTCTCGCTCCTTCTTTCGTGACCGCACTGTCCTTGAGCCACTCGCTCGGCCAGTTGCTGTCTCCCTTGCTGACCCCTCTGGGGGTCCGGTCATTGCGACCTCCTCCACTGTCCTTCCTTGTCCTGCGGTCCCGTCCGGCACGCTGTCAGGTCTCTACCTCCCCTCGTTCTCTACGAACTTGGTGGCGGGTTGTGCGCTCCAGGACTCGGGTGTTCACCAGTTCACCCCTGCCTACGAGCGCGTGACACACTGCACGTGTGCTCGGACGGGTCGCCACCTGGCTACTTTCACTCGAGAGCCGGGGTCGGACCTGTACACACTGACCACTGAGTCCCCTCAGGTAGCTGCGTCTGCGTCTACGTCTGCGTCTGCGTCAGGTCAGCTGTCCGCCCCCTGCTCGTGTCGCTCTCTGGCGCATGAGACTGTCCTTTGGCACCACCGCCTTGGTCACCCGTCTGTGCAGCGCCTTCGGGCCATGCACAAACGGGACCTTGTTGCTGGTCTTCCCAGGGTGCTCCCTCCCCTTCCCGACTCACCTGCTCCTCCCTGTCTTCCCTGTGTCGAGGGGCGGCAGCGCGCCGCTCCTCACTCCTCCTCCTTTCCCCCGACGACTGCTCCTTTGCAGACACTCCACATGGACGTGTGGGGCCCAGCCCGCGTCCGTGGTCAGGGTCAGGAGAGGTACTTCCTGATTGTTGTTGACGACTTCTCACGCTACACCACGGTCTTCCCCTTGCGCACCAAGGGTGACGTCCCTGATGTCTTGATCCCTTGGATCCGCAGATCTCGTCTCCAGCTTAGTGAGCGTTTCCGCTCCGACTTCCCTATCCTGCGTCTGCACTCTGACAGAGGTGGAGAGTTTTCCTCTGGTCTCTTGGAGGCCTTCTGTCAGCAGGAGGGCATTGAGCAGTCGTTCACGCTTCCGGCCTCTCCACAGCAGAATGGGGTTGCTGAGCGCCGCATTGGCTTGGTCATGGAGGTCGCTCGTACCTCCTTGGTTCATGCGGCTGCCCCCCACTTTCTGTGGCCGTTTGCAGTCCGATACGCTGCGCATCAGCTCAACCTCTGGCCCCGTGTCTCCTTGCCCGAGACTTCTCCGACACTGCGTTGGACGGGAGAGGCTGGCGATGCGTCGCGTTTTCGGGTCTGGGGATCCCGAGCTTTTGTCCGCGACACGTCCGCGGACAAGCTCTCCCGTCGCGCTGTCCCCTGCGTCTTCCTTGGCTTTGTCCCGGACGCCCCTGGTTGGCAGTTCTACCACCCCACCTCGCGGCGTGTCCTGGCCTCTCAGGACGTCACTTTTGACGAGTCCGTCCCCTACTACCGCCTCTTCCCCTACCGCACTGCCCCGCCCCCCCCCCCGCCTCTCTTCCTCGCTCCAGGTGCTGAGGTACCAGACCCCCTCCCCCCTCAGGGTGCCGCTCCCTCAGGTGTGTCCCAGGTAGACCCGGGTGAGCCTGTCGAGGTAGCTGTTGACTCTCGTCCTGCGTCTAGGGGTGCTGAGCCTGGGGGTGCTGAGTCTGGGGGTGCTGAGCCTGGGGGTGTTGAGCCTGGAGGTGCGGACCCTGGAGGTGTGGAGCCTGGAGGTGCTGAGCCTGGGGGTGCGGAGTCTGGGGGTACTGAGACTGAGCGTGCTACACCTAGAGGAGCCCTCTCCTCCCAGCAGCTGCAGGAGAGGTACCTCGAGTACTGCCGCCTCCGGAGAGGTGCTGCTGGAGCTCGTCCCGGTACTTCCCCTCCTACCCAGGAGCTCCCCCCCATTCAGCAGATCCGAGAGTGGTACACGCGACGCTGCAGTCTTCGGAGTGGTGCTCCGGGTGCTGCGGACCCTGGGGGTGGCACTGCTGCTGGTGCTGAGGACCCGGGCTTTGGAGCTGCTGCTGGTGCTGAGGACCCGAGCGGTGGCGCTGCTGCTGGTGCTGAGGACCCGAGTGGTGGAGCTGCTGCTGGTGCTGAGGACCCGAGCGGTGGCGCTGCTGCTGGTGCTGAGGACCCGAGCGGTGGCGCTGCTGCTGGTGCTGAGGACCCGGGCGTTGGAGCTACTGCTGGAGCTGAGGACCCGGACGGTGGAGCTGCTGCTGGTGCTGCGGAGCCGAGCGGTGGCGCTGCTGCTGGTGCTGAGGACTTGGGCGTTGGAGCTACTGCTGGAGCTGAGGACCCGGGAGTTGGAGCTGCTGCTGGTACTGAGGACCCTGCCGCTGGTGTCTCTGCTGGTTCTCGAGACGCTGCGCGGCCGCGACCGTACTTCGTTCCGCTCCTTCAGCAGGTTCTTGGTCAGGCTCCTCCTCCTTGTCCTCCTCCCTCCGTAGAGTGTCCTCCGCCTGTCCAGTCGCAGTCACAGTTACCGCCTGCCTCGCCTCTTCCTCGTCCCTCTCCTTACACTGGTCCCACCGGAGGCCTTTCAGAGCGTCGTGAGCCTGCGTCTCGTCCTGCGTCGCCTGTTCGTACTGCTCGCACTGGTCGTCGTGTCCCACGTGAGCGTCCTCCTCCTGTCCCTGGCACTCACTACATGACTCTGCGTCCCTCCACTGCTCCTCAGCGTGTCCCTCTGCCGTCTCCTCCTGCGTCCTCTCTACCTACTCTTCCTGACCCGGAGTCTGACTCCCGTCGTGCTGCCAGTCCCACTGTCACGCGTCTTCTCGCCACAGTTGTCACTGACCCTACTTTTGAGTCCGCCGCTGCGTCTGCTCTGGTCGCTGAGTTGGTTGACTTTGCTGCTCGCTGTCGCCTAGACTACGCTGCTAGCCTTGTTGCTGAGTCTGAGTCTGAGTCTGCCTGTCCTCCGTCCGTCGGGGGTGAGTGTGCTCTTGGCACGGACGTCCTTGAGGACAGACAGGAGGAGTTCCAGTGCTTTGCTGCTGCTTTGCCCCATCTCGTGTCCTTACTAGTTGCCCCTGAGGGAGACCCGGATGCACCAGACATCCCGACCCCGCGCACTTACGCTGAGGCGATGGGGGGTCCCTACTCCTCTCAGTGGCAGACAGCCATGGACGCAGAGATGGCTTCCTGGAAGTCCACACGCACCTACGTCGACGAGGTTCCCCCACCTGGGGCGAACATCGTCAGTGGCATGTGGATTTTCAGGGTGAAGCGGCCGCCGGGTTCTCCGCCTGTCTTCAAGGCGCGTTACGTGGCTCGAGGCTTCAGTCAGCGAGAGGGAGTAGACTTCTTTCAGACCTTCTCCCCCACCCCGAAGATGACTACTCTTCGGGTGCTGCTGCACATAGCCGCTCACCGCGACTACGAGCTTCACTCACTTGACTTCAGCACTGCTTTCTTGCAGGGCAGCCTGCACGAGGAGATCTGGCTGCGCCGCCCCCCTGGCTTCACTGGGTCGTTTCCTCTTGGTACCCAGTGGAGGCTTCAGCGGCCGGTCTACGGTCTCCGCCAGGCTCCACGTGAGTGGCACGACACACTGAGGACTACACTTGCGGCTCTTGGGTTCGCGCCTTCTACTGCTGACCCGTCGCTGTTTCTGCGCACCGACACTTCGCTGCCGCCGTTCTACATCCTCGTGTACGTCGACGACTTGGTCTTTGCCACTGCTGACACTGCAGGACTCGCCTACGTGAAGTCGGAGCTGCAGAGGAGACACACGTGCACAGACCTGGGTGAGCTGACAAGCTATCTTGGCTTGCGGATCACCCGGGACAGAGCACGGCGTACCATCACCCTGACTCAGTCACACATGGTGCAGCAGGTTCTCCAGCGCTTCCGCTTCACGTACTCCTCGCCTCAGTCCACTCCTCTGCCTACCGGTCACTCGCTCTCAGCTCTGCCTTCGGATGAGTCCGTAGAGCCGAGTGGCCCGTATCCAGAGCTTGTGGGCTGCCTCATGTACCTGATGACCTGCACTCGACCTGACCTTGCATACCCTCTTAGCATCCTTGCACGCTATGTCGCTCCTGGCCGTCACAGGAAGGAGCACATGGATGCCGCTAAGAGGGTGTTGCGCTACTTGTGCAGTACGTCGGGCATGGGGCTAGTGCTTGGAGGGCGAGACCGAGTTGTGCTCACTGGACACTCAGACGCTTCTTGGGCGGACGACCAGGCTACTCAGCGGTCGTCTCAGGGTTACACCTTCAGCCTTGGCTCCGGCTCAGTTTCTTGGCGTTCCACACGCTCTTCGTCTGTTCTCAGCTCCAGTTGTGAGGCTGAGATCTACGCCACAGCCATGGCGGCCCAGGAGCTTCGCTGGCTGACCTACCTGCTGACCGACTTGGGAGAGAGGCCTCGTTCTCCTCCAGTGCTGTACGTCGACAACAAGGCTGCCATTGCCTTGTGTGAGGAGCACAGACTGGAGCACCGAACGAAGCACATCGCCCTGCGGTACTTCCTGGCTAGAGAGCTACAGCAGCGTGGTCAGCTTTGTCTGCGTTACGTGGCCACTGAGGCCAACACTGCTGATGTGTTCACCAAGGCGCTCCAGCCTTGTGACCATCAGCGCTTTTGTACTCTTTTGGGCCTTGTGCCTACTGGACCTCACTTGCTCACTTCTTGACTTTGCTTGTACTGTGATCTATATATGTATATATACCTACATGTTTACTCTTGCTAGGTTGTGATCACTGTATCTCTTGCTCTGTTATAAACCTGCATGTGAACTGGTCTTGTGACCGCTTGCTTGTGCTCGGAATTTGTGTGGAATCCTCGAGATCCACCCTGAGCCTGTTTTGCCTTGCTTTGCCCTGACTGGTCTTGTGACCCCTTGTTCTCCCCCACTTTGCCTATGGGGGTGTGTCAAACATATGTGCTGCATACTGTCTAGGCTGTAGTGGGGTAGCCCATATGGGGTACAACCCAAATTAGGGTTTACTACTTGTACTCCTGCATGCTGCTAGTTCACTCATTCCTGCCTGTTCATTCTAACACGTGTTGCTTCGATACTAGCTGGTGCGGTACTGCTGCACCTTCGAGAATACTTAAGTAGTTCCTGAAGGTGTGCCACATGGCTCTTCTTGACGACTCCGCAGATGTCCGTGAAACATTGAAACTTTTGACGTGGCAGTTTCTCGCAGTTGGGCAGTAGGTGAGTTGGACTTTGCCATTGTCGATTTCGTCCTTGACGAAGCAGTAACGGAGGGCGATGTCTTTCGTGCGACAAAGCCGGGCTTGTTCGCGATCTTGATGGCACTCTGGTTGTCGCATGGTAACTTGAACGACCCGTTCATCGCCATTTCAGTTTCATGCAGAAGCTCCGTAAGGTAAAGGCCTTCTCAAACTCAGCTTTGGCTTGTGAGAGAGCGATGAGCTCTTGCTTCTGGAAGTTCCAAGAGATGGTTTCCACAAGTTCGAGCTTGAAAATAGATCTCGTGCGGGACCTCCTATTATCTGCCTCCCCTGGGTCGTCAACATCCACGTAACCAGTACGCTGTAGGGTAGCCATTAGGCTCGCTTTGTAGGTAAGGCCGACGTCAGGAGTAGAGATGAAGTATTGTGGGGCGCGTCGTAGGTCTGCCATGTTCTCCCCTTCAGGTCGTCGCAAATACTGGGCCGAGGCGGCTAGCGGTGTTAGATAGGTCCGGTCGGCAGGTGACGGTGGTGAAGAGAAGAAACCCGAGTTCATGCTGGTAGAGATGATGAACGACGGTCGATAGGGGGTGGTAGCAGGTTCGTGGTTGGGCAGAAGGATGAGAAAAGGGGGTGGTGAAGCCGTGGGTGAGGCATTCTCAGGCATGGCTCTTGAAGAAAGCATGTTGTGTAGGCGCACAGCATGCGCCATCGTGAAGGGCTAGTAGAAGGTTGGCACGGCTGACTGGCTCATGAGAGCTCGTCATTTTTGTGGCGAGGCTCCTGTTGGATCTCTCCGCCGAACCCTGTTGCTCATGACGTAGAGAAGGGAGATCATCCTCTGGACAGAGGGATTTCCTCTTCAGGGTTTTAAACTCCTTCGTGTGGTATTCTGATGCTCCATCTGCCTTGGAGGCCTTCGCTCTGTGTTTCTGCCATCGTGAGCCACATATAGAAGCAGTGGTATGCGAGGTAGCGGTTACTGACGTTCCCAGCCCAAACAAACCTCATGGCGGCATCGATGAAGGTTATTGTATACTGCTCCACTTTTAATATTTCTGCTGTAAGTACCAGAAAGTCGTTGTAGGCTTTATCGAGTGGTTCGTACCGCTCGGCTCCCAGAACCTTCTCGTCAAAGGGAGAGTGTCGTAGTGCGGCTACTCAGCAAACGGTGCAGTTCGGTAAGTCCTCCCTTAACTTGAGCAATTTTTCATCAAGCAGTAGCAGTGCGTCCTCCACGAACACTTTTGCGTTGATCCAGTTGTTGAGTGTTTCGGTCGAAGGGTCTCCATGTCGTTTGTGCCAGATGTCGGCGTCAGTGCGATATCCTCGTGTGCGGGCGTACACTTGTTTCTCTCATGCTAATATCTCTTTTGCTCTTGGGCTTCCTGTTTCCTCCGCAGGTTCTTCTGGCATGAGGACTTTAACAGCTGCCATCTAAAGAGTCTCATGTCTTGTGCCGTGGTATGTCTCGCTTGAATCTCCGATGGTTCTGGTGTCGGTCGTCGCTAGAAGGGTGGAAGGCGGAGCATGGGCCAGCGTCAGCGCGTACCCAGGCTACCCCGCCGACTAATTTCACTTCGGCGATGATGCAGCTTCTCGCCGAGGACAACGACCCGACGTCGAGAACGCCGGGAACATCCCTCCACCTCCTTATCATGTTCCAGCTTTCCCACCATTGGCAGCCTAGCCGACTTCCGCGGTCGTTACACCTCTATACCTCGTCGACGACATGCTAAGCCGATGCCTGCGTCAACCATCAATTGGACTTCTTTTGAGGGCAGAATATGTGTGTCGCTTGCATCACTGGCCAGTTGCATCGTTGGCAGCGACGCGACGTCGAAAAGCCGTTGACTTTAAAAGAGTCGACGGCAGGGGAAAAGTTGGCGGAGAAGTCGGCAACGACAAGGGAGAAACAAGCAGAGAAGCTATCTGCGAAGGAGACGTCGGTCGGGGAGCCAACAATGGCGGAACAGCTCAGCGAAGGGGAAGCTGGTGACGATGAGGGGGAGCTGTCGACAGGGGAGCTGTCAGGGGAGAAGTTCGACAACAGAGACGTAGTGGAAGTTCCGGTCGACGAGCCGAACCCTCGACGACCTACTTGCCCCAACCTTGGCAAGCATCCTGAGAAGTGGAGCTACCATGCTTCCCTGCCGCCGACTACCTACAGCACACTGCTTGACGATGTGCAGGCCGACATCGACCTGCCCGAGCTCGACCCGACATGCACGCCGGTCCGGAGAGGCGATGGGACATCATGACCATGATGGCAGAGGAGGCGTTGGCGAGTTGGAAGGGCAAGGCGATAAAGGCCGCCATGGACGAGGAAATTCTGAGCCTCATCACCAACAACACGTGGGAGCGAGTCGAGCATCTGCGTGGTGTCAACGAGATGAAGAATTGGTAGGTGCTCATGACAAAGTACAATGTCGACGACACGGTCGCCCGCGAGGAGGCGTGCTTTGTCATGAAGGGCTTCGTGGAGCTATGTCATCCTAAGGATCTTCCTTAGCATCATCGCTGTCTCGATCTACACCTGATGCAGCTCGACATGAAGAACGCCTACTTAAACAAGCTTGACCGCGTCCTCTACATGGATCAGCCTGCCTACAACAACGACAACACCGGCCGCGTGTCCAAGTGGCTAAAGAGCTTGTACGGCCTCAAGTAATCGTCGTTGCTGTGGTACTCGGCGCTTGACGTTGAGCTGACAGAAGCTGGCTAGAGCAAGAGCCAGATCGACAAGGCTCTCTACTTCAAGGTCGGCGACAACCGGCATAATGGGTGCTCGTCTATATTGACGACCTGCTCGGCGCCAGCAGCAGCACGACGATGCTGAAGGAGCTAAAGGAGCTGCTAGAGGCTGCCTTTGAGCTTCACGAGATCAGTCCGATCGAGAAGTATCTCAGGCTAGAGATTTTGCGCAGAACCTATGGCTCCACCTGCAAGCCTACGCCAACAAGCTGCATAGGCGCTTAATAGATGTCGGCATCATTGACGACTGTTGTGTGATGCTATCATTTGCATTCACGTCTGTCTGCCTCCCATCATGTGTTCGTGCGTTGCATGCGTGGTGTGAGCGTGTGCAAAAAAAGTATGTTTGGTGTGGTTTGGATTTTTGGAGTATGTGTGAATGTTATTTGGCTTGAGCAGATATATGAAGAGCTAAAGAGCTTTCGGACGAACCAAGAATCACCGCGATCGGAGCACGATCAAGAAAGTTACGAACGTTGGAGTTCGTATGTTTTTCATATTGTGATGCGGCAACTATGGGAAGTTGTGGGGTTGACTCAATATGGGGTATAGACTTTTGGGGTTGGAAATTCGAACCCATCACTGTAGATGCTGCCAAGTGGTTGGGAGAAGTCAAACCAGGTTGGCAAGTGTGGCCAAGTTGGGGTGAGGTGGATGGCATGGGTTGGAAAGTGACAAAGGTCAAAGTTGGGTTACCTTTGGGGAAGAAAATTGTGTGGTATGGGGTTTCCTTGGTTGGAGACTCCCTTGGGACCTTCCCTTTCGTCCTCCTCTTCCCTCCTACCTGGTTTAGTGCCACTCTAATTTTCTTTGTGGAACTTGTTAGTTAATTGTGATTGAGTAAATTTTCTATGGCAGCATACCCCCTAGTGCGCCGAAATAATTATCTCGCGAAATACTCCACCTTTTCATGTGATTCAAATTGGGACTTGTAGCCACGTTACAATGCTACAACATACTCGGTTTTCGCGAGATTCCAACTGTGCAATTTTTGTCGACGACGTTTCTTGTGAAGTCGCGGTTTCTATCCAAAAATTGAGACGAACGATTTTGGAAGATTTCAGCACCTAAGCTTCCTAGACTCCGTCCTTAACCTACAACGACTACGCCGAGCAGACGTTCGACGATGAAGAGTTTCAGAAAGCGTACCGGTAGAAGATCGGCTCGCTTCAGTTCGCCACCACCACGACATGGCCTGACATCACCTTCGCGTGCAAGAAGCTAAGGTCCTACCTTATTGTGCGGAGCGACCAGCACTGGCGAGAGATCGGCCGCTGCCTCAACTATCTCGCTGACACACGCAACACCGCCTTGGAGTTCGGCGACACATCAGAGTCGTTGTGTCAGACTACGCCGATGCAGACGACACCGTCGACAAACAGACGCATGGTAGCACGGACGGGTACCTTTTTTCCTTCAGTAGGGCCGCCGGATGAGCCAGCGCATCAAGTGCGTGAAGCTCTCATCGACGGAGTCAGAGTATATGGCAGCCATTGAAGCTTCCCTTCCTCCCAGGTGCTCAACGCTTGGACGCCGACCGTCATCAACGTGGACAACTAGTCAGCCATCGCGGTCGCTGAAGGCTTGGGGCATAAGGCTTGGGCCATAAGGCTTGGGGCAACCTCAAGCACATGTGCGCCGCTACGTCTGGCTGCAGCAGATGGTCATGCGCAAGAAGGTTGAGTTGCAATACATCCCGAACATCGAGTAGCCGGCTGGCTTTCTCACGGATGCACTGCACAATCCGGTCTTCAACCAGTGCTCCGTCGGATCGGCCAAGTGCATCTGGCCGGCGTCGGCGACGGCGACGATTCATGCAGCAGTAGGTACCGTGTCCTTCAACACGACTGGTGCGGTGAACGGCGTGCTGTACTGGTTGTGCATGCCGACGGAGTATCTCTTTGTACACTATCCCTGTAGGTTGTGGGTGAACCTGGTGTGTGGGTGCCCAAGTGTGAGCAGGACAGGAAAGAAGAGAAAGGCCCCGCCCTCGCTAGAGCGTAGCCAATCTCGAGGTCCACGAGAAGTCAGCAGGGCCCTGCTCGACGGGACCCGGTCGACGACGTCGACGGAAGTCAGTGTTTGACGAGTCCGTCGAAGAGCACGAGTCGACAAGCTCCATTTGACAATCTCGTCTCGGCGAACGCCGTTTGACAGAGCAGCATTGAGTTGGACGAGTGAAGTTGCTCGGCTGTGAAACTTGGCAGGTGTGTGAGTTTCGCCTCAGGTGGTTGTGGCGAAGTCGACCGACGTGCAGTGTCACGTGGTCGACGTGATGCATCTTGTGCGACTGGCGCAACCGTAGACGAGTGAAGCTATTGGCGGACACGGCTGCCAACGTTACTTGCGGAGATAACTAAAACAACAGGAGCTTCACTACAGGGAAGGCACGGTTGTCAGGGTGATCTAGCGTTTCTTAGTCGTTTGCTTGTGTTCACTCAACTCGCTCATTCACAAGGAGAATTGGCAAGAGTTTCACTAGCAAAGATTGACAACAATGGTGTACAATGCAAAGCAACAATGGGCTATATCAATATGCTAGCAAGCATTCAGGCCGATTGCCAGCGCAGCACGGTCGACCGCGTGCCAGCACTGCATGGTCGATCGTGCTCCAGCAGTGCAAAGTCGCGGTCTGCCAACACTGCAAGTCAGCGGCATGACAACGCTGGAGCAAGGCGGCTGCACAACGTTGCACCCGTAGCAGCGCACATGCTTCGAAGGTGCTCATAGCTGATTGGCGTGTTGTGCCTCATCACGTTCACAACGGAGACGCCAGGCTGTCCATGTGCCCATAGCTGCACCTGATCCTCCACATTGACCTGGGGATACCACACCAAAGTTGGCTTTGCAAGGATCTCCTAGGCCACACTCGCGAACCCCGCAGCGCCCGCCGCCTCGGTAGCTGCGTCGACCGGGCAACCAGGTCAGCGTCCAGGCGCCAAGGACGCCGACCAGACGCCCAGGTCGGCGTCCAGGCGCCCAAGACGCCGTCCAGACGCCTAGGTTGGCGTCCAGGCGCCCAGGACGGCGTCCCCCACTGTAGCAGGTCGGCTGCACTCCCCGCACACCCGACAACGAAGTCGGTTCCGCCTACGTGAGGACGAGGCCAACACACAACTCCCGTTGACACTCCCATGCCACGTTCACCGGTTCTTCCTAATGTTCACCCCGCGTGGGCGTTCGACCAGCTCCCAGGTGCCCATGCCGATGAGGCTGCGGATCTCCTTGTTCATGGCGGCCTTCACCGGCCTTGCGCTTCCAGCTCACCAACGCCTCCTTCACCGTCATCGTTGCGATGTCCCAGCGATGCTTGGGCTCACCGTGCATGTCGGGGTCAAGCTCGGCCAGGTCGACGTCGTCCTCGGCGTCGTCGTACAGCAGGTCATCATCGGCATCGTTGTACACTCTGGTGAAGGCAGCCGGCGGGAGGAGGACATGGTAGGTCAGCCGCGTAGGCGGCCTCCAAGTATGGACTAAACGTCGTGGTCCAGGCTGGTCGACCTTGACCTCCACCACATCGCTATCAATGCTCTGCTCGGCGTCCGATTGCTCCCCTTCATCGTCGCCAGCTTCACTGCCCTCAACATCCTCCTGAACCAAAGTCGGTGTCCCAACCGACTTCTCCCCTGTCATTGGCACCCCTGCTAACTGCTTGGTCGCCGACGGATCCTTGGTCGGCTTCATCGCATGCTGCTCCCCTGTCGGCGGCTTCTCTGCCGACGCCTCCTTCGCCGGCTCGACCAAAGTCGGCGACACCTATTCTGTCTGCCTCTCCCCTGTTGGCGTTGGGTTCTTTCCCACGCCGACTTGCGTGATGTTACGCCGGCCACCGGCGATGCACTTGGCCGGCGCCACAGGCGACGCCCCATCGCTCCCCTCATCGCCGCTTGCCGACGTCGATGTCAGCACTTGAAGGTCGGTTACCAAGGGTGGGGCAAGAGGTGGTGAAGGGGAATGGGAAGGATGGGGGACGTCCTCAGCGTCCTCATCAGGAAGCTCATCTACTTCGGCGAGCAAAGAGAGGGTCGCCGTCGAGGTGTCCGCCCAGCCGGCCGGCCCAGCCCGGCCCGATCCGTGCTCCGACTTCGACACCTCCATCGACATTGTCTTGTAGAACACCACGTCTGACGTGGTGACCATCCTGTTGTCGGTGAGGTCCACGACCTCCTAGCCCTTGCTCGCCTAGAATTCGCTGAACTCAACCTAGTTCGGTGCCTATAACTATAATAAATATAGTAAAAGCAACGAACCTAGGAAATCTAGCAAAAGCATGCAAGAAAAAATATAGTTAAGCTAGATATCGCGTAGTAAAGAAGAAACATTAAGTAAAGCCCAGGAAGGACGTCGTACTCTTATACAGTGTGCGGGCGGCTAGGGCTGCGCTCGGGTAGCAGGGCGCGCGGGGCACGGGGCAGTAGAGTGCGCAAGGAGCGCGGGCAGCAGGGTGCGGGGGACGCAGGGCAGCAGGGCGCGCAGAGCGCATGAGCAGTATGGTGCGCGAGGTGCGGGGTAGTAGGCGACCAGGGCTGCAGGGCGCGCGGGCAGCGGGGCGCGCGTAGGCTACAGGCGACGCGGGCTGCAGGGCGCGGGGGCAGCAGGCGCGCGCAAGGCGCGTGGGCAGCAAGGCGCACACGGGGCGCAGGGCAGCAGGAGACGCGAGCTGCAGGGCGCACGGGCAGCAGGCACGCGAGGGCTGCAAGGCACGCAGGGCTCGCGAGTGGCAGGGCGCATGGGGCGGCCAGTAGGGCGCGTAGGGCAAGTGGGCAGCAGGGCGCACGTGGCGTGTAGGGCTGCAGGGCGCGCTGGCACCGGGGCGCGCAGGGGCAGCAGGAAACTTGCGGGCAGCATGCGACGCGGGCAGCAGAGGCGTGCGGGGCGCGAGCAGCAATGTGCGCGGGGTACGCGCAGCGCAGGCGAGTGCAGGTCGCGGGCAGTGCGAACAGGTGCACGCGCCGGAAGCACCTAGGGCAGCACGCTGGCAGCATGTAGGGTAGGGCGCAAGACAGGGCAGGTGCAAACGCGTGGGGTAGGGCGGAAGAACGGGCAGGGTAGTACGAACGATGGGCTAAAAAAAAAAAAAAAAAAAAAAAATCGTTCCAGGGACCTACGTGCTTTACAAGCATGTCATAATCTAGCAAGCAGGAATGGTTGCCCTGGAATGAATGACAAGTACAAGTAGTGTTAACCCTACTGGGTTGTACTCTTTCAGAATTATAGTGCAGCGGAATGATGAACTAAGGGCAATAGGGAGTACAACTACTAACCCTAATGGGTTGTACCCTCTATGGGCTAACCCACTACAGCATAGACAGCTAAGAAATATGTTTTGACACACCCCCATAGGCGAAGTGGGGGATAGACAGAGCATACAACGGTCACACGACGAGTCAAGAGAAGCAACAAAGCAAAGCTCAGGGTGGATCACAAAGTCACCACACAGTCAGAGCACAAGTAAGCGGCCACAAGACTAGTTCACATGAAGATTTATATAGAAAACATGGAGTATAATGATTACACATTACAAGGCAAAGTTACGAAGTATGCAAGTGAGGCAGAGTAGGCACAAGGCCTAGAGCAGTGCAGAAACGCTGATGATCACCAGACCCTAGGGCCCTGGTGAAAAGATCAGCTGTGTTGGCCTGCGAGGCCACGTAAGCAAGGCAAAGCTTACCACGCTACTGCAGCTCTCAAGCGAGAAAGTAATGCAGAGCGATGTGCTTTGTTCTGTACTCTAGTCTCTGCTCCCAACACAAGGCAATCATGGCCTTGTTGTCGACGTACAGGACCGGAGGAGAATGAGGCCACTAACCAGAGTCGGTCAGCAAGTAGGTCAACCAGCATAGCTCTTGTGCAGCCATGGCCCCTTCGTAGATCTCAGCCTCACAACTGGAGCCGAGAACAGAAGACGAGCGGGTAGACCTCCAGGAGACAGAACCAGCGTCGAGACTAAAAGTGTAACCCTGTGACGATCGCTGAGTCGCCTTATCGCCCGCCCAAGAAGTGCCTAAGTGCCCAGTGAGCACAACTAAACCCCGTCCTCCAAGCACAAGCCCCATGCCTGATGTACTGCACAAGTAACGGAGTACCCTCCGCGCAGCTGTCCAGCACTCCTTCCGGTGTCTACCAGAAGCAACAATATGGGCCAGGATGCTGAGAGGGTACGCGAGGTCAGGTCAAGTACAAGTCATCAGGTATAGAAGGCAACCCACAAGCTCTGGATACGGACCACTCGGCTCTACGGACTCGTCTGAAGGTGGAGCTGAGACTGAGTGGCTCGTAGGCAGAGGAGTGGGCTGTGGCGAGGAGAACTGAAAACGGAAGCGCGTCAGGACCGGATGCACCATGCGTGACAAAGTCAGAGTGATGGTGCGCCTTGCTCTGTCCCGGGTGATCTGCAAGCCAAGATAGCTGCGCAGCTCACCCAGGTCAGTGCAAGTGTGTCTCTAAAGCGCTCCGCCTTCACAAGGGCCAGTGCCTCAGTGTCAGCAGTAGCAAAGACCAAGTCGTCGACATACACGAGGATGTAGAACGGAGGCAGAGAAGGGTCGGTGTGCAGAAATTACAACGGGGCAGCACGGAACGAAACGATTTAGAGCGTTACGGAGCGTAACGGGGTGACACGAGGCGACACGAGGCTAGGACCTAGCAGCGACCCAGCTGATTCCATCTTAGCGAGAAAATGATGGTTATTGGTTGGGGGAAGGTACAAGCAAGAATGTCGAGAGAAAATCTGTCCCTATAGCATGGACCTCACTACAGCCTAACACTATATGCATGTATATAGTTTGACATGAGGCCATGGATCGGACATTCAAGGTGCCCACGAACCACTAACTTGGGAATCTATCCCAACTACTAAAACAGCTGGCCAACACGTTCTTTTTGTCAGAATCCCAGCCACTAACCACTGGGATAAAAGGGTTGTGCAGCGGGTGAGTGCGCCCATAACACCCCAGGCTGACATGCCTGTACCCCTTCCCCAGGATCAATTGGGGACCTCCATTGGACCTCTGACATCTCCCTGCTCTTGGATGCCCGAGGTGCACACACCGGGATTCGAACCCGAGACCTTCGCTCTGATACCATGTTAGAATCCCAACCACTAACCACTGGAATAAAATGGCATGTTTGTGTAGTGGGTGATTGCGCCCATAACCTCCCAGGTCGACGTGACTGTAACCCTTCCCTTCCCTTTCATTGAACAATTCACTGCAATTCGGACCGTTCGTGGCTTTCATCAAACGCACAGCATTTACTAAGATGAAACATTTGCACCCGTCGGATGTCGTGTCTCTCTGCACATTTGTCTCGATGTCAACGACACCTTCAGATAAAAAATGCGTCAAATCGGCATCATAAATTCTTGTCTCTATGCGACCGTTGATGCCCAAATCCTTGTCGAACAACCTCATGGTTTCGGTACCAGTCCATATAAACAAGAGAGTCCACATGGCTCCACTTCTCCATTTCCTTGTTTCAAGTACGCATCATCCAAGTCCAGGCCGACCGAGGCAGCAGCATCAGCATCATCCAAGTTCCAGTCGACTGAGGCATCTACCATCTCGACCGTGGAACTGCATATGTTCTTCTTATCATCCATATCGATGACATACTCTATGTCGGCTGAACTCCCAATACTTTCACTACGTTTGAAAGGGGGCTCAAGAATCTCGGGATCACTTCCATTGACAGCATGAAACACTGCCAGTCGTCCATTGGATGCAAAGTACGTTGAGAAACTTAATATGCTTCAATTCTCTGCAGCAGCGCGGTATCGGCTTGACATGCTTCTGCAGAGTTGTACATGCTTGCTGTTATCATCTGCCGTTCAGAGTAGGGAATGCTCTTGTGACTGTTTGCATGACGTAACAGTCTAATCACCTCTTCATTATACGACTTGGTAAGGCTAGCACTAGCCTTACACCGTTACGAGTCATCTAATACCGTCATCTCCCGGATAGAAGACTTATGTACCATATCTCATATAGGATTGGAAAAGGCCACTATATTTTGTGAACGGAACCGAATGGGTGCCTTATAAATCATATTAATGGAATGGTTTGTTTTTGTATTATTGCATGTACCGGGACACGTACTAAAGAGAGCATTTTTTTGTTCCTCCTCCCCATCCAACTACATTTGAAAGACTGTTGCTAGGAAACTTTGCATTCCGTTTAGAAGACACCCGAGCCCAAGGGCAAGGGGTGTCTTATCTCATATAGCCAACAGGGTATCTTATAAACAGAAGTTCCCTCTATAAGAAATCACCCGTATAAAAGACACTATGCTACGGGTTCGAATCTTGAAGTTTGCAGATGCCGAAAGTATATACGTTTTTCTGAATGCAGTATCAGTGTAACTCGTATGTTACACTTTGTAGTCAGGGAAACAAAACTCTTATGCTGTTTTTGAAAGGGTAAAAAAAAAGACCACTAATTTAAAGAAAGGGTAACTGTACGATTAGCCTGCCTTCATCAGGGTAATTGAACATAAGCGGCCCACTGAAAGGGCAAAAAGGGTATTTTGCCCTAATATTTCGGGCCCAGCATGCAGCATGTGCATGTTGCAAAGCACACAATGTTTGTCAAGCTCAACTCATGCCCCAATCCACTATTCAACGAGTGCTGATCGTTTTTTCCCCTTCTCTGCCTTTTTCTCCCTGCTTCACATGTTTCCTTCTCTTGTTTGCTTCTCTTCGTTGTTTCCTGCTTTCCTCCTCTCTTTCTTATGGTATCGTGCATTTCTCTGCTTGGCTGTGCTCCCATGCATGTGCCTTGCTGTGCTTCTACTGCATTTTGCATATTTCAAGGCTGATAGATACCGAGGTCGTCGTGAAAAAATCATTTTTCACGTGGTAAAGTGTGGTCTGCGTACTACTCCCTACTGTCATTGAGTACCCCCCGCCATTGTTGTGCCGCGATCACGTGAGAGGACATGGTCCAGTTCCTAGGGGCACGCCCTCCACAACAGCAGCAGCAGCCACCACCACAGCAGCAGCAACAACAACCAGCAGTAACATCAAAACCACCAACCGCACATGTATTGAAAGCAGAGATCACTTTCCATCATGTGGTGTTTCCATCAACGCGCTTTATAATAAGAGCAGGTGCGCTTCTATCGTGGGGGACACGGTTGTTAGAAGATTAAGCGAGAATGATGCATCGAACTGAGATCTAGGTACAAGTACTAACCCTGATTTAGGTTGTACCCTTTATGGGCTACCCCACTACAGCCTACACAGCACAAGCATCATTAGAGTTTGACACAACCCCATAGGCAAAGTGGGGGAGAACCAGTGGTCACAAGACCAGTCAAGAAAAGCAAAGCAAGCTCAGGGTGGATCACGAAGTCACCACACATTCTGAGCACAAGCAAATGGCCGCAAGGCCAGTTCACATGTAGAGTTATATAAAAAAGAGCAAACAATACAGTGATCACTACCTAGCAAGAGTAAGCATGCAAGTATATATATATATATAGATCACAGTACAAGCAAAGTCACGCAGTGAGCAAGTGAGACGAAGCAGGCACAAGGCCTAAAGGAGTAGAAATGCTGATGATCACCAGGCGGAAGTGCCTTGGTGAATCTATCAGCAGTGTTGGCCCGAGTGGCCACGTGAGCAAGACGAAGCTGACCACGCTGCTGCAACTCTCGAGCAAGAAGTAACACATAGAGATGTGCTTCATTCTGTGCTCCAGTCTGTGCTCCTGATACAAGGCAATAGTGACCTTGTTGTCTACGTACAGAACTGGAGGAGAACGAGGCTGCTCTCCCAAGTCGGTCAGCAGGTAAGTGAGCTAGCGTAACTCCTGTGCAGTTATGGCTCCTGCGTAGATCTCAGCTTCACAACTGGAGCTGAGAACAGAAGATGAGCGGGTAGACCGCCAAGAAACATAGCCGGATCCAAGACTCAATGTGTAACCCTGTGACGACTGCTGGGTAGCCAGGTCGTCAACCCAGGACACGTCTGAGTGTCCAGTGAGGACAACTCGACTCCGTCCTCCAAGCACGAGCCCCATGCCCGATGTACTGCACAAGTAGCGCAACACCCTCTTAGCAGGCGCCCAGTGCTCTCGTCGGTGTCTCCCGGGCGCAACGTAGCATGCCAAGATGCTTAGAGGGTAGGCAAGGTCAGGTCGAGTGCAGGTCATCAGGTACATGATGCAGCCCACAAGCTCTGGATACGGGCCATTCGGCTCTACGGACTTGTCCGAAGGTGGAGCTGAGAGCGAGTGACCGGTAGCCAGAGGAGTGGACTGTGGCGAGGACTAGGTGAAGCCGAAGCGCTGAAGGACCTGCTGCACCATGTGTGACTAAGTCAGGGTGATGGTGCGCCGTGCTCTGTCCCGGGTGATCTGCAAGCCAAGATAGCTGCGCAGCTCACCCAGGTCTGTGCACGTGTGTCTCTTCTGCAGCTCCGACTTCACAAGGGTCAGTGCCTTATGTCAGCAGTGGCAAAAACCAAGTCGTCGACGTACATGAGGATGTAGAACGGCGGCAGCGAAGTTTCGGTGCGCAGAAACAGCGACGGGTCTGCAGTCGAAGGAGCAAACCCAAGAGCCGCAAGTGTCATCCTCAGTGTGTCGTGCCACTCAAAAGGCGTCTGGCGGAGACCGTAGACTGGCCGCCGGAGGCTCCACTGGGTACCTGCAGGAAACGACCCAGTGAAGCCAGGTGGGCGGCGCAGCCAGATCTCCTCGTGCAGGCTGCCCTGTAAGAAAGCTGTGCTGAAGTCAAGAGAGTGCAGCTCGTTATCACCCTGAGCAGCAACGTGCAGCAACACCCAAAGAGTGGTCATCTTCGGGGTAGGGGAGTGGGTCTACTTGAGTCATACCTGAAGGAGCAGGACCCTGAGGGGGGAGGGGGTCTACCAGAGGGAGACCTGGAGCGAGGAAGAGTGGCGGGGGGGGGGAGAGGGGCAGTGCGGTATAGGAAGAGACGGTAAAAGGAAATCGACTCGTCAAACGTGACCTCCTGAGAGCACAGGACACGGCGCGAGGTGGGGGTGGTAAAACTGCCAGCCATAAGCGTAAGGGGGGAAGCCAAGGAAGACACAGGGAATGGCGCGGGAGGAGAGCTTGTCCGCGGAGGTATCGCGGACAAAGGCACGAGCGCCCCAGACCCGGAACACCGACGCATCGCCAACCTCCCCCGTCCAACGTAGTGTGGGCGAGGTCTCCGGCAAGGAGACACGGGGCCAGAGGTTGAGCTGATGCGCAGCGTACCGGACCGCAAACGGCCACAGAAAGTGGGGAGCAGCCGCATGGATCATGGAGGTATGAGCCACCTCCATGACTAGGCCAATGCGGCGCTCAGCAACCTCATTCTGCTGCGGGGAGGCCGGAAGCGTGAACGACTGGAGGATGCCCTCCCCACGACAAATGTCTCGCAAGAGGTCGGAGGAGAACTCACCACCTCTGTCAGAGTGCAGATGCAGGACAGGAAGGTCCGTTTGGAACCGCTCGCGGAGCTGGACATGGACAGCGCGGATCCAGAATTTCAAAACAGCAGGGACCTCCCCCTTGCTGCGCAAGGGGAAGACCGTGGTGTAACGCGTGTAGTCGTCAACAACCAGCAGAAAGTATCGCTCGCGGCCTTGTCCCTAGATTCGGGCTAGGCCCCACACGTCCATGTGGGGAATCTGCTGGGGAGCAGTCATCGGGGGAAACGAGGAGGAGTGAGGAGCGGCGCGCTGCCACCCCTCGACGCAAGGAAGGCAGGGTGGGGCAGGCGAGGGCAAGAGGGGGGGCAGAGACCTGGGAAGACCAGAGACAAGGAGGCGGGAGTGCATGCCACGAAGGCGTGGCAGGGAGGGGTGACCAAGGCGGTGGTGCCAAAGGAGAGTCTGGTGCGTGAGGAGGCGACACGAACAGGGGGCTGCTACCTGACCAGACGCAGCTACCTGGGGAGGCTCAGTAGTCATTGTGTACAGGCTTGGCCCAGGACGACGGGTGAAAGAGGCCAGGTGGGGGCTCGTCCGTGTACACGTGCAGATCGCCACACGCTGACCCCCAGTAGTGGTGGTAGTGACCATCGCATCCTGGAAGGCAACGGTACTCACCAAGTTCGTAGAGAACGAGGAGAGGTGAACACCTGACAGTGAGCCAGACAGAACCGCCGGACACGGTAGAACAGTAGGGGAATGTGCAAGAACTGGGCCCCCTGAGGAGTCAGCCAGTCTGACTGCAGCCAGTGCAGGGAGTGGTGTGAGTGTTGTACTGTCTCGTAAGAAATAGCGGGAAGCACCTGAGTCAAGCGTGAAGGTGTGCAAGGCCTCAGCAGGCGCAGTACCAGAGAGAGCAGACTCACTAGCACCTAGAGCAGCAGCCTCTATACCTGGGTCGGGCGGCACACACAGGTAACAGTCACCCTCAGCACTAACAGTCAAAGCATACATGGCAGCAAGGATAGCGTCATAGTCAAGAGCAAAGATATCAACACCAGACCTAAGCAGATCTAGCCAGCGGGGGAGCTCAGCTACGTCAGGAAACTTTGTGCGCCAGGCATCGTCAAGACAGGAGAAGCAGCGGTGCTGGGTGTGAAACTTTCCGCATGTCTGACCAGCGCGGTCACCTGTGCGAATGACATACGTCCAGCGAACACTACCCCCAGACGCCCCATGTTGAGCAAACCACTCACGAAGCTGCTGGGGCGTAAGGGTCTCGCGCGGACGCTGCTGCTGCTGCCTCTGGCCACCGCCAGAACCTACCCTCTGAGCGCTCCACCCCGACCGCCACCACTGCCACCGCCACAACTCCCACCGCCGCCACCACTGCCGCCGCCACAACTCCCACCGCCGCCACCACCGCCGCCACCACTCCCACTGCCACCACCACCGCTGCCACCACTCCCACCACTGCCACCACCGCCGCCACCGACGCCCCCACTCCCGCCACCACTCCCACCGCCACCTCCACCGCCTCCACCACCCCCACCACCGCCTCCCCTGCCGCCACCTCCACCACTCTTGCCTCCCTTGCCCTTGCCGCTGCGGCGCCTCCCACTAGGAGCAGACGTAACCCAACCTCCTCAGCACCAAGGAAGTCAACAGCAGTAGCAGGAGCATAGGAGGGGGCAAGGGGGGGAGGGGAACACCTCTAAAAAAAGGGAGTGCTATGAGTGCCACGAGCAGCACCTATAACGACTATGCTAGTCTCAGCTGCAAGGAGGTGTTTCTCGAGCTCGTCGACAGTGAGGTCTGTGGGGTCAAGGGCGAGAAAGTGGTCCCTGACTGCGCGAAGAGAGTCAGGGAGGCGGGTGACGATGAAGTAGAGAGTGATGTACATCGAGGGCGGGTACTTGTCTAGGAACTCGTCTTTAATCGTGGCGCAGTAGCGAGTGTCGCTAGTGCGAAGGTGGGTCATGAGGTCATCGACTGTGGCAAAGGAGGACAGCTCGGGAAACAGGTAGGGCAGTATAAGGCGGTTGAGAGCAGCAGTGGCAGGGGAGGAGTAACGAGCGACTACAGCGTCGTACAGGGCTTTAGCAGTCTTGTGCTGGCCAAAGTGAGCGTGTTTGGCTAACGGCAGTGGTTGCGAACGGCTAGGCGAGAAGCAGCGTCACGGGTAAGTCACTATGAGCGAGTCGCACTGTCAGCTGTGTAGAGAGGAGAAAGAGAGGCTCCAGACGTGTGATCAAACAACGAGACGCTGTCTTTGGAATCGCTAAGTAGGTACAGCTGTAAGTCGTCGAACCATGTATCAAACTGGATTGGACGGCCCTCAGGATCGAAGGTGAGAACGCTGAGGATAGCCATAGCTAGCAGAGCAGAGCGGCGTGTGACGAGCAGGGCAGCACGCAGGGAAGGCAGAGCGGCGCGCAGGCACTAGGAAAGCGCAGGGCAGGTCAGGGCAGGGCGTGCGCGGGCAGCGCGACGCAGGGCAGGGCGTGCGCGGGCAGCGCGACGCAGGGCAAGGCGTGCTCGGGGCGGCGCGACGCGGGGCAGGGCAGGGCGTGCGCGGGCAGAGTGACGCAGGGCAGGGCAGGGCAGCGCGGTAGCCAGCAGGGCGGCGCGCAGGCAGGGGAACGCGACTGGTGGGGCAGCGCGACGGACAGGGTAGGGCACTACGGGCAGGGAACTGTACGGTGGGCCCTAAAAAAAAGCGGTCCTTGAACAGGACCTGCTATGAAACCATGTCAGAAGACTAAACGATAATGATGCATTGAACAGAGATCTGAGTACAAGTACTAACCCTAATTGGGTTGTACCCCTTATAGGCTACCCCGCTACAGCGTACACAGCAAAAGCATCATTATAGTTTGACAACGGTAGCCCTCTTAATCAGTATACATCATCTGCATTGTGATAGGTGAGCTTGCATAACACTGCATTTGATATGTACACCAACATGTACTACTCCATGAGAAGGAACATTACAAATGCACAGAATCCGACCAACTAAGCTACAGTACCGGTAGTAGCATTCATGGATCTCACCTATTCTTTGTTCTACAGTATGTACCACTCCATAAAAATCTGCATTTGTGATGTTCCCTCTCGGATCACACATCTTCCCTTGGCCTGTCCTTCAAAGCCTGGCAGCAAGCAGCTTTCCCGACAAGCTGCTGGTGGTGGCGGCAAAGCCAATGTAGAGCTGGCCATTGATGCCAGCCTGGATGGCGCTGAGCACGTCCGCCAGGTCCGCCGGCGCGACAGTGAGCACATTGGCCAGCGACCACGACACGGAGCTCAGCAGCTGCCACGTGCCGGGCAGCTGCAGCGCCACGGGTGGGGCTGCCTGCCCGCACGTGCTGTTGCCGCTGTAGATGGCCGCCGCCTGCGGTGCCTCCGCCATGCCCGTCGCCACCAGCTCGTACGCCACCGCGTATGACGACCCCCTGCTCGTGAGCAAGGGGGCAGGGGGAGGGGGGAGGGCGAGGGGTTGGGAAGGAGGGGTTGACCGGGGTGCACAGCAGGGGATGTTTCACTATACGAGTGTTCTTCGCTGGAGGGTACTATCTACTGATAGGCAGAAGCATTATGAGAGTCAGAACGGATGGCAATGGTGTGGACGGGGATCATGGGGAATTGTGATAACGTGGAAGGAATTGTGAGATGATTAAGAGAGACAATGCGTGACTAGTGCAGGGAAGGCAGTAGTTGGGAAGGAGAGTGAGGGGCCGTGGCTTACATCTTGGTGATCTGGATGTTGGCTGCTCCCACCGGGAGAAGGCCCTCGCACGAGGTGAGCACGCCACGCAGCATGCCTGCAGAGACGGGATGAGCAGCAGTAGAAAAGGATTGGATTGAGTGAGCAGGGAGGGTGCAAGAATGGTGAGCACAAGCATGCCTGCAGTGACGTGATGGGCATGGGCGGTCAAGAATTGGAATGAGAGAGGAAGGTTTTGCAAGAATGACCCGCCGGCTGCGGTTTAGGGTTTGCAAGACTGACCTGGTGGGTGCGGGTTTAGGGTTTGCGGGATGGGGGTTTGCGGGACTGACCTGCTGGGTGTGGCAGCAGAGCCACGAGGTCCGCCACGCCAAGGGCGTCACTCAGCGGGGCGATCAGCGCGTCCACCTGCGCTGCGAGCGCCGACACGTCCACATTCAGCGCACCCACCCTCTGAGTGAGCGCCGCCACTCGCTGACTGAGCAAGGCGCGGAGGTTAGGGAGGATGGCCGCCAGGTCCGTGTTGAGGGAAGTGGCGCGATTGTTGATAGCGGGGATGCTGCTTCTTAGCGACGAGATGCGCGACTGGAGTGCGACAGGTGTCGCCTGCGGAGCAACGCCGCCGGGTCGGGAGATTCTAAGGTACAAGATAAGGTCTAGGTTCGCAATGCGGGCGTTTAGAGTGTCGATGCTGCTCTGCAAGGCGGAAATCTGTGCTTGAAGCGCCAGTGTGGCCGCGGATGCGTTGTCGTTCAGCGAGGTAGCGAGCTTGTTGAGTGCTTGCGTCAGCGTTCCTTCTAGTGAAACGACTTTCGCTTGCAGCGCGGATATTAGGCCAGACACGCTACTAGTGATGGTGCTGGTGACTTGGGCTGGTCGGTTCGGGAGGCGATTCCCGAGCAGTCCGTTGGAGACGATTCTAGACTGTGCGCATGATGCGAATAGCGCCGTTACAAGCAGTGCCGCCATCAGTGAGGAAGCTACAAGAGAACGCGCCATGGGGATGAAATGCCGTAGTACAAAAGGAGTGCAGTAATGATCGCTGCTGGTACCAGGAGGTACGTTTTTTTACACGAGCGGCTAAGGAAGGCAGTGATGGGCGAATGAAAGCAGTTGCGAAGAGTGGGAGGAAGCTTGTGAAATAGAGCTGATCTAGTAGGCGTTATGTGAGATGCAGATTGCGGCTTGGGCTCGCTTATATACTCGCTAACGAGGTAACGCTTGAACCAGAAGTGCTGCTGTGACGGTGAGCGCGTAATCTTGGGAGGGAGTCACCGAGGCGGTGTTGGACGGTTGGTTCGCGGCGATCGGGTGGGTGAGCGTGGGCGACGATGAGTGAGGTGCGGCGAACCAGCGACGATCTGGGCAGCTGTTTCCACGGAAAGCTTGATTCGCTTCACGCGGAATTGCTGTGAGCGAAGACGGCGAAGTTCAGGGAGGAAGCAGTCGCGCCGCGTGTTACTGCAGATTTGAATTTCTACAAATCTACCTGATAGTAACATATCCTCTTTTCAAACAATCAATATGATCTCATTAGTGTGCCTATTGTATACCGCATGTTTTGTCTTGTTCTTGCGTGTTTGAGCAGGCAAATTCGTAGACTAGAAGCAAGTGGAATACACGCTCATGCTGCTCATTTTTCGTGGTTGCTATAATATTCACCGTTGGAAGTGCATTTTGGTGCACGCTGTAAGGAATTTTCCCGAATTCCTTATCGGGGTTGACTGCTTCGCGTACAGCCCCGATTTTCGGACTCTGCACGTTCGGCTGATCTCAACGCTGCCGAGGCTCCTCGCGTCGCCTTCGGCATTTCCCTTTGCCAAACCTGCACCCAACCTCGCTCGTCCGAGGTTCCCTCCTAGCTAGGCTAGCCCCTACATTAGTCTGTGCCTTCATTGTATTCTCAGTTCATTCAATCACAGCCTCGTTATTCGTTTACCTGCGCACTCTCCTTTACACTTGGTATCAGAGCTACTTTCCTAGTTCACCCCGCTTTCCGAGGGTAGTTTGGTGGCACGGGTGTGGCTGGTTTTGAGACTATACGACAGTTGGCTGCAAGGATTGTTAATTCAATCCTATCCGACTCCGATAGTTCGTGTTTTCATTTGCCTGAAGGCCACGGGTACCCGATTGCCCTCCAGATGTAGCGCTAGGCACATGGATAAGGAGGCGGTTAACAGGCTGATGGCGCAAGTGGCAGAAATGAAGCAGGGCATGAAGTCATTAATGGCGGAAGTGACAACGTTATGAGAGGAAAACGCCGAGCTACGCCAGACGCGAGGTGAAGCGCGTCAGGAGTCGCCTGCTGACGAAGGCGAGGGAAACAGTCAGGCGTTGAGCAATCCATTGGATTCGCTCACACGTGACTTCGAAGAGGAAGATAGGCAACGAGCGGCAGCAGCGCCAATTGCAGTAACGTCGGTCAAGATTAAAACCGTCACCCCGCCCCCTTTCAATCCTACGGACAAGACGACTGCAATGAAGGGGTGGCTGTCCGGTGTTGAAGTCTTCTTCAGTGCAGCAGGCGTTAACGACGATGCCACATGTGTTAATTACGCGGTTTCGCTTCTTCGAGGTGCAGCGCTTGAGTGGTGGCACCGAACCTTGGACTTTAAAAGAGTCGATCTTCGGTGTGACCAAGATACGCACGTGGAAGGAGTGGGGCGCAGCCTTGCGAGATCGCTTCGAGCACGTATCCGCCTCGGAGCAAGCTCGCATGAAGCTGCGTACCTGGTCGCAGATGGCATCTGTCCAAGACTACACAGCGTCGTTCATGGGCCTCGCCGACCAAGTGGATGACATGTCGGAAGCAGAGCGGTTAGATAAATACATCAGCTGCCTCAAATACGAGATACAGTACGAGGTTCTCAGGGGCCGCCCGTCATCATTCCTAGAGGCAGTACGACTAGCGGAATCTACGGACGCGCTGATGCAGAACGCGAGAACATCTTCCCGGGAGGGAAACCGTTTTCGTGGCAGACCCATCGGGCCACTATCATATCAGTCAACAGTCGCGACAGTTGACTTGCGAATCCTCACATGAGTGCCTTCTGTCGGCTAACGTGATAGTGCTGTCCGTGTTGTCAAACATATGTGCTGCATACTGTCTAGGCTGTAGTGGGGTAGCCCATATGGGGTACAACCCAAATTAGGGTTTACTACTTGTACTCCTGCATGCTGCTAGTTCACTCATTCCTGCCTGTTCATTCTGACATGGTATCAGAGCAGGTCCTTTGCTAGGACCGCTCCTAGGGCCCACCGCTACCTACCTACCTACCTACCTATCGTGCGCCCTCGTGCGCCCTCGTGCGCCTCTCACTACCGAGCGCCCTCGTGCGCCTTCGCGCCCTCGTGCGCCCCTACCTACCGCGCGCCCTCGTGCGCCTTAGCGCCCTCGTGCGCCTCTACCTACCGCGCGCCCTCGTGCGCCTTAGCGCCCTCGTGCGCCTCTACCTACCGCGCGCACGCAGCCCGCTAGCCACCCGCGCGCGGCTCGTTTTTAACGCGCGCGACTCGCTAGCCGCCCGTGCGCGGCCGATTTTTCGCGCGCGCGCCTCGCTAGCCGCCCGCGCGCGGCCGATTCTTCGCGCGCGTGACCCGCTAGCCGCCCGCGCGCGATCCCTCAGCCGCCCCTTCGCGGCTTCGACTTCGTCTGCAGCAGCTGCCGCCACCGAACCTGCAGCAGCAGCCGCCGCCGACCTGCAGCAGCTGTCACCGCCGAGCCTGCAGCAGCAGCCGCCGCCGACCTGCAGCAGCTGCCGCCGCCGAGCCTGCAGCAGCAGCCGCCGCTCGACCTGCAGCAGCTGCCGCCGCCGAGCCTGCAGCAGCAGCCGCCGCTCGACCTGCAGCAGCTGCCGCCGCCGAGCTTGCAGCAGCAGCCGCCGCTCGACCTGCAGCAGCTGCCGCCGCCGAGCTTGCAGCAGCAGCCGCCGCTCGACCTGCAGCAGCTGCAGCAGCCGAGCCTGCAGCAGCAGCCGCCGCTCGACCTGCAGCAGCTGCCGCCGCCGAGCCTGCAGCAGCAGCCGCCGCTCGACCTGCAGCAGCTGCCGCCGCCGAGCTTGCAGCAGCAGCCGCCGCTCGACCTGCAGCAGCTGCAGCAGCCGAGCCTGCAGCAGCAGCCGCCGCTCGACCTGCAGCAGCTGCCGCCGCCGCGCCTGCAGCTGCAGCCGCCACCGACCCTGCAGCAGCAGCCGCCGCTCGACCTGCAGCAGCTGCCGCCGCCGAGCCTACAGCAGCGGCCGCCGCCGACCCTGCAGCAGCTGCCGCGGAGCTCCCTGCTACGACCTGGCCCCGCCCCGCTGTTGCAGCGGCCACGCTGTCGCCACTGTCTTGCGCCCGCCGCACCAACCACTGGTGAGCTTTGCCGTGCTAGCACTGCTACCGTTACTGCTGCTGCTACTGCCTTTACTGCTCCTGCTGTTGCTGCCACTACTGCTGCTGCTCCTGACGTGGCCAGATGCAGCTCCAGCAGGCTCGTGAGTGGTACGCCGGCTTGGGCAGTCGGGGTGGCCGTAGTGGTAGTCGCTCTGGAGTGCGTCGTTCGGGAGCCTCTGGTAGTGGACAGGTGCAGCAGCCGTGCCCTCTTCTGGTCCAGCAGGCTCGTGAGTGGTACGCCGGTTTGAGCAGTCGGGGTGGCCGTAGTGGTAGTCGCTCTGGCGTGCGTCGTTCGGGAGCCTCAGGTAGTGGACAGGTGCAGCAGCCGTGCCCTCTTCTGGTCCAGCAGGCTCGTGAGTGGTACGCCGGTTTGAGCAGTCGGGGTGGCCGTAGTGGTAGTCGCTCTGGCGTGCGTCGTTCGGGAGCCTCAGGTAGTGGACAGGTGCAGCAGCCGTGCCCTCTTCTGCTCCAGCAGGCTCGTGAGTGGTACGCCGGTTTGAGCAGTCGGGGTGGCCGTAGTGGTAGTCGCTCTGTGAGTGAGGCAGCCGCTCTCGGTGCCAGTACGTCTGTTGCCCTCGGTGCAGGTGAGGCTACCACTCCCGGTACTCGCGTGTCTGCTACTCCAGGTGCTGGTGAGCCTACTGCTCTAGGTGCTAGTGCGTCTGCTGCTCCAGGTGCTCGCGTGTCTGCTACCCCAGGTGATGGTGAGGCTGCTGCCCTAGGTGCTAGTGCGTCTGTGCCCCCTGGTACTGAGTCAACTGCAGCACTGCACACCTTCACCCTGGACTCAGGTGCTTCTCGCTCCTTCTTTCGTGACCGCACTGTCCTTGAGCCACTCGCTCGGCCAGTTGCTGTCTCCCTTGCTGACCCCTCTGGGGGTCCGGTCATTGCGACCTCCTCCACTGTCCTTCCTTGTCCTGCGGTCCCGTCCGGCACGCTGTCAGGTCTCTACCTCCCCTCGTTCTCTACGAACTTGGTGGCGGGTTGTGCGCTCCAGGACTCGGGTGTTCACCAGTTCACCCCTGCCTACGAGCGCGTGACACACTGCACGTGTGCTCGGACGGGTCGCCACCTGGCTACTTTCACTCGAGAGCCGGGGTCGGACCTGTACACACTGACCACTGAGTCCCCTCAGGTAGCTGCGTCTGCGTCTACGTCTGCGTCTGCGTCAGGTCAGCTGTCCGCCCCCTGCTCGTGTCGCTCTCTGGCGCATGAGACTGTCCTTTGGCACCACCGCCTTGGTCACCCGTCTGTGCAGCGCCTTCGGGCCATGCACAAACGGGACCTTGTTGCTGGTCTTCCCAGGGTGCTCCCTCCCCTTCCCGACTCACCTGCTCCTCCCTGTCTTCCCTGTGTCGAGGGGCGGCAGCGCGCCGCTCCTCACTCCTCCTCCTTTCCCCCGACGACTGCTCCTTTGCAGACACTCCACATGGACGTGTGGGGCCCAGCCCGCGTCCGTGGTCAGGGTCAGGAGAGGTACTTCCTGATTGTTGTTGACGACTTCTCACGCTACACCACGGTCTTCCCCTTGCGCACCAAGGGTGACGTCCCTGATGTCTTGATCCCTTGGATCCGCAGATCTCGTCTCCAGCTTAGTGAGCGTTTCCGCTCCGACTTCCCTATCCTGCGTCTGCACTCTGACAGAGGTGGAGAGTTTTCCTCTGGTCTCTTGGAGGCCTTCTGTCAGCAGGAGGGCATTGAGCAGTCGTTCACGCTTCCGGCCTCTCCACAGCAGAATGGGGTTGCTGAGCGCCGCATTGGCTTGGTCATGGAGGTCGCTCGTACCTCCTTGGTTCATGCGGCTGCCCCCCACTTTCTGTGGCCGTTTGCAGTCCGATACGCTGCGCATCAGCTCAACCTCTGGCCCCGTGTCTCCTTGCCCGAGACTTCTCCGACACTGCGTTGGACGGGAGAGGCTGGCGATGCGTCGCGTTTTCGGGTCTGGGGATCCCGAGCTTTTGTCCGCGACACGTCCGCGGACAAGCTCTCCCGTCGCGCTGTCCCCTGCGTCTTCCTTGGCTTTGTCCCGGACGCCCCTGGTTGGCAGTTCTACCACCCCACCTCGCGGCGTGTCCTGGCCTCTCAGGACGTCACTTTTGACGAGTCCGTCCCCTACTACCGCCTCTTCCCCTACCGCACTGCCCCGCTCCCCCCCCCCGCCTCTCTTCCTCGCTCCAGGTGCTGAGGTACCAGACCCCCTCCCCCCTCAGGGTGCCGCTCCCTCAGGTGTGTCCCAGGTAGACCCGGGTGAGCCTGTCGAGGTAGCTGTTGACTCTCGTCCTGCGTCTAGGGGTGCTGAGCCTGGGGGTGCTGAGTCTGGGGGTGCTGAGCCTGGGGGTGTTGAGCCTGGAGGTGCGGACCCTGGAGGTGTGGAGCCTGGAGGTGCTGAGCCTGGGGGTGCGGAGTCTGGGGGTACTGAGACTGAGCGTGCTACACCTAGAGGAGCCCTCTCCTCCCAGCAGCTGCAGGAGAGGTACCTCGAGTACTGCCGCCTCCGGAGAGGTGCTGCTGGAGCTCGTCCCGGTACTTCCCCTCCTACCCAGGAGCTCCCCCCCATTCAGCAGATCCGAGAGTGGTACACGCGACGCTGCAGTCTTCGGAGTGGTGCTCCGGGTGCTGCGGACCCTGGGGGTGGCACTGCTGCTGGTGCTGAGGACCCGGGCTTTGGAGCTGCTGCTGGTGCTGAGGACCCGAGCGGTGGCGCTGCTGCTGGTGCTGAGGACCCGAGTGGTGGAGCTGCTGCTGGTGCTGAGGACCCGAGCGGTGGCGCTGCTGCTGGTGCTGAGGACCCGAGCGGTGGCGCTGCTGCTGGTGCTGAGGACCCGGGCGTTGGAGCTACTGCTGGAGCTGAGGACCCGGACGGTGGAGCTGCTGCTGGTGCTGCGGAGCCGAGCGGTGGCGCTGCTGCTGGTGCTGAGGACTCGGGCGTTGGAGCTACTGCTGGAGCTGAGGACCCGGGAGTTGGAGCTGCTGCTGGTACTGAGGACCCTGCCGCTGGTGTCTCTGCTGGTTCTCGAGACGCTGCGCGGCCGCGACCGTACTTCGTTCCGCTCCTTCAGCAGGTTCTTGGTCAGGCTCCTCCTCCTTGTCCTCCTCCCTCCGTAGAGTGTCCTCCGCCTGTCCAGTCGCAGTCACAGTTACCGCCTGCCTCGCCTCTTCCTCGTCCCTCTCCTTACACTGGTCCCACCGGAGGCCTTTCAGAGCGTCGTGAGCCTGCGTCTCGTCCTGCGTCGCCTGTTCGTACTGCTCGCACTGGTCGTCGTGTCCCACGTGAGCGTCCTCCTCCTGTCCCTGGCACTCACTACATGACTCTGCGTCCCTCCACTGCTCCTCAGCGTGTCCCTCTGCCGTCTCCTCCTGCGTCCTCTCTACCTACTCTTCCTGACCCGGAGTCTGACTCCCGTCGTGCTGCCAGTCCCACTGTCACGCGTCTTCTCGCCACAGTTGTCACTGACCCTACTTTTGAGTCCGCCGCTGCGTCTGCTCTGGTCGCTGAGTTGGTTGACTTTGCTGCTCGCTGTCGCCTAGACTACGCTGCTAGCCTTGTTGCTGAGTCTGAGTCTGAGTCTGCCTGTCCTCCGTCCGTCGGGGGTGAGTGTGCTCTTGGCACGGACGTCCTTGAGGACAGACAGGAGGAGTTCCAGTGCTTTGCTGCTGCTTTGCCCCATCTCGTGTCCTTACTAGTTGCCCCTGAGGGAGACCCGGATGCACCAGACATCCCGACCCCGCGCACTTACGCTGAGGCGATGGGGGGTCCCTACTCCTCTCAGTGGCAGACAGCCATGGACGCAGAGATGGCTTCCTGGAAGTCCACACGCACCTACGTCGACGAGGTTCCCCCACCTGGGGCGAACATCGTCAGTGGCATGTGGATTTTCAGGGTGAAGCGGCCGCCGGGTTCTCCGCCTGTCTTCAAGGCGCGTTACGTGGCTCGAGGCTTCAGTCAGCGAGAGGGAGTAGACTTCTTTCAGACCTTCTCCCCCACCCCGAAGATGACTACTCTTCGGGTGCTGCTGCACATAGCCGCTCACCGCGACTACGAGCTTCACTCACTTGACTTCAGCACTGCTTTCTTGCAGGGCAGCCTGCACGAGGAGATCTGGCTGCGCCGCCCCCCTGGCTTCACTGGGTCGTTTCCTCTTGGTACCCAGTGGAGGCTTCAGCGGCCGGTCTACGGTCTCCGCCAGGCTCCACGTGAGTGGCACGACACACTGAGGACTACACTTGCGGCTCTTGGGTTCGCGCCTTCTACTGCTGACCCGTCGCTGTTTCTGCGCACCGACACTTCGCTGCCGCCGTTCTACATCCTCGTGTACGTCGACGACTTGGTCTTTGCCACTGCTGACACTGCAGGACTCGCCTACGTGAAGTCGGAGCTGCAGAGGAGACACACGTGCACAGACCTGGGTGAGCTGACAAGCTATCTTGGCTTGCGGATCACCCGGGACAGAGCACGGCGTACCATCACCCTGACTCAGTCACACATGGTGCAGCAGGTTCTCCAGCGCTTCCGCTTCACGTACTCCTCGCCTCAGTCCACTCCTCTGCCTACCGGTCACTCGCTCTCAGCTCTGCCTTCGGATGAGTCCGTAGAGCCGAGTGGCCCGTATCCAGAGCTTGTGGGCTGCCTCATGTACCTGATGACCTGCACTCGACCTGACCTTGCATACCCTCTTAGCATCCTTGCACGCTATGTCGCTCCTGGCCGTCACAGGAAGGAGCACATGGATGCCGCTAAGAGGGTGTTGCGCTACTTGTGCAGTACGTCGGGCATGGGGCTAGTGCTTGGAGGGCGAGACCGAGTTGTGCTCACTGGACACTCAGACGCTTCTTGGGCGGACGACCAGGCTACTCAGCGGTCGTCTCAGGGTTACACCTTCAGCCTTGGCTCCGGCTCAGTTTCTTGGCGTTCCACACGCTCTTCGTCTGTTCTCAGCTCCAGTTGTGAGGCTGAGATCTACGCCACAGCCATGGCGGCCCAGGAGCTTCGCTGGCTGACCTACCTGCTGACCGACTTGGGAGAGAGGCCTCGTTCTCCTCCAGTGCTGTACGTCGACAACAAGGCTGCCATTGCCTTGTGTGAGGAGCACAGACTGGAGCACCGAACGAAGCACATCGCCCTGCGGTACTTCCTGGCTAGAGAGCTACAGCAGCGTGGTCAGCTTTGTCTGCGTTACGTGGCCACTGAGGCCAACACTGCTGATGTGTTCACCAAGGCGCTCCAGCCTTGTGACCATCAGCGCTTTTGTACTCTTTTGGGCCTTGTGCCTACTGGACCTCACTTGCTCACTTCTTGACTTTGCTTGTACTGTGATCTATATATGTATATATACCTACATGTTTACTCTTGCTAGGTTGTGATCACTGTATCTCTTGCTCTGTTATAAACCTGCATGTGAACTGGTCTTGTGACCGCTTGCTTGTGCTCGGAATTTGTGTGGAATCCTCGAGATCCACCCTGAGCCTGTTTTGCCTTGCTTTGCCCTGACTGGTCTTGTGACCCCTTGTTCTCCCCCACTTTGCCTATGGGGGTGTGTCAAACATATGTGCTGCATATTGTCTAGGCTATAGTGGGGTAGCCCATATGGGGTACAACCCAAATTAGGGTTTACTACTTGTACTCCTGCATGCTGCTAGTTCACTCATTCCTGCCTGTTCATTCTAACACGTGTTGCTTCGATACTAGCTGGTGCGGTACTGCTGCACCTTCGAGAATACTTAAGTAGTTCCTGAAGGTGTGCCACATGGCTCTTCTTGACGACTCCGCAGATGTCCGTGAAACATTGAAACTTTTGACGTGGCAGTTTCTCGCAGTTGGGCAGTAGGTGAGTTGGACTTTGCCATTGTCGATTTCGTCCTTGACGAAGCAGTAACGGAGGGCGATGTCTTTCGTGCGACAAAGCCGGGCTTGTTAGCGATCTTGATGGCACTCTGGTTGTCGCATGGTAACTTGAACGACCCGTTCATCGCCATTTCAGTTTCATGCAGAAGCTCCGTAAGGTAAAGGCCTTCTCAAACTCAGCTTTGGCTTGTGAGAGAGCGATGAGCTCTTGCTTCTGGAAGTTCCAAGAGATGGTTTCCACAAGTTCGAGCTTGAAAATAGATCTCGTGCGGGACCTCCTATTATCTGCCTCCCCTGGGTCGTCAACATCCACGTAACCAGTACGCTGTAGGGTAGCCATTAGGCTCGCTTTGTAGGTAAGGCCGACGTCAGGAGTAGAGATGAAGTATTGTGGGGCGCGTCGTAGGTCTGCCATGTTCTCCCCTTCAGGTCGTCGCAAATACTGGGCCGAGGCGGCTAGCGGTGTTAGATAGGTCCGGTCGGCAGGTGACGGTGGTGAAGAGAAGAAACCCGAGTTCATGCTGGTAGAGATGATGAACGACGGTCGATAGGGGGTGGTAGCAGGTTCGTGGTTGGGCAGAAGGATGAGAAAAGGGGGTGGTGAAGCCGTGGGTGAGGCATTCTCAGGCATGGCTCTTGAAGAAAGCATGTTGTGTAGGCGCACAGCATGCGCCATCGTGAAGGGCTAGTAGAAGGTTGGCACGGCTGACTGGCTCATGAGAGCTCGTCATTTTTGTGGCGAGGCTCCTGTTGGATCTCTCCGCCGAACCCTGTTGCTCATGACGTAGAGAAGGGAGATCATCCTCTGGACAGAGGGATTTCCTCTTCAGGGTTTTAAACTCCTTCGTGTGGTATTCTGATGCTCCATCTGCCTTGGAGGCCTTCGCTCTGTGTTTCTGCCATCGTGAGCCACATATAGAAGCAGTGGTATGCGAGGTAGCGGTTACTGACGTTCCCAGCCCAAACAAACCTCATGTCGGCATCGATGAAGGTTATTGTATACTGCTCCACTTTTAATATTTCTGCTGTAAGTACCAGAAAGTCGTTGTAGGCTTTATCGAGTGGTTCGTACCGCTCGGCTCCCAGAACCTTCTCGTCAAAGGGAGAGTGTCGTAGTGCGGCTACTCAGCAAACGGTGCAGTTCGGTAAGTCCTCCCTTAACTTGAGCAATTTTTCATCAAGCAGTAGCAGTGCGTCCTCCACGAACACTTTTGCGTTGATCCAGTTGTTGAGTGTTTCGGTCGAAGGGTCTCCATGTCGTTTGTGCCAGATGTCGGCGTCAGTGCGATATCCTCGTGTGCGGGCGTACACTTGTTTCTCTCATGCTAATATCTCTTTTGCTCTTGGGCTTCCTGTTTCCTCCGCAGGTTCTTCTGGCATGAGGACTTTAACAGCTGCCATCTAAAGAGTCTCATGTCTTGTGCCGTGGTATGTCTCGCTTGAATCTCCGATGGTTCTGGTGTCGGTCGTCGCTAGAAGGGTGGAAGGCGGAGCATGGGCCAGCGTCAGCGCGTACCCAGGCTACCCCGCCGACTAATTTCACTTCGGCGATGATGCAGCTTCTCGCCGAGGACAACGACCCGACGTCGAGAACGCCGGGAACATCCCTCCACCTCCTTATCATGTTCCAGCTTTCCCACCATTGGCAGCCTAGCCGACTTCCGCGGTCGTTACACCTCTATACCTCGTCGACGACATGCTAAGCCGATGCCTGCGTCAACCATCAATTGGACTTCTTTTGAGGGCAGAATATGTGTGTCGCTTGCATCACTGGCCAGTTGCATCGTTGGCAGCGACGCGACGTCGAAAAGCCGTTGACTTTAAAAGAGTCGACGGCAGGGGAAAATTTGGCGGAGAAGTCGGCAACGACAAGGGAGAAACAAGCAGAGAAGCTATCTGCGAAGGAGACGTCGGTCGGGGAGCCAACAATGGCGGAACAGCTCAGCGAAGGGGAAGCTGGTGACGATGAGGGGGAGCTGTCGACAGGGGAGCTGTCGACAGGGGAGCTGTCAGGGGAGAAGTTCGACAACAGAGACGTAGTGGAAGTTCCGGTCGACGAGCCGAACCCTCGACGACCTACTTGCCCCAACCTTGGCAAGCATCCTGAGAAGTGGAGCTACCATGCTTCCCTGCCGCCGACTACCTACAGCACACTGCTTGACGATGTGCAGGCCGACATCGACCTGCCCGAGCTCGACCCGACATGCACGCCGGTCCGGAGAGGCGATGGGACATCATGACCATGATGGCAGAGGAGGCGTTGGCGAGTTGGAAGGGCAAGGCGATAAAGGCCGCCATGGACGAGGAAATTCTGAGCCTCATCACCAACAACACGTGGGAGCGAGTCGAGCATCTGCGTGGTGTCAACGAGATGAAGAATTGGTAGGTGCTCATGACAAAGTACAATGTCGACGACACGGTCGCCCGCGAGGAGGCGTGCTTTGTCATGAAGGGCTTCGTGGAGCTATGTCATCCTAAGGATCTTCCTTAGCATCATCGCTGTCTCGATCTACACCTGATGCAGCTCGACATGAAGAACGCCTACTTAAACAAGCTTGACCGCGTCCTCTACATGGATCAGCCTGCCTACAACAACGACAACACCGGCCGCGTGTCCAAGTGGCTAAAGAGCTTGTACGGCCTCAAGTAATCGTCGTTGCTGTGGTACTCGGCGCTTGACGTTGAGCTGACAGAAGCTGGCTAGAGCAAGAGCCAGATCGACAAGGCTCTCTACTTCAAGGTCGGCGACAACCGGCATAATGGGTGCTCGTCTATATTGACGACCTGCTCGGCGCCAGCAGCAGCACGACGATGCTGAAGGAGCTAAAGGAGCTGCTAGAGGCTGCCTTTGAGCTTCACGAGATCAGTCCGATCGAGAAGTATCTCAGGCTAGAGATTTTGCGCAGAACCTATGGCTCCACCTGCAAGCCTACGCCAACAAGCTGCATAGGCGCTTAATAGATGTCGGCATCATTGACGACTGTTGTGTGATGCTATCATTTGCATTCACGTCTGTCTGCCTCCCATCATGTGTTCGTGCGTTGCATGCGTGGTGTGAGCGTGTGCAAAAAAAGTATGTTTGGTGTGGTTTGGATTTTTGGAGTATGTGTGAATGTTATTTGGCTTGAGCAGATATATGAAGAGCTAAAGAGCTTTCGGACGAACCAAGAATCACCGCGATCGGAGCACGATCAAGAAAGTTACGAACGTTGGAGTTCGTATGTTTTTCATATTGTGATGCGGCAACTATGGGAAGTTGTGGGGTTGACTCAATATGGGGTATAGACTTTTGGGGTTGGAAATTCGAACCCATCACTGTAGATGCTGCCAAGTGGTTGGGAGAAGTCAAACCAGGTTGGCAAGTGTGGCCAAGTTGGGGTGAGGTGGATGGCATGGGTTGGAAAGTGACAAAGGTCAAAGTTGGGTTACCTTTGGGGAAGAAAATTGTGTGGTATGGGGTTTCCTTGGTTGGAGACTCCCTTGGGACCTTCCCTTTCGTCCTCCTCTTCCCTCCTACCTGGTTTAGTGCCACTCTAATTTTCTTTGTGGAACTTGTTAGTTAATTGTGATTGAGTAAATTTTCTATGGCAGCATACCCCCTAGTGCGCCGAAATAATTATCTCGCGAAATACTCCACCTTTTCATGTGATTCAAATTGGGACTTGTAGCCACGTTACAATGCTACAACATACTCGGTTTTCGCGAGATTCCAACTGTGCAATTTTTGTCGACGACGTTTCTTGTGAAGTCGCGGTTTCTATCCAAAAATTGAGACGAACGATTTTGGAAGATTTCAGCACCTAAGCTTCCTAGACTCCGTCCTTAACCTACAACGACTACGCCGAGCAGACGTTCGACGATGAAGAGTTTCAGAAAGCGTACCGGTAGAAGATCGGCTCGCTTCAGTTCGCCACCACCACGACATGGCCTGACATCACCTTCGCGTGCAAGAAGCTAAGGTCCTACCTTATTGTGCGGAGCGACCAGCACTGGCGAGAGATCGGCCGCTGCCTCAACTATCTCGCTGACACACGCAACACCGCCTTGGAGTTCGGCGACACATCAGAGTCGTTGTGTCAGACTACGCCGATGCAGACGACACCGTCGACAAACAGACGCATGGTAGCACGGACGGGTACCTTTTTTCCTTCAGTAGGGCCGCCGGATGAGCCAGCGCATCAAGTGCGTGAAGCTCTCATCGACGGAGTCAGAGTATATGGCAGCCATTGAAGCTTCCCTTCCTCCCAGGTGCTCAACGCTTGGACGCCGACCGTCATCAACGTGGACAACTAGTCAGCCATCGCGGTCGCTGAAGGCTTGGGGCATAAGGCTTGGGCCATAAGGCTTGGGGCAACCTCAAGCACATGTGCGCCGCTACGTCTGGCTGCAGCAGATGGTCATGCGCAAGAAGGTTGAGTTGCAATACATCCCGAACATCGAGTAGCCGGCTGGCTTTCTCACGGATGCACTGCACAATCCGGTCTTCAACCAGTGCTCCGTCGGATCGGCCAAGTGCATCTGGCCGGCGTCGGCGACGGCGACGATTCATGCAGCAGTACCGTGTCCTTCAACACGACTGGTGCGGTGAACGGCGTGCTGTACTGGTTGTGCATGCCGACGGAGTATCTCTTTGTACACTATCCCTGTAGGTTGTGGGTGAACCTGGTGTGTGGGTGCCCAAGTGTGAGCAGGACAGGAAAGAAGAGAAAGGCCCCGCCCTCGCTAGAGCGTAGCCAATCTCGAGGTCCACGAGAAGTCAGCAGGGCCCTGCTCGACGGGACCCGGTCGACGACGTCGACGGAAGTCAGTGTTTGACGAGTCCGTCGAAGAGCACGAGTCGACAAGCTCCATTTGACAATCTCATCTCGGCGAACGCCGTTTGACAGAGCAGCATTGAGTTGGACGAGTGAAGTTGCTCGGCTGTGAAACTTGGCAGGTGTGTGAGTTTCGCCTCAGGTGGTTGTGGCGAAGTCGACCGACGTGCAGTGTCACGTGGTCGACGTGATGCATCTTGTGCGACTGGCGCAACCGTAGACGAGTGAAGCTATTGGCGGACACGGCTGCCAACGTTACTTGCGGAGATAACTAAAACAACAGGAGCTTCACTACAGGGAAGGCACGGTTGTCAGGGTGATCTAGCGTTTCTTAGTCGTTTGCTTGTGTTCACTCAACTCGCTCATTCACAAGGAGAATTGGCAAGAGTTTCACTAGCAAAGATTGACAACAATGGTGTACAATGCAAAGCAACAATGGGCTATATCAATATGCTAGCAAGCATTCAGGCCGATTGCCAGCGCAGCACGGTCGACCGCGTGCCAGCACTGCATGGTCGATCGTGCTCCAGCAGTGCAAAGTCGCGGTCTGCCAACACTGCAAGTCAGCGGCATGACAACGCTGGAGCAAGGCGGCTGCACAACGTTGCACCCGTAGCAGCGCACATGCTTCGAAGGTGCTCATAGCTGATTGGCGTGTTGTGCCTCATCACGTTCACAACGGAGACGCCAGGCTGTCCATGTGCCCATAGCTGCACCTGATCCTCCACATTGACCTGGGGATACCACACCAAAGTTGGCTTTGCAAGGATCTCCTAGGCCACACTCGCGAACCCCGCAGCGCCCGCCGCCTCGGTAGCTGCGTCGACCGGGCAACCAGGTCAGCGTCCAGGCGCCAAGGACGCCGACCAGACGCCCAGGTCGGCGTCCAGGCGCCCAAGACGCCGTCCAGACGCCTAGGTTGGCGTCCAGGCGCCCAGGACGGCGTCCCCCACTGTAGCAGGTCGGCTGCACTCCCCGCACACCCGACAACGAAGTCGGTTCCGCCTACGCGAGGACGAGGCCAACACACAACTCCCGTTGACACTCCCATGCCACGTTCACCGGTTCTTCCTAATGTTCACCCCGCGTGGGCGTTCGACCAGCTCCCAGGTGCCCATGCCGATGAGGCTGCGGATCTCCTTGATCATGGCGGCCTTCACCGGCCTTGCGCTTCCAGCTCACCAACGCCTCCTTCACCGTCATCGTTGCGATGTCCCAGCGATGCTTGGGCTCACCGTGCATGTCGGGGTCAAGCTCGGCCAGGTCGACGTCGTCCTCGGCGTCGTCGTACAGCAGGTCATCATCGGCATCGTTGTACACTCTGGTGAAGGCAGCCGGCGGGAGGAGGACATGGTAGGTCAGCCGCGTAGGCGGCCTCCAAGTATGGACTAAACGTCGTGGTCCAGGCTGGTCGACCTTGACCTCCACCACATCGCTATCAATGCTCTGCTCAGCGTCCGATTGCTCCCCTTCATCGTCGCCAGCTTCACTGCCCTCAACATCCTCCTGAACCAAAGTCGGTGTCCCAACCGACTTCTCCCCTGTCATTGGCACCCCTGCTAACTGCTTGGTCGCCGACGGATCCTTGGTCGGCTTCATCGCATGCTGCTCCCCTGTCGGCGGCTTCTCTGCCGACGCCTCCTTCGCCGGCTCGACCAAAGTCGGCGACACCTATTCTGTCTGCCTCTCCCCTGTTGGCGTTGGGTTCTTTCCCACGCCGACTTGCGTGATGTTACGCCGGCCACCGGCGATGCACTTGGCCGGCGCCACAGGCGACGCCCCATCGCTCCCCTCATCGCCGCTTGCCGACGTCGATGTCAGCACTTGAAGGTCGGTTACCAAGGGTGGGGCAAGAGGTGGTGAAGGGGAATGGGAAGGATGGGGGACGTCCTCGGCGTCCTCATCAGGAAGCTCATCTACTTCGGCGAGCAAAGAGAGGGTCGCCGTCGAGGTGTCCGCCCAGCCGGCCGGCCCAGCCCGGCCCGATCCGTGCTCCGACTTCGACACCTCCATCGACATTGTCTCGTAGAACACCACGTCTGACGTGGTGACCATCCTGTTGTCGGTGAGGTCCACGACCTCCTAGCCCTTGCTCGCCTAGAATTCGCTGAACTCAACCTAGTTCGGTGCCTATAACTATAATAAATATAGTAAAAGCAACGAACCTAGGAAATCTAGCAAAAGCATGCAAGAAAAAATATAGTTAAGCTAGATATCGCGTAGTAAAGAAGAAACATTAAGTAAAGCCCAGGAAGGACGTCGTACTCTTATACAGTGTGCGGGCGGCTAGGGCTGCGCTCGGGTAGCAGGGCGTGCGGGGCACGGGGCAGTAGAGTGCGCAAGGAGCGCGGGCAGCAGGGTGCGGGGGACGCAGGGCAGCAGGGCGCGCAGAGCGCATGAGCAATATGGTGCGCGAGGTGCGGGGTAGTAGGCGACCAGGGCTGCAGGGCGCGCGGGCAGCGGGGCGCGCGTAGGCTACAGGCGACGCGGGCTGCAGGGCGCGGGGGCAGCAGGCGCGCGCAAGGCGCGTGGGCAGCAAGGCGCACACGGGGCGCAGGGCAGCAGGAGACGCGAGCTGCAGGGCGCACGGGCAGCAGGCACGCGAGGGCTGCAAGGCACGCAGGGCTCGCGAGTGGCAGGGCGCATGGGGCGGCCAGTAGGGCGCGTAGGGCAAGTGGGCAGCAGGGCGCACGTGGCGTGTAGGGCTGCAGGGCGCGCTGGCACCGGGGCGCGCAGGGGCAGCAGGAAACTTGCGGGCAGCATGCGACGCGGGCAGCAGAGGCGTGCGGGGCGCGAGCAGCAATGTGCGCGGGGTACGCGCAGCGCAGGCGAGTGCAGGTCGCGGGCAGTGCGAACAGGTGCACGCGCCGGAAGCACCTAGGGCAGCACGCTGGCAGCATGTAGGGTAGGGCGCAAGACAGGGCAGGTGCAAACGCGTGGGGTAGGGCGGAAGAACGGGCAGGGTAGTACGAACGATGGGCTAAAAAAAAAAAAAAAAAAAAAATCGTTCCAGGGACCTACGTGCTTTACAAGCATGTCATAATCTAGCAAGCAGGAATGGTTGCCCTGGAATGAATGACAAGTACAAGTAGTGTTAACCCTACTGGGTTGTACTCTTTCAGAATTATAGTGCAGCGGAATGATGAACTAAGGGCAATAGGGAGTACAACTACTAACCCTAATGGGTTGTACCCTCTATGGGCTAACCCACTACAGCATAGACAGCTAAGAAATATGTTTTGACACACCCCCATAGGCGAAGTGGGGGATAGACAGAGCATACAACGGTCACACGACGAGTCAAGAGAAGCAACAAAGCAAAGCTCAGGGTGGATCACAAAGTCACCACACAGTCAGAGCACAAGTAAGCGGCCACAAGACTAGTTCACATGAAGATTTATATAGAAAACATGGAGTATAATGATTACACATTACAAGGCAAAGTTACGAAGTATGCAAGTGAGGCAGAGTAGGCACAAGGCCTAGAGCAGTGCAGAAACGCTGATGATCACCAGACCCTAGGGCCCTGGTGAAAAGATCAGCTGTGTTGGCCTGCGAGGCCACGTAAGCAAGGCAAAGCTTACCACGCTACTGCAGCTCTCAAGCGAGAAAGTAATGCAGAGCGATGTGCTTTGTTCTGTACTCTAGTCTCTGCTCCCAACACAAGGCAATCATGGCCTTGTTGTCGACGTACAGGACCGGAGGAGAATGAGGCCACTAACCAGAGTCGGTCAGCAAGTAGGTCAACCAGCATAGCTCTTGTGCAGCCATGGCCCCTTCGTAGATCTCAGCCTCACAACTGGAGCCGAGAACAGAAGACGAGCGGGTAGACCTCCAGGAGACAGAACCAGCGTCGAGACTAAAAGTGTAACCCTGTGACGATCGCTGAGTCGCCTTATCGCCCGCCCAAGAAGTGCCTAAGTGCCCAGTGAGCACAACTAAACCCCGTCCTCCAAGCACAAGCCCCATGCCTGATGTACTGCACAAGTAACGGAGTACCCTCCGCGCAGCTGTCCAGCACTCCTTCCGGTGTCTACCAGAAGCAACAAAATGGGCCAGGATGCTGAGAGGGTACGCGAGGTCAGGTCAAGTACAAGTCATCAGGTATAGAAGGCAACCCACAAGCTCTGGATACGGACCACTCGGCTCTACGGACTCGTCTGAAGGTGGAGCTGAGACTGAGTGGCTCGTAGGCAGAGGAGTGGGCTGTGGCGAGGAGAACTGAAAACGGAAGCGCGTCAGGACCGGATGCACCATGCGTGACAAAGTCAGAGTGATGGTGCGCCTTGCTCTGTCCCGGGTGATCTGCAAGCCAAGATAGCTGCGCAGCTCACCCAGGTCAGTGCAAGTGTGTCTCTAAAGCGCTCCGCCTTCACAAGGGCCAGTGCCTCAGTGTCAGCAGTAGCAAAGACCAAGTCGTCGACATACACGAGGATGTAGAACGGAGGCAGAGAAGGGTCGGTGTGCAGAAATTACAACGGGGCAGCACGGAACGAAACGATTTAGAGCGTTACGGAGCGTAACGGGGTGACACGAGGCGACACGAGGCTAGGACCTAGCAGCGACCCAGCTGATTCCATCTTAGCGAGAAAATGATGGTTATTGGTTGGGGGAAGGTACAAGCAAGAATGTCGAGAGAAAATCTGTCCCTATAGCATGGACCTCACTACAGCCTAACACTATATGCATGTATATAGTTTGACATGAGGCCATGGATCGGACATTCAAGGTGCCCACGAACCACTAACTTGGGAATCTATCCCAACTACTAAAACAGCTGGCCAACACGTTCTTTTTGTCAGAATCCCAGCCACTAACCACTGGGATAAAAGGGTTGTGCAGCGGGTGAGTGCGCCCATAACACCCCAGGCTGACATGCCTGTACCCCTTCCCCAGGATCAATTGGGGACCTCCATTGGACCTCTGACATCTCCCTGCTCTTGGATGCCCGAGGTGCACACACCGGGATTCGAACCCGAGACCTTCGCTCTGATACCATGTTAGAATCCCAACCACTAACCACTGGAATAAAATGGCATGTTTGTGTAGTGGGTGATTGCGCCCATAACCTCCCAGGTCGACGTGACTGTAACCCTTCCCTTCCCTTCCATTGAACAATTCAATGCAATTCGGACCGTTCGTGGCTTTCATCAAACGCACAGCATTTACTAAGATGAAACATTTGCACCCGTCGGATGTCGTGTCTCTCTGCACATTTGTCTCGATGTCAACGACACCTTCAGATAAAAAATGTGTCAAATCGGCATCATAAATTCTTGTCTCTATGCGACCGTTGATGCCCAAATCCTTGTCGAACAACCTCATGGTTTCGGTACCAGTCCATATAAACAAGAGAGTCCACATGGCTCCACTTCTCCATTTCCTTGTTTCAAGTACGCATCATCCAAGTCCAGGCCGACCGAGGCAGCAGCATCAGCATCATCCAAGTTCCAGTCGACTGAGGCATCTACCATCTCGACCGTGGAACTGCATATGTTCTTCTTATCATCCATATCGATGACATACTCTATGTCGGCTGAACTCCCAATACTTTCACTACGTTTGAAAGGGGGCTCAAGAATCTCGGGATCACTTCCATTGACAGCATGAAACACTGCCAGTCGTCCATTGGATGCAAAGTACGTTGAGAAACTTAATATGCTTCAATTCTCTGCAGCAGCGCGGTATCGGCTTGACATGCTTCTGCAGAGTTGTACATGCTTGCTGTTATCATCTGCCGTTCAGAGTAGGGAATGCTCTTGTGACTGTTTGCATGACGTAACAGTCTAATCACCTCTTCATTATACGACTTGGTAAGGCTAGCACTAGCCTTACACCGTTACGAGTCATCTAATACCGTCATCTCCCGGATAAAAGACTTATGTACCATATCTCATATAGGATTGGAAAAGGCCACTATATTTTGTGAACGGAACCGAATGGGTGCCTTATAAATCATATTAATGGAATGGTTTGTTTTTGTATTATTGCATGTACCGGGACACGTACTAAAGAGAGCATTTTTTTGTTCCTCCTCCCCATCCAACTACATTTGAAAGACTGTTGCTAGGAAACTTTGCATTCCGTTTAGAAGACACCCGAGCCCAAGGGCAAGGGGTGTCTTATCTCATATAGCCAACAGGGTATCTTATAAACAGAAGTTCCCTCTATAAGAAATCACCCGTATAAAAGACACTATGCTACGGGTTCGAATCTTGAAGTTTGCAGATGCCGAAAGTATATACGTTTTTCCGAATGCAGTATCAGTGTAACTCGTATGTTACACTTTGTAGTCAGGGAAACAAAACTCTTATGCTGTTTTTGAAAGGGTAAAAAAAAGACCACTAATTTAAAGAAAGGGTAACTGTACGATTAGCCTGCCTTCATCAGGGTAATTGAACATAAGCGGCCCACTGAAAGGGCAAAAAGGGTATTTTTCCCTAATATTTCGGGCCCAGCATGCAGCATGTGCATGTTGCAAAGCACACAATGTTTGTCAAGCTCAACTCATGCCCCAATCCACTATTCAACGAGTGCTGATCGTTTTTTCCCCTTCTCTGCCTTTTTCTCCCTGCTTCACATGTTTCCTTCTCTTGTTTGCTTCTCTTCGTTGTTTCCTGCTTTCCTCCTCTCTTTCTTATGGTATCGTGCATTTCTCTGCTTGGCTGTGCTCCCATGCATGTGCCTTGCTGTGCTTCTACTGCATTTTGCATATTTCAAGGCTGATAGATACCGAGGTCGTCGTGAAAAAATCATTTTTCACGTGGTAAAGTGTGGTCTGCGTACTACTCCCTACTGTCATTGAGTACCCCCCGCCATTGTTGTGCCGCGATCACGTGAGAGGACATGGTCCAGTTCCTAGGGGCACGCCCTCCACAACAGCAGCAGCAGCCACCACCACAGCAGCAGCAACAACAACCAGCAGTAACATCAAAACCACCAACCGCACATGTATTGAAAGCAGAGATCACTTTCCATCATGTGGTGTTTCCATCAACGCGCTTTATAATAAGAGCAGGTGCGCTTCTATCGTGGGGGACACGGTTGTTAGAAGATTAAGCGAGAATGATGCATCGAACTGAGATCTAGGTACAAGTACTAACCCTGATTTAGGTTGTACCCTTTATGGGCTACCCCACTACAGCCTACACAGCACAAGCATCATTAGAGTTTGACACAACCCCATAGGCAAAGTGGGGGAGAACCAGTGGTCACAAGACCAGTCAAGAAAAGCAAAGCAAGCTCAGGGTGGATCACGAAGTCACCACACATTCTGAGCACAAGCAAATGGCCGCAAGGCCAATTCACATGTAGAGTTATATAAAAAAGAGCAAACAATACAGTGATCACTACCTAGCAAGAGTAAGCATGCAAGTATATATATATATATATAGATCACAGTACAAGCAAAGTCACGCAGTGAGCAAGTGAGACGAAGCAGGCACAAGGCCTAAAGGAGTAGAAATGCTGATGATCACCAGGCGGAAGTGCCTTGGTGAATCTATCAGCAGTGTTGGCCCGAGTGGCCACGTGAGCAAGACGAAGCTGACCACGCTGCTGCAACTCTCGAGCAAGAAGTAACACATAGAGATGTGCTTCATTCTGTGCTCCAGTCTGTGCTCCTGATACAAGGCAATAGTGACCTTGTTGTCTACGTACAGAACTGGAGGAGAACGAGGCTGCTCTCCCAAGTCGGTCAGCAGGTAAGTGAGCTAGCGTAACTCCTGTGCAGTTATGGCTCCTGCGTAGATCTCAGCTTCACAACTGGAGCTGAGAACAGAAGATGAGCGGGTAGACCGCCAAGAAACATAGCCGGATCCAAGACTCAATGTGTAACCCTGTGACGACTGCTGGGTAGCCAGGTCGTCAACCCAGGACACGTCTGAGTGTCCAGTGAGGACAACTCGACTCCGTCCTCCAAGCACGAGCCCCATGCCCGATGTACTGCACAAGTAGCGCAACACCCTCTTAGCAGGCGCCCAGTGCTCTCGTCGGTGTCTCCCGGGCGCAACGTAGCATGCCAAGATGCTTAGAGGGTAGGCAAGGTCAGGTCGAGTGCAGGTCATCAGGTACATGATGCAGCCCACAAGCTCTGGATACGGGCCATTCGGCTCTACGGACTTGTCCGAAGGTGGAGCTGAGAGCGAGTGACCGGTAGCCAGAGGAGTGGACTGTGGCGAGGACTAGGTGAAGCCGAAGCGCTGAAGGACCTGCTGCACCATGTGTGACTAAGTCAGGGTGATGGTGCGCCGTGCTCTGTCCCGGGTGATCTGCAAGCCAAGATAGCTGCGCAGCTCACCCAGGTCTGTGCACGTGTGTCTCTTCTGCAGCTCCGACTTCACAAGGGTCAGTGCCTTATGTCAGCAGTGGCAAAAACCAAGTCGTCGACGTACATGAGGATGTAGAACGGCGGCAGCGAAGTTTCGGTGCGCAGAAACAGCGACGGGTCTGCAGTCGAAGGAGCAAACCCAAGAGCCGCAAGTGTCATCCTCAGTGTGTCGTGCCACTCAAAAGGCGTCTGGCGGAGACCGTAGACTGGCCGCCGGAGGCTCCACTGGGTACCTGCAGGAAACGACCCAGTGAAGCCAGGTGGGCGGCGCAGCCAGATCTCCTCGTGCAGGCTGCCCTGTAAGAAAGCTGTGCTGAAGTCAAGAGAGTGCAGCTCGTTATCACCCTGAGCAGCAACGTGCAGCAACACCCAAAGAGTGGTCATCTTCGGGGTAGGGGAGTGGGTCTACTTGAGTCATACCTGAAGGAGCAGGACCCTGAGGGGGGAGGGGGTCTACCAGAGGGAGACCTGGAGCGAGGAAGAGTGGCGGGGGGGGGGAGAGGGGCAGTGCGGTATAGGAAGAGACGGTAAAAGGAAATCGACTCGTCAAACGTGACCTCCTGAGAGCACAGGACACGGCGCGAGGTGGGGGTGGTAAAACTGCCAGCCATAAGCGTAAGGGGGGAAGCCAAGGAAGACACAGGGAATGGCGCGGGAGGAGAGCTTGTCCGCGGAGGTATCGCGGACAAAGGCACGAGCGCCCCAGACCCGGAACACCGACGCATCGCCAACCTCCCCCGTCCAACGTAGTGTGGGCGAGGTCTCCGGCAAGGAGACACGGGGCCAGAGGTTGAGCTGATGCGCAGCGTACCGGACCGCAAACGGCCACAGAAAGTGGGGAGCAGCCGCATGGATCATGGAGGTATGAGCCACCTCCATGACTAGGCCAATGCGGCGCTCAGCAACCTCATTCTGCTGCGGGGAGGCCGGAAGCGTGAACGACTGGAGGATGCCCTCCCCACGACAAATGTCTCGCAAGAGGTCGGAGGAGAACTCACCACCTCTGTCAGAGTGCAGATGCAGGACAGGAAGGTCCGTTTGGAACCGCTCGCGGAGCTGGACATGGACAGCGCGGATCCAGAATTTCAAAACAGCAGGGACCTCCCCCTTGCTGCGCAAGGGGAAGACCGTGGTGTAACGCGTGTAGTCGTCAACAACCAGCAGAAAGTATCGCTCGCGGCCTTGTCCCTAGATTCGGGCTAGGCCCCACACGTCCATGTGGGGAATCTGCTGGGGAGCAGTCATCGGGGGAAACGAGGAGGAGTGAGGAGCGGCGCGCTGCCACCCCTCGACGCAAGGAAGGCAGGGTGGGGCAGGCGAGGGCAAGAGGGGGGGCAGAGACCTGGGAAGACCAGAGACAAGGAGGCGGGAGTGCATGCCACGAAGGCGTGGCAGGGAGGGGTGACCAAGGCGGTGGTGCCAAAGGAGAGTCTGGTGCGTGAGGAGGCGACACGAACAGGGGGCTGCTACCTGACCAGACGCAGCTACCTGGGGAGGCTCAGTAGTCATTGTGTACAGGCTTGGCCCAGGACGACGGGTGAAAGAGGCCAGGTGGGGGCTCGTCCGTGTACACGTGCAGATCGCCACACGCTGACCCCCAGTAGTGGTGGTAGTGACCATCGCATCCTGGAAGGCAACGGTACTCACCAAGTTCGTAGAGAACGAGGAGAGGTGAACACCTGACAGTGAGCCAGACAGAACCGCCGGACACGGTAGAACAGTAGGGGAATGTGCAAGAACTGGGCCCCCTGAGGAGTCAGCCAGTCTGACTGCAGCCAGTGCAGGGAGTGGTGTGAGTGTTGTACTGTCTCGTAAGAAATAGCGGGAAGCACCTGAGTCAAGCGTGAAGGTGTGCAAGGCCTCAGCAGGCGCAGTACCAGAGAGAGCAGACTCACTAGCACCTAGAGCAGCAGCCTCTATACCTGGGTCGGGCGGCACACACAGGTAACAGTCACCCTCAGCACTAACAGTCAAAGCATACATGGCAGCAAGGATAGCGTCATAGTCAAGAGCAAAGATATCAACACCAGACCTAAGCAGATCTAGCCAGCGGGGGAGCTCAGCTACGTCAGGAAACTTTGTGCGCCAGGCATCGTCAAGACAGGAGAAGCAGCGGTGCTGGGTGTGAAACTTTCCGCATGTCTGACCAGCGCGGTCACCTGTGCGAATGACATACGTCCAGCGAACACTACCCCCAGACGCCCCATGTTGAGCAAACCACTCACGAAGCTGCTGGGGCGTAAGGGTCTCGCGCGGACGCTGCTGCTGCTGCCTCTGGCCACCGCCAGAACCTACCCTCTGAGCGCTCCACCCCGACCGCCACCACTGCCACCGCCACAACTCCCACCGCCGCCACCACTGCCGCCGCCACAACTCCCACCGCCGCCACCACCGCCGCCACCACTCCCACTGCCACCACCACCGCTGCCACCACTCCCACCACTGCCACCACCGCCGCCACCGACGCCCCCACTCCCGCCACCACTCCCACCGCCACCTCCACCGCCTCCACCACCCCCACCACCGCCTCCCCTGCCGCCACCTCCACCACTCTTGCCTCCCTTGCCCTTGCCGCTGCGGCGCCTCCCACTAGGAGCAGACGTAACCCAACCTCCTCAGCACCAAGGAAGTCAACAGCAGTAGCAGGAGCATAGGAGGGGGCAAGGGGGGGAGGGGAACACCTCTAAAAAAAGGGAGTGCTATGAGTGCCACGAGCAGCACCTATAACGACTATGCTAGTCTCAGCTGCAAGGAGGTGTTTCTCGAGCTCGTCGACAGTGAGGTCTGTGGGGTCAAGGGCGAGAAAGTGGTCCCTGACTGCGCGAAGAGAGTCAGGGAGGCGGGTGACGATGAAGTAGAGAGTGATGTACATCGAGGGCGGGTACTTGTCTAGGAACTCGTCTTTAATCGTGGCGCAGTAGCGAGTGTCGCTAGTGCGAAGGTGGGTCATGAGGTCATCGACTGTGGCAAAGGAGGACAGCTCGGGAAACAGGTAGGGCAGTATAAGGCGGTTGAGAGCAGCAGTGGCAGGGGAGGAGTAACGAGCGACTACAGCGTCGTACAGGGCTTTAGCAGTCTTGTGCTGGCCAAAGTGAGCGTGTTTGGCTAACGGCAGTGGTTGCGAACGGCTAGGCGAGAAGCAGCGTCACGGGTAAGTCACTATGAGCGAGTCGCACTGTCAGCTGTGTAGAGAGGAGAAAGAGAGGCTCCAGACGTGTGATCAAACAACGAGACGCCGTCTTTGGAATCGCTAAGTAGGTACAGCTGTAAGTCGTCGAACCATGTATCAAACTGGATTGGACGGCCCTCAGGATCGAAGGTGAGAACGCTGAGGGTAGCCATAGCTAGCAGAGCAGAGCGGCGTGTGACGAGCAGGGCAGCACGCAGGGAAGGCAGAGCGGCGCGCAGGCACTAGGAAAGCGCAGGGCAGGTCAGGGCAGGGCGTGCGCGGGCAGCGCGACGCAGGGCAGGGCGTGCGCGGGCAGCGCGACGCAGGGCAAGGCGTGCTCGGGGCGGCGCGACGCGGGGCAGGGCAGGGCGTGCGCGGGCAGAGTGACGCAGGGCAGGGCAGGGCAGCGCGGTAGCCAGCAGGGCGGCGCGCAGGCAGGGGAACGCGACTGGTGGGGCAGCGCGACGGACAGGGTAGGGCACTACGGGCAGGGAACTGTACGGTGGGCCCTAAAAAAAAGCGGTCCTTGAACAGGACCTGCTATGAAACCATGTCAGAAGACTAAACGATAATGATGCATTGAACAGAGATCTGAGTACAAGTACTAACCCTAATTGGGTTGTACCCCTTATAGGCTACCCCGCTACAGCGTACACAGCAAAAGCATCATTATAGTTTGACAACGGTAGCCCTCTTAATCAGTATACATCATCTGCATTGTGATAGGTGAGCTTGCATAACACTGCATTTGATATGTACACCAACATGTACTACTCCATGAGAAGGAACATTACAAATGCACAGAATCCGACCAACTAAGCTACAGTACCGGTAGTAGCATTCATGGATCTCACCTATTCTTTGTTCTACAGTATGTACCACTCCATAAAAATCTGCATTTGTGATGTTCCCTCTCGGATCACACATCTTCCCTTGGCCTGTCCTTCAAAGCCTGGCAGCAAGCAGCTTTCCCGACAAGCTGCTGGTGGTGGCGGCAAAGCCAATGTAGAGCTGGCCATTGATGCCAGCCTGGATGGCGCTGAGCACGTCCGCCAGGTCCGCCGGCGCGACAGTGAGCACATTGGCCAGCGACCACGACACGGAGCTCAGCAGCTGCCACGTGCCGGGCAGCTGCAGCGCCACGGGTGGGGCTGCCTGCCCGCACGTGCTGTTGCCGCTGTAGATGGCCGCCGCCTGCGGTGCCTCCGCCATGCCCGTCGCCACCAGCTCGTACGCCACCGCGTATGACGACCCCCTGCTCGTGAGCAAGGGGGCAGGGGGAGGGGGGAGGGCGAGGGGTTGGGAAGGAGGGGTTGACCGGGGTGCACAGCAGGGGATGTTTCACTATACGAGTGTTCTTCGCTGGAGGGTACTATCTACTGATAGGCAGAAGCATTATGAGAGTCAGAACGGATGGCAATGGTGTGGACGGGGATCATGGGGAATTGTGATAACGTAGAAGGAATCGTGAGATGATTAAGAGAGACAATGCGTGACTAGTGCAGGGAAGGCAGTACTTGGGAAGGAGAGTGAGGGGCCGTGGCTTACATCTTGGTGATCTGGATGTTGGCTGCTCCCACCGGGAGAAGGCCCTCGCACGAGGTGAGCACGCCACGCAGCATGCCTGCAGAGACGGGATGAGCAGCAGTAGAAAAGGATTGGATTGAGTGAGCAGGGAGGGTGCAAGAATGGTGAGCACAAGCATGCCTGCAGTGACGTGATGGGCATGGGCGGTCAAGAATTGGAATGAGAGAGGAAGGTTTTGCAAGAATGACCCGCCGGCTGCGGTTTAGGGTTTGCAAGACTGACCTGGTGGGTGCGGGTTTAGGGTTTGCGGGATGGGGGTTTGCGGGACTGACCTGCTGGGTGCGGCAGCAGAGCCACGAGGTCCGCCACGCCAAGGGCGTCACTCAGCGGGGCGATCAGCGCGTCCACCTGCGCTGCGAGCGCCGACACGTCCACATTCAGCGCACCCACCCTCTGAGTGAGCGCCGCCACTCGCTGACTGAGCAAGGCGCGGAGGTTAGGGAGGATGGCCGCCAGGTCCGTGTTGAGGGAAGTGGCGCGATTGTTGATAGCGGGGATGCTGCTTCTTAGCGACGAGATGCGCGACTGGAGTGCGACAGGTGTCGCCTGCGGAGCAACGCCGCCGGGTCGGGAGATTCTAAGGTACAAGATAAGGTCTAGGTTCGCAATGCGGGCGTTTAGAGTGTCGATGCTGCTCTGCAAGGCGGAAATCTGTACTTGAAGCGCCAGTGTGGCCGCGGATGCGTTGTCGTTCAGCGAGGTAGCGAGCTTGTTGAGTGCTTGCGTCAGCGTTCCTTCTAGTGAAACGACTTGCGCTTGCAGCGCGGATATTAGGCCAGACACGCTACTAGTGATGGTGCTGGTGACTTGGGCTGGTCGGTTCGGGAGGCGATTCCCGAGCAGTCCGTTGGAGACGATTCTAGACTGTGCGCATGATGCGAATAGCGCCGTTACAAGCAGTGCCGCCATCAGTGAGGAAGCTACAAGAGAACGCGCCATGGGGATGAAATGCCGTAGTACAAAAGGAGTGCAGTAATGATCGCTGCTGGTACCAGGAGGTACGTTTTTTTACACGAGCGGCTAAGGAAGGCAGTGATGGGCGAATGAAAGCAGTTGCGAAGAGTGGGAGGAAGCTTGTGAAATAGAGCTGATCTAGTAGGCGTTATGTGAGATGCAGATTGCGGCTTGGGCTCGCTTATATACTCGCTAACGAGGTAACGCTTGAACCAGAAGTGCTGCTGTGACGGTGAGCGCGTAATCTTGGGAGGGAGTCACCGAGGCGGTGTTGGACGGTTGGTTCGCGGCGATCGGGTGGGTGAGCGTGGGCGACGATGAGTGAGGTGCGGCGAACCAGCGACGATCTGGGCAGCTGTTTCCACGGAAAGCTTGATTCGCTTCACGCGGAATTGCTGTGAGCGAAAACGGCGAAGTTCAGGGAGGAAGCAGTCGCGCCGCGTGTTACTGCAGATTTGAATTTCTACAAATCTACCTGATATTAGCATATCCTCATTTCATAACCTCAGCTCTTCATTGTGGAAAATGGTATACCTTTGAAACCGCTTTTCAAACCTCTCCGATCAGCCTCTCCGCCATGGCTCCTAGGAGAACTTCAGACTAAGCAATGTCCAGCTTAACTCAATCAGTTTCTTTATCTGACTATGTTTTTAAGGTCTACTCATCAAGAGCTTTATTACGACACCACTTTGTGTTCAAACAGCGAACATTGGCTCGTCGTAAAAGCTTCCATAAAGATCTGTTGTTTCAGGTGAAAACTGGTTTTTAAGCTCAAGAAGCATTGAGTTACTCCAAGGAAGTTATAATGGTCAGGCTTTTGGCAAATCGTCACCTATTATTGTTAGATGCTTAGAGAGGAATGGATGTCGGTTAGGTAAGGGGAGGGGGTACAAGACAGTCGAGAGTTTTGTTGTACCCTCTAAGGAATCACCCCTACACAACCTAGAGAGAAATAATCAGAAACACATAATTTGACACACCCCCATAGGTGAAGTAGGGGGGATAGCCAAACCCAACAGTGGTCACCAGACCAGTCAAGCAGGACAACAAACAAGACAAAGCTCAGGGTGGATCTCAAGGATACCACACAAATTCTGAGCACAAGCAAGTGGTCACAAGACCAGTTCACATGCAGTTTAATAAAATAACAAGAGATACAGTGATCACAACCTAGCAAGTGTAAACATGCAGGTATATATATAGAGATCACAGTACAAACAGAGTCAAGAAGTAAGCAAGTGAGGTCCAGCAGGCACAAGGCCTAAAAGAGTACAGAAGCGCTGATGGTCACAAGGCTGAAGCGCCTTGGTGAACACATCAGCAGTGTTGGCCTCAGTGGCCACGTAACGCAGATGAAGCTGACCACGCTGCTGCAGCTCTCGAGCAAGGAAGTACCGCAGGGCGATGTGCTTCGTTCTGTGCTCCAGTCTGTGCTCCTCACACAAGGCAATGGCAGCCTTGTTGTCAACGTACAGCACTGGAGGAGAACGAGGCCGCTCTCCCAAGTCGGTCAGCAGGTAGGTCAGCCAGCGTAGCTCCTGGGCCGCCATGGCTGTGGCGTAGATCTCAGCCTCACAACTGGAGCTGAGAACAGAAGAAGAGCGTGTAGAACGCCAAGAAACTGAGCCAGAGCCAAGGCTGAAGGTGTAACCCTGAGACGACCGCTGAGTAGCCTGGTCGTCCGCCCAGGTGACGTCGCGGTGTCGTCCACGCTCACTGCACCATGCGGAGATAACTCTGGCAACAGGAGCTTGACTACGGGGAAGGCACGTGTGTGCGAGTGATCTCTGCGTTCGTTCACTTAGTCGTTTGCTCGTGTGTTCTCTGCTTGCACATTCACGGGGAGATTTTGCAAGAGTTTCACTAGCAAAGATTGACAAGAACGATAGTAACAACGTTGGCTCAACAGACTACATCAGAGCTAGCTAGGCTGCTGGTCGACCTCCAGCACAGCACGGTCGACCGCGTTCCAGCGCAGCAATGCTCGCACCGCTCCAGCGCTGCAGGGATGCGGTGCGCCAACGTTGCAAGTCGACGGCGTGCCAACGCTGCAGCAAGTCGGCTGCACAGCGTTGCATCCGCAGGACAACGGTACACCTGCTTCGCAGATGTGCGCGGCTGGTTGGCGTCCGATTCCCCGTCACGTGCCCAGCGCAAACTTTCCCGCCCGTGACGGCGCCCATCAGCCACGTCGACCTCGGGATACCACCCCCGAGGTCGTCCTCGCAGAATCCACCCCGGCGACTGTCGCACATGTCGCTCGGGTATCCCTGTCGACCGAGCAACCCCGCCTGGTCGCCCAGCCCAGTCGGACGCCGGTTACATCAATCCCGGCGTCCCACGGTCGGCGTCCTAACGGCCAGGTCGGCGTCCACAAGCCCTGGGCGCCGTCCAGGCGCCCAAGTCGGCGTCCAGGCCCCGGGGACGCCGAGAAGAACTCCAGGTCGGCGTCCCAGCTCCCAGGACGCCAAGCAGAGGCTCCAGTTGGCGTCCAGGCGCCCAGGACGCCGAGCAGACGCCCAGGACGCCGTCCAGACGCCAAGGACGGCGTCCACCTGCTCGGCGCCCTCCAGCCAGGCGCCCCCCAACACAACGCCCTTGCAGTGGCCCCCGTGCCCACTGCTGCAGGTCGGCTGCATCCCCCCGCACAACCGACCACGAGGTCGGCTCCGCCCAAGCGAGGACGGGGCCACACATCACTCCCGTTGACAGCGTTGTTGTAAGCGAATTCAAGGGTCGGTAGCCGTAAGTCCCAGTGGCTGACGTCGTCTTTGCAAGCTGTGCGCAGTAACTGTTCAACCACCTGATTGAGTCGCTCTGTCTGTCCGTCAGTCTGGGGGTGGTATGCTGAAGACATCGCAAGTTTAGTCTCCAACAGTCCCATGAGCTCCCTTCAGAATTTACTAGTGAATTTTGGGTCTCTGTCTGAGATGTGTGTAGCGGGGATAACATGGATGGTGATAATGCGGTCAAAGAAGAGGCGAGCCGTGAATTCAGCAGTAGCCGTGGCGTTGGTCGGGATGAAGTGTCCCATTTTAGAGAACTTGTCGATCACCACGGGGATAGCGTCATGCCCTCGTGAGGTCGAAGGAAGCCCAGTGATGAAGTCTAGGCTGACAACTTGCCATGGCTGCTCCGGTACGGGTAGAGGCTGAAGTAGTTCTGTCTTTTTCTGCTTGCTCCTCTTCACCAGCTGGCACGTGTCGCATAAGGTGACGAACTGCTGCACGTCTACTGCCATGCGGAGCCAGTAGTAATACTTCTCTGTTGTAGCTATATCTGCGTCCACGGAGTACCCATGTTGGAATAGACCCTTGAGCAGAGGGTTCATCCCGTCGAGCTGGATGCCTGCTACATGACCGGGGCGGCTCAACGCGCTAGTATCCCATTTGTAGGGTGTATTTGTTTTCAGTAGGTTGGTCAGTCGCGCTGCTATCTTATTGTACTGCGGCACGAACCTGTTCTAATAGTTGGCGAAGCCTAGGGATTGTTGCAATTCCTTTACGTTCTCAGGCACTTTTCACTTCTTGACGGCTTCGATTTTCCGCGGGTCCACGTGTACGCCCTCCGCACTCACCTTGTGTCCGAGAAACTGCACCTTTTTCATGGCGAAGTCGCTCTTTGACAGCTTCACGTAGAACTTATTTTTCCGTAGGATCTCACGCAGATGCTCCACGTGCTCCTTCATATTTTTGGAGTAGATGAGAATGCCATCCAGGTACACTACTACGCACTCGTCCAGCAGGGGCCGTAAGATATGATTCATCTCTGCCTGGAACGTCGCTGGTGCGTTGCAGAGTCCGAACGGCACCACTATGTACTCGCAGGAGCCGTATCTTGTACGGAACGCCGTCTTGTGGATCGAATTGTCCGCCATCTTGATCTGCCAGTAACCCGACCGTAGGTCCAGCTTCGAAAAGACAGTTGCACCTCGCAGTTGGTCCAGTAGGTCGTCTATGCATGGTATAGTGTATTTGTTTTTAACTGTCTGTTTGTTCAGTGCGCGGTAGTCGATGCACATCCGTAGACTGCCGTCTGGTTTTGGAGTGTAGTAAAGTGGTGCACCGTAGGAAGAGGTCGATGGGCGGATCAGTTGTCTGTCCAGTAAATATTCTATCTGCTTCTTCATTTCTGTCACATCTGTCGGACTCATTGGGTATGGTGCACTTGAGACGGGCTTCACACCTGGTTCCTCCACAATCTCGTGCTCGTGGGTGCGTGCTGGAGGTACGCCTGCGGGTAGGTCGTCGGGCATTATTAGCCGGCGGGTAGCAAAAGCTGTCCGCCATCCGGGGGGGGGGGGGGGGCCTGTCAGAATATTATGCTCTAGCCTGCAGTGGGGTGCTCTATAGCGAGTACAACCCTTCTAGGGTTAGCTATTTGTACCACCATTGTTGCTAGTGCAAACCCTCTTTGCTTCATTCTCTCTTGCCTAGCTAGGTCAACCCTAGCTATGGCTCCTCAGTATACCTACTATCACGACATGGTATCAGAGCAGGACGATCCTGTTGGGTCGATCCTGTGGGTGGGCCCCACCACCTCAGTCTTCCGCTGCTCCTACTACTGTCTGTGTCGCACGCCCCGTGGCGTGCGACGGATTTTTCATCCCGCCGCGCGCTCGGGGCGTGCGGCGGTTTTCTCCCCGCCGTGCGCCCCGAGGCGCGCGGCGGTTTCCTTCTGTGGGGGACCTCGCGCGCCCCCGCCCTTTCCGTTGCGACGTCCTGGGGAGCCGCGCGCGACCCCCCCGCGGCCCCGATTTCCCGTCGCGCCGCCCTGGGGAGCCGCGCGCGACCCCCCGCTGCCCCTTCGCGGCGCCCTAAGGAGCCGCGCGCGGCCCCTCGCTGCCCCGTGGTGGCGTCCTGGGGGCCGTGCGCCGTCCCCCTCGCCGTCCCCCGCGCTCCTTCCCCCGTTCCGCCCGTTTTAGGGTTTGGGGGTGAGGAGTGTGGGGGTGGCGACTATGGGGGTGTCGGTTGTGAGTTCCTCCCCCTGCTCCTCCTCCTCCCTAGTCTCCCTCTGCTACAGCTGCCGCTGAGGGGGGTGGTGTGTGGGAGCCTAGGGTTTGGGGTTTAAGGGGGGTACCGTGGGAGTGGAGCTAGCTAGGGTTTGAAGCAGAGGGTGTGTGTCGAGGGGTGTGGGACTGTTGGGGGAGGTTGAGCGGAGGTTGCCGTCGTGTCGTACGCAGCGCCTGTACTCCGGGGCACTCATTCCCGGTAGCTCAGAGAGCCGGTTGCGCCGTCGCCTGTGGGTCCGTTGCTCCTGCCGAGCATATTAGCCGCGGAGCCTGTTACTCCTGTACTCCGGGGCACTCATTCCCGGTAGCCACGTTGTCGCACCAGAGCCGTCTGTTGCCCGTGTGTCTGCATCTTCAGTCGTCGCCTCCTATCTACTCTCCTCTCGCCAGCCCTCCTCCTCCTCACTTGCCCCCTGTGACTGCCTCTAGCTTTGCTCATAATTTGAACCTTAAACTATTGCTTCTTGCTTGTGCTCAGAATGTGTGGTGACATCGTGATCCACCCTGAGCTTGTACTGCTTTGCTTGCTCTGCTGATTACACCCCACTTTGACTATGGGGGTGTGTCAGAATATTATGCTCTAGCCTGCAGTGGGGTGCTCTATAGCGAGTACAACCCTTCTAGGGTTAGCTATTTGTACCACCATTGTTGCTAGTGCAAACCCTCTTTGCTTCATTCTCTCTTGCCTAGCTAGGTCAACCCTAGCTATGGCTCCTCAGTATACCTACTATCACGACAGGTAGGAGGATTTTTCTGAGGCTTTTGTAATTTCTCATGAACCTGGAATTGTCCTCTAAGCCTTTGCAGCTGTGTAGGCTTCACCTGTGGGCAATGGGGAGCCTTAACACGGTGCTGCGGGGAGAGAATATTAACTCCACGGAACGCACGACCCTTTTCTACGCTCCGTAGAACTTTGCCCAACTTCATGGGTACCTGAATAATTTCCAAAAGCTTTTTCTTGGCCTCTAAATCTCCCCTGTGCGTGCATGCGCGTGTGCATGGAATGGTATTTCATGCTTATAATAGTGTGTGTATGATGGGTCATGATGTCGAGTGTGTGTGTGTCAAATCAATAGCGAGTTATCGCTAGTTGTTTGTTACACGGTCATATTGTATGTCCCGTGCGCGGTTTCTATTTTGTCCTGTGTCGAACGTTCGGCGTGTCACAGGTGTGTGCAGCAGACCCGTCAAGGACTCAAGGATGAGTTTGTGATGAAGAACCCGAGCCTTGGTTTCAAGCTTCAAGTGATTTTGAAGGTACACTTCAAGATATTGTAGGTAGTTACATTACAATGTGTAGTGTAACATTTCTCTTGGTGTAGGCCCTTGTGAAGGGTAGTTTTGAGACCCTTCTTGGTTGGGGACAGTGTGGCACTGTTCCACATCACTGTACCTTGGCTCTTGGGGTTTGTAGGAGCTGGGAGTCATTCCCAACTCGTAACTCTTCCTAGTTCTTCCTAATTGTGTGTTCTAAGACTATGTTGCTGTCATAATGCCGTTTGTTCAAACTGACGCTGCGTCGTCAATTCTTAATGAAATGTGCGATCTTTGTAAAGGACGTCAAGACGTCTAGATCCGATTGTAGCATGTCATTTGGAGCTCTGACCAGATCGTAATGATCATTTAAAGCCGCTGTGCAGAAATCTGACTGTGCATTCTATCTTTCGTTTTAGGCACATTGAAGCCTACTGCGACTATAACAAAAACGACGTTGACGAGGCCGAGCTCGACCCCGACATGCACGCCAACCCCGAACATCGCTGGGACATCGCAACGATGACGGTAAAGGAGGCGTTGGTGAGCTAGAAGGGCAAGGCGGTGAAGGCCGCCATGAACAAGGAGATTCGCAGCCTCATCGGCATAGGCAGCTGGGAGCTGGTCTGTGAGAGGACGTCCCCATTATAGTATTTTATCATTATTATATTTTTCCTTTATCTTATTCTCCCTTTTCTCCTCTATATTTTGGTCTATATTTCATCTCAATCATCATAAAATTCTATTTTTCTAGAGCCTTCTATTTATTTTACTCTTTTCCTCTATTTGCCACCGACATATTTACGATACGGCACCGACAGCGCCGACAGTGGTGTATACGGTGTAATCTGGGCGTAATCCCAAGTGTTAATAGCCTTGCGTGCTTGTGCGCAAGGGTGATTGTAGAATCGGCAAGGACGTGTTTCCGAATGTTCGTTTTATCTAATTTATCTTTGTAATTTCCGAGTATAAAAACGCCTTGTATTCAATTTTAGTGACACTTGGTAATCAGAGCCTTCACTTAACAACTCTCGGCTAAGCAGTAGTCGCGGAAAAAATCGCCTCGAGAAACCGCCGGGGGCGACCAATTCAACACCGATTTCTGGTCGACGACGATCAAAATTTATTTCACGATGATCAAATACTCAACGACGGAGTATGGCAGCGAGAAAATTTGTCTCGTGACAACGTTGATGTGAGGTCCAGCTCTCGAGTGGCTCGGAAGCAACAGTAGAATTTTCCAGGGCGAAGCCACGTGGCAGCAGTTCTGGGCAGATCTGCTAAAACGTTTTGAGCCGATTAATTCAACCTACATTGCGCGCAAAAAATTGCATCACCATCAGCAATACGGGAGTGTCGCGCAATACACGCAGCAGATGGAGGAATATTATAATAGTGTGCCCGACATTATTGAAGGTGAAAAAATTCAGTCCTACATCGCGGGGCTGAAAAACGACATTCATCGCCAGGTTGCAGCAACGAATTGCAGCAACTACAGCAAATTCGTATCGGCCGCGGAGCGAATTGACTTAGGGCGTGTCCGAAGTGCATGTAGGAAGGAAAAATATGGTTTCGTCGACGAAACCCGACGAAGCCCGACGAAATCTGACATCCAATTTAAGGGTTTCACACTCCAGACACACAGACCGACAAAAAACTAATGCATGCCAGTTTCGGAACTATTTCACTTGCCCGTAACTTTCCAGCGTTGTTTGGAATGTACAAGGCGGCACAAAACTGTATTGTGTGGGTCGTAAGGCACGTCAAATGTGAGCTGTCACAAGTTGGATGTTCAGGTCCAAAACTGAACCAAGTGTTGAGCTGTTTGTATTGACGTTGGCGTTTGTGTCAAGAATGTCCAGCACCAGCGGTTGGATTTTGATGTGCTGGTCAACAACGTTGAGCACCAGCAATGAATCCACCTCTGCAAGGTGATATGAGAACTTTGTACAACGATGAGCTTCACCTCTCATTCATCGCCGACATCCACGCTACTTGCTCAAAGCAATCACCACCAGAGTAAAACTACTACTCTTCTGAGCAAAAAGCTAGCGTAGCAAAAGGATCAAATAGGATCTTCTAAGAGGTACTCTTAATTTTACCTTGGATGTAGAGTGATTGGAAGTATACTGGGCGCAGTCGGTGTATTAGATGGTTCTTTTATTCCAGTGCGTGTCGGAGGGGATCACAAAAATGACTACCGAAATATAAAAGGTCAATTTTCTATTATACTACAGCTAATTGTAGATGCAAAGGGAAAGGTATGGGATTATTTTGTCGGATAGGCAGGTTCTGTAAACGACTCTAGGGTCTTCGAAAACTCCCCTGCACGACTCAAAATCGACGCTGGAGAACTATACAACCACTGCCTTATTGCAGATGCCGCATATGGATTCCGTTCTTATACGTACGTCCCTTTCAAGGCACTGAGGGGACACCTTCTCGGCGCGGCGCAGCGTATCTGGAAAAAACAACAGAGTAGGACACGGATGATTTTGAGCAGAAATGGTCGCTTAAAAACAAAGTGGCGTATTCTGCACAAGTGCATGGAATGCAACGTGAAGAAAGTGTCTGATGTCGTTGCGGCATGTATGGTTCTGCATAACATCGAATTGGAGCTCAGTACCAAGCCTCGCACACAGGTGCCACGAGACCATGTTTGGTGGTGGTTACGTGGGCCAGCTGCTATAGCACAACACCTTTATGCAAGAACACCAGGGTTCTTACCTATACGCCGTCGGAATCGTTTGGCGGCTTACCTTTTCGCTTCTTGGCATCTTGCACATCCTTCAATTCGGATACCAACTCTCGGGTAAGCCTCCTGAAGTTTTCATTGCCGCTCTCCAGCACTTCACGTAGTGTAGTTGCTAGCACGCGTGCCATACGTTCCGCCATGGCCTCTGCACCACGCCCACGTGGACTTTCCGTCTCCAAACTAACATCCACCATGTCATCGTTCTCCCCAGTTATAGCCGTGGATGACGCCCTAGGCCCGCGAGACTCCTTGCCGGTTGCCGAGTGAGAGCGCGATGTGTGTGACTGCAGGCGAGAGCGAGCAGGGTCCTTTTGATGGGGGGAAAGGTTAGAAGAATTATTGGGACTTGAGGTAGTTGGAATAGTACTACTAGTAGGTGCCACGTTAAGGTCTATGCTAATACTGTTGCTTCTTGATGGTTTGGGACCGTTCACGCTTGGAATGGTTGGAGTAGGTGTTTCTGCGTGTTCATATACCTTGACAACTCCATGAGTATTTATCGAATGGAAACGGATGATGCAACAATGCTTAACATGGAAAATAAACTTACCATGTTTTTTCTGTAACTGACTCATTGAAGCATCAGTGGCACAGGTATTGCTTGTAGCAGCCATGGTAATGCTGGCGACCGTGTAAGCAGGGGCAGCAACAGGCTGGTTTGCCCATATAGGGTCCATAAGATCAAACCACGGTAGCCTTGCGCATCCTGAAGTCCCAATTCTGTCTTGTAATTCATTCCGTTGCTGGTGCATGCGTTGAAGCTTAAGTCTGACGGCATCAACACCAAAACGGAAAGATGGATCCCGAAGAAGGATCTGCTGATGGATGTAGGACCAATAACTCTCCCCCTAAATCCCCTCCATGGCTGTTACACGCTCATTTTCTCGTCTAGCCGCCACCTCGCCCTTTCTATAGTTGCAGAGCGCATCTTATGTGCAATTTGTATGGTCTGCGGTGCTTGCGTGGTAGTTGGGGTGGTTTGAGGTGCTCGAGTGGCAGGTGGTATGGTCTGCGGGGCTTGAGTTGCTGATGGGGTGGTCTGCGGCACTTGAGTGGCCGGTAGTACTATGGTCTGCGGCGCTTGAGTGGCAGGAGGTATGGTCTGTGGTGCTTGAGTGGCTGTTGGGGTGGTCATCATCAAGAAAGAAATTTGATAAGAGGTCCTCGTCAGTCAAGGGGTGTTCTGGCCTTGGCAGTCTCGTCGGCCAAGAAAATCTAGGCGGAGAAGGTGGAGCGTCGTTGTCAGCTATTGCTCGGTTGGTAGTCGATTCATTAGTTGATACTCCATCCACATTCATAGGAGTGTCCGAGATAGAAGCTCCGGTGTCAACGTTATTAGTGCCTGACATTTTGTATACCTTTATCAAATGAAAGGAAGAGTCGAGTCAATAGCTATAGCCGTGGAAGTGGTAAAAATATTTGTCATAACAATGTTCATCATGCCTTGCCTATTGTAGATATACCTTGTCGGGAGGTAATCTTTCTTTCAGTCTTATCGTTGAGAGGTTATCTTGCTGTCAGACTCATCGTTACGGTTCCTCCGACACTTATTGGATTCACAATTCTTAATTCAATGTGTGCTCTGTGGTTTCCTGATCAAATCCTGCTCTCTTGTTTCTCGAATCATAATGTTGAGTGAGAACTGTTTCTTGAATGGGTCTCCCAAGTGAATCTAGTCCAGGCACACCAGTTCGAGTGTCAAACTCAACATGCGCTACAAACCCAGGTCAGCGATGTGCTGATGTGGCGCAGACACCCTTTCCAAACACAAAATGTATACAGTGACTCGTCACCTGCCCGTTTTTTCAGTTCGACATCCCCCGACGAAACTCCTTTCGTCGGAAAACGTCGGGAAACGTTGGGTGGCAAAAAAAGGACAAATGGTAAAAAAACGCATCTCGCTAGTAATTGCGGATCGTGCTGGCAAGAGTAACCGAAAGATCCGAAAGCGTCACCGCGATTTGGACCAGACTGCGATCGACAATACGGATTGGGAGCGATATTTGGAGGATCAAGGCCGAAATCCCAAGCCCCTTGACCGTACTTTGTCAGAGGAGTTCACTGGGGAAACAAAAATCTCCGCGAAAAAAGACTCGACCAAGGCGGGAACACTCCGATTTGACCCAGAAAAGAATCAGTGTTCGTTAAAGTTATCTTTTAAAGATGCTTTAGTGAAGAATTATGATTTTTCGCGGGTCCGGAGCCATAAACAAATTCCGTGAAGAACTCCAGAGGAAGCAGATAATAAAAAAACTGGTACCGGTGCCTACAGAGCTGGGGAATAGATTGAGGAGTGTGGAGAGGTGAAGCAGCTGAGGAGGCAGCTGGGAGTTGAAGTGAAGCTTCGAAAACTCCAAAAACCCCTCCAGGATGCATCCAATGGATCGCAACGTCGACCGGATCCGCCCCCTCAGGGTCAACCATCACGGTGACTACCTCTTCTCTTGGCGTTGGAGATGAGCCTTTCTCCACGCAGCCCAAGCTAGCTGTTAGTCCAGGAGCAAGCAGTGGAACCACGGTGCGTATTGAATATTGGGATGTCCCCAATGATCCTATTAATGAAACTATTTTTGGGTACTCCGAGCAACGCTCACCACTCTTGCTCGAGGTGATCTGCAACGAACAGTGCCTTCAAGCACTCGTGGACAGTGGGGCGTCGCATAGCGTCTACAACAAAAAAGCAGGCGATCAACTTGGAGGAGAAATCAAGTCCTCAAGCTTCTCGGCAACGATGGTGGATGGCAGTAAGCTACCAATCTATGGGGGTGTCAACGAGAGTTGTATGTTGGCCCCGTCCTCGCTTGGGGGAAACCGACTTCGTGGTCGGGTGTAGGGTGCAGCCGACCTGCAGCAGTGGGCGAGTTGGTCGACGAGGTTGGTCGACCTGCACGGGGAGCCACTGCATGGGCGCCGACTTCGGGAGGGCGCCAACTTCGGGTGGTCGACCTGGGACGTCGACCAGCCCTTCTGGTCGACCTGGGACGTCGACCAGCCCTTCTGGTCGACCAGGAGTGGCGACGACTTGGAGCTGGTCGACCAGGGGATAGGGGTTGACCTGGGGAGGTCGACTGGAGGTGGCCGTCGACTTGGGAGGTCGACCGGCACGTACCAGAGGCAGTGGTCGACCTGGGAGGTGACGGAGATGGAATTGGTGTGTGCGCTGTGCAGGTGACGAAGCAGTGCACGCCAATCATCTACGAGCACCTGCGAAGCGGGTGCGATGCTGGACTGCAGGAGCAACGCTGGCACGCCGCCGACTTGCACGGTTGTCACACCGTCGACCTGCAGCGTTGGCAAGCCGCGTCTCTGCACTGCTGGAGCGCGGTCCACCAAGTCGTGCTGGCGCGGTCGACCATGCTGCGCTGGCAGTCGACCTGCTTGCATCCTAGCTCTGATGTAGTCTTGCCAACTTCATTGTATCATTGTTGTCTACTTTCTCTAGTGAAACTCTTGCCAAATTGCCTTATGAACTAGCAAGCAGTGTGTGCACTAGGAAAACGACTAAGGACCAACGAACGCAGAGATCACACGAGCATCCGTGCCTAGCCTACAGTCTAGCTCCCGTTGTAGTAGTTATCTCCGCATGGTGCGGTGAGCGTGGACGGCACAACGACTTACCTTTCAGTCTAGTCGACTTAGTAGGCACCTTACCTAAGTTGTTCGTAGGCCGGCAGCTGTGCGGTAGTCACTATGGTAGGCGCCGTAGGTGACACGGGGGTGGTGGACACCCTGGAGGCACGGCTGGAAAACGCGAGGAGGAAGCACGAGGCCAACGAGTATGGCGACCTGCCTTGGGCGGTCGTCGAGGCTGGCATCCGTTCCCTGTGGGCGACGGAGCACCCTTCTCGGCCTGCGTCTCCTCGACCGGCGAACACCGAGGGCGGCGTCGACATGGGCGTCAACGCCGGTGGTGGCCAAGTCGGCAGCAGTGCGGGAGGCACGTCGTCGAGGCTGCGTGGTGTGATTCACGCCGATGAAGTCGGCGGCGTTCAGGCGTGAGGGATGCGGTCGACTGCGGCTGCAGGCACCTCGCAGGGCGACGTCGGAGGTCGACGAAGCGGGTTGATGCCGATGGCGGCGTCCCAGGTGACGGCGGGCGGAATTGCACCGAGCTACGGCTACTACAAGTTCACGCCGGACAGGATCTCGGTGACTCCCCCGCTGGTCGGTCGACCAGACATCCTCACCTGGAAGGAGGCCATCGAGCCCCAGCTGGAGATGGCCGGGCTGATCAGCTTCGCTCGAGGAACCGTAGAGACGCCGGACGACCCCGACTTGCGAGCTGAGTTCCGCGCCGTGCAGCTGTTGACCTTCACGGTCATCTCACGGTGCTGCTCGCCGGGCGTGCAGATCGCCTTGAAGTGGTGCAGAGAGTACCTCGACGCCGGCCACCGGGCGTGGCACTTCATCGAGTCGACGTACCAGGTCACCGACGACCTGTTCATTGCCCAGCTGGAGGGGCAGTTCACACACCTGCGTATGGGCGACCAGGAGACGGCGACCGACTACTGCAACCGAGCCCGGCGAATTCTCGCCACCATCAGGATGGCCGGTGTGGAGTATTCGACGGCGTCGTAATATCACCCATGTCATGCAGGGACTTCCGAGCAGCTACAACCTGCTGAAGCGGCTGTCGATGGCGCCGAGCACGCGGGCGACGCTCAACGAGGACACGTTGACCTCGTACATCCTGCAGGACGAGGCGATGCAGGAGGCTGAGCGGTCCCAAGAGCTCTTGGCGCAGGTGAACTAAGTCGCCCTGGCGCAACAAGGCGGTCGACCAGGGCAGCGTGGACAGTCTGGTGGCGGTGGTAGCAGTGGCTGGAAGTCGGCCAAGGAGGTCGACAAGAAGAAGTCGACCAAGGACAGTGGTCGAGGAGGAGGAAGTCGACGTCGGGAGTGCTGGATCTGCCACAGCCCCGACCACCTCTCCTTTGAGTGCCCCGACCGCAGTGACTCCGACGACGACGACGACAAGGGAGGCCGTGGGAGATCTGGCAGTCGTCGTCCACGTCGTGGAGGAAAGGAGAAGCCGCGCAAGGAGAAGCGGTCGACCAAGTCGTCGACCTTGGCGAAGGACGCCGACTCCTCTGCTGGCGGCAAGGCGCGGGACGACAAGACGGCGTCGTGCTCGCTGGTCGGCGTCGTGGAGCCGACCGTCTCGCTGGCGCCGGAAGATGGCGAGGACTTCCAAGCGGTGGCGGCAGCTGTGCAGGCGAACCCGGCGGTGGTCCTGCTCGACAGCGGCTGCTCTCACCACCTGATGGGGACGAAGGACGCCTTTGTCGACTTAGGGCCAAGCGGCGACGTGAAGTACGTGCGTGGCTTCAATGGGGCGCTGCAAGACGTCCAGGGCCGGGGCACAGTTGCGCTGCAGGGGGAAGCCAGGAAGACGATACTCATCCCCGACGTGCTGTACGTCCCGGGCGTGCATGCGAACCTGCTGTCGTCCGGCCAGCTGAAGGAGCATGGCGTGAAGCTGAAGGAGGATGGCGACGGGATGCTGCTCGTCTCGGCGACGGGAGAGGTGCTCGGTCGGGCGACGTACTCCGGGCGTATCCTCTGCACCGACCTGCGCCCTTGCTCTTCGAGGCCGACGTCGACCATGCCGGAGGTCGTGGCCCTGCGGGCGATCGTCTCGAAGACGAAGTCGACGCCGGACAGGATGCACGCGCGGCTGGCCCACGTCGGCATGGACACCATCCGGAGCTCGGCGAAGAACGAGGTCACCTTCGGGCTGGACCTCAAGTCGGCGACGGGCGCCGACTCACCGTGTGTCTCATGCGTCGGCGGGAAGCTGGCGCGGCACACCTTCCCCAACCAAGGCTCCAACGCCGCCGATGTGCTGGCCGTCGTGCACATCGACCTGTGCGGGCCGTTCCGCGTGGCTGCCAAAGACGGCAGCCTGTACTTCCTGCTGCTGAAGGACCGTAAGTCCCGCTACATGTGGGTGAGGCCGGTCGCCAAGAAGTCGGATGTGCTGCTGGAGTTCCAGAAGTGGCTGGTGCTGGTGGAGAGGCAGACGAAGAAGTCGGTGTTGCAGCTGCGCTCTGACCGAGGAGGGGAGTTCCTCGGGAAGACGTTCACCGACTTCGTGGACGGCAAGGGGATCGTCCACGACTTGACCTGCCCGTACACCCCGCAGCAGAACGGCATGGCGGAGCGGGAGATGCGGACGGTGGTGGAGTCGGTGCGGACGATGCTGCTGCACATGGGCGTACAGCACCACTGGTGGCACCTTGCTCTGCGGCAGGCCGTCTGGGTCCGCAACTGCCTGGAGCGGTCGGCGACGCCGGGGACGACGCCGTACCAGCTGCTGACCGGGACGAAGCCCGACTTGTCGCTGGCGCGCGTGTGGGGCTGCATGGCGCAGTTCCTCATCCCCGAGCAGCAGCGTGGTGGCAAGCTGAAGCCGAAGGCCAGGTGGGGCCTTCACCTCGGCGTGTCGGAGGCGAGCAAGGGCTGGGAGCTCCTCTACGTTGCCGCCAACCGGGTGGTCACCACGTCGGACGTGGTGTTCTACGAGGACATGTCATTGGAGGAGTGGCAGTCGGCGCACGGGCCTGTGTCCGGGCGGACATTGCTGGCCACGCCGACGGATACCTCGACGGCAACTCTCCCTCTACTCGCCGAGGTCGGTGAGCTTGCTGAGGACGACGCCGAGGTCGTCCACCCTTCCTCCCCCTCTCCTGCCCCTCCCCTCGTCGACCTGCGTGGGCTGACTCCGCCGTCGGCCTCCGGCGATGAGGGGAGCAGTGGAACGTCGCCTGTGGCGCCGACCAAGGGCATCGCCGGTGGCCGACGGGACGAGCAGCAAGTCGACGAGCAGCAGGTCGACCTGGGAGTGCAGTCGACCTGGATAGGGGGGGAGCAGGTCGAGGAGGTGCAGCCAACTTGGGTGAAGCCCACAGGAGAGCAGGCAGCAGCAAGGCTGACCACGGAGCGGTCGGCGACCTGGCAGTCGGCAGGGGAGCTGACCGCAGGGGAGAAGTCGGTCGGGACGCCGACCGAAGTGCAGCAGGACGACGAGGATGGCGGTGAAGATGAAGATGAAGATGAAGGGGAGCAGTTGGGCGACGAGGAGCTGGTCGATCAGGAGGTGGACAACCAGTCCACCGACCGTGACGTGGTGGTGGTCCCGCCTGAACCCCGGAAGTCAGGTCGACTTCGGAGGCCTCCCGACTTCTTCATCCCGGCCGCCTTCACCACGGTCTATGACGAGGTCGACGAGGACGACGAATAGCTGTACGACGACGCCAACGAGGATGCGAGTTTCCGGAGCTCGACCCCGACATGCTGGCCGACCCCGAGCACCGCTGGGACATCTCCACGATGACGGTGAAGGAGGCGTTGGCAAGCTGGAAGGGTCCGGCGGTGAAGGCCGCCATGGAGGAGGAGATCCGCAGTCTCATCGCCATGGGCACGTGGGAGCTGGTCGAACGCCCGCCGGGAGTGAACGTGATGAAGAACCGGTGGGTGCTGACGACGAAGTACCACATCGACGACACCGTCGAGCGCGAAAAGGCGAGGCTGGTCGTGAAGGGCTTCACCCGGATATATGGCGCCGACTACGACGAGACGTTCGCGCCGGTGGGCAGCTACGTGACGCTGAGGATCTTCCTCAGCATCGTCGCCGTGCTCAACCTCAACCTGATGCAGCTCGACATGAAGAACGCCTTCCTACAGAGCAAGCTCGACCGGGTGCTGTACATGTCGCAGCCGGACTACTTCAACGACGGAACCGGCCGGGTGTGCAAGCTGCTGAAGAGCCTGTACGGGCTGAAGCAGTCGCCGCTGCTGTGGTACTTGGCGCTCAACGACGTGCTGGTCGGCGCTGGCTGGAAGAAGAGCCAGGTCGACGAGGCCCTCTACTTCAAGGTCGGCGACGACAAGGTGCCTGCTGGGTGCTGGTCTACGTCGACGACCTGCTCGCCGCCAGCAGCAGCACCGCGATGCTGAAGGAGCTAAAGGAGCTGCTGGAGGCCGCCTTTGAGCTACGCAAGATCTCGCCGGTGCAGAAGTACCTCGGGCTGGAGATCGTCCGCGACAGGTCGGCGGGGAAGCTGTGGCTGCATCAGCAGGGCTACGCCGACAAGCTGCGTAGGCGCTTCATCGACGAGGAGCAGGGCGGACGGACTCCGAAGACGTCGATCTCGATCGACGCCTACACCGAGCTCACCTTCGACGACGGAAGGCGCAGGAGCGACAGGAGGAGGAGTACCGGCAGAAGGTCGGCTCGCTGCAGTTCGCGGCGACGACGACGGTGTCGGACATCGCCTTCGCCTGCAGCAAGCTGGGCAGCGGCCTCACGGTGAGAAGCGACCAGCACTGGCGCGAGGTCGACCGCTGCCTCGCCTACCTCGCCAACACGCGTGACACCGCCCTGGAGTTCGGCGGTGGACCTGAGTCGCTGGAGCTGGTCGGCTACGTGGACGCCGACGACGCCGGTGACAAGCAGAGCAGGACGAGCACGGGCGGCTACGTGTTCGTCTACAGAGGGGCCGCGGTCTCCTGGTCGAGCCAGCGCATCAAGTGCGCGACGCTGTCGTCAACCGAGTCGGAGTACGTGGCGGCCGTCGAAGCCGGCAAGGAGGGACGCCGACTTCGCTACCTACTCGCAGAGTTCCAGCAGCTGGATGCTGGGAAGCCGACCGTCCTTTGGGTGGACAACAAGTCGGCCATCACAGTCGCCGAGGGCATGGGGTTGACGGGCAACCTCAAGCACATGGAGCGGCGACAGGCCTGGCTGCAGCACATGGTGAAGCGGGGGAAGTTTGCGCTGCAGTACATCCCGACCGCTGAGCAGCCGGTTGACTTCCTAACGAAGGCGCTGCACTATCCGGCCTTCAACCGGTGCTCCGTCGCCATCGGCCAGGTGCGCTTGGCCGACGTGGGCGACGAAGTTGACGAAGTGCAGCAGTAGGTGCCATGCCCTCTTGCATGGCTGGTGCGGTGGACGACGTGCTGTATGTTGGGTGCACGTCGACGAGCTGTTCTCCGAGCAGTGCTGCCGTAGGGGCTGGAGGCCCAAGCGTGAACGCGGCAGGGGAGTGTCAACGGGAGTTGTATGTTGGCCCCGTCCTCGCTTGGGCGGAGCCGACTTCGTGGTCGGGTGTAGGGTGCAGCCGACCTGCAGCAGTGGGCGAGTTGGTCGACGAGGTTGGTCGACCTGCACGGGGAGCCACTGCATGGGCGCCGACTTCGGGAGGGCGCCAACTTCGGGTGGTCGACCTGGGACGTCGACCAGCCCTTCTGGTCGACCTGGTAAGTCGACCAGCCCTTCTGGTCGACCAGGAGTGGCGACGACTTGGAGCTGGTCGACCAGGGGATAGTGGTCGACCTGGGGAGGTCGACTGGAGGTGGCCGTCGACTTGGGAGGTCGACCGGCACGTACCAGAGGCAGTGGTCGACCTGGGAGGTCGACCGGAAGTGGTCGTCGACCTGGGTGGTCGACGGGCACGCACTGGAGCCTCTGGTCGACCTGGTTGCCCGGTCGACCATGTTACCTGGGTGACGAGGTGCTGCGAAGGCTTGCGATGGTCGCCCAGGTGGAAGTTGGCGAGGGCGACCTCGGTGGTGGTATCCCGAGGTCGACCTGGCAGATCAGATGCAGTCGTCAGCACGAGATGGAATTGGTGTGTGCGCTGTGCAGGTGACGAAGCAGTGCACGCCAATCATCTACGAGCACCTGCGAAGCGGGTGCGATGCTGGACTGCAGGAGCAACGCTGGCACGCCGTCGACTTGCGCTGTTGTCACACCGTCGACCTGCAGCGTTGGCAAGCCGCGTCTCTGCACTGCTGGAGCGCGGTCGACCAAGTCGTGCTGGCGCGCGGTCGACCATGCTGCGCTGGCAGTCGACCTGCTTGCATCCTAGCTCTGATGTAGTCTTGTCTTGCCAACTTCATTGTATCATTGTTGTCTACTTTCTCTAGTGAAACTCTTGCCAAATTGCCTTATGAACTAGCAAGCAGTGTGTGCACTAGGAAAACGACTAAGGACCAACGAACGCAGAGATCACACGAGCATCTGTGCCTAGCCTACAGTCTAGCTCCCGTTGTAGTAGTTATCTCCGCAGGGGGAACACTGTTAGTACGACAGATTGGACCCCTGCGATGGAAGCCTGCTCTCCCCGTCACAAATATTAAAGGACTCGACATAATCTTCGGAGGAGCCTTTCGAAAACAATTCAACCCCGAGATGAACTGGATTAACCGGACGGCTAACATCAATAACAACGGATGGAAAATCAGCCTTCCCAAATGGAACAACACGGGAAATATTACAGTCGAGGCACTCGCACGTGAGAAGGACGTCAAATGGACCACGGCAGGATTTATGGCGATAGTTTGTGAAGCAGACACAGGAACTTCCTCCAGCAATCAAGAAAATCTGCGAAGAGTTCCAGGACGTTCTCCCTGACGACTTACCTGATCAACTATCGCCATACAAGACACACCAACACAAGATCGTGGAAGAGCCAGGATCCAAGCCAACCTTCCGAGCACCATACCGGCTGAGTCCGACGGAGCTTGCCGATATGAAAAAACAAATCGAGTATCCCCTGGAGAAAAGGCTGATCCGACGTTCTACTTCGCCCCTAGTACGGGGCTCCAGTTCTCTTCACCCCAAAGCCCGACAAAAGTCTGAGAATGTGCATCGACTACCGTGCACTTAAGAAACAGACCATAAAAAATTAATACCCAATACAACGGATTGATGACTTGCTTGATCAATTCCGATGTGCTACGGTGTTTTCTAAGCTCAACCTCAGATCGAGATATTGGCAAAATTGAATGGAGGACAACTGTATCCATAAAACTGCCTTCCAAACTCGGTACAGGCCGTCCAAGTATTTCGTGATGCCGTTCGGACTCACCAACGCACCACATTTCAGGTGGAAATGAACCACATCCTTCGGCCCCTTCTGGACGAGTGCGTGGTGGTATACTTGGACGACATCTTCATCTACTCAAAGGACATGAAGCAGCACGTTGAGCACCTGCGACGCGTCTTCGAAATTCCCTGACGGAAACGGTTCTACGTGAAACTATCAAAGAGCGAGTTTGCACTAAAAAAGGTCCAATTCCTTGGACGTATAGTGAGCGCTCAAGAAGTTCACGTAGACCCCAAGGAGATTGAAGCAGTGCGAACGTGGAACCCCTCGAGAACATGAAGGAGTTGCAGCAGTTCCGCGAATTCGCTAAATAGTACAACCGATTCGTACCAAACTACGCTAAGATCGCCGCACCACTGACTAACCTGTTGAAGAAGAATACACCATTCTAGTGGGAGACAAAACACCAGTAAGCCGTGGAACAGTTGAAATCCGCACTCACGTCCGCACATGTTCGTATCTTGCCAGATCCCGAACTTGACTATGTCGTCGAGGCCGATGCTAGCGATCAAGCGGTGGGCGCAGTACTCATGCAAGACCAAGGGAAGGGACTGCAACACATTGCATACCTCAGTAAGTAATTTCACGGGGCAAAACTTGACTACCCCATCCATGACAAAGAGGCCCTCGCCATCGTCAACGCGTTCAAGTTATGGAGGTGTTATCTCGAAGAAAGATGTTATGGAGGTCTACACCGACCACTGCAGCCTAAAATACTTAAAATTACAACCAACACTCTCTAGGCGGCAGGTCACTTCGGCACAACATTGTACGCGCTATAAACAGTGCAAGCAGAAAAGACGAGCTCGCAAAGGAACCCAAGATGGAAGCTTTGCAGTTCGGTTGAGTTGATTGCGCAGATTCAGTTCTATCCAACTCGAAATTGTACTGTTTTGTTTGGTTGACTATAGTGTAGCAGGGCAGGCACTATAGGGGTATAATTTAGGTGAAGGTTAGATGTTGTTTGTCTGTATCTGCATACTACTGCCAGGGAAAACCAGCAGGACCAGCATTTTGCTGGTTGAGCAAAGACAATTCAGGTTCTGTTTTTAGAACCTGAACCTGGCTGACAGCAGGCGGGATTGTACTGAACTACGGCTACTTCAAGTTTACGCCGGATAGGATCTTGGTCACTCCCCTGCTGGTCGGTCGACCCGACATTCTCACCTGGAAGGAGGCCATCGAGCCCCAGCTGGAGATGGCCGGGCTGATCAACTTTGCTCGCGGTACCGTGGCGACGCCGGAGGACCCCGACTTGCGTGCGGAGTTTCGCGCCGTGCAGTTGCTGACCTTCATGGTCATCTCGTGGTGCTACTCATCGTGCGTGCAAATCGCCCTGAAGTCGTGCAGGGAGCACCTCGACGCCGGCCACCGGGCGTGGCACTTCATCGAGTCGACTTACCAAGTCACCGACGACTTGTTCATCGCCCAGCTTGAAGGGCAGCTGACGCACCTGCGTATGGGCGACCAGGAGACCTCGACATACTACTGCAACCGAGCTCGGCGGATTCTCGCCACCATCAGGATGGCCGGTGCGGAGTACTCGACGGCGTCGTACGTCACCCATGTCATGCAGGGGCTCCCGAGCAGCTACAACCTGCTGAAGCGGCTGTCGATGGCGCCGAGCACGCGGGCGACGCTCAACGAGGACACGTTGACCTCGTACATCCTGCAGGACGAGGCAATGCAGGAGGTCGAGCGGTCCCAAAAGCTCCAGAGAAGCAAGGCGGTCGACCGGGGCATGTGGACAGTCTGGCGGCGGTGGTAGCAGTGGCTCGAAGCCGACCAAGGAAGTCGACACGAAAAAGTCGACCAAGGACAGCGGTCGAGGAGGAGGAAGTCGACGTCGGGAGTGCTGGCTGTGCGGCGACCCCGACCACCTCTCCTTCGAGTGCCCCGACCGCAGTGACTCCGACGACGACGACAACGCCAAGGGAGGCCGCGGGAGGTCTGGCAGTCGTCGTCCTCGTCGAGGAGGAAACAAGCCGCGCAAGGAGAAGCAGTCGACCACGTCGACCTCGGCGAAGTACGCCGACTCCTTTGCTGGCGGCAAGGGGCAGGACGACAAGTCGGCGTCGTGCTCTCTGGTCGGCGTCGTGGAGCCGACCGTCTCGCTGGCGCCGGAGGCTGGCGAGGACTTCCAGGCGGTGGCGGCAGCTGTGCAGGCTGATTCGGCGGTGGTCCTGCTCGACAGCGGCTGCTCCCACCACCTGATGGGGACAAAGGACGCCTTCGTCGACTTGGGGCCGAGCGGCGACGTGAAGCACGTGCGTGGCTTCAATGGGGCGCTGCAAGACATCAAGGGCCGGGCACGGTTGCGCTTCAAGGGGAGGCTAGGAAGCAGGTGCTCATCCCCGACGTGTTGTACGTCCCGGGCGTGCATGCGAACCTGCTGTCGTCTGGACAGCTGAAGGAGAACGGCGTGAAGCTGCAGGACGACGGTGACGGGATGCTGCTCGTCTCGGCGACGGGCGACGTCCTTGGTCGAGCAACGTATTCCAGCAGGGTCCTCTGCACCGACTTGCGTCCCTGCTCGGCGACGAACGCAGAAGTGGTGGCTCTGCGGGCGATCGTCTCGGCGACGAAATCGATGCCGGATAGGCTGCATGCAAGGCCTGCACACGTCGGCATGGACACCATACGGAATTCGGCGAAGCACGAGGTCGCCACTGGGCTGGACCTCAAGTCGACGTCGGGCACCGACTCACCGTGTGTCTCGTGTGTCGGCGGGAAGCTGGCGCAGCACACCTTCCCCGACCAGGGCTCCGACGCCGACGACGTGTTGGCCGTCGTGCACATCGACCTGTGCGGGCCGTTCCGTGTGGCTGCCAAGGATGGCAGCCTGTACTTCCAGCCACTGAAAGACCGCAAGACCCCCTACATGTGGGTGAAGCCGGTCGCCAGGAAGTCCGACGTGCTGCGGGAGTTCGAGCAGTGGCTGGTGACGGTTGAGCGGCAGACAAAGAAGTCGGTATTGATGCTTCGTTCTGACCGGGGAGGGGGGTTCCTTGGGAAGGACTTTATCGCCCTCGTGGACGGCAAGGGGATCCTCCACGACCTTACCTGCCCGTACACTCCGCAGTAGAACGGCAAAGCAGAGAGAGAGATGAGGACGGTGGTGGAGTCGGTGCGGACGATGCTGCTGCACATGGGCGTGCAACACCACTGGTGGCACCTCGCTCTGCGGCAGGCCGTCTGGGTCCGCAACTGCCTTGAGAGGTCGTCGCTACCGCCGGGGACTACACCGTTTCAGTTGCTCACCGGGAAGAAGCCCGACTTGTCGCTGGCACGCGTGTGGGGTTGCATGGCGCAGTTCCTGGTCCCCGAGCAGCAGCGTGGTGGGAAGCTGAAGCCGAAGGCCAAGTGGGGCCTTCATCTCGGCGTGTCGGAGGAGAGCAAAGGCTGGGAGCTCCTCACATCGCCGCCAACCGGATGGTCACCACGTCGGACGTGGTGTTCTACGAGGATATGTCGCTGGAGGTGTGGAATTCGGCGTATGGGCCGGTGTCAGGACGGACGCCGACCACCCCGCCGACCGACACCTCGACGGCGACGCTGCCTTTGCTCGCCGAGGTCGGTGAGCTTGCTGCTGAGGACGACAAAGTCGTCCTTCCTCCTTCCTCTGCCCCTCCCCTCGTGGCCGACCTGCGCGGGCTGACTCCGGTGTCGGCCTCCGGCGATGCGGGGAGCAGTGGCGCGTCGCCTGTGGTGCCGGCCACAAGCATCGCTGATGGCCAACGTGACGCCCAGCAAGTCGGCCTGGAAGTGAAGTCGACAGCGGGGCAGTCTGGGACGCAGCAGGCTGAGCAGGTGCAGCTAACAGGGGAGCAGGCAGCAACACGGCTGACCCAAGAGCAGTCAGCCACCTGGCAGTCGGTAGGGGCACTGACCGCAGGGGAGAAATCGGTCGGGACGCCGACCGAGGTGCAGCAGGACGACGAGGACAGCGGAGCCAGTGAGGATAAAGGGGAGCAGTTGGGCGACAAGGAGTCCACCGACCGTGGCGCGGGGGAGGTCCAGTCTGGACCTTGGCATACAGGCCGACTTCGGAGGCCTCCCGACTTCTTCATACCAGTTGCCTTCACCATGGTCTACAACGTGGTCGACGACGACCTGCTGTACGACGACGTCGACGAGGACGACGAACTGCCAGAGCTCGACCCCGACATGCACGCCGACCCCGAGCACCGCTGGGACATCTCCACGATGTCGATGAAGGAGGCAATGGCGAGCTGGAAGGGTCCGGCGATAAAGGCCGCCATGGAGGAGAAGATCCGCAGTCTTATCGGCATGGGGACTTGTGAGCTGGTCAAACGCCCACCGGGGGTGAACGTTATGAAGAACTGGTGAGTGCTAACGACGAAGTACCACATCGACGACACGTTGAGCGCGAGAAGGCGCGGTTGGTCGTGAAGGGCTTCACCCGGATATATGGCGCCGACTACGACGAGACGTACGCGCCGGTCAGCAGCTACGTCACGCTGAGGATCTTCCTCAGCATCGTCGCCGTCCTCGACTTCAACCTGATGCAGCTCGACATGAAGAACGCCTTCCTGCAGAGCAAGCTCGACCGCGTGCTGTACATGTACCAGCCGGACTACTTCAACGACGGGACCGGCCGGGTGTGTAAGCTGCTGAAGAGCCTCTACGGGCTGAAGCAGTCGCCGCTGTTGTGGTACAAGGCGCTCAACGACGTGCTGGTCGGCGCTGGCTGGAAGAAGAGCCAGGTCGACGAGGCCCTCTATTCAAGGACGGCGACGACAAGGAAACTTGCTGGGTGCTGGTCTACGTCGACGACCTGCTCGCCGCCAGCAGCAGCCCCGCGATGCTGAAAGAGCTGAAGGAGCTGCTGGAGGCCACCTTCGAGCTGCTAGAGATCTCACTGGTGCAGAAGTAGCACGGGCTGGAGATCGTGCGCGACAGGTCGGCAAGGAAGCTGTGGCTGCACCAGCAGGGCTACGCTGACAAGCTGCGTAGGCGCTTCCTCGACCAGGAGCAGACCGGGCGCACCCCGAAGACGCCGGTTTCGGTCGACGCCTACGCCGAGCTCACCTTCGATAACGAGGAGGCTCAGGAGCGCTAGGAGGAGGAGTACCGGCAGAAGGTCGGCTCGCTGCAGTTCGCGGCGACGACGACGAGGCCGGACATCGCCTTCGCCTGTAGCAAGCTGGGGAGCGGCCTCACGATGAGGAGCGACCAGCACTGGCGCGAGGTCGACCGCTGCCTTGCCTACCTCGCCAACACGCGTGACACTGCCCTGGAGTTCGGCGGTGGACCTGAGTCGCTAAAGTTGGTCGGCTACGTGGACGCCGACGACGCCGGCGACAAGCAGAGCCGGACGAGCAAGGGAGGCTACGTGTTCGTCAACGGAGGGGCTGCGGTCTTCTGGTCGAGCCAGCGCATCAAGTGCGCGACGCTGTTGTCGACCGAGTCGGAGTACGTGGCGGCCGTCGAAGCCGGCAAGGAGGGACGCCGCCTTCGCTTCCTCCTCACAGAGGTCCGGCAGCTGGACGCTGGGACGCCGACTCTTTCATCAGGGTGGACAACAAGTCGGCCATCACAGTCGCCGAGGGCATGGGGTTGACAGGCAACCTCAAGCACATGGAGCGGCGACCTGCCTGGCTGCAGCACATGGTGAAGCGGGGGAAGTTTTCGCTGCAGTACATCCCGACCGCTGAGCAGCCGGCCGACTTCCTGACGAAGGCGCTGCACTATCCGGCCTTCAACCGGTGCTCCGTTGCAATCGGCCAAGTGCGTCTGGCCGACGTGGGCGATGGCGACGACGACGTGCAGCAGTAGGTGCCATGCCCTCTTGCATGGCTGGTGCGGTAGACGAGGTGCTGTGTGTTGGGTGCACGTCGACGAGCTTTTCTCCGAGAAGTACTGCCGTGTGGGCTGGGGGCCCAAGCGTGAATGCGGCAGGGGAGTGTCAACGGGAGTTGTGTGTTGGCCCCGTCCTCGCTTGGGCGGAGCCGACTTCGTGGTCGGGTGTAGGGGTGCAGCCGACCTGCAGCAGTGGGCGAGCTGGTCGACGAGGAAGTCGACCTGCACGGGTGCCACTGCATGGGCGCCGACTTTAGGTTGGCGCCGACTTCAGGGAGGTCGACCTGAGAAGTCAATCTGCGGAGGGCGTCGACTTGGTGATGCCAACTTGGGTGGTCGGCTGACAAGACTGTTGGTCGACCGGGTGGTTGGTCGACCAGGATTGCTGGTCGACTTGGTGGTTGGTCGACCAGTCGTAATGTCGACCTGGTGGTCGACCAAACGTGGTGGTTGACGAAGGAGGGGCCAACGTCGATCTAGACAGAGGGATTCAAGCCGCCGACCAGCTGGGCGTCGAGTATCAGGGCGTGAACTTGGTGACGCCGACTTCGCATAGCCGACCTTGGGGGTCAGCTGACAACTGTGCTGGTCGATGAGGAGCTTGACCAGGAGTGACGTCGACCTGGAGCTGGTCGACCGAGGGTGTGGTCGACCTGGTGAGGTCGACTGGAGGTGGTCGTCGACTTGGGAGGTCGACGGGCACGCGATGGAGCAGCTGGTCGACGTGGTTGCCCGGTCGACCAGGTTACCTGGGTGACGAGGTTCTGCGGAAGAGTGCGACGGTCGCCCAGGTGGTTTTGGCGAGACTGACCTTGGTGGTGGTATCCCAGGGTCGACGTGGCTGACCAGGCGCAGTCGTCAGCACGAAGTTGACTTGGTGTGTGCGCTGTGCAGGTGACGAGGCACTGCACGCCAATCATCTGCGAGCACCTGCGAAGCGGGTGCGCTGCTGTCCTGCGGGAGCAACGTTGGCACGCCGTCAACCTGCGACGTTGGCACGCCGTCGACTTGCAGCATTGGCAAGCCGCGACTCTGCACTGCTGGAGCGCAGTCGACCAAGTTGTGCTGGCACGCGGTCGACCGTGCTGCGCTGGCAGTAGACTTGCTTGCATGCTAGCTCTGATGTAGTCTAGTCTTGCCAACTTCATTGTACCATTGTTGTGAACTTTTGCTAGTGAAACTCTTGCCAACTTTCCCTGTGAACCAGCAAGTAGTGCAAGCACAAGTAAACGACTAAGTGGATGAACGCAGAGGTCACACGAGCACCCGTGCCTAGCCCGTAGTCTAGCCCCCGTTGTGGTAGTTATCTCCGCAATGGATGGCACCAAGAGTAAGCGCGTTGCTTACCCATATGTACCAAGGAGTAAGGCATTACTTATCCGTATGGATAGTACCAAGCAATAAGCACCTTACTTACCCGCATGTATGATACGAAGGACAAGTGCGCTACTAACCCATATAAATGGTACCAAGAGTAAGAGCGTTACTAATATATATGGATGGTACCGAGATAAGGGCGTCGCGTACCCATATGGATGGTTCCAAGGAGTAAGCGCGTTACTTTCCCGTGTGGATAGTATAATGAGTATGCGTGTTAGTTACCCATATGGTTGGTACCAAGAGTAAGTGCGTTTTTACCCATTTGGACGGTACCAAGAGTAAGCGTATTACTTACCCATAAAAAAGGTACCAAGGGTAACCGCGTTACTTATCCGAATGGATGGTACCAAGAGTCGGTTCGCTACGTATTAATATAGATGGTACCAACACTATGTGCAATAATTACCCATATGGATGGTTCCAAGAGTAAGCGCGTTACTTAACCATATGGGTGGTACCAAAAATCAACGCGTCACCTACACATATGAATGGTACCAAGAGTAATTGCGTCACTTACCCATACGGATAGTACCAAGAGTAAGTGTGTTACTTACCCCTACGGATGGTACGAAGATTAAGTGCCTTCTTTACCGAGATGGATGGTACACAGTAAGCGCATTACTTACCCATATGTATGGTACCAAAGAGTAAGCGCGTTACCTACCCGTATGGATGGTATCAAGAGTAAGAGCGTCACATACCCATATGGTTGGTACCAAGAGTAAGTGCGTTATTTACCCATATGGATGGTACCAAGAGCAAGCGTGTTACTTACCCGTATAGATGGTACTAAGAGTAAGCGAGTAACATACCTATGTGGGTGGTACCAAGAGTAAGCGCATTATGTACCTATATGGATGGTACCAAGAGTAAGCGTGTCACGTTCCTATATGGATGGTTACAAGGAGTAAGCATGTTACTTGTATGGATGGTATCAAGAATAAGTGTGTTAGTTGCCCGTGTGGATGGTACAAGGATTAAGCGCGTTATCTACCCAATGGATGTGTTACTTACCCATAAGATGGTACGAAATTTAAGTGCGTTACTTACTCATGTGGATGGTTCAAGAAATAAGCGCATTTCTTATCCATATTGATGGTACCAAGAGTAACAGCCTTACTCACCCATATGGCTCATAAGAACATTAAGTGCGTTACTATCCCATATGGATGGTACCAAGAATAAGCTCGTTACTTATTCATATGGGGGGTACCAAGAGTAAGCGCGTTACTTACCGATATAGATGGTACCAAGGGTAAGCGCGTTACTTACCCATATGGATGGTACCAAGAATAAGCCCGTTATTTTCCCTTATGGATGATTCCAAGAAGTAAGCGCGTTACTTACCCGTGTGGATAATACCAAGAGTGAGCGCGTTACTTACCCGTATGGATGGTACCAAGATTAAGCGCATAACTTACACATATGGATGGTACCAAGAATAAGTGAGTCACTTATTCATATAGATGGTACCAACATTATGTGCGATAATTACCCATATGGATGGTACCAAAAGTTGGTGTGATAAATTTGTTTAGATGAATGGTACCAAGATTAGATGCGTTACGTAGCCATATGGAATATATCAGAAGTAAGAGCATTACTTATCCATGTCGATGGTACCAAGAGTAAGCGCGTTACTTAACAAATGGTGCACATCATCTAGTCATATGGCTGGTACCACCATTAAGTGCGTTACTTATATGGATGGTACCAACATTAAGTCCGCTACTAACCTATATGGATGGTACCAAGAGAAAGTGCGTTACGTTCCGATATGGATGGTACCAAGAGTAAGTGCGTCACTTACCCATATGGTTGGTACCACGAGTAAGTGCGTTACTTAACAAATGGTGCGCATCATCTATCCATATGGCTGGAACCAACATTAGGTGTGTTACTTCTATGGATGGTACCAACATTCAGTCCGGTACTAACCTATATGGATGGTACCAAGAGGGGGTGCGTTATTTACTCATATGGATTTTATCAAGAATAATTGTGTTACACACCTATAAAAATGAAATCCATATCATATGCGTTACTTAATCATAAGAATGGTACCGAGATAAAATGCGTGGCTTACCCATGTGGATGGTACCAAGAGTAAGAACGTTCTTTACCCATATGAATGGTACCAAAAGAAAGTGTGTTTTTTTACACATAAGGATGGTACCAAGACTGATTGTGTTACATACTCATATGGATGGTACCTTGACTAAGTGCGTTACTTACTCATATAGATGGCACCAGCATTAAGTCCGCTACTTACCTATATGGATGGTACCAAGAGTAAGCGCATTACTTATCCATATGAATGGTACCAAGAGAAAGCGCATTACTTGCCCAAATGGATGGTACCAAGAGTCAGTGCGCTACGTAATTATGTGGATGGAACCAACATTATGTGTACCTATATGGTTGGTACCAAGAGTAAGCACGTTACTTAATCATATGGATGGTACCTTGAATAAGCGCATTAGCTACACATATGAGTGGTAACAAGATTAAGTGCGTTCCTTAACTAGATGAATTGTACCAAGATAGAGTGCGTTACTTACCTATATGGATGGTACCGAGAATAAGTGCGTTTTTACCCATGTGGATGGTACCAAGAATAAGCGTAATACTTACCTATATAAATGGTACAAAGAGTAAGCGCGTTACTTTTTCATATGGATGGTACCAAGAGTAAGAGCGTTACTCTCTCATATGGATGGTACCAAGAGTAAGTGCGTTACTTATCCATATGGATGGTACCAAGAGTAAGCGCGTTACTTACCCATGTGGATGGTACTCATACAAATCGTACCAAGATTAAGCGCATGACTTACCCATATGGATGGTACCAATAATAAGTGCGTAACTTATTCATATGAATGGTACCAGCATTATGTGTGTTAATTACCCATTTGGATGGTACCCAAAGTTGGTGTGTTTCTTACCAATAAACAATGGTACCAAGAGTAAGCGCGATAGTTATCCATATGGATAATATCAAGAGTCAGTATGTTACGTATTTATATGGATAGAACCAACATTTTGTGCATTTAATACCCAGATGCATGGAACCAAGAGTAAGCGCGTTACTTAACCACATGGATGGTGCAAAGAAAAGTGCGTTACCCACGCATATGCATGGCACCAAGAGTAAGTGCGTTATTACTCAAATAGATGATACCAAGAATATGTGTGTTACTTACTCATTATAATCGTACCAAGATTATGTGTGGCTTACGCATATGGATGATACAAGAGTAAGCGCATTACATCCTCATATGGATGGTACCAAGAGTAAGCGCGTTACTCTCTCATATGGATGGTATCAAGAGTAAGTGCGCCACTTACCCATATGGCTGGCAACAAGAGAAAGCGCGTTACTTACCCATATGGATGGTAATAAGTGTAAGCGCGTCACATACCTATATGGATGGTACCAAGAGAAAGTGCGTCATATATCTGTATGGATGGTACCAAGAGTATGTGCGTCGCTTACCCATATCGATAATTTCAATAAGTAAGTACGTTACTCGTATGGATGGTACCAAGAGTGGGTGCGTTACTCATCCTTATGGATGGTACCAAGAGTAAGCGCGTTACTTACCCATATAGATGGTACCAAGAGTATGCGTATTACTTACCCATATGGATGGTAACAAGAGTAAGTGTGTTGCTAACCCGTATGGATGGTGCTAAGAGGAAGTGTATTACTTACCTGTAAGGATGGTATCCAGATCACACGCATTACTTAATCATAAGAAAGGTACCTATATTAAATGTGTGGTTAACCATTTGGATGGTACCAAGAGTAATTGTGTTACTTACCCGTGTAGATGATACCAAGAGTAAATGCGTTACTTACCGATAAGGATGGTACCAAGAGTAAGTGCGTTACTTACCCGTATGGATGGTACCAAGAGTAAGTGCGTTACTATCCTATATGGATAGTACCAAGAGTAAGCGCTTTAATCACCTATATGGATGGTACCAAGAGTAAGCGCATTACTTATCCATATAAATGGTACCAAGAGCAAGCGCGTTACTTACCTAAATGGATGGTACCAAGAGTCAGTACGCTACGTATTTATATGGATGGAACCAACAATATATGCATTGATTACCCGTATGGTTGGTACCAAGAGTAAGCGCGTTATTTAACCATATGGATGGTACCTTGAATAAGCGCGTTACCTACACATATGAGTGGTACCAAGAGTAAGTGCGTTCCTTAACCAGACGAATTGTACCAAGATGGAGTGCGTTACTTACCTATATGGATGGTACCAAAAGTAAGTGCGTTTTTTACCCACATGGATGGTACCAAGAGTAAGTTCGTTTATACCCATGTGGATGGTACCAAGAGTAAGCGTAATACTTACCTATATAAATGGTACAAAGAGTAAGCGCGTTACATTTTCATATGGATAGTACCAAGAGTAAGGCTGGGCACGGAAATCAGGTTCGCAGCAAGGCTGGGCACCCAAAGCACGTTCTTGAGGCCCACCATCTTTCCATCAGCACCTTTGAACATGGCCTTGCCCATGCCTTTCACCTCCGCTCGCTGCCCCAAAGCCGATGTGACATGCTTCACCGGTGACGGCTCGAGTTCGGTGAGCAAGTCGGGGCGAGGTGTCATGCTATAGGTAGCGCCGCTGTCGATCACCCAATAGTCCAGGGGGTGTAGGGTCACCTTCCCCACAGCTGCTGGCTCCTCAAAGCCTTCAGCCTTCTCTGGACAAGCCGGTACTTGCGTCGACATGAAGTAGAATAGACCCGGGTAGCGATCGTCGCTCGGGTCCTTGTCTTTATCTCCACCCTTCATGTTCGCGGCTCCACCTCCGCGACCACCACGGCCTCCACGGCCTCTATCTCTCCCTCCTCCTGCTCCTCTACCCTCTTGGCCTTGAGCAGGGGTCCATCCTTCGGGGAGCTTGTAGCAACGGCGCCACATGTGCCCGGTCTTGTGGCAAATATTGACACTCGCCGTCGAATCGGCCGCGACCGCGCCCGTAGCTCTTGTCGTCGCTGCCGTAACCGCCACTTCCGCGGCCTCCTCCAAAGTTGCTGCCACCAAACCTTCCTCCCCCTCGTCCTCTGCCTTGCTTGCTGCCGGCCGATGCTTGCTGCCCCAGCGCCATCCGCACTCGCCAACTCACGGCGGCGGAAGTCCTCTTGTAGGATCGCGCGCTTCACGTCTTCAAGCGAGAGACGGGGCAGATCACGGTTCAAGTTGATGATGAGCGAGGACCACGACTCGGGGAGTAGGGCCAGCAACATAGTCTTCTTTTGGAGCTCACTGTAGTTCAAATCAGCTCCCTCAAGCCGCGTCAACAAGTCGAAGAATTTCTGCACCCCGTCTTCCACGGGTTCATCTTCTTCAATCCGTAGCGTCGCCATTTGCCGTTCCAACACCACAGCTACCGCCGCTGTTGCAGGAGCGTGTACACCCTTGAGAGCAGCCCATGCCTTTGGTCCCTTCTCTGGATCACGCTGGAATGGCTTGATGTGACGGATCTGGTTGCTCCCCAACGCTTGCCCAAGTAGGAGATAGCCTTGTGCGCTCTTCCGCACCCACAGGCTCTTCTCCGGGTCGTTCTCGGGACGCTTCTCCGTTCCTTCCATCACCTCCAGCAGGTCATAATGGTCGAACACATTCTCCATTCTGAAGGACCATTCAGCAAAGTTGTCGCCGTTGAACTTGTCAAGCCCGAACACTCTTGGTTCGTCCTTAGAAGGTCCAAGAGTCGGTTGCACGGGCGCCACGGCTGAATCACGGGCTTGGCCTTGTGCTTGGGCTTCTCCATTGCCTCCAGCACCTCTGCCACCCCTCTCTTCAGGTCCAGCCATCGTCGTAGCTGCTCCAAGGCGCTCTGATACCACTTGTTATAGTCACAATAGGCTCAAATGTGCCTAAAACGAAAGATAGAGTGCACAGTCGGATTTCTGCACAGCGGCTTTAAACGATCATAGCGATCTGCTCACAACTCCAATTGACCTCATTCAACTTGGATCTGGAGCGTCTTAACGTCGCCTACAATAGACAATTTAAATCGCACGATTTCATCAAGAATTGACGACACAGCGTCAGATTGAACGAACTGCACTATGGCAGCAATATAGTCTTAGGAACACAATTAGGAAGAGCTAGGAAGAGTTACGAGTTGGGAATGACTCCCAGCTTCTACAAACCCCAAGAGCCGAGGTACAGTGATGGGGAACAGTGCCACACTGCCCCCAACCAAGAAGGGTCTCGAAACTACCCTTCACAAGGGCCTACACCAACTGAAATGTTACACTACACATTGTAATGTAACGAATCTTGATATCTTGAGGTGTAGCCTTTTGGCGAGCTTAAAATACACTTGAAGCTTGAAACCAAGGCTCGGGTTCTTCATCACAAAACTCATCCTTGAGTTCTTGATGGGTCTGCTGCATACACCTGCGACACGCCGAACGTTCGACACAGGACAAAATAGAACCCGCGCACGGGACACAAATGACCGCATTAACACGCGGCTAGCGATAACTCGCTATTGACTCGACACACACACTCGACATCATGACCCATCATTCACACACCATTATAAGCATGAAATATATATTTATTTTATGCACTCATACCACTCCATGCACACACGCATGCACGCACACGCACACGGACAACAAGCCGAGTGCAAACCGTAGGGTTGCACCAATAAGAAGTACCCGATACACGACCGCAAAATGCTCGCAATCGTGCACGCATTCAAAGTGTGACGCAGTTACTTGACCGGCGCAGACGTGGCAGTATGGACAGACCATAAATCACTACAGTACCTCCGCGCACAGCCCCACCTCAACCCACGACAGATCCGCTGGCTCGATATCCTCGAGTCAAATTTTCACTGAACGGTCATCTACAAAAAAGGGGCTTCGAACATCGCAGACGCACCGACCCACCCCACTGCCCAATTACACGCCGTACTACTCGGCCAGACCAGCCCGCTACTGACAGGACTATTTTCCCACGGATATCAAGCAGACCCATTCTTCACAGGTGGAAACTCGCAACAGTTCGCAGCAGCAAAGTGGGTTTACTACGTAAAAGCAAGCACTAATCGCATCTGGGTACCGGGCTACACTCTATTAAGGGAGCTGTTACTACAGGAGGCACACGACGGAGTTACCTCAGGTCATTTCGGGGTAGAGAAGACACGGCAGCAGCTGCAGCGGTATTACCACTGGCCCGAAATGTTGACCGACGTACAGCGACACGTGGCATCGTGTCCCACCTGCCAGCTCATGAAGTCATCACGGAAGCGGCCGGCAGGACAGTTGCAGCCGATACCACCCCCAGAGCGTGCTTGGCAGCAGGTGACAATGGACTTCGTCACGGGGATACCGGCCGGAGCAACCCGGAACGACGCGATCCTGGTGGTCGTCGATTGACTCACGAAAATGGCACAGCCTGCAAGAAATCAATCTAGGCCGAATGAACAGTTCGGCTCTTGATCCCCACTGTTCTTCGCCTGCACGGAATACCAGCAGCCATTATCAGCGATCGAGATACAAAGTTCCCCAGCAAATTCTGGTGGAACCTATGGCTGTTGGGTGCAAGTTCTCGACATTTGCACGACATCCTGCCGTCTGTTTCTACGAGTATGCATGTAGGAATGCATTTGCGTGTGAATGGTGTGTCCGTGTATTTGTTTGCTTTTGCAATTTCCGCTTGAACCATTTGCAGGTACTCGCACAGTGTGCGCTTCGGCACAACATTGTATGCGCTATGAACAGTGCAAGCAGAAAAGACGAACTCGCAAAAAAACCCAAAATGGAAGCGTTGCGGTTCGGTAAATGTGAATGCGCAGATTCAGTTATATCCAACTTGAAATTGTAGTATTTTGTTTGTTTGACTATAGTATAGCAGGGCAGGCACTATAGGGGTACAACGTAGGTGAAGGTTGGATGTTGTTTGTCTGTATCTGCATGCTACAGGGCTAGGGGAAACCAGCGGAATCAGCATTTGGCTGGTTGGGCAAAGACAAAACAGGTTCTGTTTTTAGGACCTGAACCTGGTTGTTGTTTTCCCACGTTGGAAAAACAGAACCAGATGTTGTTTACCAACCTACCACCTGCTATTTTGTCCAGCCAGGTTGGTTCTGTTGCTTGGAATTATTTGAGATCATCCCTGGTTATTCCCAGGTTGATTGCCAAGGTCCTTACTAGCTAGAATCATATATTCCTTCTCTGTTTGTACCTGGATATAGTCAATTTGATTCAAGCGAATTCCTTCCTTGCTGGAATTTTGTTTCTACGCGGTTTGACGGCGAAATGCCTCCCGAATCAACGCTAGTACACTAGCACTCCAACGCTAGGCAAACGCTGTCCGAGCCATAATTTCATAATGGCAGAACTTTTCATGAGGCAGCCTGGCTAAGTCATTCTTGACTCCTCTCTCTACAAACTCGGACCCGAGAATAGGGGCTGGTCTTGTACCAGGCACCCAAGGACCCTTGGAGGTGACCTCGAGGAAAGGTTTTCTGTCTTAATAGCCTGAGTCCCTTACACCAACAGTGGCAGCATTTCGGCACGCGCCTACAGTTTAGTTCATCGTACCATCCGAAACAGACGGACAGACAGAACGGACAAATCAGACCATGGAACAATTGATTCGAGTCACGTACGATGACCCGACCACGTGGGAACAGCAACTGCCACTCATCGAAGTCGCGTACAACATCTCGACATACGGATGGTTCCAAGAAAATGTGCGTTACTTACCCATATGGATGGTACCATGAGTAATTACGTTACTTACTCAATGATGGTACCAAGAGTAAGCGCGTTACTTACACATATGGATGGTGTCATATAGATGCGTTGTGAGTGAATGCGTTACGTACCAATATAGATGATACGAATATTATGTGCGCTACTTACCCATATTTGTGGTACCTAGAGTAAGTGCGCTACAAACTTCTAAAGATGATATCAAGGGTAAGCAAGTTATTTATACATATGGATAGTACCAGGAGTAAATGCGTTCGTTACCCATGTAGATGGTACGAGCATTATGTGCGCTACTTACCTATATGTTGGTACCAATAGTAAGCGTATTACTTACCCATAACGATGGTACCAGGACTAAAAGCGTGGCTTACCCATAAGGATGGTACTAGGAGTCAGTGCGTTACTTAAAAGCGTGGCTTACCCATCCATAGGTGGTACCAAGACTAATTTCGTAAGTCACCCAAATGGATGGTACTACCAAGAATAAGCGCGACACCTACTCATTTGGATGGCACCAAGGGTAAGTGTGTTACTTATCCATATGGTTGGTACCAAGAGTATGTGCGTTACTTACCCATATGGATGGTACCAAGAGTAAGTATGTTACTTACCCATATGGATGGTCCCAAGACTATGTGGAGTACTTACGCAAATGAATGCTACCAAAATTAAGGGCGTTACTTACCCATATAGATGGTACCAAAGTAAGTGCGTTTCTTACCTATACGGATGATACCAAAAGTATGTAATTTACCCATAAGGATGGTACCAAGAATAATTGTGTGTCATCTGAATTGTACCAAGAGTAAGTGCGTTACTTATTCATATGGATGGTACTAAGAGTAAGTGCGTTATTTACCCATATGGATCATTTCAAGAGTAAATGTGTTTTTTACCCATACGGATGGTTCCAAGAACAAGTGCGTTACTTACTCATAAGGATGGTACCAAGAGTAAATGCGATTCTTACCCATATAGATGGTACCAAGAGTAAGTGCGTTACTTACCCATATGGATGATACCAAGAGTAAGTTTGCTACTTACCCATAACATTTGGACCAAGAGTAAAAGGGTGGCTTACCCAATCGGATGGTACTACGAATAAGTCCGTTACTTATCCATACGTATGTATGTTCTTGAGGTCCTGTTTCTAAAAAGTTCTGTTAACTGCATTACTTACCCATATGGATGTTGAAAGTTATTTGAGACCTATAGGTTCTAAACACACCTTTAAATCACAATAGGTATTCCCCACGGGGTCACCTCCAAGGGTCCTTGGGTGCCTGGCAGAGCCAGCCCCTATCCAAGGGTCCGTGTTTGTAGAGGGAGTTCCCTAAGCGCAAAAATTATCGTGCGTTCTAGAGCATTCCCAAAATCCGTTGCGCAGCGTTGACGACGATATGGGCTCGTGTGCAGAATAGCTCTTCACGTCAATACATTGATAGAGCAAATTAACTCGCCAAAGTGATTCAGAAAATACTTCCACTAGAAAGGATTGATCACAAACAAGCACAAGCACACGTTTTATATTTTGTCTAACACACATGCATAGGGAAAGAGCAAAGCAGTTGTAAAACTGAATTTCGGATCTGCGCCATGCTGTACTTAAAAACGGTTGCTCAACTTCTTGGGCTATTGTCATCTTCCTCCTCTTGTTAAAACCTGTATTCAAATTTAACTTAGGACAATTGCCCCTGCTGACTCCTCACATGAATACTCCCATGTGCCTCCGATGTGACTCACATAAGTTTCATGCGAGTTTACAGTTATAAAACGGATTTAACCGTTAACTGACGCGAGTAACCGAATTGTACTTGTGGCGAAATCATTCCGCAATGCGTTGTGACTTTCGCGAGAAATTACCTGTCCCGCAAGTCAACGCGAAATACAGTTTTTCAACTGTAATTCCCGAGCACCCTTCGGAATCTCGTGGCACCCCCCCCCCCAACCCACACGCACCGCCGAGGGGAAATTCAGCACGACCGAAAAATCTCGGTCGTGCTGTACAGTGCGATCGCGTCAGCGATCGTGCACTGTACAGCGCGTGACAGGGCGATCTTTTGCCCTGTCCTATTGCTATCATGGGCACAGTGCGCGATCGCAACAGTGCACCACACACGCGCGTAGCCTGAGGGGCACGCGCGAGATCCTGACCCCATGAGCAGTCCAGATTCTCGCGCTCTGCTTACCTTGACCAGCGTGAAAGTCAACTGGTCCCCACCAGTCAAACTATCGAGCCTCTCCCCCTTTCATCCGTACACCACTCGCTCACATGAGCCACGAATGAAACATTAGAAACAAATGGCACTTTTATGAGAAGCCCATCTTAGCCTCATTGGAGCTTCATGCAAGCTTTCATTAGAGCTTTCATGAGAGCTTCATTTGAGCGCGTCATGAGAGCCTCATTTGAGCGCATCATGTGAGCCTCATTTGAGCGCTTCATGAGAACAGTGAAAACGCAAATGAAAATGTACTAACACAAAATGCAATTACAAATGAAAACGAAATACACAAAATGCAAAAAAAAAAACAAATGCGCACAGAAGACACACAAAATGCGCACACACAAAATACGCACACACAAAATGCAAAATGAAATGCACATCTTCCACGCCACAAATTACCTTCAACCAAACACCCCATTTTTTTCTTCACTGTCGTCGAATAGGCGGTAAGTTGACGTGCAAATCAACTATATGCACCCAACAATGGATGGTATCATAAGTAAGTGCGTTACTTACCCATATGGATGATACCAAGAGTAAGTGCTTTTCTTATTTATAAGGATGGTACCAAGATTAAACGCGTTACTTACACATATGGATGTTACAAGAATAAATGCGTTTCATTCCCATATAAATGGTACCAAGAGTAGGCACGTCACTTATGCATATGGATGCACATGGATGGTACCAATAGTAAGCATTACTTACCCAGACGGATGGCACCAAGACCAAGTACGTTACTTATCCATATGGATGGTACCAAGAGTAAGTGCGTTACTTTCTTATAGAGATGGTACTATAAATAAGTGCGGTACATACCCATATAGATGGTACCAACATTAAGTGCGTACTTACCCATATTCATGGTGCGAAGAGTAAGTGCATCATGTAACATTATGAACGGTACCAACAATAAGAGCGTTACTTACCTATATGGATGGTAGCAACATTAAGTGCGTTACATATTTATATGGATAGTACGAATAGTAAGTATGTTTCTTTCCTATATGGATTGTACCAAGAGTAAGCGCGTTACTTACCGATATGAATGATACCAAGAGTGAGGGTGTTACTTACCCATAAGGATGTTACCAAGTAAGAATGCATTGCTTACACATGTCGATGGTACCAGGCGTAAGTGCATAATCCATACTATTGGTACCAAGAGTAAGTGCGTTACTTACCTATATGGATGGTACCAAGAGTAAGTACGTTACTTACCTTTATGAATGGTACCAAGAGTAAGCACGTAATTTTCCCTGATGGATGATACCAAGAGTAGGTGTATTACTTACCCATAAGGATGGTACCAAGATCAAATGCATGGCTTACTTGTAAGGATGGTACCATGAAGAAGTGCGTTACTTATCCATATGGATGGTACCAAAAATAAATACGTTATTTACCCAAATGGATGGTAACACGAGTAAGCGCTTTATTTACCCATAACGATGGTACCAATAGTAAGTGTGTTACTTACCCATAAGGATGGGACTATTTAAAAGAATAACTTACCCATATGGATGGTATGAAAAGTAAATGTGTTTCTTACTCATAGCACCCCAAGGGGCGTCATTAATCTCGTGGATCACTTCCGTACCCTCTCACCACTTTCTCACCACCCTCCTATCACCCCCTCACCACCCTCTTACTACCCTTTCTTCCACTCCTGTCGCCTTTATCCCCATTCTGCCACTGAACGTGCCACTCACAATGCCGCTAACAATGCCACTCACAATGCCCTTACTGTGCCTCTGATACTGCCACATGCACTGGGAATCCCATCCCCGAGTTCCAAGTCGTCACGGCACCTGGGCAGCAGAGAGCGCTCATACATCGCCGCCATTGCGTCCATATGTGCACTCGCACCACGCTCCTTCGCCTCACTGCCGCTGCACGCCACCTTGCCACCCCCAACACCAGCAACGGGCAGTGTTGCCACCATTGACTAGGACTACACCTCCTCCAACACAACCCCCCAATCCCCTTCACCCTCCCCGCCCTCCTTAACCTTTCCACAGGCTCCACTGGCTGCCTTCCTCCCCCCTGCTTTCTTTTTTACCCCACAGCTCCCCCCTCCAGCCCTGGAAACCCACCCGCCTTCTTTTCTGCCCTGCTGCAACAAAGGCGTGGCGCATAGCAGCGCCAGGCTGAGCAGCATGGCGACTGGCACCTGCTCTGCCCGTTCCAGTAGCGCCTGCACGCTGCTGCTGCTGCTGCTGCTTCTCTGCTTACCAGAAGGGCCGACTGACGGATCTTCCAGGCCCAGGCGAGCTAGAAGGTTTTCAAACTTCTCCGAGTGGGGCTTGAAGAAGGAGAGAAAGGAGTCCAGGAGGACGGTGGTAGGGCGATAGGCGAAGTTGGCAATGAAGGTGACGAAGGGGACGTATGGGATATAGGTGCGGATGTAGCGACTGCAGTGGGCGCATGCGGGTGCCTCCAACAACAAACCAGCGAACTCTATTATTGGGTGCAAATTCACATTGCACGACATCATGCCGTCTGTTTGTACGAGTATGCGTGTACGAATGCATATGCATGTGAATGTTCGTGTGTTTGTTTGCTTTCACAATTTTCGCTTGAAGCACTTGCAGGTACTCGCGCAATGTGCGCTTCGGCACAATATTATGCGCTACCAACAGTGCAAGCAGAAAGGACGAGCTCGCAAAGGAACCGAAGATGGAAGCTTTGCAGTTCGGTTTAATTCATTGCGCAGATTCAGTTCTATCCAACTCGAAATTGTACTGTTTTGTTTGGTTGACTATAGTGTAGCAGGGCAGGCACTATAGGGGTACAATTTAGGTGAAGGTTGGATGCTTTTTGTCCGAATCTGCATGCTACAGGGCCAGGGGAATGAAGCGGGACCAGCATTTGGCTGGTTGGGCAAAGACAAAACATGTTCTGTTTTTAGAACCTGAACCTGGTGGTTGTTTTCCCAAGTAAGGAAAAACAGAACCAGAGGTTGTTTACCAACCTACCACCTGCTATTTTGTCCAGCCAGGTTGGTTCTGTTGCTTGGAATTATTTGGGATCATCCCTGGTTGTTCCCAGGTTGATTCTCAAGGTCCTTGCTAGTTAGAACTATTTAGTCCTTCCCTGTTTGAACCTGGATATAGTCAATTAATCTAAACGAATATCTTCCTCCCTGGAATTTTGTTTCTACGCGGACCGACGGCGAAATGCTACCCGAGTCAACGCTAGTATGCTAGCACTCTAACGCAATGCAAACGCTGTCAGAGCCATAAGTTCGAAATGGCAGAACGTTTCGAGAGGCAACTTGGCTTATTTTAAAGCTTTTGGAGCGAGCTTCGATATAGCGAATTCTCAGCTTTATCCGATCGACGGTCTGCACGGCATGCTGCGCGACGTTCAAGGTACTCTTGTTATTTTGGCTAAGTCACTCTTGACTCCTCTCTCTACGGAGTCAGACCCTGGGGCTGATCTTGTACCAGGCACATAGGGACCCTTAGAGGTGACCTCGGAGAGAGGTTTTAAGTTTGATTAAGTCTTAATAGCTTGAGTTTATTAGGCCTTTACACCAACAAGCTGGTATCAGAGCTGCATTATAGTGATCCTCGTTATAGGTAGCTATGGCGGGCAACACCTCGGCGGTAGCTGGTGAGTCTTTAGCCCAAGATCGTCGCGGAAGTCAAGATTCTGGTGTTTCGGTGCCAAGGGGAGCGGAACTAACCAGGGCTCGCTGATCAAGGAGGCGCTGAAGAACTTCACCGGAAAATGCAACTGTATTTCCGTCAGATCGGTTTGCTGAAACTAATGATTAGGGAGGAGCCTAGACCGAGTGATCCCATGATGCAGGAAGATTGGGACGAGCGTGCCTCGGCTGGCAACTTCTTGATGTCGCAGGGTTTGGGTTGAGTGCGGTCCGAAGGCATGGACCGTGTTGAAGGAGCTGCACGCCCCTACCTCCGTCGCTGCGACGCTCATGATGGAGAGGGAGCTGTCCTCGTTGTGCTTGAGCGAAATAGAGCCGGTGCAACCTGTTCTGGACAAAATGGGTGATCTCTACGCGAAGCTGGCGATTGCGGGAATCACCTACCCGGAGCAGACCAATTCACGAGCGGATTGAGCCTGCCGTAGAACCAGAGCTTGTGGACGCTCGAGTGGGTGCGGACAAAGATTCTGGAGGAGGACTTCCGTCGCCGCCAACTGAGGGGTGGAGATGACTGCAGCAGTGGCAACACGATGCAAGGGAGCCGACGAGGCAGAGGACGTGGCTTCGGTGGACGCGGTGCAAAGAAAGACGACGACTCCAACGACCAACAAAGAGGTACCGGTTGGGGTCGCCGTGTGAAATCTGGACGTGGAGACAGATCGGGTGCTGGTGGCAAAATGACGGGAATTGCTGGCATTGTGAGAATGAGGACATCTGTGGTTCTTGTGTTATAAGAAACCCAATGGATGGACCCCCCAGAATCGTCACCAGGATGGCGGCGCGCAGAGGAACCAGAAAAACAGTGCAAATATGGTCGATAATTCGCCCGACAACAACCCGAAGTCTTTGGAGCTGGTCCACATGGACTTGGTGGGGCCACTGCCGGTGCAAGGGCACAAGGGGGAGCGGTACTTCCTTACGATTGTGGATGATTGGAGCAGACTTATGTGGGCGTAACCGCTGAAGCAGAAGGACAACGCCTCCACGATACGGGACGCTTGGCTGCCGATCGTTGAGAAGCATGCGGGGTGTGTGGTGAAGCGGATTAGGACAGACCGGGGTGGTGAGTTTCTTAGAGCCGGCTTGGCTCAAGAAGCAGGGCATCCAGAGGGAGCTGACCACGGCTTACACTCCACAGTCCAACGGTGTAGCAGAACGGGCGAACTTGACAATTCTGGAGACAGCTAGAGCGCTGCTCATAGAATCTGGGCTGGGCAACTCGATGTGGCCCCATGCTGTCCGGCACGCCACCGTGGCTAGGAACAGGGTGCTCACTCAGGTTGGTGATGATCCGTGGGTGCCGTTGGAGAGGTGGCTTGGGAGGAAGCCGCCGGTGGACATGCTGAGGGTGTTTGGTTGCATGGCAGTCGCCCACGTCCCCAAGACCTACCGGAGTAAGTTGGGGGCAAGTGCAATCTGGTGTGTGCATTTGGGGCTGGCTGCTGAGAGCATAGGCTGGCTTCTGTGGGAACCATCCAAGGGTGTCCTAGCAGATGGAGCAGATCACCATGCAGCTAGACCTGACTCCTAGGGTTTGAGAGGAGGGAGAGGAGGCAGCTGCGGGGGATGGTGATGGAGAGAAGGTACAGGAGGCACCTGCTGGTGGAGGAAAGGCTAGTGATAGCACTCGTGGAGGTGCTGAACCTGAAAGAGGAGAGCAGCAGCAGAGCAAAGCTAAGGTTCATAAGCTACCGCAAAGGAGGAAGCCGAAGGGTGTCGTTATGAAGGGGTGGGAAACACCCGTCTCTAGGCCAGGACGCACCCGCATGGCAACAATGAAGCTGACTGCAGGATCTGATGTAGCAGAGCAGCAGCTTGGGAATGAGGAGGCGTTACTGATTTTGCCTCAAAAGTATGACCCGGATGAGGAGGACGAGCCTGCGTACTGTTTTCTTGCCCCTGCACCAGAGGAACCAGCTAGCATGGAGGAGGCATTAGCTAGACCAGATAGGGACAAGTGGCTGGCTTCTAGAGATGCTGAGTACCAGAGCCTGCTAGGCAATGGGACTTGGGAACTGGTTATGCTGCCTGAGGGGAAGAAAGCGGTACAATGCAAGTGGGTGCTGAGGATCAAGACCGATGACAAGGGTCAGGCTACCATTTACAAGAGTAGGCTGGTGGCTAAGGGGTTTATGCAGAAGGAGATGCAAGACTTCAACGAGATCTTTGCTCCCACTGCCAAACCCCCTACTCTCCGTATCATTCAGATGGATATATCAACAGGATTCCTCAGCAGGATACTAGAGGAGGAGGTGTTCATGACGCAGCCGCCTGGGTATGAGGATGGTACGGGTAGGGTGTGCAAGCTGAAAAAAGTTTATATACGGGCTTGAAGCAGGCACCACGCTGCTGGTACCAGAAGTTGGCAACTGTTTTAGAGGAGATGGGATTCAGGACCAGTAGCTGTGATGAGAGCCTCTTTCTCAAGGGGGAGGGGGAGAAGCTGGTGCTGTTTCTGGTCTACGTGGACGACATTCTTCTCTTCAGCAGCAGCATGAAAGAGATCCAGAAAGTGCAGCAGCAGCTGATGGAAAACTTCAAGGGAAAGAATCTTGGGAAGGTAAAGTTCTACATCGGGATGCACATGGAGAGGGATCTGGATCACAGGTGGTTGAAGCTGCACCAGGAGAAATTCATCAAGGAGCTGGGGGAGAAGTATGGGACTGAGAATGAGTGCAGAATTGCGACTCCCCTGCCAGCAGAATTCAAGCTTGTGAAGGCTACAGAGGATGAAGGGGTTGAAGCCGAGGAGCAGCAGCAATTTCAGTCCTTGGTTGGCAGCCTCTTGTATGCACCGGTTCACACGAGGCCCGATATCTCTTTCTCGGTTGGGCAGCTGGCCAGGGTGGTGCAGAATCCATCAAAGGAGCAGGTGGATGCAGCTGAGCGTGTGGTGAAGTACCTGAACTCGCAACCAAGCATTGGAGTTCAATACTCCGCATCTGCACAGGTGAAGCAGAACAGGTTCTACTTTTAGAACATAAACCTAGTTGTTGTTTTCCCAGGTTGGAAAAACAAAACCAGAGGTTGTTTACCAACCTACCACCTGCTGTTTTGTCCAGCCAGGTTGGTTCTGTTGCTTGGAACTATTTGGGATCATCCCTGGTTGTTCCCAGGTTGATTCTCAAGGTCCTTGCTAGCTAGAACTATTTAGTCCTTCTCTGTTTGTACCTGGACATAGTCAATTGATTCAAGCGGATTCCTTCCTTGCTGGAATTTCATTTTGATGCGGTTCGACAGCGAAATGCTACCCGAGTCAACACCAGCATGCTAGCACTCTAACGCTATTCAAATGCTGTCCGAGCCATGACTTCACAATGGCAGAACTTTTTATGAGGCAACTTGGCATATTTTAAAGCTCTTGGAGCGAGCTTCGATATAGTGAATTCTCAGCTTTTTTCGATCGACGGTCTGCACGGCACGCTGCGCAACGTTCAAGGTACTCTTGTTATTTTCGCTAAGTCACTGTTGACTCCTCTCTCTACAAACTCGGACCCGATGATAGAGGCTGGTATTTTACCAGGCACCCAGGGACCCTTGCCTTCTTCCCTACTGCGGCCATGGCTACTTTTGCTGCTGCTGCTGCCCTCCTCACTGCAATTGCATCGGAACTCCCTCCCTTCCCCCCCACCATGATCCAGAATCCAAGCCATGCCATCCACATACCTCTCCCACACACGCCCCTTCAGGTTCTTCCTCCACCGCTCATCTGTGCTCTCTCTATCACCACCACCATCAGCACCACCGTTCGCCAGAGCAGCTCCACCATCACTGCCACGGCCCAGCAGGTCGCCTAGGTCCATGCCCAGATCGCTCATAATGTGCGCATAGTCCTTTGGCCCCATGCACTCGCCACTCTCCATCCGCCGCCTCACCACCTCCAATGCGTGCCTCATCTGCCCCATCTGCCCCGTCTGAAAGATTTGACCCATCTGCTCAATCAAACTCATCTGCCACACACTTTCCAAACCCTTCTTCCCGCTTCCTCCCTGTCTCTCCCCTCGCGCTTTCTCGGCAGCCTGCTCCTCAGCTCGTCCCATCCCTCTCTCTGCATGCGCCTTCTCGAGCCCACCTGAGAACACATGCTGCACGAAGAACCCAAACCCTTCCTGCAGGTAAGCACGTTCCTTCACCCCCAGCACCTGCACCAGCACGGAAGCAGCACGGTCATACTCCTGCTGCCGGCCCGTCCCCAGCTGGCTTGCTAGAGCCGGGTAGGCCGCATCGTATGTATCCTACACGGTGTCAATGAGCGGCCACCTCGCCACAAGCACGAGGAAGCTAACAAAGCTGACAGCGCGGCGGTAGGCCGCCTAGCAGCTGCTGCAGCATCAGCAGCAGAACCACGCTGCAGCAGCACAAGGGATGGCAGCAGCAGCAGGTGCAGCAGAAACATACGCAGTAGGGGAATTCCCAACACAAGGAGCAGTGATGAGAACGGTAGGCAGGCGGCGTCGGATCTGATTCAGGTCCATGAGCACCCCCACACGTGGCTCTGCCATCCAGTCAAGCAGCATGGCCTCCACACACACAAACGGAGCAAGAGCACACTTGCAGGAGAAGTGTGTCCCAGGTGATGCCCTCTCGCCCTGCTCCTCGAACGCCTGCACGCGCGCCGAGTACTCCACCACGCCCTCGCTCACTTGACTGCGCCGCGGCACGAAGGGGGTGACGTCGGGCAGCTGCTTGTGCAGGCGGGTTTGGAGGAACGTGAGACTCTTCATGGTCACGGCACGCTCGTTGCCCAAGCTGAGGATGCGGTTAAAGCAGCAGTCGTACTCCTTCAAATCCCACCCGCGCCTCACGTCCAAGTAGTAGTGAACCATGTCTTCCCGACATACCAGCTGGCGTGTCCCTGCTACTTGCTCACCGCCCACTCTCGCTGAACCCCTGGCTTTCGCCGCAGATGCCTTGTGTGCTCCAATCGGCAGCTGCGGGAGGCCATATCGCCTCATCATCGCCTCATGACCACACCAAATCGTCTACTTCAGTTCCGACAGTCCTGCCCCATAGGTACCGGCATGATTCAAGGGCTTTGAGTTGCTTCTAGCGCCGCTTCCTGGCATGACTGTGCCGCTGCGCATGCTCCTCGCCGTCCTGCTCGCCCTCGTCGCTGCTGGAGCCGATGTGCTCCCACTTGCTGTACTCAATCCCACGCCGCCTCGTCCCCGCAGCAGCAGGTGCAGCAGCAGAAGGTGTAGCAGCAGCAGGTGCAGCAGCAGCGGGTGTAGAAGCAGCAGGTGCAGCAGCAGCGGGTGTAGGAGCAGCGAGAGCAGCAGGAGGAAGAGAAGTGGTAGCTACAACAGGAACCGCAGCAGCAAGTGGGGCAACGGGGGAGTAGCAGCTAGAAACGCCGGGCTCACGACCGCAGCTGGCAGAGGAGCAGGAACACTCACACCCTCTTGACCTCCGTCCTTGCTCTTTCTCTCGCCCTCTCTACAGACTGCCTTCACGGGAAGCACCTTGATGGTCACGCCCGGCTTCAGCTGCGCGTGCTGCACGGTGCAGTCGGGCGACAGGTACACCACCTACCCCATCACCATGAACCGCACTGCCTGCGTCCCACGCACCGCCAGCTGGTCACTTTCCTCACCGCCTTCTACGCCGTCGTTGCCTCTCTGTTGCACGCGCGCTGCCTCGCTCAGAGGCTCTATGGTTCCTCGTAGCGTCTGGCATGCATCGCACGGCAGACTGTTGGGTGCAAATTCACATTGCACGACATCCTGCCATCTGTTTGTACGAGTATGCGTGTGCAAATGCATTTGCGTGTGAATGGTGTGTTCGTGTGTTTGTTTGCTTTCGCAATTTTCGCTTGAAGCATTTGCAGGTACTCGTGCAATGTGCGCTTCGGCACAAAATTGTACGCGCTATAAACAGTGCAAGCAGAAAGGACGAGCTCGCAAAGGAACCCAAGATGAAAGCTTTGCAGTTCGGTTGAATTGATTGCGCAGATTCAGTTCTATCCAACTTGAAATTGTACTGTTTTATTTGGTTGACTATAGTGTAGCAGGGCAGGCACTATAGGGGTACAATTTAGGTGAAGGTTGGATGTTGTTTGTCTGTATCTGCATGCTACAAGGCTAGGGGAAACCAGCAGAACCAGCATTTGGCTGGTTTGGCAAAGACAAAACAGGTTCTGTTTTTAGAACTTGAACCTGGTTGTTGTTTTCCCAGGTTGGAAAAACAGAACCAGAGGTTGTTTACCAACCTACCACCTGCTATTTTGTCCAGCCAGGTTGGTTCTGTTGCTTGGAATTATTTGGGATCATCCATGGTTCATCCCAGGTTGATTCCCAAGGTCCTTGCTAGCTAGAACTATTTATTCCTTCTCTGTTTGTACCTGAATATAGTCAATTGATTCATGCGAATTCCTTCCTCGCTGGAATTTCGTTTCTACGCGGTTCGACGGCGAAATGCTACCCGAGTCAACGCTAGTACGCTAGCACTCTAATGCTAGGCAAACGCTGTCCGAGCCATAACTTCGTAATGGCAGAACTTTTCGTGAAGCAACTCGGCTTATTTTAAAGCTCTTGGAGCGAGCTTCGATATAGCGAATTATCAGCTTAATCCGATCGACGGTCTGCACGGCACGCTACGCACAAGGTACTCTCGCTATTTTGGCTAATTCATTCTTGGTTCCTTCCTTTACAAGCTCGGACCCGAGGATAGGGGCTGGTCTTGTACCAGGCACCCAAGGACCCTTGGAGGTGACCCCGAGGAGAGGTATTAAGTTTGATTAAGTCCTAATAGCTTTAGTTTATTAGGCCCTTACACCAACAAGCTGGTATCAGAGCTGCGTTATAGTGATCCTCGTTATAGGTAGCTATGGCGGGCAACACCTCGACGGGAGCTGGTGAATCTTCAGCCCAAGATCGTAGCGGCAGCCAAGATTCTGGTGTTTCGGCATCAAGGGGAGCGCGAACAAGCCAGAGCTCGCTGATCAAGGAGGTGCTGAAAAACTTCACCGTCGAGAAGTTCAATTGTGAGGGCTATGATGATTGGGCCTGGAAAATGCAACTGTATTTCCGTCAGATCGGTTTGCTGAAACTAATGATTGGGGAGGAGCCTAGACCGAGTGACCCCGCCCTTCAGGAAGATTGGGACGAGCGCGCCTCGGCTGGCTACTATTTGATGTCGCAGAGTTTGGAGCTGAACCAGCGTCACCACGTCATGCACCTGCTGCCGGAGGTTGAGTGCGGTCCGAAGGCGTGGACCGTGTTTAAGGAGCGGCACGCCCCTACCTCCGTTGATGCGACGCTCATGATGGAGAGGGAGCTGTCCGCGTTGCGCTTGAGCGAGGGAGAGCCGGTACAACCTGTTCTGGACAAGATGCGTGATCTCTACGCGAAGCTGGCGATTGCGGGAATCACCTACCCAGAGCAGACCAAGTGCCTGAAGATGCTCTCGCTGCTACCAGAATCGTGGCTTCAATTCACGAGCGGATTGAGCCTGCCGTAGAACCAGAGCTTGTGGACGCTCGAGTGGGTGCGGACGAAGATTCTGGAGGAGGACTTCCGTCGCCGCCAACTGAGGGGTGGGGACGACGGCAGCAGCGGCTACGGGATGCAAGGGAGCCGACATGGCAGAGGACGTGGCTTCGGTGGTGCTGGACGCGGTGCAAAGAAGGACGACGACTCTAACGACCAACAAGGAGGTACCGGTTGGGGTCGTGGTGCGAAATCTGGACGTGGGGGCAAGTTGGGTGCTGGTGGCAAAATGAAAGGGAGTTGCTGGTATTGTGAGAAGGAGGGGCACCCCTGGTTTTTGTGCTATAAGAAACCCGATGGATGGAACCCCCAGAATCGTCACCAGGATGGCGGCGCGCGGAGGAACCAGAAGAACGGCACAAACATGGTCGCTGATTCGTCCGACAACAACCCGAAGGGCAACGGCGGTGCGGAGAAGAAGAAGGAGCGCTCCGCAGGCCAATTCTTCCATGTGGGAGACAAGGGGGAGCAAGGAGACGCATCTGCCAAGGTTGGAGCAGAGCTGCACCCCCTGGACTTTTGGGTGTTGGACACGGGTGCTGCTTGGACGATGACGCCGTGCAAGGACCTGCTGGACGACGTACGCGCTGCACCGATCAACGAGGTGTGCTCCGCCTCTGGACACATGTTGAAGGTGGCTGGTGCGGGACGAGCTGCGTTTAAGGGAGCGGATGGCAAGCCGGTGGTGCTGCACGACGTTCTCCTCGTCCCCGACCTGAAGGCCAACCTTATCTCCCTCCGTAAGCTTGGCAAGGCTGGGGTGAACACCAACACGGATGGGGCTCGCACTTATAAGGGGCAGCTGGGCAACCATGTGCTTTGGGATCTGCATGAGAGCAAGGACGTGTACAGATCCATGTGGCAGCTGCCGGCATTGGCGTGGCACGGTGGGGGGCAGGCTAGAGAGGGGTCTGCATCCCAGGGGGGGTGCAACGCCGTTGGAGGGGTTGGTGTGAAAGTGTCGGCCAGATCTGGGGAGACAGATTGGGCAACGGCACACCGATGCTTGGGGCATGTGGCAATGCCTTTGCTGAAGCAGTTGGAGAAGGATGGGGCCGTTAAGGGTCTGAAGCTGATCGGACAGCCACTCGACGATAACTGTGAAATCTGTTTGCTCTCAAAGTTTATTCGTTTCCCCTTCCATAGTGTGGCTGGCAGGAGCAAGAAGCCTTTGGAGCTGGTCCACATGGACATGGTGGGGCCGCTGCCGGTGCAAGGGCACAAGGGGGAGCGGTACTTCCTTACGATTGTGGATGATTGGAGCAGACTCATGTGGGCGTATCCGCTGAAGCAAAAGGACCACGCCGCCTCCACGATACGGGATGATTGGCTGCCATTTGTGGAGAAGCAGGCGGAGTGTGTAGTGAAGCGGATTAGGACAGACCGGGGTGGTGAGTTCCTTGGAGCTGAAATGACGGCCTGGCTCAAGAAGCAGGGCATCCAGAGGGAGCTGACCACGGCTTACACCCCACAGTCCAACGGTGTAGCAGAACGGGCGAACCGGACCATTCTAGAGACAGCTAGGGCGCTGCTCATAGAATCTGGGCTTGGCAACTCCATGTGGCCCCACGCTGTTCGGCACGCTACCGTCGCTAGGAACAGGGTGCTCACCAAGGTTGGGGATGACTCGTGGGTGCCGTTGGAGAGGTGGCTTGGGAGGAAGCCGCCGGTGGACATGCTGAGGGTGTTCGGTTGCATGGCAGTCGCCCACGTCCCCAAGATCTACCGCAGTAAGTTGGGGCAAATGCAATCTGGTATGTGCATTTGGGGCTGGCTGCTGAGAGCAAGGGATGGCTGCTGTGGGAACCATCCAAGGGTATGTTGTTTGCCCCGGCGAAGCAAGGCGGTCGACCGGGGCAGCGTGGACAGTCTGGCGGCAGTGGTAGCGGTGGCTCGAAGTCGGCCAAGGAGGTCGACAAGAAGAAGTCGACCAAGGACAGTGGCCGGGGAGGAGGAAGTCGACGCCGGGAGTGCTGGCTGTGCGGCGACCCCGACCACCTCTCCTTCGAGTGCCCCGACCGCAGTGACTCGGACGACGACGACAAGGGAGGCCGCGGGAGGTCTGGCAGTCGTCAACCTCGTCGAAGAGGAAGTCAATCACGCAAGGAGAAGCAGTCGACCAAGTCGTCGACCTCGGCGAAGGACGCCGACTCCTCTGCTGGCGGCAAGGGGAGCGGCGACAAGTCGGCGTCGTGCTCCCTGGTCGGCGTTGTGGAGCCGACCGTCTCACTGGCGCCGGAGGCCGGTGAGGACTTTCAAGCGATGGCAGCAGCAGTGCAGGCGAACCCGGCGGTGGTCCTACTGGACAGCGGCTGCTCCCACCACCTGATGGGGACGAAGGAGGTCTTCGTCGACATGGGGCCGAGCGGCGACTTGAAGCACGTGCGTGGCTTCAATGGGGCGCTGCAAGACGTCCAGGGCCGGGGCACGGTTGCGTTGCAAGGCGAGGCCGGGAAGCAGGTTCTCATCCCCGACGTGCTGTACGTCCCGGGTGTGCGGGCAAACCTGTTGTCGTCTGGTCAGCTGAAGGAGCATGGCGTGAAGTTTCAAGAGGACGGCGACGGGATGCTGCTTGTCTCGGCAGCAGGAGAAGTGCTTGGTCGGGCGACGTACTCCGGGCGAGTCCTCTGCACCGACCTGCGTCCCTGCTCACCGAGGTCGACGTCGCCCACGCCGGAGGTTGTGGCCCTGCGGGCGATCGTCTCCAAGGCGAAGTCGACGCCGGACAGGATGCACGCACGCCTTGCGCACGTCGGCCTGGATACCATCAGGAGCTCGGCGAAGAACGAGGTCGCCATTGGGCTGGACCTCAAGTCGGCGACGGGTACCGACTCACCGTGTGTCTCGTGCGTCGGTGGGAAGCTGGCGAGGCACACCTTCCCCGACCAAGGCTCCGACGCCGCCGACGTGCTAGCCGTCGTCCACATCGACTTGTGCGGGCCATTCCGGGTGGCTGCCAAGGACGGCAGCCTGTACTTCTTGCTGCTGAAGGACCGTAAGTCCCGCTACGTGTGGGTGAGGCCGGTCGCCAAGAAGTCGGATGTGCTGCTGGAGTTCCAGAAGTGGCTGGTGCTGGTGGAGAGGCAGACGAAGAAGTCGGTGTTGCAGCTACGCTCTGACCGAGGAGGGGAGTTTCTCGGCAAGGCCTTCACCGCCTTCGTGGACGGCAAGGGGATCGTCCACGACCTAACCTGCCCGTACACCCCGCAGCAGAACGGCATGGCGGAGCGGGAGATGCGGACGGTGGTGGAGTCGGTGAGGACGATGCTGCTGCACATGGGCGTGCAGCACCACTGGTGGCACCTCGCCCTGCGGCAGGCCGTCTGGATCCGCAACTGCCTGGAGCGATCGGCGATGCAAGGCGGCTTACTACAACGATGGCACCGGCCGCGTATGCAAGCTGCTGAAGAGCCTGTACGGGCTGAAGCAGAGCCCTCTGCTGTAGTATTCTGCGCTCGACGCTGTGCTGACTGGCGCTGGTTGGAGCAAGAGCCAGGTCGACGAGGCCCTCTATTTCCGAGTTGGCGACGACGGAGTGGCGTGCTGGGTGCTCGTCTACGTCGACGACCTGCTCGCCGCCAGCAGCAGCACCGCGATGCTGAAGGAGCTGAAGGAGCTGCTGGAGGCTGCCTTTGAGCTGCGCGAGATCACCCCGGTCGAGAAGTACTTGGGGCTCGAAATCGTGCGCGACCGTCCGGCGCGGAAGCTGTGGCTTCACCAGCAGTCCTATGTCGACAAGCTACGTAGGCGCTTCATCGACGAGGAGCAGACTGGTCGGCGTCCGAAGACACCTGTTTCCGTCGACGCGTATGCCGAGCTGACTTTCGACGACGATGACTTTCAGTCGCGCGAAGAAGAGGAGTATCGTCAGAAGGTCGGTTCGCTGCAGTTCGCTGCCACAACAACTCGGCCCGACATCGCTTTTGCGTGCAGCAAGCTGGGATCTGGTCTGACGGTGAGGAGCGACAACCACTGGCGTGAGGTCGACCGCTGCCTCAACTATCTCTCGGACACGCGTGATGTTGCTCTGGAGTTCGGAGGAGGACCGGAGACTCTGACACTGGTCGGCTACGCGGACGCTGACGACGCAGGCGACAAGCAGAATCGCACTAGCACGAATGGCTACGTTTTCACATTCGGCGGCGCAGCTGTCTCCTGGACAAGCCAACGCATTAAGTGCGTGACTCTGTCCTCTACGGAGTCAGAGTACATCGCGGCCACTGAGGCGGCCAAGGAGGCTCGTCGACTTCGATTCCTCCTCGCCGAGTTCCAGCTCCTCGATGCTGGGACGCCAACTACTCTGAACGTGGACAATCAGTCCGCCATCGCGGTCGCTGAGGGCTTGGGGCTGAAAGGCAACCTCAAGCACATGGAGCGACGCTACGCCTGGCTGCAGCAGATGGTGAAGCGCAAGAAGGTTGCGCTGGAATACATCCCAACATCCGAGCAGCCGGCGGACTTCCTCACAAAGGGTCTGCACTTTCCGGCCTTCAACCGGTGCTCTATCGCGATCGGCCAGGTTCGCCTTGCCGCAGTCGGCGACAACGACGACGTGCAGCAGTAGGTGCCATGTCCTCTAACATGGCTGGTGCGGTGGTCGGCGTGCGGGAGTGTGCACGCCAGAGAAATGTCCCCTTGTATTTTATTAGCTAGGTTCTGGATGGACATTGTGTGTGGGTGCCCAAGCGTGAGCTGGGCAGGGGAGTGTCGAGGAGAAAAGGCCCCGCCCTCGCTTGGGCGAAGTCGGCCATGCTTTTCGGAGCACAACGGTGTTCGTTTCATGGTCATCGGCGACTTCAGGGACTTTTATCTCTGATTGACGCATTGAGGGCATGATGTATGGGAGCTGTGAGAAACAACCAGAGGCAAGGGTCCAGCAGATGGAGCAGATCACCATGCAGCTGGACCTGACTCCTAGTGTGTGGGAGGAGGGAGAGGAGGCAGCTGCAGGGGGTGGTGATGGAGCGAGGGTACAGGAGGCACCTGCTGGTGGAGAAAATGGTGTGGAGACTGGCGGTAGCACTAGTGAAGCTGCTGGATCCGAGGGAGGAAAGCAGCAGCAGGGGAAAGCTAAGAAGCCGAAGGGTGTCGTTATGAAGGGATGGGAGACACCCGTCTCCAGGCCAGGACGTACCCGTATGGCTACTAAGAAGCTGACTGCAGGATCAGGTGTAGCAGAGCAGCAGCTTGGGACCGAGGAGGCAATGCTGATTCTGCCTCATGGCTATGACCTGGATGAAGAGGATGACCTGCCTATTGTTTTCTTGGCCCTGCACCAGAGGAACCAGCTAGCATGGAAGAGGCATTAGCTGGACCAGATAGGGAGAAGTGGCTGGTTTCTGGGACATGGGATCTGGTGGTGCTGCCCGAGGGGAAGAAAGTTGTGCAGTGCAAGTGGGTGCTAAGGATCAAGACCGATGACAAGGGACAGGTCACCATTTACAAGTGTAGGCTGGTGGCTAAGGGGTTTATGCAGAAGGAGAAGCAGGACTTCAACGAGATCTTTGCTCCCATTGCCAAACCCCCTACCCTCCGTGTCTTGTTGGCAGATGCAGCCGTTAGTGGGATATTCATCATTCAGATCGATTTATCAACGGCATTTCTCAATGGGATTTTAGAGGAGGATGTGTACATGACGCAGCCGCCTGGGTATGAGGATGGTACGGGCAGGGTGTGCAAGCTGAAAAAGTCAATCTACGGCTTGAAGCAGGCGCCACGCTGCTGGTACCAGAAGTTGGCTGCTGTTTTAGAGGAGATGGGATTCAGGACCAGCAGCTGTGATGAGAGCCTCTTTCTCAAGGGGGAGGGGGAGAAGCTGGTGCTGTTTCTAGTCTATGTGGATGACATTCTTCTCTTCAGCAGCAGCATAAAGGAGATCCAGAAAGTGCAGCAGCAGCTGATGGAAAACTTCAAGTGCAAGAACCTTGGGGAGGTAAAGTACTACCTCGGGATGCACGTGGAGAGGGATCCAGATCACAGGTGGTTGAAGCTGCACCAGGAGAAGTTCATCAAGAAGCTGGGGGAGAAGTATGGGATTGAGAATGAGCGCAAGGTTGCAACTCCCCTGCCAGCAAAATTCAAGCTTGTGAAGGCTGCAGAGGATGAAGGGGTTGAAGCCGAGGAGCAGCAGCAATTCCAGTCCTTGGTGGGCAGCCTCTTATATGCAGCAGTTCACACGAGGCCTGACATCTCTTTCTCGGTTGGGCAGCTGGCTAGGGTGGTGCAGAATCCATCAGAAGAGCAGGTGGATGCAGCTGAGCGCGTGGTGAAGTATTTGAACTCTCACCCAAGCATTGGAGTTCAATACTCCGCATCTGCACAGGTGAAGCAGAAAGGGGTTGAGGTGCTGAAAGAGAAGGGGGAGAGGCTTGAAGAAGGCAAGCTCTTTCTCACTTGCTTTTCTGATGCTACATGGGCTTCTGAAAAGGAGGATTCCTCATCTGTGGGAGGATATATCTGCGTAGTTGGGGGTGGACCTGTTAGTTGGAGGTCCAAGAAGCAGACGGAGACGGCACTCTCCTCTGTTGAGTCAGAGTACATGGCAATGTTCCATGGGGTGAAGGAGGTGATTTGGCTGAGGCTGCTGTTAGAGGAGATTGGCCAGGAGCAAAAGGTTGCTACGCCGCTGTTTTGTGATAGCAAGAGGGCTCTTGGGATGGCCAGGAACGCTGTGCTTCATGGGCTGAATAAGCACATGCGTATCAAGTGGCACTGGCTGCGTAAGGAGGTGAAGAGGGGGACAGTGAATCCGATCTACATCAAGACTCACCAGCAGCCAGCAGACTTTCTCACCAAGAGGCTTGCGGATGAGCCTCATTGGCGTTGTATGCGCATGAGTGGAATGAGCATGAACTAGCATGGAATGATGGGAATGCAGCCGGCAGGCTGAGGGGAAGTGTGTTGGGTGCAAATTCACATTGCACGACATCCTGCCGTCTGTTTGTACGAGTATGCGTGTGCAAATGCATTTGCGTGTGAATGGCGTGTTCGTGTGTTTTTTTGCTTTTGCAGTTTTCGTTTGAAGCATTTGCAGGTACTCGCGCAATGTGCGCTTCGGCACAACATTGTACGCGCTATGAACAGTGCAAGCAGAAAGGACGAGCTCGCAAAGGAACCCAAGATGGAAGCTTTGCAGTTCGGTTGAATTGATTGCGCAGATTCAGTTCTATCCAACTCGAAATTGTACTGTTTTATTTGGTTGACTATAGTGTAGCAGGGCAGACACTATAGGGGTACAATTTAGGTGAAGGTTGGATGTTGTTTGTCTGTATCTGCATGCTACAAGGCCAGGGGAAACCAGCAGAACCAGCATTTGGCTGGTTGGGCAAAGACAAAACAGGTTCTGTTTTTAGAACCTGAACCTGGTTGTTGTTTTCCCAGGTTGGAAAAACAGAACCAGAGGTTGTTTACCAACCTACCACCTGCTGTTTTGTCCAGCCAGGTTGGTTCTGATGCTTGGAATTATTTGGGATCATCCCTGGTTGTTCCCAGGTTGATTCCCAAGGTCTTTGCTAGCTAGAACTATTTATTCCTTCTCTGTTTGTACCTGGATATAGTCAATTGATTCATGCGAATTCCTTCCTCGCTGGAATTTCATTTCTACGCGGTTCGACGGTGAAATGCTGATCGGTCAACGCTAGTACGCTAGCACTCTAATGCTAGGCAAACGCTGTCCGAGCCATAACTTCGTAATGGCAGAACTTTTCGCGAGCTTTGGCTTATTTTAAAGCTTTTGGAGCGAGCTTCGATATAGCGAATTCTCAGCTTAATCCGATCGACGGTCTGCATGGCACGCTGCGCGATGTTTAAGGTACTCTTGTTTTTTTTTTGCTAAGTCATTCTTGACTCCTCTCTCTACAAACTCGGACCCGATGATAGGGGCTGGTCTTGTACCAGGCACCCAAGGACCCTTGGAGGTGACCCCGAGGAGAGGTATTAAGTTTGATTAAGTCCTAATAGATTGAGTTTATTAGGCCCCTGCACGCCCATGTGCAGCAGCATCGTCCGCACCGACTCCACCACCGTCCTCATCTCCCTCTCCGCCATGCCGTTCTGCTGCGGAGTGGACGGGCAGGTAAGGTCGTGGAATGGCCCGCACAGGTCGATGTGCACGACGGCCAACACGTGACGTTCACGTGAGACGATACCGATGGATTATCGCCACATCGGCTGTCACTGCTTTGATGGTCGTCAGCGGATCCTTGGGGAACCAAGCCTCTGGAAACTCGAAAGCGAATCTCAAGAGCCTTACTTGCGGTCGAGGTAGCGTCGAATGAAATTAATTACCAGATCACTAATATAATGCATAGACACCCTGTTTGCCGCAACCGGTGTCCTCCATATGTGCAGGGAGGAGCAAGCTGTCATTGTGCTCGATGAAACGCGTTCCCTCTAACGGGTTCAGAGGAGGTTCGACGCTTTACACCGACCCTAACAAATGGGCACCCTAGGTTCTGGTCCGAACCCGTGCCCAGCTTTGCATCCCCTTACATATGTGCCTGTCCTTCGCTGTGCAATGCTGTCAGCTCAGATGAATTGGTACCAGGGAAGAACTACATTCAAAAGGTTTATTCGATGCCTTTCTGTGATTTCGTGCAATGCTGTGCAATGGTGTCGCGGTTTCTCGCACCGAACAATATGGTGAGAGATAACTTCTATCGCGGAATTGGTTACTATCGTAACGAGCTATCTGTTCCTAAACATAGAGCGACAAATATATATATTGTAAGGAATATATATCTGTGCCTTATTTGTACAGCCCGAGCACTTCGCGTCAGTGTGACTCGGCCTACAATCTCGCACCGAACCCGTTCCGAGTCGCCCCGCACCAATCGCGACACATCCAACCCACGCACGTCACGATGTCCTCGCGTAGCGCCATATATATTCTCGCTTCATTCATTGTTCGGACGTTTTGTAATCTCGTTCTCATTATAAAGTCTTCCACGCACTCTGTTTTCTACAACTCATAACACTTGGTATCAGAGCTACTTTCCTAGCTCACCCCTCGTTTTAGAGCGTAATACTCCTCGGGGGGGGGGGGGGGGGGGGGGGGGGGGGGGGGGGGGGGGACATGGAAGGATGCCATGGGGACCAGGAGCTGCGCAGTTGCCGGCCAGGACAACGAGTAGTTGCTCTTTGCGGCCATGATTTTACAGGCCCTTATTCGGCACCGACGGATCCTTGCCCTCAACGGTCGAGATTGACCATGACCTCCCTCCCCCCAAGAGACAGACGGCTATGGCTGTCGTCGCGTGAGTAAAATGCGTACGTTTTCGTCAGCTTCGGAGTTACTTTGTGAGGCAGCTGACGTTGACAGGATCGCCGTCAGTGCACGTCCGAAGTTGTCGGAGGCGGACGTGGTGCGAGTTGGCGTCTGCATGTGGTCGTCAACAGCGCAAGATAAAATCAGAACTGCTGTGTACGGCAAGTGGCGTTAGGCATCTTTGCCACCTTGCGCATGAGCCATTGGAGGTCTTCGGCAAGTGACGATCGTGGTCACTGTGCGCGAAGATTTCGGAGTAGCAGCACGTGGCAAGCAACAGCTGACCGAGCAAGCCAGGCGCAAGGTGATTTGGCGCCTGAAAAACCGACGGCGAGAAGAGTCGGCGTGGCGATTGCCCAAAAAAAGCAGGGGTCTACCGTCGTCCCGCCCGGGTGCGGCAGGTGTTGCTGCAGAAGGGTGTTTCAGTATGAGACGGAAGTTGTTTTTCAAACCACCACGACCAGACTGTTCCACTAGGGTCCTTTCTGTGCCTGCTCCAACAATCGGCAAAAAAATTGGAGCAACAGTGGCAGCCGATACCGTTCTTCAGGTGGCACAAATTTCTTCGGCCAGAGGAAGTTGTGTCGTAGACAGGGCGAAACAACAACACTACAACGGTTCGGCGCAGCGTATAGACCCGCGAATTTTGGGGTTTCTACCGGCTACAATATACGGAGTTGCGTCAAATACGGGTCTGGTGAGAGAAACGGGTTCCGGCTTCAGGAAGCAAGAGAACGACCTACTAAAAAAAACTTTTTGCTGACGCCGGGTTTCACGGCTAAGCGGCGGTAGCAGATCGAGCTCGCTACTGGCCAAAGTCTTACAACGGCTCACAAATCTCACACCAGGCGTGAGGATTGAGGATCAGGCTCATAAAAGTGGGTTGTGAAATGATTGATCCACCTGGGTACAACACGAGGCTATATATAGTCTCGACATAAGGCAGGCAACCCAGGTGTTACGCGAATTTTCCAAAGGTCGTGAAGCGTCCTGAACAGAACCTTCCCGAACTCGGCAGAAAGCAATTTGGTGCCAACCGAACTTGAGTCCGGTACACTGAACCTGGTTCGGTGCTATAACTATAATAAAATATAGGAATGCACCTAACCTAGGAAATCAAGCATATCTATGCAAGATAATTAAAACCTAAGCTAGTTAAAGCGTAATAAAGTCATGCAAGCTAGCAAAGGCAACATAAGCCATCGTACTTTCACACCTCCCCCCCTCAAAGCTGGGTGGCGTGAGAAACACCCTGCTTGACAAGATAGTCCTTGAGAGCACGACGTGCGTTGCCCATATCAGCTTCTGCAACCCAACTGTCCTCAGTGGGGTCATATCCCTTCCAGCGTATCAGGAACTTGAGGGTCTTGCCGCCGTGGCGCCGATGAGTGAGAATATGTTCCACCTCGTACTCTGGTTCATTCTGGTCGAGAAAAGCTGGTGGTGGCGGTAGCTGCCGTCCCTGGAACTGTTGGTTGGGGTCCTTGTCGGGGTTCAGTAGCTGAACATGGAAAGCGTTGTGAAGCTTCCACGTGATAGGTAAGCGCAAGCGGAATATAACTGGTGTCCCCTGTGCCTCAACGTGAAAGGACCATAGAAGCAAGGCCAGAGCTTGGATGGTAGGTGAGACAGGTTCAAGTTGCGCGTGCCTAGGAGCGCCCGACCTCTGACTGCTATCGCATGATCACGTTGCTGGCGATTGGCATAGTGCTTCTCAGAATTCTGCATCGTAGTGAGACGTTACTGAGTTCTCCCATAGCTGCTACATGGTGGTGACACAGTCGTGCGCAACTTGGACATGAGCCGGCGTGGTTGGCTGCTGTAGTGTGAGTGGTTCTCGTCCGAAACACAGGAAGAAAAAGAGTTTTCTCTTTAACCGCATGCGATGCGTTTTTGTAAGCGAACTTAAGTGTCGGTAACTGCGAACTCCACGGTCGTCTTTGCATGTTGTCCGCATTACCAATTGAACCACTTGATTAAGTCGATCCTTCTCTCCGTCAGTCTGGGGATGGTATGCTGAAAACATTGCAAGTTTTGTCCCCAACAGTCCCATGAGCTACTTCCAGAACTTACTAGTGAAAATCGGGTCTCTGTCTGAGATGAGTGTAGCGGGGATGCTGTGGATGGTGATGATGCGGTCGAAGAAGAGGCGAGCAGTTGCTTCAACTGTAGCCCTGGCGTTGGTCGGGATCAAATGCCCCATTTTAGAGAACTTATTGACCACCACGAGTATAGCATCATGCCCTCGTAAGGTCGAAGGAAGCCTAGTGATGAAGTCGAGGCGTTAGACTTGCCATGGCTGCTCCGGTACGGGTAGAGGCTGAAATAACCCTGTTTTTTTTTGCTTCCTACTCCTCATCTGCTGGTACGTGACGCAAGAGGTGACGAACTGCTGCACTTCTGCTGCCGTCCAGGGCCAGTAGTAATATTTCGCTATCCCTGCTAACGTCTGGTTGTTCAAAAACTGTCTCGCATATGGTACGTCGTGAAACTCCTCCAATAGGATCTGTCGTAGCGAGGCATAGTTCGGTACCCGAATATTTTCTGTTCCCTTCCCTGCCGCTAAATCCTTTTCCCACTGTAACAGCTTCTGTTTCTCTGCTGTAGTGATTTCTGCGTCCACGGAGTACCCATGTTGGAACAGACTCTGGATGGCTGCTACATGACCGGGGTGGCTCAACGTGTCTGCTTTGTTCTGTAGCCCAAGTTTGTAGACGATATCGTAGTGGACGCGAGTTTCCAGGAAGTCCACCCACCGCACCTGGTCGTCGTGACAGCGTCAACTGCAACTTCAGATACCTGAGACTGAAGTGGTCAGTGTAGACTGTAGTCTTGGCTCCCTCTACGTAACACCTCCACGCCTTGAAGGATATGATGATCGCTAAGGCTTCCTTGTCATAGGTGGGGAAGTTTAGTTCTGCTCCGTGTAGCTTCTTACTGAGGTAGGCGATGGGCTGCAAACCACGTCCGTGATCCTGCATCAGTGTTGCTCCAACTGCCTGGTCACTAGCGTCTGCTTCCACCACGTAGTCTTTCTCTGGGTCTGGTAGGATGAAAACTGGCGCTGTAGTCAGTGTTGTCTGTAGCTGCTCCATGGCTTGCTGATGAGAAGTATCCCATTGGTAGGGCGTATCTATTTCCAGCAGGTTTGTCAGTGGGGCTGCTATCTTAGCGTATTACAGCACGAACCTGTTGTAGTAGTTGGCAAAGCCTAGGAACTGCTGCAACTCCTTCAAGTTCTTAGGAACCTTCCAGGATTTGACGGCTTCGGTTTTCCACGTGTCCACTTATACGCCTTCCGCACTCACCAAGTGTCTGACAAACTGCACCTTCTTTAGGAGGAAGTCGCTCTTCGACAGCTTTACGTAGAATTTGGTCTTCTACAGGATCTCGAAGACTTTCCGCAGATGCTCCACGTGTTCCTTTATAGTCTTGGAATAGATGAGTATATCGTCTAGGTACACTACTACACACTCGTCTAGTAGGGGCCGTAGGATATGGTTCATCTCCCTAGATGCCCTGCTTCTTGAGCCAGGCCGTCATTTCAGCTCCAAGGAACTCTCCACCCCGGTCTGTCCTACTCCGCTTCACCACACATTGGCTTGCTTTTCCACGAACGGCAGCCAATCACCCCGTATCGTGGAGGCAGCATTGTCCTTCTGCTTCTGCGGATATGCCCACATAAGCCTGCTCCAATCATCCATACCTGTAAGGAAATACCGCTCCCCCTTGTGCCCTTGCACCGGCAGCGGCCCCACCAAGTCCATGTGGACCAGCTCCAACGGCTTCTTGCTCCTGCCAGCCACACTATGGAAAGGGAAACGGGTAAACTTTGAAAGCAAGCAAATTTGATCAGGTGGCTGTCCGTTCAGCTTCAAGCCCTTAACGGCTCCATCTTTCTCCAGCTGCTTCAGCAAGGACATTGCCACATCCCCAAGCGTCGGTGAGCCGTTGCCCAATCCGTCTCCCCGGATCTTGCCGACACTTTCACACCAACCCCTCCAACGGCGTTGCACTCCCCCTGGGATGCAGACCCCGCTCTAGCATGCCCCCCCCCAAGCCACGCCAACGCCGGCAGCTGCCACATGGATCTGTACACGTCCTTGCTCTCGGGTAGATCTCAAAGCACCCGATTGCCCAGCTGCCCCTTGTACGTATGAGCCTCATCCGTGCTTGTGCTCACTCCCCCCTTTGCCAAGCTTACGGAGAGAGATGAGGTTGGCATTAAGGTCGGGGACGAGGAGAACGTCGTGCAGCACCATCGGCTCCCTTGAACGCAGCTTAAACGTCGTGCAGCACCGTCCGCTCCCTTAAACGCAGCTCGTCCCGCACCAGCCACCTTCAGCGCGTGTTCAGAGGCGGAGCACACCTTGTTGATCGATGCAGCGCGTACGTCATCCTGCAGGTCCTAGCGAGGCGACATCATCCAAGCAGCGCCCGTGTCCAACACCCAATAGTCCAGGGGGTGCAGCTTTGCTCCAACCTTGGTAGATGCTTCTCCTTGCTCCCCCTTGTCTCCGCACTGCCGTTGCCCTTCGGGTTGTTGTCGGACGAGTTAGCGACCATGTTCGCGCCGTTTTTCTGGTTCCTCCGCGCGCCGCCATCTTGGTGACGATTCTGGGGGGTCCATCCATTGGGTTTCTTATAGCACAAAAACCAGGGGTGCCCCTCCTTCTCACAATACCAGCAACTCCCTTTCATTTTGCCACCGTGACTTGCCCCCACGTCCAGATTTTGCACCGCGACCCCAACCCGTACCTCCTTGTTGGTCGTTGGAGTCGTCGTCCTTCTTTGCACTGCGCCCAGCACCACCGAAGCCACGTCCTCTGCCATGTCGGCTCCCTTGCATCCCGTACCCGCTGCTGCCGTCGTCTCCACCCCTCAGTTGGCGGCGACGGAAGTCCTCCTCCAGAATCTTTGTCCGCAACCATTCGAGTATCCACAGGTTCTGATTCTGCGGCAGGCTCAATCCACTCGTAAATTGAAGCCACGATTCTGGCAGCAGCGAGAGCATCTTCGGGCACTTGGTCTGCTTTGGGTAGGTGATTCCCACGGTCGCCAACTTCGCGTAGAGGTCGTGCATTTTGTTCAAGACGGGTTGCACAGACTCTCCCTCGCTCAGGCGCAACGCGGACAGCTTCCTCTCCATCATGAGCGTCATGGCGACGGAGGTAGGGGCGTGCAGCTCCTTCAACACAGTCCTCGCCTTCGGACCGCAATCAAGCATGACGTGGTGACGCTGGTTCAGCTCCAAACTCTGCGACATCAAATAGTAGCCAGCCGAGGCGCGCTCGTCCCAATCTTCCTGCAGCGCGGGGTCACTCGGTCTAGGCTCCTCCCCAATCATTAGTTTCAGCAAACCGATCTGACGGAAATACAGTTGCATTTTCCAGGCCCAATCATCATAGCCCTCACCATTGAACTTCTCGACGGTGAAGTTCTTCAGCACCTCCTTGATCAGCGAGCCCTGGTTTGTTCGCGCTCCCCTTGGCGCTGAAACTCAAGAATCTTGGCTGCCACTACGATCTTGGGCTGAAGATTCACCAGCTACCGCCGAGGTGTTGCCCGCCATAGCTACCTATAACGAGGATCACTATAACTCAGCTCTAATAAGAGCTTGTTGTTGTAAGAAAGGGCCTAATAAACTCAAGCTATTAAGACTTAATCAATTAAAACCCCTCTTCGGGGTCACCTCTAAGGGTCCCTGGGTGCCTGGTACAAGACCAGCCCCTATCCTCGGGTCCGGGTTTGTAGAGAGAGGAGTAAAAAAAAACAAGAGTACCTTGAACATCGCGCAGCGTGCCATGTAGACCGTCCATCGGAAAAAGCTGAGAATTCGGTATATCGAAGCTCGCTCCAAGAGCTGTAAAATTAGCCAAGTTGCCTCACGAAAAGTTCTGCTATTACGAAGTTATGGCTCGGACAGCGTTTGCCTAGCGTTGGAGTGCTAACGTACTAGCGTTGACTCGGGTAGCATTTAGCCGTCGAACCGCGTAGGAACAAAATTCCAGCAAGAAAGGAATCTGCTTGAATCAATTGATTATATTCAGGTACAAACAGAGAAGGAATAAATAGTTCTAGCTAGCAAGGACCTCGGGAATCAACCTGGGAACAACCAGGGATGATCCCAAATTATTCCAAGCAACAGAACAAACCTGGCTTGACAAAATGGCAGGTGGTTGGTTGGTAAACAACCTCTGGTTCTGTTTTTCCAACCTGGGAAAACAACAACTAGGTTCAGGTTCTAAAAACAGAACCTGTTTTGACTTTGCCCAACCAGCCAAATGCTGGTTCTGCTGGTTTCCCCTGGCCTTGTAGCATGCAGATACAGACAAATAACATCCAATCTACACCAAAACTGTACCTGTATAGTGCCTGCCCTGCTACACTATAGTCAACCAAACAAAACCAGAACATTTTTGAGTTGGATAGAACTGAATCTGCGCAATCAATTAAACCGAACTGCAAAGCTTCCATCTTGGGCTCCTTTGCGAGCTCGTCCTTTCTGCTTGCACTGTTTATAGCGCGTACAATATGGTGCCAAAGCGCGTACCTGCAAATGCTTCAGGTGATATTGCGAAAGCAAACAAACACACGACCACACCATTCACACGAATGTGCATTCGCACACGCATATTCGTACAAACAGATGGCAGGATGTTGTGCAAAGTGAATTTTCACCCAACAGTTGTCCGCCATCTTGATCTGCGAGTGATCCGACCGTAGGTCCAGCTGTGAAAAGACTGTTGTACCACGCAGTTTGTCCAGTAGGTCGTCTATGCATGGTATGGGATATTTGTTTCTAAGTGTCTGTATGTTCAGACAGTAGTTTACGGAACGCCGTTTTGTGGATCGATGCACATCCGTAAACTTCTGTCTGGTTTTGGAGTGGAGTGGTGCACTGTAGGGAGAGGGAGATGGGCAGATCAGTTGTCTGTCCAGTAGTTACTCGCTCTGTTTTTTCATGCCTGTCTGTTCTGTCGGACTCAACCGGTATGGTGCACGTAGGACAGGATTCGCACCTGGTTCCTCCACGATCTCGTGTTCGTGGGTGCGTGCGGGTGGTACTCTGCAGGTCGATGGCATGATATCTTTATACTATAGTAGGTAGCTCCAAACTCCGCTTCTCCTCCTCTGTTGTTGCCAAAACCAGTGTTAGGTAACTCGTGTTACTCTTGTTTACTATCCGTTCGAACCGTGCCAGTGTCGTTTCAGGAGTATCCCTTGTATCCGTCCAACTTCGTAGCTCCACACGTTTCCCGTTGTTTTAGATGCACACCTTCCTCTTCACCCAGTCAATCTCTGGGTTGAACCTCTTCTAAAAATCTCGCCCCAAGATGAAATCTAATGTTTGATGTTCGTGATCGGCAACGTCGGCTTCCATCTCAACGCACCTATGTGCAGTTGCAATGATGCTTTGCCGTGGATGGGAAGCTTCGTACCGTCCACCATTGTTACTGAAAACTGGGTCTCCTCCGGCTTCGCTCCAATTTTCTCCAACGTCCCGCGGTCACACACCGAGTGGGACGCACCGCTGTCCACCAGTGCCTGGAGGCGTCGTCATTTGCATAACACCTCGAAGAAAAGTGGTTTCTGCTGCGCTGAGTAGCCAAAGAGGGTCTCATTAATAGGATCATAGGGTACATCAAAATAAGTACCTTCCCTATTTCCTATACCTGACTCAGCACTTTTCACTTCCAACTTCACCTGGGGGGTAGGAGGATTTTACTGAGGCTTGAACAACTTATCATGAGCCTAGAATTTCCCTCTAAGCTTTTGCAACTGTGTAGGCTTCACCTGTGGGCAATGGGGAGCCTTAAGACGGTGCTGCAGGGAGAGGATATTAACTCCACAGAACGCACGGCCCTTTTCTACGCTCTGTGATACTTTGCCCACTTTTTAAAGTCTCTGAATAATTTATAAAGGCTTTTTTTTTCCTCTAATTCTGCCCTGATTTTTAAAAGGCTTCAAAACCACAAAAGGTAATGTTCTTTATTAAAGTATCCTAATAGGATAACTTCAACGGATTCTTAGTTTCGTATGTGTTGGGCTGGAACTTTCTGGTCGGTGCAGAGTCTTTTTACACGGAGCCTCTGTTCACCTCGTTGATTTTCCAAGTTGCCGGCCGGTCGTCACGTATTATATTCGCGCCATCATTTTCTCTTTTTTTTTTTTTCGCCCGCTTCGAAGTCACCACGTCGCCGCCCCTTTTCTCTTTTCAGTTCCTTACGCGATTGCCAGATCGATGAGCGGCTATTGGCGATTCCCGGTTTTTTACTTTGGGGATGCTGCACTGTTGACGCCCAGCATTTCGGCACGTGCTTTCTTCATTTTGTAACTCGACAGGATCTGGTGTCCGGCTGCGTCACAAAATTTGCAGTCTGTCGGCCACGGCCTTGCGTTGATTCTGTCGATATCCATCGGTTTGGCGAACATCGGGGGAGCCGATCGCTCCGTTCCAAAAGATCTGTTCGGCAACGTGGCGTCATGTTCCGGGTTGACCACACTGCTCCATCTGCTGCGTGTACTGTCCACACTCCCGTATTGCTTCTGCCGATCAATTTGCTCCCGTGTCATGTAGGTTGAACTAATTCGTTCAATCCTTTCGATCAGGTTTGCCCAAAATTGCGCCCACGTTCTCTCCCCGCGGACCACGTCATTGTAGTATATCCACTCGAGTGCTGGGCCTCGCAACAGTGTCGCTGCGAGCTAAATCTGTGCTGCGTCGTGTGTCGGGGTCGAACAGCCAATGGCCTTGAAGTGAATTCTGAGGGTCACCACGAATCGTCGAACCTCCGATCCCTTCGTGCTCGGATCGAACGCTTCGGGGAAACTCGGGCGAGCTGATTCGAGGTTCGGCGAAGGTGGTATTATCGGTCCATAAAATGTCGGTGTCGCCGCCACTGCTGCGTTTGCTGCTGCATTCACTGTTGCTGTGGCGGCTGCCGACTGGTTCGCGAAGAGTGCTTCGATTCGCTGAAGCGCCGCCCGCGTCTTGTCCAGGTCAGTGCGAATGGTGGCGATTTCTTGCACAAAATTGTTGCCTTGACCTTGCATGCCTGACATCGCGTCCGAAAACCGAAAACGACAGGGACTGAAAAATTCGGAACCGATTTTACGTACTCAAAATAGGTGTTTATCGTACGTCACCCCTGTGATTCTTTGAAGACAGGTTTTTGTTGTAGAAAGAAAAACTTCGCGTGTAAACGGGCTCTGATTACCAAGTGTGAGGATCGAGGATCGAGCTCAGAAAAGTAGGTTGTAAAATGATTGATCCACCTGGGTAAACCACGAGGCTATATACAGTCTCAACACAAGGCAGGTGACACAGGTGTTACGCGAATGTTCTGAGGGTCGCGAAGCATCCCGAACAGAACCTTCCCGAACTCGGTAGAAAGCAATTCGGTGGCAACCGAAAGGCTTGAGTTCGGTACACGTAACCTGGTTCGGTGCTATAACTATAATAGATAAATGAATACACCTAACCAAGAAAATCAAACATATCTATGCATGATGAATAATGCCTAAGTTAGTAATATCATAATAGAGTCCACGCAAGCTAGCAAAGCCAGCATAAGCCGTCGTACTCTCACACCAGGTTCCTCGAAGGCGTTATAGGGCAACGAAAACCCAGTCGAAAAAAAGTCAGAGCTGAAGAAATTGTGGCAGTTTGCGGTGGTTCTCCTAATTCAACGGTCTACCCGAGAGCAGTGTAGCGGCGAAGACAGAGTCCCCGAAGCTAGGTTTTTTAAGCACGATAGGCATGGTGGGTAGCGAAGCGGCCGGCTGAGAGTTTGATATGATAAACTCGCTCCGACTACGATTGCATTCGCGCCTTCATCGAACGTCATAAAAATCGTGGGCAACACGGGGTCATACCGCATCCGACAAACGCGGCTGCTGGGTGAACGGTGGCTCGCCGATATTGTCGGGGGGGTGAAAATTCTAGAAACACGGGTCTGCTCGCCAGAGCTTTTGGCATGCCCACACTCTGTTTAGTACAACTCATAACATGCATGTTGGTGGTGTATTACAAACTGTTATATGGTAAAGTGACAAAACTGTTATTGGACGAAAGGTGACCTTGGATTTGGGAACTTGATGCAAGATGGTTTCAAGGATGCTTGTCACGCTATACTACTAATGGGGTTTCAACAGTCATTTCCAAGGGAGAAACGCAAAGGCTTATACGTAAAGGCTATTAAAGGCCTTGTAGAACAAAAGGGCAAAACGGTGAACCCTGTCCCATCTTGAAAAGGCCCTGACTAGCTCGGCTTCATGGTGTATCTTTGAAGTGGTCAGGGAAGTTTGACAACAAGATCGACGGCGTAGGCATGCAGATCGCGACCGAAGACTTCGGGAAACAACCTACCTTCGACCAATAATTACGTGGTTTTACGACTCCGACATTTGCGGGTGCCACGAGCAGTTCCGGGGATTAGTCCTATTGGAGTCGGCGGGGTCGCCGACAATATCCGTGCCAACGGCGGAGACACAGCGGTGCTTGACTAAGCGCGCAAAAGAACCCGTCATGAAAAGCCGTACAATTCGGAAGCTGTTCGGGGGTACCAGCGACAACACCACTGAGAACTTTTACAACAGGTGGAGGGAGAAGGCGGCAGCTGTTTTTTATCCCTGCCCGGGGGAGTTCGGCAAGTCACGACAACACCGATAGTGATGCTGACGTCATCTGCAGTTCGAATTCGAGTTTGAATAAATATTTGCGAGTTTAGGGGGAGGAGTAGCAGCTGTTTTTGCCTCTGCCTAGGAGTTTTCGGAGCATCGCGACAAAGACCTCGGCGAGTTACGACAAAGCCGCCTACGGTGCTGACGCCATCCGAGCCTAAGTCCCAGTTCTTCGATGGGGGTTTCAAGATTGACAGTCGGTCGGTTACGTGACCTCGTCTTTCTCGCCGTATGTCGCTTATGCGGTACAACGACTTTGTCGACTTCGGGACTATGATTCGACGACGATCCAACATGGTCCGAAGTCATGAGCGAAGCTTTTCCATGACAGTTCATTGGCAGTCCCGCAGCCGACAAAATCCGGCATGGGCGCGCCAACGATAAAATGAAGTTTTTGGATGGAAATTGCTGACAACTGGAGAAGCTGCAGCAATTAAGGATTCGCCACGACAACAAGACAACGGCAGTAATTTTTGGAACGCAGATGCTGACAACTGAAGGTGCTGCAGCAAATCAGGTAATTTGATGCTGTAGCAGCAGTCGCGACAAAAAGAGAACACAAATAATTTTCATCGTGGGAAACTCGCCAACAGGCTGCTGCTAAGTCTTTGCACAAATAATTGTTGATTAAAGGATGTTTGCCGGAGTTTGCCTTGAAGGCTTTTTGGTGGAACACCAGCGGCATTCGCCACCAACAACACGTTTCGGAGTCCAACTGCTAAGTATTTTGACTGGGTTCAAAACATTCGGTATTCTTCAATACCCTCGGCGTCAGGGTGGTTGGTGTCTTCGTACCCGCACAGCTGTGCACATTTTTTGTGGGCAGTAATTTTCGAAAGGGGGGCGGTGGGAGATGTTGGTGTAAGGGCCTAATAAATTCAAGCTATTAGGACTTAATCAAACTTAAAACTTCTCCTCGGGGTCACCTCCAAGGGTCCCTGGGTGCCTGGTACAAGACCAGCCCCTATCCTCGGGTCCGAGTTTGTAGAGAGAGGAACCAAGAATGACTTAGCCAAAATAACAAGAGTACCTTGAACGTCACGCAGCGTGCCGTGCAGACCGTCGATCAGATTAAGCTGAGAATTTGTTATATCGAAGCTCGCTCCAAGAGCTTTAAAATGAGCCAAGTTGCCTCGCGAAAAGTTCTGCCATTACGGAGTTATGGCTCGGAGAGCGTTTGCCTAGCGTTGGAGTGCTAGCGTACTAGCGTTGACTCAGGTAGCATTACGCCGTCGAACCGCGTAGAAACGAAATTCCAGCAAGGAAGGAATCTGCTTGAATCAATTCAATATATTTAGGTACAAACAGAGAAGGAATAAATAGTTCTAGCTAGTAAGGACCTTGGGAATCAACCTGGGAATCCCAAATAATTCCAAGCAACAGAACCAACCTGGCTGGACAAAATAGCAGGTGGTAGGTTGGTAAACAACCTCTGGTTCTGTTTTTCCAACCTGGGAAAACAACAACCAGGTTCAGGTTCTAAAAACAGAACCTGTTTCGTCTTTGCCCAACCAGCCAAATGCTGGTTCTGCTGGTTTCCCTTGGCCTTGTAGCATGCAGATACAGACAAACAACATCTAACCTTCACCTAAATTGTACCCCTATAGTGCCTGCCCTGCTACACTATAGTTAACCAAACAAAACAGTACAATTTCAAGTTGGATAGAACTGAATCTGCGCAATCAATTCAACCGAACTGCAAAGCTTCCATCTTGGGTTCCTTTGCGAGCTCGTCCTTTCTGCTTGCACTGTTTATAGCGCGTACAATGTTGTGCCGAAGCGCACATTGCGCGAGTACCTGCAAATGCTTCAAGCGAAAAATGCGAAAGCAAACAAACACACGAACACACCATTCACACGCAAATGCATTTGCACACGCATACTCGTACAAACAAACGGCAGGATGTCGTGCAATGTCAATTTGCACCCAACAGGAGAGAGTGCTACTCTCGCATTGTACTTGTCAGTTTTCTGACAGTTTTCTTTGACACATTCAGCATGATGGACACTCACGATTACCACATCACCATCGACGGTTTCTGTTCGCCTACCTCTGGTTTCATCTCGGCATTCGATCGCAATCGTCCGATCAACATTGACGGATAACATTCCAACTCTTTTCAACTTCGCCTGGTCAACTGGTCAGCCACGCGTCAGTTCGATAGTAAACCCCACTGTACCATCGAATCTGCCCTCAACCGAGATCTGCAGTTTTCACGCTACTGCAAGACTCGGCTACGTATAAGGGCACCTTATTTAGAAGGTGGGAGAGTGCAAGGAATCTACCAATTCCTTACCATAGCCTTGCCTTAACGGATACAGCCTGAGCACTTCGCGTCAGTGTGGCTCGGCCTACACTTTCGCACCGAACCAGTTCCGAGTCGCCCCGCACCAAACACGACAAATCCGAACCATGCACGTGACGAGGTCAGTTCTCGCCTAGCTAGTTTTCGCCCTATCTATTCTCTCTTTCTTCATTGTTTTGGCATTCTGTAAACACGTTCTCTTTATGAAGTCTTTCGCACACTCATATATGTTGGTGGTATATTACAATCTGTTACATGGTAAAATGACAAAACTGTTATCAGTCAAATAGTAACCTTGGATTTGGGAACTTGATGCAAGATGCTTTCAAGGATGCTTGTCACGCTATACTACCAATGGAGTTTTAACATGCATTTCCAAGGGAGAAACGCAAAGGCTTATACGTCAAGGCTATTAAATGCCTTGTAAAACAAAATGGTAAAATGGTGAACCCTGTCCAATATTGAAAGGGCCCAGACTAGCTCGGATTTGGTGAGCGGGAAAATTACTGTTTGGTCTATGTTTAGAAAGGGCAGTGACATCAAAGTGATGTCCCACGATTTGCTTGCGATAGAGTGGGTCTGCAGGAGACTTTTTAATTGGTTGCAGCAAGTAACATTAGTTGCTCGTACCCCTTTGTGCATTAGAGTTCATAATGCGGGAAACTTCTACTATGAACTGAGTACGAAACTCAGAACCGGCTCTCGAAGTAGGTCCACTTGAATTTCAAGTGGGGCAGGGGTTACAAGGCTATAATGCATTGCGTTGATGACGCCACTATAGCCAATCATAATTCTGTGCAAACATCTAACACGTGGCCAAAAATTTCTGGAAGACAGTGTAAATACCGCCACGCTTGTAGTTTCACTTCAATAGTGAGAGGTGGCTTCACTTACATGGTAGTAAAAGGGGGGTTCTGTTGGCTGCAAATTCACTTTGCGACATTATGCCTTCTGTTTGTACGAGTATGCGTGTACGTATGCATTTGCGTGTGAATGGTGTGTTCGTGTGTTTGAGCGCTTTTGCTATTTTCGCTTGAAGCATTTGCAGGTACTCGCGCAATGTGCGCTTCGGCACAAAATTGTACGCGCTATGAACAGTGCAAGCAAAGGAACCCAAGATGGAAGCTTTGAAGTTCGAATTAATTGATTGCGCAGATTCAGTTCTATCCAACTCGAAATTGTACTGCTTTGTTCTGTTGACTATAGTGTAGCAGGGTAGGCACTATAGGGGTACAATTTAGGTGAAGGTTGGATGTTGTTTGTCTGTATCTGCATGCTACAAGGCCAGGGGAAACCAGCGAAACCAGCATTTGGCTGGTTGGGCAAAGACAAAACAGGTTCTGCTTTTAGAACCTGAACCTAGTTGTTGTTTCCCAGGTTGGAAAAACAGAACCAGATGTTGTTTATCACCCTACCACCTGCAGTGTTTCCAGCTAGGTTGGTTATGTTGCTTGGAATTATTTGGGATCATCCTTGGTTGTTCCCAGGTTGATTCCCAAGGTCCTTGCTAGCTATAACTATTTAATCCTTCTCTGTTTGTACCTGGATATAGTCAATTGATTCAAGCGGATTCCTTCCTTGCTGGAATTTCGTTTCTACGCGGTTCGACGGTGAAATGTTACCTGAGTCAACGCTAGTACGCTAGCACTCTAACGCTAGGCAAACGCTTTCTGACCTATAACTTCGTAATGGCAGAACTTTCGCGAGTCAACTTGGTTTATTTTAAAGCTCTTGGAGCGAAATTCGATATAGCAAATTCTCAGCTTAATCCGATCGACGGTCTGCACGGCACGCTGCGCGACGTTCAAGGTACTCTTGTTATTTTGGCTAAGCCATTCTTGACTCCTCTCTACCAACTCGGACCCGAGGATAGGGGCTGGTCTTGTACCAGGCACCCAGGGACCCTTGGAGGTGACCCCGAGGAGAGGTTTTCAGTCTGACCCAAGTCTTGATAGCTTGAGTTTATTAGGCCCTTACACTAACAAGCTGGTATCAGAGCTGCGTTATAGTGATCCTCGTTATAGGTAGCTATGGCGGGCAACACCTCGGCGGTAGCTGGTGAATCTTCAGCCCAAGATCGTAGCGGCGCCAAGGGGAGCGCGAACCAACCAGGGCTCGCTGGTCAAGGAAGTGCTGAAGAACTTTACCGTCGATAAGGTCTATGGTGAGGGCTATGATGATTGGGCCTGGAAAATGCAACTGTACTTCCGTTAGATCGGATCGATGAAATTAATGATTAGGGAGGAGCCTAGACCGAGTGACCCCGCGCTGCAGGAAGATTGGGACGAGCACGCCTCGGCTGGCTACTATTTGATGTCGCAGAGTTTGGAGCTGAACCAGCGTCACCACGTCATGGTGTATCTTTGAAGTGGTCAGGGAAGTTTGACAACAAGATCGACGGCGTAGGCATGCAGATCATGACCGAAGACTTCGGGAAACAACCTACCTTCGACCAATAATTACGTGGTTTTACGACTCCGACATTTGCGGGTGCCACGAGCAGTTCCGGGGATTAGTCCTATTGGAGTCGGCGGGGTCGCCGACAATATCCGTGCCAACGGCGGAGACACAGCGGTGCTTGACTAAGCGCGCAAAAGAACCCGTCATGAAAAGCCGTACAATTCGGAAGCTGTTCGGGGGTACCAGCGACAACACCACAGAGAACTTTTACAACAGGTGGAGGGAGAAGGCGGCAGCTGTTTTTTATCCCTGCCCGGGGGAGTTCGGCAAGTCACGACAACACCGATAGTGATGCTGACGTCATCTGCAGTTCGAATTCGAGTTTGAATAAATATTTGCGAGTTTAGGGGGAGGAGCAGCAGCTGTTTTTGCCTCTGCCTAGGAGTTTTCGGAGCATCGCGACAAAGACCTCGGCGAGTTACGACAAAGCCGCCTACGGTGCTGACGCCATCCGAGCCTAAGTCCCAGTTCTTTGATGGGGGTTTCAAGATTGACAGTCGGTCGGTTACGTGACCTCGTCTTTCTCGCCGTATGTCGCTTATGCGGTACAACGACTTTGTCGACTTCGGGACTATGATTCGACGACGATCCAACATGGTCCGAAGTCATGAGCGAAGCTTTTCCATGACAGTTCATTGGCAGTCCCGCAGCCGACAAAATCCGGCATGGGCGCGCCAACGATAAAATGAAGTTTTTGGATGGAAATTGCTGACAACTGGAGAAGCTGCAGCAATTAAGGATTCGCCACGACAACAAGACAACGGCAGTAATTTTTGGAACGCAGATGCTGACAACTGAAGGTGCTGCAGCAAATCAGGTAATTTGATGCTGTAGCAGCAGTCGCGACAAAAAGAGAACACAAATAGTTTTCATCGTGGGAAACTCGCCAACAGGCTGCTGCTAAGTCTTTGCACAAATAATTGTTGATTAAAGGATGTTTGCCGGAGTTTGCCTTGAAGGCTTTTTGGTGGAACACCAGCGGCATTCGCCACCAACAACACGTTTCGGAGTCCAACTGCTAAGTATTTTGACTGGGTTCAAAACATTCGGTATTCTTCAATACCCTCGGCGTCAGGGTGGTTGGTGTCTTCGTACCCGCACAGCTGTGCACATTTTTTGTGGGCAGTAATTTTCGAAAGGGGGGCGGTGGGAGATGTTGGTGTAAGGGCCTAATAAATTCAAGCTATTAGGACTTAATCAAACTTAAAACTTCTCCTCGGGGTCACCTCCAAGGGTCCCTGGGTGCCTGGTACAAGACCAGCCCCTATCCTCGGGTCCGAGTTTGTAGAGAGAGGAACCAAGAATGACTTAGCCAAAATAACAAGAGTACCTTGAACGTCACGCAGCGTGCCGTGCAGACCGTCGATCAGATTAAGCTGAGAATTTGTTATATCGAAGCTCGCTCCAAGAGCTTTAAAATGAGCCAAGTTGCCTCGCGAAAAGTTCTGCCATTACGGAGTTATGGCTCGGACAGCGTTTGCCTAGCATTGGAGTGCTAGCGTACTAGCGTTGACTCGGGTAGCATTACGCCGTCGAACCGCGTAGAAACGAAATTCCAGCAAGGAAGGAATCTGCTTGAATCAATTCAATATATTTAGGTACAAACAGAGAAGGAATAAATAGTTCTAGCTAGTAAGGACCTTGGGAATCAACCTGGGAATCCCAAATAATTCCAAGCAACAGAACCAACCTGGCTGGACAAAATAGCAGGTGGTAGGTTGGTAAACAACCTCTGGTTCTGTTTTTCCAACCTGGGAAAACAACAACCAGGTTCAGGTTCTAAAAACAGAACCTGTTTCGTCTTTGCCCAACCAGCCAAATGCTGGTTCTGCTGGTTTCCCTTGGCCTTGTAGCATGCAGATACAGACAAACAACATCTAACCTTCACCTAAATTGTACCCCTATAGTGCCTGCCCTGCTACATTATAGTCAACAGAACAAAGCAGTACAATTTCGAGTTGGATAGAACTGAATCTGCGCAATCAATTAATTCGAACTTCAAAGCTTCCATCTTGGGTTCCTTTTTGCTTGCACTGTTCATAGCGCGTACAATTTTGTGCCGAAGCGCACATTGCGCGAGTACCTGCAAATGCTTCAAGCGAAAATAGCAAAAGCGCTCAAACACACGAACACACCATTCACACGCAAATGCATTCGTACACGCATACTCGTACAAACAGAAGGCATAATGTCGCAAAGTGAATTTGCAGCCAACAGAACCCCCCTTTTACTACCATGTAAGTGAAGCCACCTCTCACTATTGAAGTGAAACTACAAGCGTGGCGGTATTTACACTGTCTTCCAGAAATTTTTGGCCACGTGTTAGATGTTTGCACAGAATTATGATTGGCTATAGTGGCGTCATCAACGCAATGCATTATAGCCTTGTAACCCCTGCCCCACTTGAAATTCATGGAGTTTGGAGTAACTCCTGAGCAAGGAGTTTGGATCATGGCTGAAGAAGAATGGCATAAGGCACTCCCTTACCATGCCATACTCCCCTGCAATGAACGGAATCGTCGAGCGAGCGAACCGTACGATCACGGAGACGGCACGCGGGTTGCTCATTGAAGCTGGGCTACCCGACTACATTTGGCCTGATGCGGTGCGGAGTGCGTGTGTGGCCAAGAACAGAGCCTTGACTCATGTGGGAGCAGATAAATGGGTGCCCTATGTGGAGTGGCTTGGAAGGAAGCCAAAGGTGGATATGCTTCGGGTGTTTGGGTGCATGTGCATGGCGCTCGTGCCTAAGCATCTTCGGCACAACAAGCTTGGTGCCGAGGCTATATGGGCCGTGCACTTGGGCATGGCTCAAAACAGCAAAGGGTGGCTTCTTTGGGACCCATTCACCAAGAAATTCTTGGTGAGCAGGGACTGCAAGTTCATGGAGAACTTCATGTACAAGGATTGGAAGGCGGAGAATGAGGCGAAGATAGGCGTGCGGTTTGGAGAGGTGAAGAGTTCCGGGTTGGAGCACGTGGAGCTGCCTTTGGAGCTGAGCAGCGGCAGCACCACCACAAGGCAATCTTCCCTTGTGAATGGGGGAGAGGAGGCCAAGGATGCAGAGGAAGAAGAGGAGGAGGTGCAGCAAGTGAGCGAGCGTGCTCCGACACTTCCTTCCCGCACTACAAGCACTCCACTGATCCAAGCCATACCGCAGCAACGCTAAGGCCTTCAAGTTCCTGCAGCCGAGAAAGAAGGAAGGGGCAAGAGGAGAGTTCAAGCCCCTAATAGGCTGACCTATGATGCACCGGGAAAGCAGGGCAAGACAGCCCTGGCCGGAGCGGCAATGATGGTCGGAGACGACGAGGAGAGTGACTACGAGGAGTGTGCCTTCGCGTTCTTCTCTCCGGTGGAGATGCCGGGAGAACCAGCAACTCTCAAGGAGGCCTTGGAGAGTAGTGATGCTGAGGAGTGGAAGAAGGCAATGGAGAGTGAGCTGAAGAGCATTGAGGAGAATGACACGTTTGAATTGGAGGAGCTAGCGGAGGGGCGTACGGCGATAACGTCCAAGTGGCTCTTCAAGATCAAGTCCGACGCCGACGGCATGATCGAGCGCTACAAGTCTAGGCTTGTGGCCAAGGGGTACCAGCAGAAGGACAAGGTGGACTTCAAGGAGCTGTTTGCTCCAGCGGTGGAGCCGACGATGCTGCGAACCCTACTCGCGGGAGCCGCGATCAAAGGTTGGGTGGTGAATCAAATTGATATCACAACGGCATTCCTCAACGGCATCCTTGAGAAAGAGATCTTCATGGCGCAGCCAGAGGGGTTTGATGATGGTAGTGGCAGAGTTTTGAAGCTGAAGAAGGCCCTCTATGGGCTAAAGCAGGCCCCTAGGCAATGGTACTTGAAACTGCGAGAAGTATTGGAGGAGATCGGCTTCACTCCCTCAACGGCCGATCACTCCTTGTTCATGCTTGGCGAGGGGGAGCAGAGGAGCTTCATGGTGGTGTACGTGGATAACATCCTCATATTCTCACCCTCCTCTGACCTTGTAAAGGAGATGACGTTGAAGCTTAAGGACAAGTTCATGTGCAAGGCACTTGGTGACGTCAACTTCTACCCCGGGCTCCACATCGAGCGTGATGTGGAGAAGCGGTGCATGCGGGTGCACCAACGGAAGTACCTGGAGGCCTTGGCTGCCAACTTTGGGCAGAGTGAAGGCCATGTGGCTACTCCCTTTCCTTCTGGGTTCAAGTGTGTGAAGGGACCAGAGGAGGAGAGCGTTGGCGAAGAGGAGAGGCGCCGATTTCACTCGTTGGTGGGCAGCCTCATGTATGCGGCGGTCAACACACGACCGGATGTCGCGTTTGCTACTGGGCAGCTGGCAAGGGTTGTTCAATGCCCTAATGAGGAGCAGGTAGCAGCTGGAATGAGGGTGGCCAAGTATCTTGGCCAAACACGGACCATTGGGCTGCAACTCGGCGGTGACACAAAGGCGCCAAAAGGGCGCGGATGGCGTTGAACCCGGGCATTTGTTCCTCGCTGCCTTCTCTGATGCCTCTTATGCATCAGAACCAGAGGACATGACAAGTGTGGGAGGCTTCATATGCTGTGTTGGTGGAGGCCCAACTGCTTGGGAGAGCAAGAAGCAGGTGGACCAAGCATTGAGCTCGGTGGAGTCCGAGTACATGGCACTCTTCCGTGCCGTACGGGAGATTGTATGGTAGCGGCGTTTGTTGGCTGAATTGGGGGAGGAGCAGCAAGGACCTACCCCTCTCTATTGTAACAGCCAGGGAGCCATTGCTCTTGCTAAGAACCCTGTGTTGCACGGCCTCACCAAGCACATGAGGGTGAAGTGGCATTGGCCGCGGGTGAAGTTGAGTTGCGTTATGTGAAGACGACGGGGCAGCCAGCTGACATGATGACCAAGAGGCTGGTGGAGCAGCAGCATTGGAAGTGTTGCAAGCTGCCTGGGAACTCAAGATCTTATGGCCACAACCCTACGGTTTGCACTCGGCTTGTTGTCTGTGTGCGTGCATGCGTGTGTGCATGGAATGGTATGAGGGTATGAAATAAAGATATATTTCATGCTGACAATTGTGTGTGTATGATAGGTTATGATGTCGAGTGTGTGTATGTCGAGCCAATGGCGAGTTATCGTTAGTCGGGTGTGACGCGGTCATTTTGTGTGTCCCTCGCGGTTTCTATTTCGTTGTCTGTGTGTCTCTCGTGGTTTCTAATTTGTCCTGTATCCAACGTTTGGCGTGTCGCTGTCGTGTGCAGCAGACCCATCAAGAACTCAAGGATGAGTTTGTGATGAATAATCCGAGCCTTGGTTTCAAGCTTCAAGTGATTTCGAAGCTCGCCGAAAGGGTACACTTCAAGATATGGAGAATAGTTATATTACAATGTGTAGTGTAACATTTCTCTTGGTGTAGGACCTTGTAGAGGGTAGTTTCGAGACCCTTCTTGGTTGGGGACAATGTGGCAATGTTCCACATCACAGTACCTTGGCTCTTGGGATTTGTAGGAGCTGGGAGTCACTCCCAACTCGTAACTCTTCCAACTATTCCTACCTCTTTCTAATTGTGTGTTCTAAGACTATGTTGCTGCCATAGTGCCGTTCGTTCAAACTGACGCTGTGTCCTCAATGCTTAATAAAATCATACGATCTAAATTGCTGATTGTAGACGACGTAAAGGCGCTCCAGATCCAAGTTGAATCAGGTCATTTGGAGCTGTGACCAGATCGATATGGACGTTTAAAGCCGCTGTGCAGAAATCCGACTGTGCACTCTATCTTTCGTTTTAGGCACATTGGAGCCTATTCTGAAAATAACACAAGGGAGCCGACGTAGCAGATGACGTGGCTTCGGTGGTGCTGGACGCAGTGCAAAGAAAGACGACGACTCCAACGACCAACATGTTGGTGTAAGGGCCTAATAAACTCAAGCTATTAGGACTTAATCAAACTTAAAACCTCTCCTCGGGGTCACCTCCAAGGGTCCCTGGGTGCCTGGTACAAGACCAGCCCCAATCCTCGGGTCCGAGTTTGTAGAGAGAGGGATCAAGAGAGACTTAGTCAAAACAGCAAGAGTACCTTGAACGTAGCGCAGCGTGCCGTGCAGACCGTCGATCGGATTAAGCTGAGAATTCTCTATATCGAAGCTCGCTCCAAGAGCTTCAAAATAAGCACGTTGCCTCGCGAAAAGTTCTGCCATTACGAAGTTATAGCTCGGACAGCGTTTGCCTAGCGTTGGAGTGCTAGCGTACTAGCGTTGACTCGGGTAGCATTCCGCCATCGAACCGTGTAGAAACGAAATTCCAGCGAGGAAGGAATTCGCATGAATCAATTGACTATATTCAGGTACAAACAGATAAGGAATAAATAGTTCTAGCTAGCAAGGACCTTGGGAATCAACCTGGGAATAACCAGGGATGATCCCAAATAATTCCAAGCAGCAGAACCAACCTGGCTGGACAAAACAGCAGGTGGTAGGTTGGAAACAACCTCTGGTTCTGTTTTTCCAACCTGGGAAAACAACAACCAGGTTCAGGTTCTAAAATCAGAACCTGTTTTGTCTTTTCCCAACCAGCCAAATGCTGGTTCTGCTGGTTTCCCCTGGCCTTGTAGCATGCAGATACAGACAAACAACATCCAACCTTCACCTAAATTGTACCCCTATAGTGCCTGCCCTGCTACACTATAGTCAACCAAACAATACAGTACAATTTCGAGTTGGATAGAACTGAATCTGCGCAATCAACTCAACCGAACTGCAAAGCTTCCATCTTGGGTTCCTTTGCGAGCTCGTCCTTTCTGCTTACACTGTTCATAGCGCGTACAATGTTGTGCCGAAGCGCACATTGCGCGAGTACCTGCAAATGCTTCAAGCGAAAATAGCGAAAACAAACAAACACACGAACACACCATTCGCACGCAAATGCACTCGCACACGCATACTCGTACAAACAGACGGCAGGATGTCGTGCAATGCGAATTTGCACCCAACACACTCCCCCTCAGCCTGCCGGCTGCATTCCCATCATTCCATGCTAGTTCATGCTCATTCCACTCATGCGCACACAACGCCAATGAGGCTCATCCGCAAGCCTCTTGGTGAGAAAGTCTGCTGGCTGCTGGTGAGTCTTGATGTAAATCGGATTCACCGTCCCCCTCTTCACCTCCTTACGCAGCCAGTGCCACTTGATACGCATGTGCTTGTTCAGCCCATGAAGCACAGCGTTCCTGGCCATCCCAAGAGCCCCCTTGCTATCACAAAACAGCGGCGTAGCAACCTTCTGCTCCTGGCCAATCTCCTCTAACAACCTCCTCAGCCAAATCACCTCCTTCACCCCGTGGAACATCGCCATGTACTCTGATTCCACAGAGGAGAGTGCCGTCTCCGTCTGCTTCTTGGACCTCCAACTAACAGGTCCTCCCCCAACTACGCAGATGTATCCTCCCACAGATGAGGAATCCTCCTTCTCAGAAGCCCATGTAGCATCGGTAAAGCAAGTCAGAAACAGCTTGCCTTCTCCAAGCCGCTCCCCCTTCTCCTTCAGCACCTCAACCCCCTTCTGCTTCACCTGTGCAGATGCGGAGTATTGGACCCCAATGGTTGGGTGAGAGTTCAGATACTTCACCACGCGCTCAGCTGCATCCACCTGCTCCTCTGATGGATTCTGCACCACCCTGGCCAGCTGCCCAACCGAGAAAGAGATGTCGGGCCTCGTGTGAACAGCTGCATATAAGAGGCTGCCCACCAAGGACTGAAATTGCTGCTGCTCCTCAGCTTCAACCCCTTCATCCTCTGCAGCCTTCACAAGCTTGAATTCTGCTGGCAGGGGAGTTGCAACCTTGCGCTCATTCTCAATCCCACACTTCTCCCCCAGCTCCTTGATGAACTTCTCCTGGTGCAGCTTCAACCACCTGTGATCCAGATCCCTCTCCACGTGCATCCCGAGGTAGGACCTCTCCAAGGTTCTTGCACTTGAAGTTCTCCATCAGCTGCTGCTGCACTTTCTGGATCTCCTTCATGCTGCTGCTGAAGAGAAGAATGTCGTCCACGTAGACCAGAAACATCACCAGCTCCTCCCCCCCCCCCCCTTGAGAAAGAGGCTCTCATCACAGCTGCTGGTCCTGAACCCTATCTCCTCTAAAACAGCTGCCAACTTCTGGTACCAGCAGCGTGGCGCCTGCTTCAAGCCGTAGATGGACTTTTTCAGCTTGCACACCCTGCCCGTACCATCCTCATACCCAGGCGGCTGCGTCATGAACACCTCCTCCTCTAAAATCCCGTTGAGGAATGCCGTTGATATATCCATCTGGATAATGAATTTCCCACTAACGGCTGCATCTGCCAACAAGACACGAAGGGTAGGGGGTTTGGCAGTGGGTGCAAAGATCTCATTGAAGTCCCGCTTCTCCTTCTGCATAAATCCCTTAGCCACCAACCTACTCTTGTAGATGGTGACCTGCCCCTTGTCGTCAGTCTTGATCCTTAGCACCCACTTGCATTGTACCGCTTTCTTTCCCTCAGGCAGCACCACTAGTTCCCAAGTCCCATTCTCCAGCAGGCTCTGGTACTCAGCATCCCTAGAAGCCAGCCACTTGTCTCTATCTGGTCCAGCTAATGCCTCCTCCATGCTAGCTGGTTCCTCTGGTGCAGGGGCGATAAAACAGTAGGCAGGTTCATCCTCCTCATCCGGGTCATAGCCATGAGGTAGAATCAGCATTGCCTCCTCGGTCCCAAGCTGCTGCTCCGCTACACCTGATCCTGCAGTCAGCTTCTTAGTAGCCATACGGGTACGTCCTGGCCTGGAGACGGGTGTCTCCCATCCCTTCATAACGACACCCTTCGGCTTCTTAGCTTTCCCCTGCTGCTGCTTTCCTCCCTCGGATCCAGCAGCTTCACTAGTGCTATCGCCAGCCTCTCCTCCACCAGCAGGTGCCACCTGTGCATTTTCTCCATCACCATTCCCCGCAGCTGCCTCCTCTCCCTCCTCCCACACACTAGGAGTCAGGTCCAGCTGCATGGTGATCTGCTCCATCTGCTGGGACACCCTTGCCTCTGGTTGTTTCTCCCAGCTCCCATACATCATGCCCTCAATGAATTTCACATCCCTGCTGTCAAACAACACACCCTTGGATGGTTCCCACAGCAGCCATCCCTTGCTCTCAGCAGCCAGGCCCAAATGCACACACCAGATTGCACTCGCCCCCAACTTACTCCGGTAGGTTTTGGGGACGTGGGCGACTGCCATGCAACCAAATACCCTCAGCATGTCCACCGGCGGCTTCCTTCCAAGCCACCTCTCCAACGGCACCCACGAGTCATTACCAACCTTGGTGAGTACCCTGTTCCTAGCGACGGTAGCGTGCCGGACAGCGTGAGGCCACATGAAGTTTCCAAGCCCAGATTCTATGAGCAGCGCCCTAGCTGTCTCTAGAATAGTCCGGTTCGCCCGTTCTGCTACACCGTTCGACTGTGGGGTGTAAGCCGTGGTCAGCTCCCTCTGAATGCCCTGCTTCTTGAGCCATGCCGTCATCTCAGCTCCAAGGAACTCACCACCCCGGTCTGTCCTGATCCGCTTCACCACACACTCCGCTTGCTTCTCCACGAACGGCAGCCAATCGTCCCGAATCGTGGAGGCGGCGTGATCCTTCTGCTTCAGCGGATATGCCCACATTAGCCTGCTCCAGTCATCCACTATGGTTAGGAAATACCGCTCCCCCTTGTGCCCTTGCACCAGCAGCGGCCCCACCAAGTCCATGTGGACCAGCTCCAACGGCTTCTTGCTCCTGCCAGCCACACTATGGAAGGGGAAACGGGTGAACTTTGAGAGCAAACAGATTTCACAGTTTTCATCGGGTGGCTGTCCGTTCAGCTTCAGACCCTTAACGGCTCCATCCTTCTCCAGCTGCTTCAGCAAAGGCATTGCCACATGCCCTAAGCGCCGGTGTGCCGTTGCCCAATCTGTCTCCCCAGATCTGGCCGACACTTTCACACCAACCCCTCCAACGGCGTTGCACTCCCCCTGGGATGCAGACCCCTCTCCAGCCTGCCCCCCACCATGCCACGCCAGGGCCGGCAGCTGCCACATAGATCTGTACACGTCCTTGCTCTCGTGCAGATCCCAAAGCACCCGATTGCCCAGCTTCCCCTTATAAGTGCGTGCCCCATCCGTGTTGGTGTTCACCCCAGCCTTGCCAAGCTTACGGAGGGAGATAAGGTTGGCCTTCAGGTCGGGGACGAAGAGAACGTCGTGCAGCACCACCGGCTTGCCATCCGCTCCCTTAAACGCAGCTCGTCCCGCACCAGCCACCTTCAACATGTGTCCAGAGGCGGAGCACACCTCATTGATCGGTGCAGCGCGTACTTCGTCCAGCAGGTCCTTGCACGGCGTCATCGTCCAAGCAGCGCCTGTGTCCAACACCCAATAGTCCAAGGGGTGCAGCTCTGCTCCAACCTTGGCAGATGCGTCTCCTTGCTCCCCCTTGTCTCCCACATGGAAGAATTGGCCCGCGGTGCGCTCCTTCTTCTTCTCCGCACCGCCGTTGCCCTTCGGGTTGTTGTCGGACGAATCAGCGACCATGTTGGCACCGTTTTTCTGGTTCCTCCGCGCGCCGCCATCCTGGTGACGATTCTGGGGGGTCCATCCATCGGGTTTCTTATAGCACAAAAACCAGGGGTGCCCTTCCTTCTCACAATACCAGCAACTCCCTTTCATTTTGCCACCAGCACCCGACTTGCCCCCACGTCCAGATTTCGCACCGCGACCCCAACTGGTACCTCCTTGTTGGTCGTTGGAGTCGTCGTCTTTCTTTGCACCGCGTCCAGCACCACCGAAGCCACGTCCTCTGCCACGTCGGCTCCCTTGCATCCCGTAGCCGCTGCTGCCGTCGTCTCCACCCCTCAGTTGGCGGCGACGGAAGTCCTCCTCCAGAATCTTCGTCCGCACCCACTCGAGCGTCCACAAGCTCTGGTTCTGCGGCAGGCTCAATCCGCTCGTGAATTGAAGCCACGATTCCGGCAGCAGCGACAGCATCTTCAGGCACTTGGTCTGCTCCGGGTAGGTGATTCCCGCGATCGCCAGCTTCGCGTAGAGATCACGCATCTTGTCCAGGATGGGTTGCACCGGCTCTCCCTCGCTCAGGCGCAACGCGGACAGCTCCCTCTCCATCATGAGCGTCGCGGCGACGGAGGTAGGGGCGTGCAGCTCCTTCAACACGGTCCACGCCTTCGGACCGCACTCAACCTCCGGCAGCAGGTGCATGACGTGATGACGCTGGTTCAGCTCCAAACTCTGCGACATCAAGTAGTAGCCAGCCGAGGCGCGCTCGTCCCAATCTTCCTGCAGGGCGGGGTCACTCGGTCTAGGCTCCTCCCCAATCATTAATTTCAGCAATCCAATCTGACGGAAGTAGAGTTGCATTTTCCAGGCCCAATCATCATAGCCCTCACCATTGAACTTCTCGACGGTGAAGTTCTTCAGCACCTCCTTGATCAGCGAGCCCTGGTTTGTTCGCGCTCCCCTTGGCGCCGAAACACCAGAATCTTGGCTGCCGCTACGATCTTGGGCTGAAGATTCACCAGCTCCTGCCGAGGTGTTGCTCCTAGATCTTGACCTATAACGAGGATCGCTATAACGCAGGCTCTGATACCAGCTTGTTGGTGTAAGGGCCTAATAAACTCAAGCTATTAGGACTTAATCAAACTTAAAGCCTCTCCTCGGGGTCACCTCCAAGGGTCCCTGGGTGCCTGGTACAAGACCAGCCCCTATCCTCGGGTCCGAGTTTGTAGAGAGAGGGATCAAGAGAGACTTAGTCAAAACAGCAAGAGTACCTTGAACGTAGCGCAGCGTGCCGTGCAGACCATCGATCGGATTAAGCTGAGAATTCTCTATATCGAAGCTCGCTCCAAGAGCTTTAAAATAAGCCAAGTTGCCTCGCGAAAAGTTCTGCCATTACGAAGTTATGGCTCGGACAGCGTTTGCCTAGCGTTGGAGTGCTAGCGTACTAGCGTTGACTCGGGTAGCATTCCGCCATCGAACCGTGTAGAAACGAAATTCCAGCGAGGAAGTAGATCGCATGAATCAATTGACTATATTCAGGTACAAACAGATAAGGAATAAATAGTTCTAGCTAGCAAGGACCTTGGGAATCAACCTGGGAATAACCAGGGATGATCCCAAACAATTCCAAGCAACAGAACCAACCTGGCTGGACAAAACAGCAGGTGGTAGGTTGGAAAACAACCTCTGGTTCTGTTTTTCCAACCTGGGAAAACAACAACCAGGTTCAGGTTCTAAAAACAGAACCTGTTTTGTCTTTGCCCAACCAGCCAAATGCTGGTTCTGCTGGTTTCCCCTGGCCTTGTAGCATGCAGATACAGACAAACAACATCCAACCTTCACCTAAATTGTACCCCTATAGTGCCTGCCCTGCTACACTATAGTCAACCAAACAATACAGTACAATTTCGAGTTGGATAGAACTGAATCTGCGCAATCAACTCAACCGAACTGCAAAGCTTCCATCTTGGGTTCCTTTGCGAGCTCATCCTTTCTGCTTGCACTGTTCATAGCGCGTACAATGTTGTGCCGAAGCGCACATTGCGCGAGTACCTGCAAATGCTTCAAGCAAAAATTGCGAAAGCAAACAAACACACAAACACACCATTCGCACGCAAATGCACTCGCACACGCATACTCGTACAAACAGACGGCAGGATGTCGTGCAATGCGAATTTGCACCCAACACAAGAAGGAGGTACCGGTTGGGGTCGTGGTGAGAAATCTGGACGTGGGGGAAGATCGGGTGCTGGTGGCAAAATGGATGGGAGTTGCCGGTATTTTGAGAAGGAAGGGCATTTCTGGTTCTTGTGTTATAAGAAACCCAATGGATGGACCCCCCAGAATTGTCACCAGGATCGTGACGCACGGAGGAACCAGAAATACGGCGCAAACATGGTCGATGACGCCGCGCAAGGACCTGCTGGACGACGTACGCGCTGCACCGGTGAATGAGGTGTGCTCCGCCTCTGGACACGCGCTGAAGGTGGCTGGTGCGGGACGAGCTGCGTTTAAGGGAGCGGATGGCAAGCCGGTGATGCTGCACGACGCTATCTTCGTCCCCGACCTGAAGGCCAACCTTATCTCCCCCGTAAGCTTGCCAAGGCTAGGGTAAGAACTAACACAAATGGTGCTCGCACTTACAAGGGGCAGCTGGGCAATCGGGTGCTTTGGGATCTGCACGAGAGCAAGGACGTGTACAGATCCATGTGGCAGCTGCCGGCGTTAGTGTGGCACAGCGGGGGGCAGGCTGGTGAAGGCTCTGCATCCCAGGGGGCGTGCAACTCTGTTGGAGGGGTTGGTGTAAAAGTGTCGGCCAGATCTGGGGAGACAGATTGGGCAACGGCACACCGATGTTCGGGGCACGTGGCAATACCTCTGCTGAAGCAGTTGGAGAAGGATGGAGCCGTCAAGGGTCTGAAGCTGAACGGACAGCCACCCGATGAGAACTGTCAAAAATGTTTGCTCTCAAAGTTTACCTATTTTCCCGTCAATAGTGTGGCTGGCGGGAGCAACAAGTCTTTGGAGCTGGTCCACATGGACTTGGTGGGGCCGCTGCCGGTGCAAGGGCACAAGGGGGAGCGGTACTTCCTTACGATTGTGGATGATTGGAGAAAACTTGTAATGTGGGCGTATCTGCTGAAGCAGAAGGACCACGCCGCCTCCACGATACGGAGCGCTTGGCTGCCATTCGTGGAGAAGTAAGCGGAGTGTGTGATGAGTTTCTTGGAGCTGAGATGATGGCGTGGCTCAAAAAGCAGTGGATTCAGAGAGAGCTGACCACGGCTTACACTCCACAGTCCAACGGTGTAGCAGAACGGGTGAACCGGACAATTCTATAGACAGCTAGGGCGCTGCTCATAGAATCTGGGCTTTGAGACTCCATTTGGCCTCACGCTGTCCTTCAAGCTGCTGTCGCTAGGAACAGGGTGCTCGCTAAGGTTGGTGGTGACTCGTAGGTGCCGTTGGAGAGGTGGCTTGGGAGGAAGCTGCCGGTGGACATGCTGAGGGTGTTCGGTTGCATGGCAGTTGCCCACGTCCCCGAGACCTACCGCAGTAAGATGGGGGCGAGTGTGATTTCTGGTGTGTGCATTTGGGGCTGGCTGCTAAGAGCAAGGGATGGCTGCTGTGGGAACCATCCAAGGGTGTGTTGTTTGACAGCAGGGATGTAAAATTCATTGAGGGCATGATGTATGGGAGCTGGGAGAAATAGCCGGAGGCAAGGGTGTCCCAGCAGATGGAGCAGATCACCATGCAGCTGGACCTGACTCCTAGTATGTGGGAGGAGGTAGAGGAGGCAGCTGCAGGGGATGGTGATGGAGAGAAGGTACAGGAGGCACCTGCTGGTGGAGGAGAGGCTAGTGATAGCACTGGTGGAGCTGCTGGATCTGAAAGAGGAGAGCAGCAGCAGGGCAAAGCTAAGGTGCCTAAGCTACTGCAACGGAGGAAGCCGAAGGGTGTCGTTATGAAGGGGTGGGAAACACCCGTCTCTAGGCCAGGAAGCATCCGCATGGCGACATTGAAGCTGACTGCAGGAGAGCAGAGCAGCAGCTTGGGAATGACTGATTTTGCCTCAAGGCTATGACCCGGATGAGGAGGACGAGCCTGCGTACTGTTTTCTTGCCCCTGCACTAGAGGAACCAGCCAGCATGGAGGAGGCATTAGCTGGACCAGATAGGGACAAATGGCTGGCTTCTAGGGATGCTGAGTACCAGAGCCTGCTAGACTATGGGACTTGGGAACTGGTTGTGCTGCCTGAGGGGAAGAAAGCGGTACAATGCAAGTGGGTGTTGAGGATCAAGAGTAGGTTGGTGGCTAAGGGATTTATGCAGAAGGAGAAGCAGGACTTTAACAAGATGTTTGTTCCCACTGCCAAATCCCCTACCCTCCGTGTCTTGTTGGCAGATGTAGCTGTTAGTGGGAAATTCATCATTCAGATGGATATATCAACGGCATTCCTCAACGGGATTCTTGAGGAGGTGTTCATGACGCAGCCGCCTGGGTATGAGGATGGTACGAGAAGGGTGTGCAAGCAAAAAAAAAAGTCACGTTGCTAGTACCAGAGGTTGGCAGCTGTTTTAGAGGAGATAGGTATTAGAACCAGCAGCTGTGATGAGAGCCTCTTTCTCAAGGGGGTGGGGGAGGATCTGGTGCTGTTTTTGGTCTATGTGGACAACAATTTTCTCTTCAGCAGCAGCATGAAAGAGATCCAGAAAGTGCAGCAGCAATTGATGGAAAACTTCAAGTGCAAGAACCTTGGGGAGGTAAAGTACTACCTCGGGATGCACGTGGAGAGGGATCTGGATCACTGGTGGTTGAAGCTGCCTAGGAAGAGATAATCAAGGAGCTGGGGGAGAAGTATGGGATTGAGAATGAGCGGAAAGATGCAACTCCCTTGCCAGCAGAATTCAAGCTTGTGAAGGCTGCAGAGGATGAAGGGGTTGAAGCCGAGGAGCAGCAGCAATTTCAGTCCTTGGTGGGCAGCCTCTTGTATGCAGCGGTTCACACGAGGCCCGACATCTCTTTCTCGGTTAGGCAGCTGGCTAGGGTGGTGCAGAATCCATCAGAGGAGCAGGTGGATGCAGCTGAGCTCGTGGTGAAGTACCTGAACTTTCACCCAAGCATTGGAGTTCAATACTCCGCATCTGCACAGGTGAAGCAGAAAGGGGTTGAGATGCTGAGGGAGAAGGGGGGGCGTCCATATGAGATAGAAACGCGCTTACTATTGGCCCTGTCCATATGGGTAAGTAACACACGTGTTATTTGTACCATCCACATGGGTAAGTAACACACTTACTCTTGGTACCATCCATATGGGTGAGTTACGCACTCACTCTTGGTACCATCCATAAGAGTAAGTAACGCGCTTGTTCTGTGGTACCATCCATATGGGTAAGTAACGACCTTGCCCTTGATACCATTCATAAGGGTAAATAACGCGATTAGTCTAGGTACCATCCATATGGGTAAGTCACGTACGTACTTTGCGTATCACTTGTATGTTCGCACCATCCATACGGGTAAGTATCGTGCTTACTCCTTTTAACAATATGTTGGGTGCAAATTCACATTGCACGACATCCTGCTATCTGTTGCGTGTGCGAATGCATTTGCGTGTGAATGGTGTGATTGTGTGTTTGTGTACTTTTGCAATTTTCGCTTGAAGTATTTGCAGGTACTAGCAATGTGCGCTTCCGCACAACATTGTACGCGCTATGAACATTGCAAGCAGAAAGGACGAGCTCGGAAAGGAACCCAAGATGGAAGCTTTGCAGTTTGGTTTAATTGATTGCGCAGATCCGGTTCTATCCAACTCGATATTGTACTGTTTTGTTTTGTTCACTATAGTGTAGCAGGGCAGGCACTATAGGGATACAATTTAGGTGAAGGTTGGATGTTGTTTGTCTATATCTGCATGCTACAGGGCCAGGGGAAACTAGCGGAACCAGCATTTGGCTGTTTGGGCAAAGACAAAACAGGTTCAGTTTTTATGACCTGAACCTGGTTGTTGTTTTTCCAGGTTGGAATAACAGAACCAGAAGTTTTTTATCACACTACCACCTCCTGTTTTGTCCAGCTAGGTTGGTTCTGTTGCTTGGAATTATTTGGGATCATCCCTGGTTGTTCCCAGGTTGATTCCCAAGGTCCTTGCTAGCTAGAACTATTTAGTCCTTCTCGGTTAGTACCTGGATATAGTCAATTGATTCAAGCGGATTCCTTCCTTGCTGGAATTTCGTTTTTACGCGTTTCGACGGCAAAGTGTTACCCGAGTCAACGCTAGTACGCTAGCACTCCAACACTGTCTGAGCTATAACTTCGTAATGGCAGATCTTTTCCCGAGGCAACTTCGCTAATTAAGCTCTTGACGGTCTGTACGGCACACTGCGCGATGTTCTATGTACTCTTGTTATTTTGGCTAAGTCATTCCTGGTTCCTCTCTCTACTAACTCGGACCCGAGGATAGGGGCTGGTCTTGTACCAGGCACCTAGGAGTCAGGTCCAGCTGCATGGTGATCTGCTCCATCTGCTGGGATACCCTTGCCTCCGGCTGTTTTTCCCTGCTCCCATCCATCATGACGTCCCTGCTGTCAAACAACACACTCTTGGATGGTTCCCACAGCAGCCATCCCTTGCTCTTAGCAGCCAGCCCCAAATGCACACACCAGATTGCACTCACCCCCAACTTACTGCGGTAGGTCTAGAAGACGTGGGCGACTGCCCTGCAACCGAACACCCTCACCATGTCCACCGGCGACTTCCTCCCAAGCCACCTCTCAAACGGCACCTTGGAGTTACCACCAACCTTAGTGAGCACCCTGTTCCTAGCGACGGTAGCGTGCCGGACAGCGTGAGGCCACATGAAGTTTCCAAGCCCAGATTCTATGAGCAGCGCCCTAGCTGTCTCTAGAATAGTCCGGTTCGCCCATTCTGCTACACCGTTGGACTGTGGGGTATAAGCCGTGGTCAGCTCCCTCTGGATGCCCTGCTTCTTGAGCCAGGCCGTCATTTCAGCTCCAAGGAATTTACCACCCCGGTCTGTCCTAATCAGCTCTAGCGGCTTCTTGCTCCTGCCAGCCACACTATGGAAAGGGAAACGGGTAAATATTGAAAGCAGGCAAATTTCGCAGTTTTCATTAGGTGGCTGTCCGTTCAACTTCAGACCCTTGACGGCTCAGCGGAGGCATTGCCACATGCCCTAAGCGTCGGTGTGCCGTTGCCCAATCTGTTTCCCCAGATCTGGCCGACACTTTCACACCAACCCCTCCAACAGCGTTGCACTCCCCCTGGGATGGAGAACTCTCTCTAGCCTGCCCCCCGCCGTACCACATCAATGCCAGCAGCTGCCACATGGATCTGTACACGTCCTTGCTCTCGTACAGATCCCAAAGCACCTGATTGCCTAGCTGCCACTTGTAAGTGTGAGCCCCATCCGTGCTAGTGCTCACCCCAGCCTTGGCAAGCTTACAAAGGGAGATGAGGTTGTCCTGGTCGAGGACGAGGAGAACGTCATGCAGCACCACCGGCTTGCCATCCGCTCCCTTGAACGCAGCTCGTCCCGCACCAGCCACCTTCAGCGCGTGTCCAGAGGCGGAGCACACCTCGTTAATTGGTGCAGCGCGTACGTCGTCCAGCAGGTCCTTGCGCGGTGTCATCGTCCAAGCAGCGCCCGTGTCCAACACCCAAAAGTCCAGGGGGTGCAGCTCTGCTCCAACCTTGGCAGATGCGTCTCCTTGCTCCCCCTTGTCTCCCACATGGAGGAATTGGCCAGCGGAGCGCTTCTTCTTCTTCTTCTTCTCTGCACCGCCGTTGCCCTTCGGGTTGTTGTCGGATGAATCAGCGACCATGTTCGCACCGTTTTTCTGGTTCTACCGCGTGCCGCCATCCTGGTGACGATTCTGGGGGGTCCATCTATCGGGTTTCTTATAGCACAAAAACAAGGAGTGCCCCTCCTTCTCACAATACCACCAACTCCCTTTTCTTTTGCCACCAGCATCCGACTTGCCCCCACGTCCAGATTTTGCACCGCGACCCCAACCGGTACCTCCTTGTTGCTTGTTAGAGTCGTCGTCCTTCTTTGCACCGCGTCCAGCACCACTGAAGCCACGTCCTCTGCCACGTCGACTCCCTTGCATCCCGTAGCCGCTGCTGCCGTCGTCTCCACCCCTCAGTTGGCGGCGACGGAAATCCTCCTCCAGTATCTTCGTCCGCACCCACTCAAACGTCCACACGCTCTCGTTCTGCAGCAGGCTCAATCCGCTCGTGAATTGAAGCCACGATTCCGGCAGCAGCGAGAGCATCTTCAAGCACTTGGTCTGCTCTGGGTAGGTGATTCCCGCAATCGCCAGCTTCGCGTAGAGATCACGCATCTTGTCCAGAACAGGTTGCACCGGCGCTCCCTCGCTCAAGTGCAACGCAGACAGCTCCCTCTTCATCATGAGCATCGCAGCGACGGAGGTAGAGGCGTGCAGCTCCTTCAACACGGTCCACGCCTTCGGATCGCACTCAACCTCCGGCAGCAAGTGCATGACGTGGTGACGCTGGTTCGTCTCCAAACTCTGCGACATCAAATAGTAGCCAGCCGAGGCGCGCTCGTCCCAATCTTCCTAAAGGGCGCGGTCACTCGATCTATGCTCCTTCCTCCCTAATCATTAGTTTCAGCAAACCGATCTGACGGAAATACAGTTGCTTCTCGACGGTGAAGTTCTTCAGCACCTCCTTGATCAGCGAGCCCTGGTTGGTTCGCGCTCCCCTTGGCGCCGAAACACCAGAATCTTGGCTGCCGCTACGATCTTGGGCTGAAGATTCACCAGCTACCGCCGAGGTGTTGCCCGCCATAGCTACCTATAACGAGGATCACTATAACACAGCTCTGATACCAGATTCTTGGTGTAAGGGCCTAATAAACTCAAGCTATCAAGACTTAATCAAACTTAAATCCTCTCTGGGTCGCCTCTAAGGGTCCCTGGGTGCCTGGTACAAGACCAGCCCCTATCCTTGGGTCCGAGTTTGTAGAGAGAGGGATCAAGAGGGACTCTGAACGTTGCGCAGCGTATCGTGCAGACCTTCGATCGGATTAAGCAGAGAGTTCGCTATATCGAAGCTCGCTCCAAGAGCTTTAAAATGAGCCAAGATTCCTCGGAAAAAGTTCTGCAATTACAAAGTTATGGCTCGGAGAGCGTTTGCCTAGCGTTGCAATGCTAGCGTACTAGCGTTAACTTGGGTAGCATCTAACCGTCGACCGAGTAGAAACAAAAATTCCAGCAAGGAAAGGAGTCCGCTTGAATCATTTGACTATATTCAGGTACAAACAAAGAAGGAAAATTTTATTATAGCTAGCAAGGGCCTTGGGAATCAACCTGGGAACAACCAGGGATGATCCCAAATAATTCCAAGCAACAGAACCAACCTAGCTGGTGGTAGGTTGGTAAACAACCTCTGGTTCTGTTTTTCCAACCTGGGAAACAACAACCAGGTTCAGGTTCTAAAAACAGAACCTGATTTGTCTTTGCCCAACCAGCCAAATGCTGGTTCTGCTGGTTTCCCCTGGCCTTGTAGCATGCAGATACAGACAAACAACATATAACTGCACCTAAATTGTACCCCTATAGTGCCTGCCCTGCTACACTATAGTCAACCGAACAAAACTGTACAATTTCGAGTTGGATAATATTGAATCTGCACAATCAATTAGACCGAACTGCAAAGCTTCCATCTTGGGTTCCTTTGCGAGCTCGTCCGTTCTGCTTGGAATGTTTATAGCGCATACAATGTTGTGCCGAAGCGCACATTGCGCGAGTACATCAAGCGAAAATTGCGAAAGAAAACAAACACACGAACACACCATTCACACACAAATGCATTCGCACACTGATACTGGTACAAACAGACGGCAGGATGTCCTGCAAACTCAATTTGCAACCAACATGCTTCAAGCCGTAGATGGACTTTTTCAGCTTGCACACCCTGCCTGTACCATCCTCATACCCAGGCGGCTGCGTCATGAACACCTCCTCCTCTAAAATTCCGTTGAGGAATGCCATATATCTATATGAATGACACGGAGGGTATTAGGTGTGGTAGTTGGAGCAATGATAAATTTCCAACTAACAGCTGCATTTGCCAGAATGACACGGAGGGTATTAGGTGTGGTAGTTGGAGCAAAGATTTCGTTGAATCCTGCTTCTCTTTCTGCATGAACCCCTTATCCACCAGCCTACTTTTGTAGATGGTGACCTGCCCCTTGTCGTCGGTCTTGATCCTCAGCACCCACTTGCATTGTACCGCTTTGTTCCCCTTAGGCTGCAACACCAGATCCCATGTCCCATTCTCTAGCAGGCTCTGGTACTCAGCATCCCTAGAAGCCAGCCACTTGTCCCTATCTTGGTCCAGCTAATTCCACTTCCATGCTAGCTGGTTCCTCTTGTGCAGGGCAAGAAAACAGTACGCAGAGTCGTCCTCCTCGTCAATATCATAACCATGAGGTAGAATCAGCAGCGCCTCCTCATTCCCAAGCTGCTGCTCTGCTACATCAGCTCCTGCAGTCAGCTTCATTGTTGACATGCAGGTGCGTCCTGGCCTAGAGACGGGTGTTTCCCACCCCTTCATAACAACACCCTTTGACTTCCTCCTTTGCAATAACTTAGGCACCTTACCTTTGCTCTGCTGCTGCTCTCCTCTTTCAGATCCAGCAGCTCCACCAGTGCTATCACTAGCCTCTCCTCCACCAGCAGGTGCCTCCTGTACCTTCTCTCCATCACCACCCCCCGCAGCTGCCTCCTCTCCCTCCTCCCACACACTAGGAGTCAGGTCCAGCTGCATGGTGACCTGCTCTATCTGCTGGAACATCCTTGCCTCCAGCTGTTTCTTCCAGCTCCCATACATCATGCCCTCAATGAATTTCACATCCCTGCTGTCAAACAACACACCCTTGCATGGTTCCCACAAAAGCCATTCCTTGCTCTCAACAGCCAGACTTAAATGCACACACCAGATTGCACTCGCCCCCAACTTACTGCGGTAGGTTTTGGGGACGTGGGCGACTGCCATGCAACCGAACACCCTCAGCATGTCCACCGGCGGCCTCCTCCCAAGCCACCTCTCTAAAGGGACCCACGAGTCATCACCAACCTTGGTGAGTACCCTGTTCCTAGCGACGGTAGCGTGACGGACAGCGTGAGGCCAGATGGACATTCCAAGCCCAGATTCTATGAGCAGCGCCCTAGCTGTCTCCAGAATGGTCCGGTTTGCCCATTCTGCGTGTAAGCCATGGTCAGTTCCCTACTTCTTGAGCCAGGCCGGTATCTCAGCTCCAAGAAACTCACCACCCCGGTCTGTCCTAATCCGCTTCACTATACACTCCGCCTGCTTCTCCACGAATGGCAGCCAATCATCCCGTATCGTGGAGGCGGCATGGTCCTTCTGCTTCAGCAGATACGCCCACATGAGTCTGCACCAATCATCCACAATCATAAGAAAGTACCGCTCCCCCTTGTGCCCTTGCACCGGTAGCGGCCCGACCAAGTCCATATGGACCAGCTCTCGTGCAGATCCCAAAGCTCCCAATTGCCCAGCTGCCCCTTGTATGTGCGAGCCCCATCCGTGCTAGTGCTCACCCCAGCCTTGGGAACCTTTCAGGTGAGATAAGGTTGGCCTTGAGATCGGGCACGAGGAGAACGTCGTGCAGAACTACCAGCTTGCCATCCGCTCCCTTAAACGCAGCTTGTCCCGCAACAGAGATGGAGCACACCTCGTTGATCGGTGCAGCGTGTACGTCGTCCAACAGGTCCTTGCAAGGCGTCATCGTGCAAGCAGCACATGTGTCAAACACCCAAAAGTCCAGGGGGTGCAGCTCTGCTCCAACCTTGCCAGATGCGTCTCCTTGCTCCCTGCGACATGGAAGAATTGCACCCCGTTGCCTTTCGAGTTGTTATCGGATGAATCAGCAACCATGTTCGCCCCGTTTTTCCGGTTCCTCGGCACGCTGCCATCCTGTTGACGATTCTGGGGGTTCCATTCATTGGGTTTCTTATAGCACAAAAACTAGGGATGTCCTTCCTTATCACAGTACTAGCAACTCCCTTTCATTTTGCCACCAGCACCCGACTTGCCCCCATGTCCAGATTTCGCACCGCGACCCCAACCGATACCTCCTTGTTGGTCGTTGGAGTCGTCGTCTTTCTTTGCACTGCGTCCAGCACCACCGAATCCACGTCCTCTCCTACGTCAGCTCTCTTTCATCCCGTAGCCGCTGCCATCGTCATCTCCACCCCTCAGTTGGCGGCGACGGAAGTCCTCCTCCAGAACCTTTGTCCGTCCCCATTCGAATGTTCACAAGTTCTGGTTCTGCGGCACGCTCAATCCGCTCGTAAATGGAAGCCACGATTCCGGAAGCGGAGATAGCAACTGCAGGCACTTGGTCTGCTTCAGGTAGGTGATTTTCTCAATCTCGGCCCAGCTTCGCGTAGAGATCACGCATCTTGTCCAGAACAGGTTGTACCGGCTCACCCTCGCTCTAATGCAACGCGGACAGCTCCCTCTCCATCATGAGCGTCGCGGCTACGAAGGTCGGGGCATGTAGCTCATTCAATACGGTCCACGCCTTCGGACCGCACTCAACCTCCGGCAGCAGGTGCATGACGTGGTGACGCTGGTTCAGCTCCAAACTCTGCGACATCAAGTAGTAGCCAGCCGAGGCGCGCTCGTCCCAATCTTCCTCCAACGCGGGATCAGTCATTCGGTCTAGGCTCCTCCCCAATCATTAGTTTCAGCAAACCGATATGACGAAAATTGTTTTGCATTTTCCAGGCCCAATCATCATAGCCCTCTGTCAGAATGCTATTATTGTCTAGCCTGCAGTGGGATACTCTATAGCGAGTACAGCCCAATCTAGGGTTTGCTATTTGTACTCAACTGCCTGCTAGTTCAAATCTCTCTCCTTTCGTTCATTCTTGCCTAGTGATTCTGATATGCTATCAGAGCAGGTCGACCCTCCTGGGTCGATCCTGTGGGTGGGCCCACCACCTAAGCCTTCCGCTGCTACTGCTACTGCTACTGCTACTCCCTGTCCGCCGCGCGCCCCGTGGCGCGCGGCGTCGAAACTAGGGTTTTCAGCCCGCCGTGCGCCCCGAGGCACGCGGCGGTTTTCTGCCCGCCGTGCGCCCCGAGGCGCGCGGCGGTTCTCTGCCCGCCGTGTGCCCCGAGGCGCGCGGCGGGTTCCTGCCCCGTCGTGGCCTGCGCGCGGCCCGTACACCCGGCACGCGGCCCGTACGGGCTGCGCCAGGCCTGCGCGCGGCCCGTACGGGCTGCGCCAGGCCCGCGCGCGGCCCGTACGGGCTGCGCCAGGCCCGCGCGCGGCCCGTACGGGCTGCGCCAGGCACGCGCGCGGCCCGTACGGGAAGCGCCAGGCCCGCGCGCGGCTCGGGCCGCCTGCGCGCGGTTCGGGCGGCTCTACCAGGCCCGTGGGCGGCCCGTTCCTCGCTGCTCCTGCCCTCTCCACTGTCCCCCGTGCTTCTACCGGCGCCTCACCCCTCCTACAGCCCGTTCTCCTAAATTAGGGTTTGGGGGTGAAGAGTGTGGGGGTGGCGGCTATGGGGGTGTCGGTTGTGAGTTCCTCCCCCTGCTCCTCCTCCTCCCTCGTCTCCCTCTGCTACAGCTGCCGCTGAGGGGGGTGGTGTGTGGGAGCCTAGGGTTTGGGGTTTAAGGGGGGTACCGTCGGAGTGGAGCTAGGGTGTCAGCAGGGGGTGTGTGAGAGGGGCGTGGGACGGTCGGGGGAGATTGCGTGGAGGTAGCCGTCGTGACGCCAGCAGCGCCAGTAGTCCGGATGCCCTCGCGCGTTTCGGTAGCCCAGCGAGCCTGCTTCGCCAGTCGCCTGTGGGTCCGTTGCTCCTGTGTGTGCTCGTCGTAGCCGCGGAGCCAGATACTCCCGTAGTCCGGTGCCCTCGTGCGCTCGGTAGCCACTGTGCGCGCCGCTCCTGTTGCCCGTGTGTCTGCAGCTTCAGTCGGCGCCTTTCATCTTCTCTCCTCTCGCCAGCCCTCCTCCTCCTCGCTTGCCCTCTGTGACTGCCTCTAGCTTTGCTCATAACTGTGAACTTTAAACTATTGCTTCTTGAACTTGTGCTCAGAATGTGTGGTGACATTGTGATCCACCCTGAGCTTGTACTGCTTTGCTTGCTCTGCTGATTACACCCCACTTTGGCTATGGGGGTGTGTCAGAATGCTATTATTGTCTAGCCTGCAGTGGGGTACTCTATAGCGAGTACAGCCCAATCTAGGGTTTGCTATTTGTACTCAACTGCCTGCTAGTTCAAATCTCTCTCCTTTCGTTCATTCTTGCCTAGTGATTCTGATACCCTCACCATTGAACTTCTCGACGGTGAAGTTTTTCAGCACCTCCTTGATCAGCGAGCCCTGGTTTGTTCGCGCTCCCCTTGGCGCCAAAACACTAGAACCTTGGCTGCCGCTACGATCTTGGGCTGAAGATTCACCAGCTCCCGTCGCGGTCTTTCCTGCCATTGGTACTTATAACGAGGATGACTATTGTAAGAGTACGTCGACGTTCGACATATTTCTCACTTCCATATTTTTACACTATCTTTTTCTTCTTCATTTCCTCTTTCATTTGCACTTTATTTCACCTCAATCGGACTACTATTCTATTTTCTAGAGCTTTCCGATTATTTCACTTATTTTGTATTTTCGGCACCGACACCTACGTTATACGGCACCGACAGCAACGCCGGTGGTATGCAAGGCGTAATCTAAGGGGCTTGCGTGCTTATGCGCACTAGTGATTATGTATTCTAGAAGAGCGCGTTTCCGAAGTGCCAGGATAATCTGTCGTTTCTATGTATTTCCGAGTATAAATACGCCTTTACCCACCTTTAGTGCAACATTTTCGAGTGGAAATCCGTTCTTGCGGAGTTTCAGCTAAGCGCGCGACAGCAAATTCCCTGCTTCGAAAAACCGCTGAGGGCGGAAAATTTGGCGCCGACGCTGGTGAGCACCAAATTCCGCGTTTTTTTTTTTTTTTCTGGCGACGAGTTTTCAATTGTTGGACCTATATCGAGCGGTGCAGAAGTAGCGAGACCAACGCGCGACGGATCTAACGACCTCGGAGGAAAGCGCGCGTCATGGCGAAAATTGCGATAGAAGTAGAATCAATCGTAACTTCGCAGCAGTCGCGAAATTTTTCCAGGGCCCAAAAAATCGAAGCCCCCCACACCTTTGAAGGGGAAAACGGCTCTCGGCACTGGCTTTTGGCGATCTAAATTTATTTCGCCGCTATTGGATAGACAGCACCAGCACTCGACGGAGACATAATTCATTTTGCAGCAACATCACTGCGCGGACCAGCAATTGAATGGATAAGCGGAAGCGGTTTATTAAAACATGACAAAGCGACGTGGCAGCAGTTCCGAGAAGGATTACTACAACGTTTCGAGCCAAAAAATGCAGCTTTAATCGCCCGCGACAAAATACGTCGTCAATGACACATCGGGAGCGTCGCGAATTACACGCACAAAATGGAGGAGTTGTTCAACCACATCCCCGACGTGACGGAAGGCGATAAAATTAGAACGGAGGGCGCTTGGCTACACCCACGTGCGTCGATCCGATGGAACTCGATCGAATCGACGCGAAGGCAAGACCAAAGAAGATTAAATCTAAGTGTTCTTTCTGTGGCAAGTCGGGACATCGACTCATCGATTGTAACAAAACGAAAACCGCACGTGCCATGCTTCGAGGGCCGCAGCAGTGAGCAGATTCAATGCGAAAATTGGAGAATCGTAGAGTAAATTCTTCAACCCGCGAACGGACTGTACCAGGGAAAATCGCCGAGAAAATAAAAACCACCGCGAAACAAGACCCTGCTTGATCCGGACAACTCCAAAAAGGCCATGTAAAAAGTAAGCACTCCTTAAATGTATCATACAAGGATTTTTTACTTGGGAAACACTCCCCTGGGTCTACGACCTCAGTGAAATTTGGAGAGAGGCTCCAGCATAAAAATAATGTACCGGTACGACAATTGCAGCAATTGCGTATGTGGAACCAGCATGGAGCGTGGAAGATCGACCTTCCAACGACGACATCGTCCTCTCTCAGAACAACCAGCCCACGTCGACCAACCAGTCCGCACGGAAGAAGTCCGTGACGCTGAAGCAGCTCAAGAGGGAGCTGGAGGTCAACATGAAGCTGCGACGACCTCAAACCTCCTCAACAGATGCATCTGCAATATCTACCTCACAAGGGAAATCTACCACGAAGAAATCGAGCTCGAGAACCACGTCGTCGATGCCAATAGAGAAAGGCAGGACCTGCCATCTGCCACCCCAGGAGATAACACGGAGCTATGGGATGTGCCCTACGATCCAATCAACGAGACGATCAACGGGTACAGCGAGCAACGCCAACTACTTCTGCTCGAGGTGACCTGCAATGGGCGACGCCTCCAAGCACCCGTAGATAGTGAAGCATCCCATTCCGTATGCGACAAGGCGACCCTCAAACGTATCAACGAGGAGTGCACGCCTTCAAGCTTTACAGCTACGATGGTTGACGGAAGCAAGTTACAAGTCTACGGCAAAGTAGCGTTACACCTGCAGATGGGTCCTCTTCGCTGGAAACCGACCCTACCCGTCACCAACATCAAGGGCTATACTTGATTCCTGGAAGAGACTTTCTGAAAACGTTCCATTCCGAGATCAACTGGGTCACCCGCACGGCGAGCATCTACAATCAAGACAGAAGAGTTTCACTTCCGAGTTGGAGCTACAAGGGAAAAATTCCGGAGGAGGTTCTCGCACGCTTTGAGAAGGACGTCAAGCGAACCATGGCAGGGTTCGTCGCATTGGTTACTAATGAGGACGAAGGAGAGAAGATGTTCGAGCTTTCACCTGCGATTCAGAAACTCCTGGAGGAGTTTGAAGACGTTCTTCCTGACGACCTTCCAGACCAGTTGTCACCATACCGAAGCCACCAGTACGAGATTGTCAAACAACCTGGTTCGAAACCGACCTTCCGAGCACCATTTCGACTCAGCCTTACCGAGTTGGCCGACATGAAGAAGCAGATCGAGTACCTCCTGGACAAGGGACTCATTCGACCATCGACATCACCATACGGTGCACCAGTTCTCTTCACACCAAAACCTGACGGAAGCTTACGCATGTGCATCGACTACCGAGCTGTCAATAAGGAGACGATAAAAAACAAGTATCCAATTCCGTGGACCGACGATCTTCTTTACCAGCTTCGGAGAGCTACAATATTCTCCAAACTTGATTTGAGATCGGGATATTGGCAGATCCGGATGGCGGATAACTCCATCCACAAGACGGCGTTTTGTACACGATACGGATCCTACGAGTACCTCGTCATGCCGTTCGGTGGCGCCAACGCACCCGCTACATTCCAGGCCGAAATGAACCATATTCTTAGGCCTCTACTCGACGAATGCGTGGTGGTGTACCTAGACAACATCCTGATCTACTCGAGGGACATGAAGCAGCATATTGAACACCTACGACACGTCTTCAAAATACTTCGACGGGAGAAGTTTTACGTCAAGCTATCCAAGAGCGAGTTTGCCTTGAAGAAAGTTCAATTTCTTGGACATATGGTGAGCGCTCAAGGAGTGCATGTCGACCCGAAGAAGATCGAAGCCGTACGTACTTGGAAAATGCCAGAGAACGTGAATGAACTTCAACAAACTATTACAATCGGTTCGTGCCACAGTATGCGAAGATTGCAACACCTCTCACCAACCTACTGAAGTAGAATATACCGTTCAGGTGGGAGGATGTGTATCAGCAAGCCATGGAGCAGTTAAAGACCGCACTCATGTCCGCACCCGCCCTGATCCTACCAGATCCAGAAAACGACTACGTCATGAAAGCTGACGCTAGCAACCAAGCAAATGGAGCAGTCTTGATTCAAGACCAAGGGAAATGACTTCAACTAATCGCTTCCCTCGGCAAGAAATTGCACGGGGCAGAACTCAACTACCTGATTCACGACAAAGAGGCCTTATCCATCATCACCGCATTCAAGACATGGCGATGCTACCTCGAAGGAAGGAAGATCACGGTCTACACCGACCACTGTAGTCTGAAGTACCTAAAGACGCAGCCTACTCTCTCCAGACGACAGGTCAGGTGGATTGACTTTCTCAAGACGCACATGGACTACGGCATCTTGTACAAGCCGGGACATAAGAACAAAGCCGGCATGGATACGTTGCCGCCATACAGGTTGAGGGGATGAATCCGCTACTTAAGGGACTCTTTACGTACGGGTACATTATCGACCCCGAGATTTCCGTGGCAGAGAAGAAGAAATTGCTGCAGTGGGACCACGACATCGCACTACGCAAAGGATCAACAAATATGTGAGTACCCAACTACCCGCCTCTTCGGCAGTTGTTTCTCGAAGAATTCCACGACGTGCTCTACGCTGGACACTTTGGGAGAAACAAGATCCTTGCTGGGATTGCAAAAGTCTACTACTGGCCTCACATGGCAGACGACTTGCAGTAGTTTGTTACTTCGTGCGACACGTGCCAACGGATGAAGAGCAGTAAGTAGGAAAAAGCAGGACTTCTTCAGCCTCTGCCCGTCCCGGAACAGCCTTGGCAAGTGGTCAGCTTGGACTTCATCACTGGGTTACCACCTACCAAAGCGGGGCATGACGCCATCCTGGTCGCCATCGACAAATTCTCAAAAATACTTCATTCCGACGCATATAACCGTACGCACGGAAGAAACGGCACAGCTTTTCGTCAAGCACATCATCTCACGGTACGGGATCCCAACAACGCTCATATCCGACAGGGACCCCAAGTTTACTAGCAAGTTTTGGAAAGAGCTCATGTCGCTCATGGGGACACGCCTAGCGAAGTCTTCTGCATATCATCCCCAGACCGATGGGCAGACAGAGCGCTTGAACCAGATTGTGGAACAACTCTTGCGCGCAGCGTGCAAGGACGACGTTAGCAAGTGGGACTTGCACTTGCCGGTGTTGGAGTTCGCCTACAACAATGCGAAGCATGCCGCAGCAAGAAAGACTCCGTTTTTCCTTTGCTACGGTCGACATCCGCTAACTCCACAGCAGCCAACAGTACCTGCAAGCGTCCAGCCCGCGCACGACTTCGTTACCACAATGCAGCAGCTTTGGGATCGGACACACAAGCGCCTGCAAGACATACTGTCATCACAGAAACGCTCGGCCGATCGCCATCGCCGTGATCATACCATTGCGGTTGGTGACCATGTGCTTCTCGACACATGCAACCTTAACCTCAGTCACCTTCCATCCTAGTTGAGACATCGCTTCTGTAGATCTTTTCTTGTAAAAAAGCAGGTCACTCCAGTCACATTCCGCTTGCGCCTACCAGCTACGTAGAAGATTCATAATGCCTTCGACATCCAGCTTCTTAAACCCTATCGGGATCCAAATAAGCTATACACGGGACACTAACCTTCGCCGCCGCCTCCAGTCCTCGTGAATGATGAACCCGAGTATGAGGTTGAATTTGTGCTTGCACATTGTCGTCGTCGGCATGGCACCCTAGAGTTTCTTACACGTTGGAAGGTCTATGGTCCTTCCGATGAGAGCTGGGTCTCCGAAGAAGACATGACTAACGTACGACGTTCTCTCCGAGACTACCTTGTCAAGCAGGGTGTTACGTCTACCACCCAGCTTTGAGGGGGGGAAGTGTAAAAGTACGTCAACGTTCGACATATTTCTCTATTCTATTTTCTAGAGATTTTTGATTATTTCACTTATTTTTTTTTTTCGGCACCGACAACTACGTTATACGGCACCAACAACTGCAAGGCGTAATCTCGCCATAATCCGAAGTGCCAATGGGCTTGTGCGCTTATGCGCACTAGTGATTATGTATTCTAGAAGGGCGCGTTCCTGAAGGTTTGGATTATTTGTTGTTTCTATGTATTTCCGAGTATAAATACGGCTTGTATTAAACTTAGTGCAACATTCTCAAGTGGAATTCTGTTCCTGTCACAACTATAATGCAGGCTCTAATACTAGCTTGTTAGTGTAAGTGCCAAATAAACTCAAGCTATTTTTACTTAATCTAATAACCTCTCCTCGGGTTCACCTCCAAGGGTTCCTGGAAGCCTGGTACAAGACCAGCCCCTATCCGCGGGTCCGAGTTTGTACACAGAGGAGTCAAGAATGACTTAGCCAAAATAACGGGAGTACCTTGTACGTCGCGCAGCATGCCGTACAGACCTTCGATCGGATTTAGCTGAGTATTTGCTATCGAAGCTCGCTCCAAGTTTAATATACGCCAAGTTGCCTCGCAAATAGTTTTGCTGTTATGAAATTATGGATCAGACGGCGTCGGCCTAGCGTCGCAGTGCTAGCGTACTAGCGTTGAATCGGGTAGTATTTCACCGTCAAACCGCATAGAAACGAGATTTCAGCGAGGAAGGAATTCGCTTGAATCAAATTGACTATGTCGAGGTACAAACAGAGAAGGAACAAATAGTTCTAGCTAGGGGCCTTGGGAATTAACCTGGGAACAACCAGGGATGATCCCAAATAATTCCAAGCAACAGAACCAACCTGACTGGACAAAACACCAGGTAGTAGGTTGGTAAACAACCTCTGGTTCTGTTTTTCCAACCTGGGAAAACAACAACCAGGTTCAGGTCCTAAAAACAGAACCTGTTTCGTTATTGCCCAACCAGCCAAATGCTGGTTCCGCTGGTTTCCCCTGGCCCTGTAGCATGCAGATACAGACAAACAACATCCAACCTTCACCTAGATTGTACCCCTATAGTGCCTGCCCTGCTACATTATAGTCAACCAAACAAAACAGTACAATTTCAAGTTGAACATAGCTGAATCTGCGAATTCAAATAATATGAACAACAAAGCTTCCATCTTGGGTTCCTTTGCGAGCTCGTCGCACTGTTCATAGCACGTACAATGTTGTGCCGAAGCACACATTGTGAGAGTACCTCCAAATGCTTCAAGAAAAAATTGCGAAAGCAAACAAACACACGAATACACCAATCAAGCGCAAATGCATTCGCACACGCATACTCGTACAAACGGACGGCAGGACGTCGCCCAAACTGAATTTGCATTGGCGGTCCCAACCTTCCATTGGCGGTCGTCGAGGCTTGCATCCACGCAAATGAGCTATGGAGCACCCTTCTTGACCAACCTCTCCTCGACCGGTGAACAACGAGGGCGGCATCGACGTGGCAACTCGGCGGCGATCAACTCGGCAGCAGTGCGAGAGGCACGTCTAGAAAGGGGTGATACATAAGAATGGTACCGAAAGTAAGTGCATTACCTATCCATATGGAAGGTACCAAGACTAAGTGTGTTGCATACTCACATGGATTGTACCAAGAGTAAGTGCGTTATTAATCCATATGGACAAATGCGTTATTTATCCATATGGATGATCCCAAGAGTAAGTCTGCTGCTTACCCATTTGGATGGTACCAAGAGTTAATGTGCTGCTTACCCATAAGGATAGTAGCGAGATTTAATGCTTGGCTTACCCATGTGGATAGTACCAAAAGTAAGTGCGTTTTTTCCCATGTGGATGGTACCAAAAGTAAATACGTTACTTACCCATATGGAAGATACTAAAAATAGGAGCGCTACTTACCCATAAGGATGGTACCAAGATAAAATGCGTTACATACCCATTTCGATGGTACGAAGAGTAAGCGCGCTCTTTATCCATATGGATAGCACCAATAATAAGCGCGTTTTTTACCTATGTCAATGGTACCAAGAGTAAGCGTGTCAGTTACGCATATGGATGGTACCAAGTTTAAGTGCGTTATTCACACATATGGAAAATACCAAGAGTAAGTGTGATACTTACCTATGATGATGGTACCAAGGTTAAATGCGTGGCTTACCCATGTGGATGGCACGAGGGGTGAGTGCATTACTTACCCATATGAATGCTACCAAGCAAAAATTGCGAAAGCAAACAAACACACGAATACACCAATCAAGCGCAAATGCATTCGCACACGCATACTCGTACAAACGGACGGCAGGACGTCGCCCAAACTGAATTTGCACCCAACAGCGAGTACGGGCCCAACCTTCCATTGGCGGTCGTCGAGGCTTGCATCCACGCAAATGAGCTACGGATCATCCTTCTTGACCAACCTCTCCTCGACCGGTGAACAACGAGGGCAGCATCGACGTGGCAACTCGGCGGTGATCAATTCGGCAGCAGTGCGAGAGGCACGTCTAGAAAGGGGTGACACATATGAATGGTACCGAAAGTAAGTGCATTACTTATCCATATGGAAGGTACCAAGACTAAGTGTGTTGCATACTCACATGGATTGTACCAAGAGTAAGTGCGTTATTTATCCATATGGATAAGTGCGTTATTTATCCATATGGATGATCCCAAGAGTAAGTCTGCTGCTTACCCACATGGATGGTACCAAGAGTAAATGTGCTGCTTACCCATAAGCATAGTAGCGAGATTTAATGCTTGGCTTACCCATGTGGATAGTACCAAAAGTAAGTGCGTTTTTTCCCATGTGGATGGTACCAAAAGTAGATACGTTACTTACCCATATGGAAGATACTAAAAATAGGAGTGCTACTTACCCATAAGGATGGTACCAAGATAAAATGCGTTACATACCCATTTCGATGGTACGAAGAGTAAGCGCGCTCTTTATCCATATGGATAGCACCAATAATAAGCGCGTTTTTTACCTATGTCAATGGTACCAAGAATAAGCGTGTCAGTTACGCATATGGATGGTACCAAGTTTAAGTGCGTTATTCACACATATGGAAAATAACAAGAGTAACTGTGATACTTACCCATGATGATGGTACCAAGGTTAAATGCGTGGCTTACCCATGTGGATGGCACGAGGGGTGAGTGCATTACTTACCCATATGAATGCTACCAAGAGTAAGTGCCTTTGTTACCTACCCATATGGTTGGTACCAAGAGTACGTGCGTTACTTACCATATGGATGGAACCAACAGTAAGTGCCATTTTTACCCATATGGATGGTACCAAGAGTAAGTGCGTTACTTACCCATATAGATGGTACCAAGAGAAAGTGCGTTACCCACCCAGATGAGTGGTACTAAAAGTAAGTGCATTTCTTATCCATATGGATGGTACAAACTGTGTGTGCGTTACTTACACATATAGATTCTACCCAAACGTATGTGTGTTACTTACCCATATAGATGGTACCAAGAATATGAGAGTTACTCACCCATAAGGTTGGTACCAAGATTAAATGCGTGGCTTACCCATATGGATGGTACCAGGAGTAAGTGCATTACTTACCACATGGATGATACAAAGAGTGAGTGCGTTACTTACACATATAGATGATACCAAGAGTATGTGTGTCAGTTACCTATATGAATGGTACCAAGAGTAAGTGCGTTACTTACCCATTGTTATGAGTGAAATTTAGCGAGCGAGCAATAACTACACCATCAAATCAAAACAGTACATTGGGCGATTGAATGAGCAAGGATTATACATGGGAGCTAGCTTGGTATCGGTAACACAAGAGTTTTGAGTGCACTACGGGCGTAGCGCCGAGGTTGCGAAATGTTGAGGCGAAAGTCCGGAACGCGGGTTACCAACCGAGCCGTAAGGTTGGGTTGCATCTTAAACAGCGGCGGGGACAGTGGTCGAGGCACCTCCCCTAAACCTGCGCCCCACAAACGTCTCCTTCCTAAATGTCTCCCCTTTACATGCACCTTCCATAAACCTGCATCCCACAAACGTCTCCACCCTAAAGGACTCCCCTTCACATGCACCTTCTCCAAACCTGCGCCCCACAAAAGTCTTTTGTGTTATGGGGCTCTCACCGTGCATTCATGCACCACCTTCCTAGACTTGGGCTTCCAGAAACAGACAAGGACGAGACAGATCAAATCTAATGTAAGATATATTTTTCTTATCTATATGGATGCTACCAAGAGTAAACGCCTTGCTAAACCATACGGATGGTACCAAGAATAATCTCGTTACTGTTCCATATGGATGGTTCCAAGTAAGTGCGTTACTTACCCGTATGGATGGTACCAAAAGTAAGCGTGTTACTTAAGCGCGTCTCTTACCCAAATGGATGGTACCAAGAGTAAACGCGTCACTTACCCATATAGTTGCTACCAAAAGTAAGTGCATTACTTACCCATATGGATGGTACTAAGAATAAGCACATCACTTACCCATATGGATGGTACTAAGAGTAAGCTCGTTACTTGCCCATACGGTTGGGTCCAAGAGCAAGCGTGTTACTTACACAACTGGATGGTACGATGAGTATGTGTGTTACTTATTTAAAAGAATGATACCAAACTTAAAAGTGTTCCTTACCTATATGGATGATACCATGAGTATGCGCGTCACTTACCCATATGGATGGTACTAAGAGTAAGTGCCTAATTTACCCATATGGATGGTAAAGAATGTTTAGCGTGTTGCTACTTATATAGGTGGTAACAAAAGTAAGTGCGTTACTTAGTCATATGGATCGTACCAAGAATAAGTGCGTCACATAACTATATGAATGGTACGAACATGATGTGCGTTACTTACCCATATGGTTGGTACCAAGAGAAAATGAGCGTAATTTACCTGTATGAACAGTACTAAGAATAAGCGCGTTACCTACCAATATGGATGGTACCAAGACTAAGCGCATCACTTACCTATATGGATGGTACTAAGAGAAAAAAAGTTACTTACTTATATGGATGATACCAAGATAAAGTGCGTTACTTACCTATATGGATGGTACCAAGAGTAAGTGCACTACTTACCGGATGATACAAATTTCAATTACCAAGAATAAGCGCGTTACTTACCCATATGGATGGTACCAAGAGTAAGCGCATTACTTACCTATATGGATGGTTCCATATAGTAAGCGCGTTACTTACCCGTATGGACGGTACCAAGAGTAAGCGTAATACAAACTCATATGGATGGTACCAAGAGTATGTGTCTTAATATGGATCGTACCAAGATCAAAATGCGCTACTTTCCCATGTGGATGGTACTCAGAATTAGCGCGTTACCAACCCATATGAATGGTACCTGTTAAACTGTATTATGCTTGTAGGCTGTAGTGGGGTAGCCAATATGGGGTACAACCCCAACTAGGGTTTCATATTTGTACCCAAACTTCTGCTAGTTCATCATTCTTGCCTAGTGATTCTGACATGGTATTCAGAGCAGGAGGTCCCTAGGACCTACCGACCGTTTTTTTTTAGGGCCCACCACCGCTCGCTGCGGTTACCACGCTACCCCGTGCCCTAGCCTCGTAGCGCCCTCGTGCGCCCTCGTTAGCGCCCTCGCGCGCCCCTCGTTAGCGCCCTCGCGCGCACCCTCGTTAGCGCCCTCGCGCGCCCCTTCGTTAGCGCCCTCGCGCGCCCCTTGCTAGCGCCCTCGCGCGCCCCTTCACTAGCGCCCTCGCGCGCCCCTCGCCGAGCCGCCCGCTCGCAGCCCGCTCGCCCGCTCGCTGCCCGCTTCGCGGCCCGCTCGCTACGCAGCCCGCCCGCCCGCTCGCTGCCCGCTTCGCGGCCCGCCCGCTTCGCAGCCCGCTCGCTCGCTGCCCGCTTCGCGGCCCGCCCGCTTCGCAGCCCGCTCGCTCGCTGCCCGCTTCGCGGCCCGCCCACTTCGCAGCCCGCCCGCCCGCTCGCTGCCCGCTTCGCGGCCCGCCCGCTTCGCAGCCCGCTCGCCCCGCTGCCCGCCTTGCGGCCCGCCCACTTCGCAGCCCGCCCGCCCGCTAGCTGCCCACTTCGCGGCCCGCCCGCATCGCAGCCCGCTCGCCCCGCTGCCCGCTTCGCAGCCCGCCCGCCCGCCCGCTGCCCGCTTCGCGGCCCGCCCGCCACGCAGCGTCGCCCGCCCGCCGTGCTGCCCGCTTGCAGCGCCGCCTGCCCGCCGCGCTGCCCGCTTCCCGGCCCGTCCGCCGTGCTGCCCGCTCGCAGCGTCGCCCTCCCGTCGCGCTGACCGCTTGCAGCGCCGCCTGCCCGTAGCGCCAGCCTCGCCTGCTTCTCTCTATCCGTGCACAGTCGCCTTCCCCTGCTGCGGCAGCTTGCGTTACTCTGTCACACTGTCGCTATGGCTTCCATCCGCGTGCTGTCGTTCGATGCTGAGGGCCGCCCTGTGCGGTTCACCGCTTGGCTAGATGACCTGCAGCTGTTCCTCCTGAGCGATAGCAAGGAGCATGTGTCGCTCTATGATTACGCGTCTGGTGCTGCGCCTGCCCCTCCTGCCACAGCTGAGCTTAGTGTTCGTTCCCACTGGCAGACTCGTGACGCAGCTGCTCGCCTAGCCATTCGCAGTCACCTGCCGTTAGCTGAGCTAGAGCATTTTGGCGACTGCAAATCCGCTAAGGCCCTGTACGACGCTGTCGTCGCTCGCTACTCCTCGCCTGCCACAGCCGAGCTTAGCCGCCTCATGCTGCCGTACCTGTTCCCCGATCTGTCCACCTTTACTACAGTCGCCGATCTTATCACTCACCTTCGCACTAGTGATGCTCGCCTGCGTGCCGCCCTTCCCACCGAGTTCTGCGCTAAGAACCCCCCTCCACTGTACTGGACACTCCACTTCATAGTCACCCGTCTCCCTGACACCCTCCGCTCAGTTCGAGACCACTTCCTTGCTCGCTGTCCCACTGAGCTCACAGTCGCCCTCCTAGAGGAGCACCTGCTCGCGGCCGAAAAGAGCATTGTAGCTGTCGGTGCTGCTCGTGGCGCTCCTCGCACCCCCATCTTTGAGGGGTGTTCTCCCTCTCCCCTCGCTCCCTCCTACGCTGCTGCTGCTGCTGTTGACTTCCTTGGTGCTGAGTCTGTTGGCGCTGCTTCTACTCCTGGTGGGAGGCGCCGCACCGGCAAGGGCAAGGGGGGCAAAAGTGGTGGTGGTGGCACTGGGGGGGGAGGAGGTGGGGGAGGTGGGGGGGGAGGCGGTGCTGGAGGGAGCGGTGGCGGGAGCGCTGGTGGGAGTGGGGTCGGTGGTGGAGACGGGGGCGGCGGAGGAAGCAGTGGTAGTAGTGGCGGCGGCGGCGGCGGCGGCGGTGGCGGCGGTGGCGGTGGCGGCGGTGGCGGTCGGAGCGGAGGTAGTGGTGGCGGCGGAGGTCGGAGTGGAGGCACTGGCTCGGGCCAGAGCTCCCAGCAGCAGCAGCGTCCCCAGACGCCCCAGCAGCTTCGTGAGTGGCTTGCTCAGCGTGGGACGTCGGGGGCCAGTGCCCGCTGTTCTTATGTCATTCGCACAGGTGACCGCAAGGGACAGACGTGTGGGAGGTTCCACACCCCGTACCGCTGCTTCTCCCGCCTTGACGACGCTTGGCGTGAGGAGATGGGTGCGGATGTTGAGCGCCCCCGCTGGGCTGAGCTCATGAGGGCTGGTGTTGATGTCTTTGCTCTTGACTATGATGCTATTATTGCTGCCATGTATGCATTGACTGTTAGTGCCGAGGGAGACTGTTACTTGTGTGTGCCGCCTGACCCAGGTATAGAGCCTGCTGCCCTGGGTACTAGTGAGTCCGCTCTCTCTGGTATGGTGCCCCCTGTACTTGCTCCCCCCAGTGCTGTCCCGGCTGGTTTCGAGTCTGCTCTCTCAGGTACAGCACCCACAGAGACACCTCTCTCAGGTACCGCACCGGCTGAGGCCTGTCACACCTTCACCCTTGACTCAGGTGCTTCCCGTTGCTTCTTCCGTGACAGTACTGAGCTCACACCGCTTCCTGCACCGGTCCCAGTCTCCTTGGCTGACCCCTCTGGGGGCCCAGTCCTTGCCCAGTCCACCACTGTCCTCCCTTGTCCGGCGGTTCCGTCTGGCTCGTTGTCGGGTTTCCACCTCCCCTCGTTCTCGACGAACCTGGTGAGCAACGCTGTCCTCCAGGATCAGTGGGTTGACACCTTTACCCCTGGCGGACAGCGTGTGGCGATCTGCACGTGCTCCAGGACCGGCCGTCACCTGGCTACGTTCACCCGTCGGCCGGGGTCGAGTCTCTACACACTGACCACTGCGTCTCCCCAGGTAGCTGCTGTCGGTCAGGTGTCTGCGTCAGGTCTGGTGGCCCACGCCTGTGAGTGTCGTTCCCTGTCGCACCAGACTCTTCTCTGGCACCACCGCCTGGGTCACCCCTCCTTGCCACGCCTTCGTGGCATGCACCGTCGCCTCCTTGTGTCCGGTCTTCCCAGGTCCCTCCCTCCCCTCCCTGCCTCGCCTGCGCCGCCTTGCCTTCCTTGCGTCGAGGGGCGGCAGCGCGCCGCCCCTCACTCCTCCTCGTTCCCCCCGACAGAGGCTCCTCTGCAGACCCTCCACCTGGACGTGTGGGGCCCAGCCCGCGTTCGTGGTCAGGGCGGTGAGCGGTACTTTTTGCTGGTTGTCGACGACTACTCGCGTTACACCACGGTCTTCCCCTTGCGCACCAAGGGTGAGGTCCCTGCTGTTCTGATCCCTTGGATCCGCACGGTTCGTCTCCAGCTCCGCCGCCGTTTCCGGACGGATCTTCCTGTCCTGCGTCTGCACTCTGACAGAGGTGGTGAGTTTTCCTCCGACCTCTTGAGGACCTTCTGTCAGGCGGAGGGCATCGAGCAGACCTTCACGCTTCCGGACTCCCCACAGCAGAATGGGGTTGCTGAGCGCCGCATTGGCCTGGTCATGGAGATCGCTCGTACCTCCTTGGTCCACGCGGCGGCTCCCCATTTTCTGTGGCCGTTTGCTGTCCGGTACGCCGCGCATCAGCTCAACCTCTGGCCCCGTGTCTCCTTGCCGGAGACCTCGCCCACACTGCGTTGGACGGGGGAGGTTGGCGATGCGTCGCGCTTCCGGGTGTGGGGTGCTCGTGCCCTTGTCCGCGATACGTCCGCGGACAAGCTCTCCTCCCGCACGCTTCCCTGTGTCTTCCTTGGCTTTGTCCCTGACGCGCCTGGCTGGCAGTTTTACCACCCCACCTCGCGCCGGGTCTTCGCCTCTCAGGATGTCACCTTTGACGAGTCGGTCCCTTTTTACCGTCTCTTCCCCTACCGCACTGCCCCCCTCCCTCCCCCGCCGCTGTTCCTTGCTCCTGGTCCCCCTCCGGTAGACCCCCTTCCCCCTCAGGGTCCTGCTCCTTCAGGTGTCTCTCAGGTAGACCCTCCTCCCGTCGCTGAGCCTGTCGAGGTCACAGGTGACTCAGGTGCTGCTGCGGGTGGTGCTGCTGGGAGTGCTGAGCCTGGGGGTGCTGGGCCTGGGGGTGCTGGGGCGGCAGGTGCTGGGACTGAGGGTGCTGGAGCTGAGGGTACGGTGCCTGAGAGTACGGAGCCTGGGGGTGCTGAGCCTGGGGGTGCTGAGCCTGCGGGTGCGGGGCCTGGGAGTGCTGGGACTACGGGTGCTGGAGCTGAGGGTACTGTGCCTGAGAGTTTGCCGCCTGGGGGTGCTGAGCCTGGGGGTGCTACGACTGGGGGTGCTGAGCCTGCGGGTACTGAGCCTGCGGGTACTGAGCCTGGGGGTGCTGCTACTGAGCCTACGGAGCCTCGGGTTACTGCGTCTGGGGGTGCTCCGCTTCCGGGTGCTGAGCAGTCTCTCACACCGCAGCAGCTTCGCGACTGGTACGTCCGGCGCTTTCGCCGTCCTAGTGGCTCGGCTGGAGTTTGGGGTGCTGGAGCTGCTCGTCCTGGGGGTGCTCGTACTGGGGGTACTGGAGCTGCCGGGACTGGTTGTTCTGGGAGCACTGCGACTGGAGCTGCTGGAGCTGGGGACTCTGGCGCTGGCGGTGCTAGCGGAGTTGGAGCTGCCGACTCTGGGGGTGGCGCTGCTGCTGGTGCTGCGGACCCACCTGGTAGAGCTGCTGCTGGTGCTGAGGACCCGGCCGCTGGAGTCCCGTCTGCTTCTGGAGACGCTGCGCGGCCGCGACCGTACTTCGTACCGCTCCTTCAGCAGGTTCTTGGGCAGGCTCCTCCTCCTTTTCCTCCTCCCTCCGTAGAGTGTCCTCCGCCTGTCCAGCCGCAGTCACAGTTACCGCCTACCTCGCCTCTCCCTGCTCCCTCTCCTTACACTGGTCCCACAGGAGGTCTTACAGAGCGTCGTGAGCCTGAGTCTCGTCCTGCGTCGCCTGTTCGTCCTGCTCGCACTGGTAGTCGTGTCCATCGTGAGCGTCCTCCTCCTGTCCCAGGCACTCACTACATGACTCTGCGTCCCTCTACTGCTCCTCGGCGTGTCCCTCTACCGTCTCCTCCTGCGTCCTCTTTGCCTGCCGTTCCGGACCCTGAGTCTGACCGGTATCGCGCTGAGCACCCTACAGTCACGCGTCTTCTTGCCACTGTTGTCACTGACCCGTCGTTTGAGTCTGCTGCTGCGTCTGCCCTGGTCGCTGAGCTTGTCGACTTTGCTGCTGCCTGTCGTCTAGACTACGCCGCCAGTCTTGTTACTGAGTCTGAGTCTGTCTGTCCTCCGTCTGTCGGGGGTGAGTGTGCTCTTGGCACGGACGTCCTTGAGGACAGGCAGGAGGACTTTGACTCTCTTGCGGCTGCTGTACCTCATCTCGTGGCCTGGTTGCTTGCCCCTGAGGGAGACCCGGATGCAGTAGACATCCCCACTCCGCGCACTTACGCAGAGGCGATCTCGGGTCCCTACTCCTCTCAGTGGCAGACAGCCATGGACGCAGAGATGGCATCCTGGAAGTCCACAGGCACCTACGTCGACGAGGTTCCCCCTCCTGGGGCGAACATCGTCGATGGCATGTGGATTTTCAGGGTGAAGCGGCCGCCAGGTTCTCCGCCTGTCTTCAAGGCTCGTTACGTTGCTAGAGGCTTCAGTCAGCGTCAGGGGGTCGACTTCTTCCAGACCTTCTCCCCCACCCCGAAGATGACCACTCTTCGGGTTCTGCTGCACGTTGCTGCTCAGCGTGACTACGAGCTTCACTCTCTTGACTTCAGCACAGCGTTCCTGCAGGGCAGCCTGCACGAGGAGATCTGGCTGCGCCGCCCACCTGGCTTTACTGGGTCGTTTCCCCCTGGTACCCAGTGGAGTCTCCGCCGGCCAGTCTACGGTCTCCGCCAGGCGCCACGTGAGTGGCACGACACACTGAGGACTACTCTTGCGACTCTTTAGTTCGCGCCGTCTACTGCTGACCCGTCGCTGTTTCTGCGCACAGACACGTCGCTGCCGCCGTTCTACATCCTCGTGTACGTCGACGACTTGGTCTTTGCTACTGCTGACACTGAGGCACTCGCTCGTGTGAAGTCGGAGCTGCAGAAGAGACACACCTGCACTGACCTGGGTGAACTGCGTAGCTACCTTGGCTTGCAGATCACCCGGGACAGAGCTCGCCGCACCATCACCCTGACTCAGTCACACATGGTGCAGCAGGTCCTTCAGCGCTTCGGCTTCCAGTTCTCCTCACCACAGGCCACACCTCTGGCTACCAGCCACTCGCTCTCAGCTCCACCTTCGGACGAGTCCGTAGAGCCGAGTGGCCCGTACCCAGAGCTTGTAGGCTGCCTCATGTACCTGATGACTTGCACGCGACCTGACCTCGCGTACCCTCTTAGCATCCTTGCTCGTTACGTTGCGCCTGGGAGACACAGGCGAGAGCACTGGGAGGCTGCTAAGAGGGTGCTGCGTTACCTGTGCAGTACATCAGGCATGGGGCTGGTGCTTGGAGGACGCGACAGAGTTGTCCTCACTGGTCACTCGGACGCCTCTTGGGTGGACGACCTGGCTACGCAGCGGTCGTCACAGGGTTACACCTTCAGCCTTGGCTCAGGTTCTGTCTCGTGGCGGTCCATCCGCTCTTCTTCTGTTCTCGGCTCCAGTTGTGAGGCTGAGATCTACGCCACAGCCATGGCTGCACAGGAGTTACGCTGGCTCACCTACCTGCTGACTGACTTGGGAGAGCGGCCTAGTTCTCCTCCAGTTCTGTACGGTGACAACAAGGCGGCTCTTGCCTTGTGTCAAGAGCACAGACTGGAGCACAGGACGAAGCACATTGCTCTTCGCTACTTTCTTGCTCGAGAGCTTCAGCAGCGCGGTCAGCTTCGGCTTGTGTACGTGGACTCGAAGGCCAACACTGCTGATATCTTCACCAAGGCGCTCCCGCCTAGTGATCATCAGCGGCACTGTACTTCTTTAGGCCTTGTGTCCACGTTTCCTCACTTGCTCACTGCTTGACATTCTTTGTACTGTACTTTATATATATCTTGTTGCTTGCTTGCTAGGTTTTGATCACTGTGTTGCTTGTCTTGTACTATATCTAGTACTGCATGTGAACTGGCCTTGTGGCCTTTACTTGTGCTCGGAGTGTGGTGACGTTGTGATCCACCCTGGGCTTTGCTTTGCTTTGCTTTGCTGGACTGGTCTTGTGACCCTTTGTTCTCCCCCACTTTGCCTATGGGGGTGTGTTAAACTGTATTATGCTTGTAGGCTGTAGTGGGGTAGCCAATATGGGGTACAACCCCAACTAGGGTTTCATATTTGTACCCAAACTTCTGCTAGTTCATCATTCTTGCCTAGTGATTCTGACAGTACCAAGAGTTAGCGCGTCACTTACCTATATGGATAATACAATATGGGTGAGAATCGCACTTACTCTTGATACCATGTCTATGGGTAAGTGAGCCAACCCTTGGTACCATCGATATGGGTAACAAACTTTCCTACTTTGGTACTATCCATCTGGGTAAGTAACGCACCTAATGTTGGTACCATCCAAATGGTTAAGTAATGCACTTACTCTTAATACTATCTGTATGGATAAGTAACGGACTTACTTTTGATACCATCCATATGGGTAAGAGACGTGCATACTCTTGGTACCATTGGTACGGGTAACAAACACACCTCTTTTTGGTACCATCCATATCGGTAAGTAACGCAATTAATGTTAGTCCCGTCCATTTGGGCAAGTAACACGCTAATTCCTGGTACCATCCATATGAATAAGTAACGCACATACTCTTGGTACCATCCATAAATATAAAGAAGATTCTTACTGTTGGTAAAATGCATATGGGTAAGTAACGCGCTTACTGTTGGTACCATCCATATCGGTAGATAAGGCACATAATCTTGGTACCATCCATCCAGGTAAGTAACACGCTTACTCTTGGTACCATTTATATGGGCATGTAACGAGCTTACACTTGGTACCATCCCTATAAGTAAGTGACGCTTTTACTCTTGAGGTAATACATACATGAAAGAAATGCGTTTATTCTTGGTACCATCTATATGGGTAAGAAACGCGCGTACTCTTGGTACCATCCATATAAGTGACTCGCAAACTCTTGGTACCATCTATATGGGTAAACAACGCCCTTACTTATAGTACCATCAATATGGATAAATAACGTGCTCACTCCTGGTACCATCCATATACGTAAGTAATGCACCTTCTCTTGGTACCATCCATATGGGTAAGTAACGCACTAAATGTTGGTTCCATCCATATGGATATGTAACGCACTTACCCCTGGTACCATCCACATAGGGAAGTGACGCATTTAATATTGATACCATCCTTATGGGTAAGTAGCACACTTACTCTTAGTATCATCCATATTATTAAGTAACGCACTGACTATTGGTACCATCCATGTGAGTAAGGTACGCGCTTACAATTAGTACCATTCATATGCGTTAAAAACGCACGTACTTTTGAAACCCTCCATATGGGTAAGTAACGCACTAAATCTTGGTACTATCGTCTGCACATACCCTTGGTACCATCCATATAATACGTAACGCACTTACTCTTGGTAACATCTATATAGGTAAGTAACGCATTATCTTGGTACCATCCATATGGGTAAGTAGCGCAGATAATATTGGTACCATCCATATGGGTAAGTGGCGTGCTTACTTTTTGTACTTGGGTAAGTAACGTACTTACTCTTGGCACCGTCTATATGGGTAAGTAACGCACTTAATCTTGGTACCTTCCATCTTGGGAAATAACTCACTTACCCTTAGTACCATCCATATAGGTAATTAACGTACTTTTTCTTGGTACAATCCATATGGGTGAGTAGCGCACCTAATAATTTTACCATCCATACAGATGAGTAACACACTTACTCTTCACACCATCCATATGGGTGAGCAACGTAATTACTCTTGGTACCATCCATATCGATCAGTAATGCACTCACTCTTGATACCATCCTGATGGTAAGTAGCATACTTACTATTGGTATCATCCATATGGGTGAATGATACGCTTACTCTTAGTACCATCTATATAGGTACGTGGCGCGCTTACTCTTGGTACTATCCGTATGGGTAAAAAACGCGCTTATTCTTGGTATCATCCTGGTGTAAGGGCCTAATAAACTCAAGCTATTAGGACTTAATCAAACTTAATACCTCTCCTCGGGGTCACCTCCAAGGGTCCTTGGGTGCCTGGTACAAGACCAGCCCCTATCCTCGGGTCCGAGTTTGTAGAGAGAGGGATCAAGAGGGACTTAGTCAAAACAACAAGAGTACCTTGAACGTCGCGCAGCGTGCCGTGCAGACCATCGATCGGATTAAGCTGAGAATTTGTTATATCGAAGCTCGCTCCAAGAGCTTTAAAATAAGCCAAGTTGCCTCGCGAAAAGTTCTGCCATTACGAAATTATGGCTCGAACAGCGTTTCCCTAGCATTAGAGTGCTAGCGTACTAGCATTGACTCGGGTAGCATTCCGCCGTCGAACCGCGTAGAAACAAAATTCCAGCAAGGAATTGACTATGTCCAGGTACAAACGGAAAAGGAATAAATAGTTCTAGGTAGCAATGTCCTTGGGAATCAACCTGGGAACAACCAGGGATGATCCCAAATAATTCCAAGCAACAGAACCAACCTGGCTGGACAAAATAGCAGGTAGTAGGTTGGTAAACAACCTCTGGTTCTGTTTTTCCAACCTGTGAAAACAACAACCAGGTTCAGGTTCTAAAATCAGAACCTGTTTTGTCTTTGCCCAACCAGCCAAATGTTGGTTCCGCTGGTTTCCCCTGGCCTTGTAACATGCAGATACAGACAACAAGCATCCAACCTTCACCTAAATTGTACCCCTATAGTGCTTGCCCTGCTACACTATAGTCAACCAAATAAAACAGTACAATTTCGAGTTGGATAGAACTGAATCTGCGCAATCAACTCAACCGAACTGCAAAGCTTCCATCTTGGGTTCCTTTGCGAGCTTGTCCTTTCTGCTTGCACTGTTCATAGCGCATAGGACCAAACCCCTCATCTTGGTATCATCCATTTAAGTAACCGAGTAACGCACTTACTCTTGGTACCATCCATATGGGTAAGTAACGCGCTTATTCTTGGTACCATCCATATGGGTAGTAGCGTGCTTACTCTTGGTACCATCCATATGGGTAAGTAATGCGCTTCTTCTAGGTACCATCCATATGGGTAGTATCATGCTTACTCTTGGTACCATCTATATGGCTAAGAAACACACTAATGTTTTGTACCATTGATATAGGAATGTAACGCACTTATTTTTGGTACCATCCGTATGGGTAGATAACGCGCTAATTCTTGGTACCATCGATATGGGTAAGTGACTGGTGCCATTTATCTAGGTATGTAACGCACTTACTCTTGGTACCATCTATATGGGTAACTAACACACTTACTCTTGACATCATCCATATGGATAAATAACCCATATACTCTTGGTTCCATCCATATGGGTAAGTAACTCGGTTACTCGGTTCCATCCATAAGTATCTTATTTACTCCCGGTACAATACACATGGGAAAGCCATGTATTGAATCTTGGTATCATCGATTTGAGTAAGAAACACACTTACTTTTCGTACCATCTATATAGGTAAGCCATGCTTTTCATTGGTCCCATCCTTATGGGTAAGAAACACACTTACTATAGGTTGTAGCTAGCAAAAACCTTGGGAACAACCAGGGATAATCCCAAATAATTCCAAGCAATAGAACCAACCTGGCTGGACAATATAGCAGGTGGTAGGTTGGTAAACAACCTCTGGTTCTGTTTTTCCAGCCTGGGAAAACAACAACCAGGTTCAGGTTCTAAAAACAGAACATGTTTTGTCTTTGCCCAACCAGCCAAATGCTGGTCCTGCTGGTTTCCCCTGGCCTTGTAGCATGCAGATACAGACAAACAATATCCAACCTTCACCTAAATTGTACCCCTATAGTGCCTGCCCTGCTACACTATAGTCAACAAAACAAAACGGTACAATTTCGAGTTGGAGAAAACCGAATCTGCGCAATCAATTAAACCGAACTGCATTAGCTTCCATCTTGGGTTCCTTTGCGAGCTCGTCCTTTCTGCTTGCAGTGTTCATAGCGCGTACAATGTTGTGTCGGAACGCACATTGCGCGAGTACCTGCAAATGCTTCAAGCAAAAATTGCGAAAGCACACAAACATACGTACATACCATTCACACGCAAATGCATTCGCACACGCATACTCGTACAAACAGATGGCAGGATGTCGTGCAAAGTGAATTTGCACCCAACGGAAGTAACGCACTTAATGTTGGTACCATCCTTTGAAGTAAGTAATGCACTTACTCTAATTACTATCTATACGAGTAAATAGCGCATATATATTTGTACCATAACTATGGGTACGTATTTACTCTTGGTGCCATCCATCTGGATAAGGAACGCACTTATTCTTGGTATTATCCCTATGTATATATAATGCATAATCTCTTAGTAGTATCCATATGGGTAAATAGCGCATTTGCCCTTGGTACTATCCATATAAGTAAGTAATGCACTTATTCTTGGTACCATTCATATGGATGAGTAACGGACTTATTCTTGGTACTCCTAGTATAATCGAGATGGGTATGACACACAATTATTCTTGGTACTATCCGTATGGGTAAGTTACACACTCTTGGTATCATCCATATACGAACATAATGCACTTAGTCTTGGTACCATCCATATGCGTAAGGAACGCGCTCTTGGTATCATCTATATGAGTACGAAACGCTCTTGGTACCATCCGTATAGGTAGTAACGCTCTTGGTATCATCCATCGGCATAAGTAACGCACATACTCTTGGTACCATCCATATGGGTAAGTTTCGCACTAATTCCTGGTATCATCCATATGGGTAGGCCAGGAATTTAGTTCTGGTACCATCCATATGGGTAAGAAACAAAATTACTCTTGGTACCAACCATATGGGTAAGTAACGAACTTACTCTTGGTGCCATCCATAAAGGTACGTGTTGCACTTACTCTTGGTACCATCCGTATGAGTAAGTTATGCTCTTAATCTTGGTACCATCCATCCGGGTAACTAATATACTTGTTCTCTGTACCCCCAAATGGGTAAATATTGCACTTAGTCTTGGTACCATCCATATGAGTACGTAGTGCGCTTACTCTAATCTATATGGGTAAGAAAGACACTTACGATTGGTACCATCTTTATGGTTAAGTAACACTCTTAATCTTGGAACTATCCATATGGGTAAGTAACACACTTACTCTTGGTACGATCCATATGGATAAGTATTGTTCTTATTGTTCGTACCATTTATATGGGTAAGTAACGTATTTACTCTTGGTACCACCCATATGGGTAAGTAAACGTGCTTATTGTTGGTATTATCCATATGGATAAATAACAAAATTACTCTTGATACCATCCACATGTGCAAGCCATGCATTTTGTCTTAATACTATCCGTATGGGAAAGTAACTCACTTACGCTTGGTACTATCCATATCCGTAAGCATTGCACTTAATGGTCGTATCATCCGTATAGGTAAGTAACACATTTGGACTTGGTTCCATCCATATGGGTTTGTAACTCGCTTACTCTTGGTACCAACCATATGGGAAAGTAACGCACTTACTCTTGGTACCATCTATATGGATAAGAATGACATCCATTTTTTTTGTACTATCCGCATGAGTAAACCACGCATTTCATCTTTGTATCATCCTCATATGTCAGTAACACAATTACCTTGAATCATCTATATGGGTAAGTACCGCAATTACTCTTGGTACAATCTATTTGGGTAAGCGACGTGCTTACTTTTGGTACTATCATATGGGCGAGTAACGCGCATACTCTTGGTAACATCAAAATGGGTTTTGGCATGCTTACTCTTTGTACCATCCATATGGGCAACTAATACTCTTAATATTGGTACCTTCCATCTGGGTAAGTAACATGCTTACTCTTGGTATCATTCATATTGGTAAATATCGCACTTACTCCTGGTACCATATTCATGGGTAAGCCACGCATTTTATCTTGGTACCTGGCTAAGCCAAGCATTTTATCTTGGTACCTGGCTAAGCCACACTTTTAATCTTGGTACCATCCGCATGGATAAGCTACGCATTATATATTGGGACCATCCTTTTGGGTAAGTAACACACTTATTTTTGGTATTATCCATATGGGCAAGTAACACACTTACTCTTGGTACCAACCATATGGGTAAGTAATGCGCTTACTCTTGGTACCATCCATATGGGTAAATAACAAGCTTTCTCTTGGTACCATCCATATAGGTAAGTGCGCTTACTTTTGGTATCATCCATACGGGTAAGTCACGCATTTAATCTGGGTAAGTAGCACACTAATTCTTTGTATTATCCATACGGGTAAGTAATGCACTTTACTCCTGGTACTGCCCATATGGGGAAGAAGCACACTTACTTTTGGTACCATCCATATGGGTAAGTGACGCGCATACTTGTGGAATCATCCATATACGTCAGCCACGTACATAAGTAATGTACTTACGCTTGGTACCATCTAAATGGATAAGTAACGTACTTACTCCTGGTACCATCCACATATGTAAGCCACGAATTTAATCTTGGTACCATCCTTATGGGTAAGTACACACATACTTTTGGTATCATCCATATGGGTAAATGACGCACTTAATCTTGGTACCATCCATATGATTAGTAACACACTTACTCTTGGTACCACTCACGAGGGTAAGTGACGCACGTAATGTTTGTACCATCCATATGGATAACCAACGCACCTACATCTGGAACCATTCAGATGATATACATTTACTTACCCACACACATACCCACGCATTTATACACTTTATCTTGGTATCATCCATATGGGAAAATAACGCACATACTATTGGTACCATTCAAATGTTTAAATGACATGCTTACTCTTAGTACCATCTACTAGGGTAATCCATTTAAATATTAATACCATTCTTAGGGGTAAGTAATGCACATACTCTTGATATCGTCCATATGGGTAAATAACATACTTATTCTTGATGCCATCCATATGGGTAAGTAACGCACTTACTCTTGGTACCATCCATATGGATGAGTAACGCACTTTCTCTTGGAACAAACTATATGAGTAAGTTACGCGCTTACTATTGCTACCATCCATATGGATAAGTAACACATTTACGACTGGTACCATCTTCATAAGCCACGCAATTAGTCTTGTACCATCCTCATGGGTATGTAATACACATACACTTGGTATCATCCATATGAGTAAGTAATACACGTAGTCTTGGTACCATCCATATGGGTAAGTAACACACTTACTCTTGGTACTACCCGTATTGGTAAGTAACGTGCTTACTCTTGATATCGTCCATATAAGAAACGCACTTACTTTTGGTACCATCCATATGGGTAAGTAACGCACTTACTCTTGGTACCATCCATATAGGTATGTGACGCACTTTGACTTGGTACCATCCATGTTAGTAAGTAATGCATTTATTCTTGGTACAATCTATAGTAATGCATTTCCTCTTGATACCATCCATGTTGGTAAGTAATGCATTTATTCTTGGTACAATCCATAATAATGCATTTACTCTTGGTACCAATAACATGGATAAGTACCGCTTACACTTGGAACCATCCACATGGATAGCCACGCACTTAATCTTGGTTACATACCTACTTTTTGTACTATTTATCCAAGTAAAAAACGCGCTTATTATTGGTACTGTCCGTATGGGTAAGTAACGCGCTTACTCTTGGTACCATCCACATGGGCAAGTGACGTGCTGACTCTTGGTACTGTCCATACAAGCAAGAAATGTGCTTGCTATTGGTACCACCCATATGGGTAAGAAACAGACTTACTTTTGGTACCATTCATATCGGTATATAACGCACCTACTTTTGATACCATCCATCTGGGTAGGTAACGCACTTTTTCTTGGTGCCATCCATATGGGTAAAAAATTCCCTTCTTGGTACCATCCATATAGGTAAGTAACAAGCTAACTCTTGGTACCATCATATGGGTAAGTAATGTGCTTATTCTTATACCATCCAGTTGAGTAAAAAAAGACACTTACTAATAGTACCATCCATATAGGTAAATAACGCACATACTGTTGCTACCATCCATATGGGTACGTAACCTACTCTTGGTACCATTTATATGGGTAAGTAACACACTTAATGTTTGTACCATCCATATGGGTAAGTAGCGCACTTACTTTTGGTACCATTCACATGTGAAAGCCATGCATTTAATCTTGGTACCATCCTTATGGGTCTGTACCACACTTACTCCTGGTATAATTTATTTCGTTATCTAACATGCTTACTCTTGGCACCATCTATTTAGGTAGGTAACGCACTTACTCCTGGTACCATCCACAAGGGAAAGCCGGTATTTAATATTGGTACCATCCTCATGGGTAAGTAACACACATATGGGTATTAATGCACTTGTGCCTAGTACCATCCTCATGGGTAAGCCACGTATTTACTCTTGGTACCATCCTTATGTGTAAGTAAGACACATACTCTTCGTATCATCAATATGGGTAAGTAACGCGTTTACTCTTGGTACCATCCGTAGAGGTAAGTAATACGCTTACAGTTGGTACCATCCATATGAGTAAGTAACACACTTACTCTTGGTACCATCCATATGGATAAGTATTACACTTAACGTTTATACCATCCATATGGGTAAGTAATGTTGGGTGCAAATTCACTTTGCACGACATCCTGCCGTCTGTTTGTACGAGTATGCGTATGCGAATGCATTTGCGTATGAATGGTGTGTTCGTGTGTTTGTTTGCTTTTGCAATTTTCGCTTGAAGCATTTGCAGGTACTCGCGCAATGTGCGCTTCGGCACAACATTGTACGCACTATGAACAGTGCAAGCAGAAAGGACGAGCTTGCAAAGGAACCCAAGATGGAAGCTTTGCAGTTCGATTGAGTTGATTGCGCAGATTCAGTTCTATCCAACTTGAAATTGTACTGTTATGTTTGGTTGACTATAGTGTAGCAAGGCAGGCACTATAGGGGTACAATTTAGGTGAAGGTTGGATGTTGTTTGTCTGTATCTGCATGCTACAAGGCCAGGGAAAACCAGCAGAACCAGCATTTGGCTGGTTGGGCAAAGACAAAACAGGTTCTGTTTTTAGAACCTGAACCTGGTTGTTGTTTTCCCAGGTTGGAAAAACAGAACCAGAGGTTGTTTTCCAACCTACCACCTGCTGTTTTGTCCAGCCAGGTTGGTTCTGTTGCTTGGAATTATTTGGGATCATCCCTGGTTATTCCCAGGTTGATTCCCAAGGTCCTTGCTAGCTAGAACTATTTATTCCTTATCTGTTTGTACCTGAATATAGTCAATTGATTCATGCGAATTCCTTCCTCGCTGGAATTTCGTTTCTACACGGTTCGATGGCGGAATGCTACCCGAGTCAACGCTAGTACGCTAGCACTCCAACGCTAGGCAAATGCTGTCCGAGCCATAACTTCGTAATGGCAGAACTTTTCGCGAGGCAACTTGGCTTATTTTAAAGCTCTTGGAGAGAGCTTCGATATAGCAAATTCTCAGCTTAATCCGATCGACGGTCTGCACGGCACGCTGCGCGACGTTCAAGGTACTCTTGTTATTTTGGCTAAGTCTTTCTTGACTCCTCTCTCTACAAACTCGGACCCGAGGATAGGGGCTGGTCTTGTGCCAGGCACCCAGGGACCCTTGGAGGTGACCCCGAGGAGAGGCTTTAAGTTTGATTAAGTCATAATAGCTTGAGTTTATTAGGCCCTTACACCAAGAAGTAACGCATTTACTCTTGGTACCATCCATGGATAAGAAACGCGCCCACCCTTGTTACCATCCATGGTAATGCATTTACTTGATACCATCCACATGGATAAGCCACGAATTAAATCTTGTCAACATCTTTATGGGTAACATACCTACTCTTGGTACTGTTGATATGGGTAAGAACCACGCTTGCTCTTGGTACCATCCATACGGGTAAGTAACGCACTTACTCTTGGTACAATCCATATGGAAAAATAACACGCTTACTCTTGGAACCATCCATATGAGTAAGAAACGAGTTTATGCTTGGTACCATTCTTATTAGTAAGAAACAGAATTACTTTTGATACCATTCATATGGGTATATAACGCATGAATTTTTGGTACCATCCATATGAGTACGGACATATTTGTACGTTTGATAAGTAACGCTTTTTATCTTGGTACCATCCACATGGGTAAGAATCGCACATACACATGTTACAATCCATATGGATAAAAAACGCACATACTCCTGGTACCATTGACATGGGTAAGCCAATCTTTTAATATTGGTACCATCATTCTGGGTAAGTAATGTACTTACTCTTGGTACTATCCATATGGGTAAGCAACGCACTAAATGTTGGTGTTGGTGTAAGGGCCTAATAAACTCAAGCTATTATGACTTAATCAAACTTAAAACCTCTTCTCGGGGTCACCTCCAAGGGTCCCTGGGTGCCTGGTACAAGACCAGCCCCTATCCTCGGGTCCGAGTTTGTAGAGAGAGGAACCAAGAATGACTTAGCCAAAATAACAAGAGTACCTTGAACGTCGCGCAGCGTGCCGTGCAGACCGTCAATCGGATTAAGCTGAGAATTCTCTATATCCAAGCTCGCCCCAAGAGCTTTTAAAAAAGCCAAGTTGCCGCGCAAAAGGTTTTGCCATTACGAAGTTATGGCTCGGACAGCGATGACTCGGGTAGCATCATGCCGTTGAACCGCGTAGAGAACGAAATTCCAGCAAGGAAGGAATTCGCATGAATCAATTGACTATATCCAGGTACAAACAGAGAAAGAATAAATAGTTCTAGCTAGCAAGGACCTTGGGAATCAACCTGGGAACAACCAGGGATGATCCCAAATAATTCCAAGCAACAGAACCACCCTGGCTGGACAAAATAGCAGGTGGTAAGTTGGTAAACAACCTCTGGTTCTGTTTTTCCAACCTGGGAAAACAACAACCAGGTTTAGGTTCTAAAATCAGAACCTGTTTTGTCTTTGCCCAAACAGCCAAATGCTGGTCCTGCTGGTTTCCCCTGGCCTTGTAGCATGCAGATACAGACAAACAACATCCAACCTTCACCTAAATTGTACCCCTATAGTGCCTGCCCTGCTACACTATAGTCAACCAAGTACAATTTCGAGTTGGATAGAACTGAATCTGCGCAATCAACTCAACCGAACTGCAAAGCTTCCATCTTGGGTTCCTTTGCGAGCTCGTCATTTCTGCTTGCACTGTTCATAGCGCGTACAATGTTGTGCCGAAGCGCACATTGCGCGAGTACCTGCAAATGATTCAAGTGAAAATTGTGAAAACGCACAAACATACGAACACACCATTCACACGCAAATGCATTCACACACGCATACTCGTACAAACAGACGGCAGGATGTCGTGCAAAGTGAATTTGCACCCAACACACTCCTCCTCAGCCTGCCGGCTGCATTCCCATCATTCCATGCTAGTTCATGCTCATTCTACTCATGCGCACACAACGCCAATGAGGCTCATCCGCAAGCCTCTTGGTGAGAAAGTCTGCTGGCTGCTGGTGAGTCTTGATGTAGATTGGATTCACCGTCCCCCTCTTCACCTCCTTATGCAACCAGTGCCACTTGATACGCATGTGCTTATTCAGCCCATGAAGCACAGCGTTCCTGGCCATCCCAAGAGCCCCCTTGCTGTCACAAAACAGTGGCGTAGCAACCTTCTGCTCCTGGCCAATCTCCTCTAACAGCCTCCTCAGCCAAATCACCTCATTCACCCCATGGAACATTGCCATGTACTCTGACTCAACAGAGGAGAGTGCCGTCTCCGTCTGCTTGTTTGACTTCCAACTAACAGGTCCTCCCCCAACTACGCAGATGTATCCTCCCACAGAGGAGGAATCCTCCTTCTCAGAAGCCCAAGTAGCATCAGTAAAGCAGGTGAAAATGAGCTTGCCTTCTCCAAGCCTCTCCCCCTTCTCCTTCAGCACCTCAACCCCTTTCTGCTTCACCTGTGCAGATGCGGAGTATTGAACTCCAATGCTTGGGTGAGAGTTCAAATACTTCACCACGCGCTCAGCTGCATCCACTTGCTCCTCTGATGGATTCTGCACCACCCTAACCAGCTGCACAACTGAGAAAGCGATATCGGGCATCCAGTGAACCGCTGCATACAAGAGGCTGCCCACCAAGGACTGGAATTGCTGCTCCTTGGTTTCAACCCCTTCATCCTCTGCAGCCTTCACAAGCTTGAATTCTGCTGGCAGGGGAGTTGCAACCTTGCGCTCATTCTCAATCCCATACTTCTCCCCAAGCTCTTTGATGAACCTCTCCTGGTGCATCCCAAAGTAGTATGTTACCTCCCCAAGGTTGTTGCACTTGGGGTTCTCCATCAGCTGCTGCTGCACTTTCTGGATCTCCTTTATGCTGCTGCTGAAGAGAAGAATATCGACTACATAGACTAGAAACAGCACCAGCTTCCCATCCTCCCCCTTGAGAAAGAGGCTCTCATCACAGCTGCTGGTCCTGAATCCCATCTCCTCTAAAACAGCTGCCAACTTCTGGTACCAGCAGCGTGGCGCCTGCTTCAAGCCGTAGATGGACTTTTTCAGCTTGCACACCCTGCCCGTACCATCCTCATACCCAGGCGGCTGCGTCATGTACACATCCTCCTCTAAAATCCCATTGAGAAATGCCGTTGATATATCCATCTGAATGATGAATTTCCCACTGACGGCTGCATCTGCCAACAAGACACGGAGGGTAGAGGGTTTGGCAGTGGGAGCAAAGATCTCGTTGATGCGGAGATAACTATAGCAACGGGAGCTAGACTACGGGCTAGGCACGGGTGCTCGTGTGATCTCTGCGTTCGTTGGTCCTTAGTCGTTTTCCTAGTGCACACACAGCTTGCTAGTTCACAAGGAGAATTGGCAAGAGTTTCACTAGAGAAAGTTGACAACAATGATACAATGAAGTTGGCAAGGCAAGACTACATCAGAGCTAGGATGCAAGCAGGTCGACTGCCAGCGCAGCACGGTCGACCGCGTGCCAGCACGACTTGGTCGACCGCGATCCAGCAGTGCAGAGTCGCGGCTCGCCAATGCTGCAAGTCGACGGCAGGACAACAGCTTCCTCTCCATCATGAGTGTCGCGGCAATGGAGGTAGGGGCGTGCAGCTCCTTCAACACGGTCCACGCCTTCGGACCGCACTCAACCTCCGGCAGCAGGTGCATGACGTGGTGACGCTGGTTCAGCTCCAAACTCTGCGACATCAAGTAGTAGCCAGCCGAGGCGCGCTCGTCCCAATCTTCCTGAAGGGCGGGGTCACTCGGTCTAGGCTCCTCCCCAATCATTAGTTTCAGCAAACCGATCTGACGGAAATATAGTTGCATTTTCCAGGCCCAATCATCATAGCCCTCACCATTGAACTTCTCGACGGTGAAGTTTTTCAGCACCTCCTTGATCAGCGAGCCCTGGCTTGTTCGCGCTCCCCTTGGCGCAGAAACACCAGAGTCTGGGCTCACGCTACGATCTTGGGCTGAAGATTCACCAGCTCCCGCTGAGGTGTTGCCCGCCATAGCTACCTATAACAAGGATCACTATAACACAGCTCTGATACCAGCTTGTTGGTGTAAGGGCCTAATAAACTCAAGCTATTAGGACTTAATCAAACTTAAAACCTCTCCCCGGGGTCACCTCCAAGGGTCCCTGGGTGCCTGGTACAAGACCAGCCCCTATCCTCGGGTCCGAGTTTGTAGAGAGAGGAACCAAGAATGACTTAGCCAAAATAACAAGAGTACCTTGAACGTCGCGCAGCGTGCCGTGCAGACCGTCGATCGGATTAAGCTGAGAGTTCTCTATATCAAAGCTCGCTCCAAGAGCTTTAAAATAAGCCAACTTGCCTCGCGAAAAGTTCTGCCATTACGAAGTTATGGCTCGGACAGCGTTTGCCTAGCATTAGAGTGCTAGCATACTAGCGTTGACTCGGGTAGCATCACGCCGTTGAACCGCGTAGAGAACGAAATTCCAGCGAGGAAGGAATTTGCATGAATCAATTGACTATATCCAGGTACAAACAGAGAAGGAATAAATAGTTCTAGCTAGCAAGGACCTTGGGAATCAACCTAGGAACAACCAGGGATGATCCCAAATAATTCCAAGCAACAGAACCACCCTGGCTGGACATAATGGCAGGTGGTAAGTTGGTAAACAACCTCTGGTTCTGTTTTTCCAACCTGGGAAAGCAACAACCAGGTTCAGGTTCTAAAAACAGAACCTGTTTTATCTTTGCCCAACCAGCCAAATGCTGGTCCTGCTGGTTTCCCCTGGCCTTGTAGCATGCAGATACAGACAAACAACAGTTGGTTCTATCCATTTACGCACTTACTCTTGGTACCACCCATATGGGTAAGTAATTCACTAATACTTGGTATCATCCATATAGGTAAACAACAGATATATTCTTGAGCCCATCCATATGAGTAAATGACTTGCTTTTCCTTTGAACCATCCATATAGGTAAGTAACGCGGTTACTCTTGGAATTATCTAGATGGATAAGCCACGCACTTACTCTTGGTAGCATGTATATGAATAAGGGACGTGCTTACTCCTAGTATCATCCGTATGGGTTAGTCACGTGCTTACTCTTGGTACCATCCATATAGGTAAGTAACGCACTTAATATTGGTACCATCCATAAGGTTAAGTAACGCACGTACTCTTGATACCATCCATATGGATAAGTAATACACTTCCTCTTCGTACCGTCTATAAGGATAAGTAACGCACGTACTATGGGAACAATCTATATAAGTAAGTATTGCACATATACCTGGTTTACCCACATGGATACGCCACGCATTTAACCCATCCTTATCGGTAACTAACACACTTACTCTTGGTACCATCCATATAGGTAAGTAACGCACTTTATTTTGGTACTATTCACATGGGAAAGCAACGTGCTTACTCTTGGTACCATCCTTATGGAAAAGTGACGTACTTACGCTTGGTTCCATCCATATGGAAAGATAACGCTCTTATTCAATACCATCTATATAGTAAGTAATGCACTTACTCTTGGCACCATCCATATGGAAAAGTAACACACTTATTCTACGAACCATCCATATGGGTAAGTATCGCATTTACTCTTGGTACCATATATTTGGGTAAGTAACGCACTTACACGTGTTACAATCCATATGGATAAAGAACGCACATACTCCTGGTACCATCCACATGGGTATGCCACGCATTTAATATTGGTACCATCATTTTTGGTAAGTAATGCACTTACTATTGGTACCATCCATATGGGTAAGCAACACACTTAATGTTGGTTCTATCCATATGGGGTAGTAAACGCACTTACTCTTGGTACCATCCATATGGGTAGAAAAATCACTAACTCTTCGTATCGTCCATATGGGTAAATAACACATATACTCTTGACTCCATCTATATGGGTAAATAAGTTGCTTTCTCTTTGTACCATCCATATAGGTAAGTAGCGTGCTTACTCTTGGAACTATCTAGATGGATAAGCCATACACCTACTCTTGGTACCATGTATATGAGTAAGTGACGTGCATACTCTTTGGGGGAAGCAACACACTTACTCTTGGTACCATCCATGTGGGTAAGTACCATATGGTTAAGAAACGCACTTATTCTTGGTACCATCCGTATAAGTAAGCAACACACTTACTCTTGATACCATCTACATCGGTAAGCCACGCATTTAATCTTGGTACCATCCATGTGGGGAAAGAACGCACTTATTCTTGGTACCATCCATGTGAGTAAGGAACGCACTTAGTCTGGTATCATCTAGATGGGTAAGTAACACAGTTACTCTTAATATCATCCATATGGAAAAATGACGCACTTGATTTTGGTACTATAAAAAAAACTCGCTTATTCTTGGTACCATCCAAATGGGTAAAGTAACTCGCATAATCTTGGTAACACCCAGGTGGGTAAGTAACGCAATTTCTCTAAGTTCCATCCACATGAATGAGGAACGTGCTTACTCTTTGTACCATCCATACGAATAAGTAACGCGCTTACTCTTGGTACCATCTATATGGGTAAGTAACGTGCTTACTCTTGGTACCATCCATATGGATAAGTAACGCACTGACTCTTGGTACGATCCACATGCTACGCATTTAATCTTGGTACCATCATTTTTGGTAAGTAACACACTTAATCTTGGTTCATCCATTTGGGTAAGTAACGTGATTACTCTTGGTACCATCCATATGGGTAGTACTTATTCTTGGTACCATCCATGTGGGGAAATAACGCGCTTACACTTGGTACCATATATATGGCTAAGAAATAAACTTATTTTTGGTACCATCCATTTGGGTATGTAATCCGTATGTGAAGCGCTTATTCTTGGTACCATCGATATGGGTGGGTGACGTGCTTACTTTTGGTACAATTCATCTCGGTATGTAACGCACTAACTCTTGGTACCATCCATATGGGTAACTAACACACTTACTCTTAATATCATCCCTATGGGTAAATAACACACATACTTTTGGGTGCCATCCATATGGGCAAGTAAAGCGCTAAATCTTGGTACCATCCATATGGGTAAGTAGCACGCTTACCATCCATATGGATAAGAAACGCGCTTACCATCCACGAGTAAGTATCGCATTTACTCCTGGTACCATACGCAGGGGTAAGCCATGTATAAAATCTTGGTACCATCCTTATGGGTAAGCAACACACTTACTCTTGGTATCATACAGATGGGTAAGTAACGGACCTACTCTTTGTACCATCCATATGGATAAGGAACGGCGCTTACTCTTTGTACCATCCATATGAGTAAGAATTACACTTACTTTTCGTAACATCCACATAGGCAAGCCACGCATTTAATTGGTCCCCCTGGGTAAGTAAAACACTTACTCTTGGTATCATCCTTATAGTAAGTAAGCGATTACTCTTGGTACCATCCATATGGGTGAATAACACATTTACTCTTGGTAACATCCTTAAATAACTAACGCACTTATACATGGTACCATCTTTATCGGTAAGCCACGCATTTAATCTTGGTACCATCCTTATGGGTAAGTAATTTTTTTACTCTTGGTACCATCCATATGGGTAAGTAACACACTTACTCTTGGTACCATCCATATGGGTAAGTAATGCGCTTACTCTTGGTACCATCCATATGGGTAAGTAACGCACTTACACTTGGTACCATCCATGTAATGCACTCGCTCTTGGTACCATCCATATGGGTAAGTATCACGCTTATTCTTAGTACCATCCATATGGGTAAGAAACGCAATTACATTTGGTACCATCCGTATGGGTAAGTAATGCTCGTAATCTTGGTACCAACCATATAGGTAAGTAACACACTTACTCTTGGTACCATCCATATGGGTAAGTAACCTACTAACTCTTGGTACCACATATGGATAAGTAGCGCACAAAATGTTCGTACCATCTATATGGGTAAATAACGTAGTTACTCTTGGTACCATCCATATGGGTGAGTAACAAGTTTACTCTTGGTATGATCCATACAGGTACATAACAGAATTATTCTTAGTACTATCTACACGGGTGACCCACCCACTTAATCCTGGTACCATCCATATGGGTAAGTAACACACTTACTCTTGGTATCATCCATATGGGTAAATACTGTATGTATTGTTCGTATCATCCATATAGGTATTAAAATGCTTACTCTTGGTACCATCCACATAGGTAAGTAACGCACTTACACTTCATACCAATAATATGGCTAGGTTACGCACTTACGCCAGGTAGATAGCATCCATATGGGTAAGTAATGTCAACTGGAGTTATGTGTTGGCCCCGTCCTCGCTTGGGTGGAGCCGACTTCGTGGTCGGGTGTAAGGGTGCAGCCGACCTGCAGCAGTGGGCGAGCTGGTCGACGAGGAAGTCGACCTGCACGGGTGCCACTGCATGGGCGCCGACTTCAGGGAGGTCGACCTGGGAAGTCGACCTGCGGAGGGCGTCGACTTGGTGACGCCAACTTGGGGTAGCCGACTTGGGTGGTCGGCTGACAGAACTTCTAGTTGACCTGGTTGGTCGACCAGGCCTTCTGGTCGACTTGGTTGGTCGTCCAGGCTTCTGGTCGCTTGGTGGCTGGTCGACCAGGGGTGAAGTCGACCTGGCGGTCGACCAAACACAATAGTCGACGTAGGTGGGGCGGACGTCGACCTCGACAGAGGGATTCAGGACGCCGAGCAGCTGGGCGTCGAGTAGCAGGGCGTCAACTTGGTGACGCCGACTTCAAGTAGTCGACTTCGGGGTCGGCTGACAATAGTGCTGGTCGACGAGGAGCTGGTCGACCAGGAGTGACGTCGACTTGGAGCTGGTCGACCAGGGGCAGTGGTCGACCCAATAAGGTCGACTGGAGGTGGCCGTCGACTTGGGAGGTCGACCGGCACATACAGGAGCAGCTGGTCGACGTGGTTGCCCGGTCGATCAGGTTACCAAGGTGATGAGGTTCTGCGAAGGCACGCGACGGTCGCCCAGGCGATGTTGGCGAGGACGACCTCGGTGGTGGTATCCCGAGGTCGACGTGGCTGATCAGAAGCAGTCGTCAGCATGAAGTTGACTTGGTGTGTGTGCTGTGCAGGTGACGAGGCATTGCACGCCAATCATCTGCGAGCACCTGCGAAGCGGGTGCGCTGCTGTGCTGCGGGAGCGACGTTGGCATGTCGTCAATTTGCGACGTTGTCACGCCGTCGACCTGCAGCATTGGCAAGCCGCGACTCTGCACTGCTGGAGCGCGGTCGACCAAGTCGTGCTGGCACGCGGTCGACCGTGCTGCGCTGGTAGTAGACTTGCTTGCATGCTAGCTCTGATGTAGTCTAGTCTTGCCAACTTCATTGTACCATTGTTGTGAACTTTTGCTAGTGAAACTCTTGCCAACTTTCCCTGTGAACCAGCAAGTAGTGCAAGCACAAGTAAAAAACAACTAAGTGGATGAACGCAGAGATCACATGAGCACCCGTGTCTAGCCCGTAGTCTAGCTCCCGTTGTAGTAGTTATCTCCGCATGGTGCGGTGAGCGTGGACGGCACCCGACTTACCTTTCAGTCTAGTCGACTTAGTTGCACCTTACCTAAGTTGTTCGTAGGCCGGCAGCTGTGCGGTAGTCACTATGGTAGGCGCCGTAGGTAACACGGGGGTGGTGGACACTCTGGAGGTACGGTTGGAGAGCGCGAGGAGACGCCATGAGGCGAAGGAGTTCGGCGACCTCCCCTGGGCGGTCGTCGAGGCTGGCATCCGCTCCGTGTGGGCGACGGAGCACCCTCCTTCTCGGCCTGCATCTCCTCGACCGGTGAACACCGAGGGCGGCGTCGACGTGGGCGTCAACGCCGGTGGTGACCAAGTCGGCAGCAGTGCGGGAGGCACGTCGTCGAGGCAGCGTGGTGTGATTCACGCCGATGAAGTCGGTGGCGTTCAGGTGAGAAGAATGCGGTCGTTGTTGGTGTAAGGGCCTAATAAACTCAAGCTATTATGACTTAATCAAACTTAAAGCCTCTCCTCGGGGTCACCTCCAAGGGTCCCTAGGTGCCTGGCACAAGACCAGCCCCTATCCTCGGGTCCGAGTTTGTAGAGAGAGGAGTCAAGAAAGACTTAGCCAAAATAACAAGAGTACCTTGAACATCGCGCAGCGTGCCGTGCAGACCGTCGATCGGATTAAGCTGAGAAATTGCTATATCGAAGCTCTCTCCAAGAGCTTTAAAATAAGCCAAGTTGCCTCGCGAAAAGTTCTGCCATTACGAAGTTATGGCTCGGACAGCATTTGCCTAGCGTTGGAGTGCTAGCGTACTAGCGTTGACTCGGGTAGCATTCCGCCGTCGAACCGCGTAGAAACGAAATTCCAGTGAGGAAGGAATTCGCATGAATCAATTGAATATATTCAGGTACAAACAGACAAGGAATAAATATTTCTAGATAGCAAGGACCTTGGGAATCAACCTGGGAACAACCATGGATGATCCCAAACAATTCCAAGCAACAGAACCAACCTGGCTGGACAAAACAGCAGGTGGTAGGTTGGAAAACAACCTCTGGTTCTGTTTTTCCAACCTGGGAAAACAACAACCAGGTTCAGGTTCTAAAAACAGAACCTGTTTTGTCTTTGCCCAACCAGCCAAATGCTGGTTCTGCTGGTTTCCCCTGGCCTTGTAGCATGCAGATACAGACAAACAACATCCAACCTTCACCTAAATTGTACCCCTATAGTGCCTGCCTTGCTACACTATAGTCAACCAAACATAACAGTACAATTTCAAGTTGGATAGAACTGAATCTGCGCAATCAACTCAATCGAACTCCAAAGATTCCATCTTGGGTTTCTTTGCGAGCTCGTCCTTTCTGCTTGCACTGTTCATAGCGCGTACAATGTTGTGCCGAAGCGCACATTGCACGAGTACCTGCAAATGCTTCAAGCAAAAATTGCGAAAGCAAACACACGAACACAACATTCACACGCAAATGCACTCGCACACACATACTCGTACAAACAGACGGCAGGATGTCGTGCAAAGTGAATTTGCACCCAACACACTCCCCCTCAGCCTGCCGGCTGCATTCCCATCATTCCATGCTAGTTCATGCTCATTCCACTCATGCGCACACAACGCCAATGAGGCTCATCCGCAAGCCTCTTGGTGAGAAAGTCTGCTGGCTGCTGGTGAGTCTTGATGTAGATCGGATTCACAGTCCCCCTCTTCACCTCCTTACGCAGCCAGTGCCACTTGATACGCATGTGCTTGTTCAGCCCGTGAAGCACAGCGTTCCTGGCCATCCCAAGAGCCCCCTTGCTATCACAAAACAACGGCGTAGCAACCTTCTGCTCCTGGCCAATCTCCTCTAACAACCTCCTCAGCCAAATCACCTCCTTCACCCCATGGAACATTGCCATGTACTCTGATTCAACAGAGGAGAGTGCCGTCTCCGTCTGCTTCTTGGAGCACCAACTAACAGGTCCACCCCCAACTACGCAGATGTATCCTCCCACAGATGAAGAATCCTCCTTCTCAGAAGCCCATGTAGCATCGGTAAAGCAAGTGAGAAAAAGCTTGCCTTCTCCAAGCCTCTCCCCCTTCTCTTTCAGCACCTCAACCCCTTTCTGCTTCACCTGTGCAGATGCGGAATATTGAACTCCAATGCTTGGGTGAGAGTTCAAATACTTCACCACACGCTCAGCTGCATCCACCTGCTCCTCTGATGGATTCTGCACCACCCTGGCCAGCTGCCCAACCGAGAAAGAGATGTCGGGCCTCGTGTGAACAGCTGCATACAAGAGGCTGCCCACCAAGGACTGAAATTGCTGCTGCTCTTCAGCTTCAACCCCTTCATCCTCTGCAGCCTTCACAAGCTTGAATTCTGCTGGCAGGGGAGTTGCAACCTTGCGCTCATTCTCAATCCCACACTTCTCCCCCAGCTCCTTGATGAACTTCTCCTGGTGCAGCTTCAACCACCTGTGATCCAGATCCCTCTCCACGTGCATCCCGAGGTAGTACTTTACCTCCCCAAGGTTCTTGCACTTGAAGTTCTCCATCAGCTGCTGCTGCACTTTCTGGATCTCCTTCATGCTGCTGCTAAAGAGAAGAATGTCGTCCACGTAGACCAGAAACATCACCAGCTCCTCCCCCTCCCCCTTGAGAAAGAGGCTCTCATCACAGCTGCTGGTCCTGAACCCTATCTCCTCTAAAACAGCTGCCAACTTCTGGTACCAGCAGCGTGGTGCCTGCTTCAAGCCGTAGATGGACTTTTTCAGCTTGCACACCCTGCCCGTACCATCCTCATACCCAGGCGGCTGCGTCATGAACACCTCCTCCTCTAAAATCCCGTTGAGGAATGCCGTTGATATATCCATCTGGATAATGAATTTCCCACTAACGGCTGCATCTGCCAACAAGACACGTGTTGGGTGCAAATGCACATTGCACGACATCCTGCCGTCTGTTTTGTACGAGTATGCGTGTGCGAATGCATTTGCGTGTGAATGGTGTGTTCGTGTGTTTGTTTGCTTTCGCATTTTTCGCTTGATGCATTTGCAGGTACTCGCGCAATGTGCGCTTCGGCACAACATTGTACGCGCTATGAACAGTGCAAGCAGGAAGGACGAGCTCGCAAAGGAACCCAAGATGGAAGCTTTGCAGTTCGGTTGAGTTGATTGCGCAGATTCAGTTCTATCCAACTCGAAATCGTACTGTTTTGTTTGGTTAACTATAGTGTAGCAGGGAAGGCACTATAGGGGTACAATTTAGGTGAAGGTTGGATGTTGTTTGTCTGTATCTGCATGCTACAAGGCCAGGGGAAACCAGCGGAACCAGCATTTGGCTGGTTGGGCAAAGACAAAACAGGTTCTGTTTTTAGAACCTGAACCTGGTTGTTGTTTTCCCAGGTTGGAAAAACATAACCAGAGGTTGTTTACCAACCTACTACCTGCTATTTTGTCCAGCCAGGTTGGTTCTGTTGCTTGGAATTATTTGGGATCATCCCTGGTTGTTCCCAGGTTGATTCCCAAGGTCCTTGCTAGCTAGAACTATTTAATCCTTCTCTGTTTGTACCTGAATATAGTCAAATTGATTCAAGCGAATTCCTTCCTCGCTGGAATTTCGTTTCTGCGCTATTCGACGGCGGAATGCTACCCGAGTCAACGCTAGTATGCTAGCACTCCAACGCTAGGCAAACGCTGTCCGAGCCATAACTTAGTAATGGCAGAACTTTTCGCGAGGCAACTTGGCTCATTTTAAAGCTCTTGGAGCGAGCTTCGATATAGCGAATTCTCAGCTTAATCCGACCGACGGTCTGCACGGCACGCTGCGCGACGTTCAAGGTACTCTTGCTGTTTTGACTAAGTCCTTTTTGATCCCTCTCTCTACAAACTCGGACCCGAGGATAGGGGCTGGTCTTGTACCAGGCACCCAGGGACCCTTGGAGGTGACCCCGAGGAGAGGTTTTAAGTTTGATTAAGTCCTAATAGCTTTAGTTTATTAGGCCCTTACACCAACAAGCTGGTATCAGAGCTGCGTTATAGTGATCCTTGTTATAGGTAGCTATGGCGGGCAACACCTCGGCGGGAGCTGGTGAATCTTCAGCCCAAGATCGTAGCGGCAGCCAAGATTCTGGTCTTTCAGCGCCAAGGGGAGCGCGAACAAACCAGGGCTCGCTTGTCAAGGAGGTGCTGAAGAATTTCACCGTCGAGAAGTTCAATGGTGAGGGCTATGATGATTGGGCCTGGAAAATGCAATTATATTTTCGTCAGATCGGTTTGCTGAAACTAATGATTGGGGAGGAGCCTAGACCGAGTGACCCCACGCTGCAGGAAGATTGGGACGAGCGCTCCTCGGCTGGCTACTATTTGATGTCGCAGAGTTTGGAGCTGAATCAGCGTCACCACGTCATGCACCTGCTGCCGGAGGTTGAATGCGGTCCGAAGGCGTGGACCGTGTTGAAGGAGCTGCACGCCCCGACCTCCGTTGTCGCAACGTTGATGCTGGAGAGGGAGCTGTCCGCGTTGCGCCTGAGCGAGGGAGAGCCGGTGCAACCAGTCCTGGACAAGATGCGCGACCTCTACGCGAAGTTGGCGACCGTGGGAATCACCTACCCGGAGCAGACCAAGTGCTTGAAGATGCTCTCGCTGCTGCCGGAATCGTGGCTTCAATTTACGAGCGGATTGAGCCTGCCGCAGAACCAGAGCTTGTGGACGCTCGAGTGGGTGCGGACGAAGATTCTGGAGGAGGACTTCCGTCGCCGCCAACTGAGGGGTGGAGACGACGGCAGCAGCGGCTACGGGATGCAAGGGAGCCGACGTGGCAGAGGACGTGGCTTCGGTGGTGCTGGACGCGGTGCAAAGAAAGACGACGACTCCAACGACCAACAAGGAGGTACCGGTTGGGGTCGCGGTGCGAAATCTGGACGTGGGGGCAAGTCGGGTGCTGGTGGCAAAATGAAAGGGAGTTGCTGGTATTGTGAGAAGGAAGGGCACCCCTGGTTTTTGTGCTATAAGAAACCCGATGGATGGACCCCCCAGAATCGTCACCAGGATGGCGGCGCGCGGAGGAACCAGAAAAACGGCGCCAACATGGTCGCTGATTCGTCCGACAACAACCCGAAGGGCAACGGCGGTGCGGAGAAGAAGAAGGAGCGCACCGCGGGCCAATTCTTCCATGTAGGAGACAAGGGGGAGCAAGGAGACGCCTCTGCCAAAGTTGGAGCAGAGCTGCACCCCCTAGACTATTGGGTGTTGGACACAGGCGCTGCTTGGACGATGACGCCGCGCAAGGACCTGCTGGACGAAGTACGAGCTGCACCGATCAATGAAGTGTGCTCCGCCTCTGGACACATGTTGAAGGTGGCTGGTGCGGGACGAGCTGCGTTTAAGGGAGCGGATGGCAAGCCGGTGGTGCTGCACGACGTTCTCTTCGTCCCCGACCTGAAGGCCAACCTTATCTCCCTCCGTAAGCTTGGCAAGGCTGGGGTGAACACCAACACGGATGGGGCACGCACTTATAAGGGGAAGCTGGGCAATCGGGTGCTTTGGGATCTGCACGAGAGCAAGGACGTGTACAGATCTATGTGGCAGCTGCCGGCCCTGGCGTGGCATGGTGGGGGGCAGGCTGGAGAGGGGTCTGCATCCCAGGGGGAGTGCAATGCCGTTGGAGGGGTTGGTGTGAAAGTGTCGGCCAGATCTGGGGAGACAGATTGGGCAACGGCACACCGGCGCTTAGGGCATGTGGCAATGCCTTTGCTGAAGCAGCTGGAGAAGGATGGAGCCGTTAAGGGTCTGAAGCTGAACGGACAGCCACCCGATTACAACTGTGAAATCTGTTTGCTTTCAAAGTTCACCCGTTTCCCTTTCCATAGTGTGGCTGGCAGGAGCAAGAAGCCTTTGGAGCTGGTCCACATGGACTTGGTGGGGCCGCTGCCGGTGCAAGGGCACAAGGGGGAGCGGTATTTTCTTACAATTGTGGATGACTGGAGCAGGCTGATGTGGGCGTATCCGCTGAAGCAGAAGGACCACGCCGCCTCCACGATACGGGACGATTGGCTGCCATTCGTGGAGAAGCAGGCGGAGTGTGTAGTGAAGCGGATTAGGACAGACCGGGGTGGTGAGTTCCTTGGAGCTGAAATGACGGCCTGGCTCAAGAAGCAGGGCATCCAGAGAGAGCTGACCATGGCTTATACCCCACAGTCCAATGTGTGTAGCAGAACGGGCGAACACGAAGGGTATGTTGGTGTAAGGGCCTAATAAACTCAAGCTATTAGGACTTAATCAAACTTAAAACCTCTCCTCGGGGTCACCTCCAAGGGTCCCTGGGTGCCTGGTACAAGACCAGCCCCTATCCTCAGGTCCGAGTTTGTAGAGAGAGGGATCAAGAAGGACTTAGTCAAAACAGCAAGAGTACCTTGAACGTCGCGCAGCGTGCCGTGCAGACCGTCGATCGGATTAAGCTGAGAATTCGCTATATCGAAGCTCGCTCCAAGAGCTTTAAAATGAGCCAAGTTGCCTCGCGAAAAGTTCTGCCATTACTAAGTTATGGCTCAGACGGCGTTTGCCTAGCGTTGGAGTGCTAGCATACTAGCGTTGACTCGGGTAGCATTCCGCCGTCGAATAGCGCAGAAACGAAATTCCAGCGAGGAAGGAATTCGCTTGAATCAATTTTACTATATTCAGGTACAAACAGAGAAGGATTAAATAGTTCTAGCTAGCAAGGACCTTGGGAATCAACCTGGGAACAACCAGGGATGATCCCAAATAATTCCAAGCAACAGAACCAACCTGGCTGGAAAAAATAGCAGGTGGTAGGTTGGTAAACAACCTCTGGTTCTGTTTTTCCAACCTGGGAAAACAACAACCAGGTTCAGGTTCTAAAAACAGAACCTGTTTTGTCTTTGCCCAACCAGCCAAATGCTGGTTCCGCTGGTTTCCCCTGGCCTTGTAGCATGCAGATACAGACAAACAACATCCAACCTTCACCTAAATTGTACCCCTATAGTGCCTTCCCTGCTACACTATAGTTAACCAAACAAAACAGTACAATTTCGAGTTGGATAGAACTGAATCTGCGCAATCAACTCAACCGAACTGCAAAGCTTCCATCTTGGGTTCCTTTGCGAGCTCGTCCTTTCTGCTTGCACTGTTCATAGCGCGTACAATGTTGTGCCGAAGCGCACATTGCGCGAGTACCTGCAAATGCATCAAGCGAAAATTGCGAAAGCAAACAAACACACGAACATTCCATTCACACCCAAATGCATTCGCACACGCATACTCGTACAAACAGACGGCAGGATGTCGTGCAATGTAAATTTGCACCCAACACACTTCCCCTCAGCCTGCCGGCTGCATCCCCATCATTCCATGCTAGTTCATGCTCATTCCACTCATGCGCACACAACGCCAATGAGGCTCATCCGCAAGCCTCTTGGTGAGAAAGTCTGCTGGCTGCTGGTGAGTCTTGATGTAGATCGGATGCACCGTCCCCCTCTTCACCTCCTTACGCAGCCAGTGCCACTTGATACGCATGTGCTTGTTCAGGCCATGAAGCACAGCGTTCCTGGCCATCCCAAGAGCCCCCTTGCTATCACAAAACAGCGGCGTAGCAACTTTCTGCTCCTGGCCAATCTCCTCTAACAGCCTCCTCAGCCAAATCACCTCCTTCACCCCATGGAACATCGCCATGTACTCTGATTCTACGGAAGAGAGTGCCGTCTCCGTCTGCTTCTTGGACCTCCAACTAACAGGTCCTCCCCCAACTACGCAGATGTATCCTCCCACAGATGAGGAATCCTCCTTCTCAGAAGCCCATGTAGCATCGGTAAAGCAAGTGAGAAATAGCTTGCCTTCTCCAAGCCTCTCCCCCTTCTCTTTCAGCACCTCCACCCCTTTCTGCTTCACCTGTGCAGATGCGGAGTATTGAACTCCAATGCTTGGGTGAGAGTTCAGGTACTTCACCACACGCTCAGCTGCATCCACCTGCTCCTCTGATGGATTCTGCACCACCCTAGCCAGCTGCCCAACCGAGAAAGAGATGTCGGGCCTCGTGTGAACTGCTGCGTACAAGAGGCTGCCCACCAAGGACTGAAATTGCTGCTGCTCTTCAGCTTCAACCCCTTCATCCTCTGCAGCCTTCACAAGCTTGAATTCTGCTGGCAGGGGAGTTGCAACCTTGCGCTCATTCTCAATCCCATACTTCTCCCCCAGCTCCTTGATGAACTTCTCCTGGTGCAGCTTCAACCACCTGTGATCTGGATCCCTCTCCACGTGCATCCCGAGGTAGTACTTTACCTCCCCAAAGTTCTTGCACTTGAAGTTTTCCATCAGTTGCTGCTGCACTTTCTGGATCTCCTTCATGCTGCTGCTGAAGAGAAGAATGTCGTCCACATAGACCAGAAACAGCACCAGCTTCTCCCCCTCGCCTTTGAGAAAGAGGCTCTCATCACAGCTGCTGGTCCTGAATCCCATCTCCTCTAAAACAGCTGCCAACTTCTGGTACCAGCAGCGTGGCGCCTGCTTCAAGCCGTAGATGGACTTGTTGAGCTTGCACACCCTGCCCGTACCATCCTCATACCCAGGCGGCTGCGTCATGTACACATCCTCCTCTAAAATCCCATTCAGGAATGCCGTTGAAATATCCATCTGAATGATGAATTTCCCACTAACAGCTGCATCTGCCAACAAGACACGGAGGGTAGGGGGTTTGGCAGTGGGAGCAAAGATCTCGTTGAAGTCCTGCTTCTCCTTCTGCATAAACCCCTTCGCCACCAGCCTACTCTTGTAGATGGTGACCTGCCCCTTGTCATCGGTCTTGATCCTCAGCACCCACTTGCATTGTATCGCTTTCTTCCCATCAGGCAGCACCACCAGATCCCATGTCCTATTCTCCAGCAGACTCTGGTACTCAGCATCCCTAGAAGCCAGCCACTTGTCCCTATCTGGTCCAGCTAATGCCTCCTCCATGCTAGCTGGTTCCTCTGGTGCAGGGGCAAGAAAACAGTACGCAGGCTCATCCTCCTCATCCGGGTCATAGCCATGAGGTAGAATCAGCAATGCCTCTTCGGTCCCTAGCTGCTGCTCTGCTGCATCAGTTCCTGCAGTCAGCTTCTTAGTAGCCATACGGGTACGTCCTGGCCTGGAGACGGGTGTCTCCCATCCCTTCATAACGACACCCTTCGGCTTCTTAGTTTTTCCCTGCTGCTTCTCTCCTCCCTCGGGTCCAGCAGCTCCACTAGTGCTGCCGCCAGTTTCCACACCATTTTCTCCACCAGCAGATGCCTCCTGTACCTTCTCTCCATCACCATTTCCAGCAGCTGCCTCCTCTCCCTCCTCCCACACACTAGGAGTCAGGTCCAGCTGCATGGTGATCTGCTCCATCTGCTGGGACACCCTTGCCTCCGGCTGTTTCTCCCAGCTCCCATACATCATGCCCTCAATGAATTTCACATCCCTGCTGTCAAACAACACACCCTTGGATGGTTCCCACAGCAGCCATCCCTTGCTCTCAGCAGCCAGCCCCAAATGCACACACCAGATTGCACTCGCCCCCAACTTACTGCGGTAGGTCTTGGGGACGTGGGCGACTGCCATGCAACCGAACACCCTCAGCATGTCCACCGGTGGCTTCCTCCCAAGCCACCTCTCCAACGGCACCCACGAGTCATCCCCAACCTTGGTGAGCACCCTGTTCCTAGCGACAGTGGCGTGCCGGACAGCATGAGGCCACATAGAATTGCTCAGCCCAGATTCTATGAGCAGCGCCCTAGCTGTCTCCAGAATGGTCCGGTTTGCCCGTTCTGCTACACCATTGGACTGTGGGGTATAAGCCATGGTCAGCTCTCTCTGGATGCCCTGCTTCTTGAGCCAGGCCGTCATTTCAGCTCCAAGGAACTCACCACCCCGGTCTGTCCTAATCCGCTTCACTATACACTCCGCCTGCTTCTCCACGAATGGCAGCCAATCGTCCCGTATCGTGGAGGCGGCGTGGTCCTTCTGCTTCAGCGGATACGCCCACATCAGCCTGCTCCAGTCATCCACAATTGTAAGAAAATACCGCTCCCCCTTGTGCCCTTGCACCGGCAGCGGCCCCACCAAGTCCATGTGGACCAGCTCCAAAGGCTTCTTGCTCCTGCCAGCCACACTATGGAAAGGGAAACGGGTGAACTTTGAAAGCAAACAGATTTCACAGTTGTCATCGGGTGGCTGTCCGTTCAGCTTCAGACCCTTAACGGCTCCATCCTTCTCCAGCTGCTTCAGCAAAGGCATTGCCACATGCCCTAAGCGCCGGTGTGCCGTTGCCCAATCTGTCTCCCCAGATCTGGCCGACACTTTCACACCAACCCCTCCAACGGCATTGCACTCCCCCTGGGATGCAGACCCCTCTCCAGCCTGCCCCCCACCATGCCACGCCAGGGCCGGCAGCTGCCACATAGATCTGTACACGTCCTTGCTCTCGTGCAGATCCCAAAGCACCCGATTGCCCAGCTTCCCCTTATAAGTGCGTGCCCCATCCGTGTTGGTGTTCACCCCAGCCTTGCCAAGCTTACGGAGGGAGATAAGGTTGGCCTTCAGGTCGGGGACGAAGAGAACATCGTGCAGCACCACCGGCTTGCCATCCGCTCCCTTAAACGCAGCTCGTCCCGCACCAGCCACCTTCAACATGTGTCCAGAGGCGGAGCACACTTCATTGATCGGTGCAGCTCGTACTTCGTCCAGCAGGTCCTTGCGCGGCGTCATCGTCCAAGCAGCGCCTGTGTCCAACACCCAATAGTCTAGGGGGTGCAGCTCTGCTCCAACTTTGGCAGAGGCGTCTCCTTGCTCCCCCTTGTCTCCCACATGGAAGAATTGGCCCGTGGTGCGCTCCTTCTTCTTCTCCGCACCGCCGTTGCCCTTCGGGTTGTTGTCGGACAAATCAGCGACCATGTTGGCGCCGTTTTTCTGGTTCCTCCGCGCGCCGCCATCCTGGTGCGATTCTGGGGGTCCTCCCCCCATCGGGTTTCTTATAGCACAAAAACAGGGTGACACCTTCTTACAATACCAGCAACTCCCTTTCATTTTGCCACCAGCACCCGACTTGCCCCCACGTCCAGATTTCGCACCGCGACCCCAACCGGTACCTCCTTGTTGGTCGTTGGAGTCGTCGTCTTTCTTTGCACCGCGTCCAGCACCACCGAAGCCACGTCCTCTGCCACTCGGCTCCCTTGCAATCCCCGTGCCGCTGCTGCCGTCGTCTCCACCCCTCAGTTGGCGGCGACGGAATCCTCTCCCAGATCTTCGTCCGTCCACCACGCTCGAGCGTCCACAAGCTCTGGTTCTGCGGCAGGCTCAATCCGCTCGTAAATTGAAGCCACGATTCTGGCAGCAGCGAGAGCATCTTCAAGCACTTGGTCTGCTCCGGGTAGGTGATTCCCGCGGTCGCCAACTTCGCGTAGAGGTCGCGCATCTTGTCCAGGACTGGTTGCACCGGCTCTCCCTCGCTCAGGCGCAACGCGGACAGCTCCCTCTCCAGCATCAACGTTGCGACAACGGAGGTCGGGGCGTGCAGCTCCTTCAATACGGTCCACGCCTTCGGACCGCATTAACCTCCCGGCAGCAGGTGCATGACGTGGTGACGCTGATTCAGCTCCAAACTCTGCGACATCAAATAGTAGCCAGCCGAGGAGCGCTCGTCCCAATCTTCCTGCAGCGTGGGGTCACTCGGTCTAGGCCTCCCCCAATCATTAGTTTCAGCAAACCGATCTGACGGAAATATAATTGCATTTTCCAGGCCCAATCATCATAGCCCTCACCATTGAACTTCTCGACGGTGAAGTTCTTCAGCACCTCCTTGACAAGCGAGCCCTGGTTTGTTCGCGCTCCCCTTGGCGCTGAAAGACCAGAATCTTGGCTGCCGCTACGATCTTGGGCTGAAGATTCACCAGCTCCCGCCGAGGTGTTGCCCGCCATAGCTACCTATAACGAGGATCACTATAACGCAGCTCTGATACCAGCTTGTTCGTGTAAGGGCCTAATAAACTCAAGCTATTAGGACTTAATCAAACTTAAAACCTCTCCTCGGGGTCACCTCCAAGGGTCCCTGGGTGCCTGGTACAAGACCAGCCCCTATCCTCGGGTCCGAGTTTGTAGAGAGAGGGATCAAGAAGGACTTAGTTAAAACAGCAAGAGTACCTTGAACGTCGCGCAGCGTGCCGTGCAGACCGTCGATCGGATTAAGCTGAGATTTCCTATATCGAAGCTCGCTCCAAGAGCTTTAAAAATGAGCCAAGTTGCCTCGCGAAAAGTTCTGCCATTACTAAGTTATGGCTCGGACGGCGTTTGCCTAGCGTTGGAGTGCTAGCATACTAGCGTTGACTCGGGTAGCATTCCGCCGTCGAATAGCGCAGAAACGAAATTCCAGCGAGGAAGGAATTCGCTTGAATCAATTTTTACTATATTCAGGTACAAACAGAGAAGAATTAAATAGTTCTAGCTAGCAAGGACCTTGGGAATCAATCTGGGAACAACCAGGGATGATCCCAAATAATTCCAAGCAACAGAACCAACCTGGCTGGACAAAATAGCAGGTGGTAGGTTGGTAAACAACCTCTGGTTCTGTTTTTCCAACCTGGGAAAACAACAACCAGGTTCAGGTTCTAAAAACAGAACCTGTTTTGTCTTTGTCCAACCAGCCAAATGCTGGTTCCGCTGGTTTTCCCTGGCCTTGTAGCATGCAGATACAGACAAACAACATCCAACCTTCACCTAAATTGTACCCCTATAGTGCCTTCCCTGCTACACTATAGTTAACCAAACAAAACAGTACAATTTCGAGTTGGATAGAACTGAATCTGCGCAATCAACTCAACCGAACTGCAAAGCTTCCATTGGGGTTCCTTTGCGAGCTCGTCCTTTCTGCTTGCATTGTTCATAGCGCGTACAATGTCGTGCCGAAGCGCACATTGCGCGAGTACCTGCAAATGCATCAAGCGAAAATTGCGAAAGCAAACAAACACACGAACATTTCATTCACACCCAAATGCATTCGCACACGCATACTCGTACAAACAGACGGCAGGATGTCGTGCAATGTAAATTTGCACCCAACAGGGTAGGGGGTTTGGCAGTGGGAGCAAAGATCTCATTGAAGTCGCTTCTCCTTTGCATAAATCCCTTAGCCACCAGCCTACTCCCCTAGATGGTGACCTGCCCCTTGTCGTCAGTCTTGATCCTTAGCACCCACTTGCATTGTACCGCTTTCTTTCCCTCAGGCAGCACCACTAGTTCCCAAGTTCCATTCTCCCGCAGGCTCTGGTACTCAGCGTCCCTAGAAGCCAGCCACTTGTCCCTATCTGGTCCAGCTAATGCCTCCTCCATGCTGGCTGGTTCCTCTGGTGCAGGGGCAAGAAAACAGTACGCAGGCTCATCCTCCTCATCCGGGTCATAGCCATGCGGTAGAATCAGCAATGCCTCCTCGGTCCCTAGCTGCTGCTCTGCTGCATCAGCTCCTGCAGTCAGCTTCATCGTTGCCATGCGGGTACGTCCTGGCCTGGAGACGGGTGTCTCCCATCCCTTCATCACAACACCCTTTGGCTTCCTCCTTGATGGTAGCCTAGGAACCTTTTTTTCCCTGCTGCTTCTCTCCTCCCTCGGATCCAGCAGCTCCACTAGTGCTACCACTAGTCTCCACATCTCCTACTCCACCAGCAGGTGCCTCCTGCACCTTCTCTCCATCACCACCCTCTGCAGCTGCCTCCTCTCCCTCCTCCCGCACACTAGGAGTCAGGTCCAGCTGCATGGTAATCTGCTCCATCTCCTGTGATGTCTTGGCCTCTGGCTGTTGCTTCCAGCCCCCATACATCATGCCCTCAACAAACTTCACATCCCTGCTGTCAAACAACACACCCTTGCGTGGTTCCCACAGCAACCATCCCTTGCTCTCGGCAGCCAGCCCCAAATGCACACACCAGATTGCACTTGCCCCCAACTACTGCGGTAGTCTTGGGTACGTGGGCAACTGCCATGCAACCAAACACCCTTAGCATATCCACCGGCGGCTTCCTCCCAAGCCACCTCTCCAACAGCACCCACGAGTCATCCCCAACCTTGGTGAGTACCCTGTTCCTAGCCACGGTAGCGTGCCGAACAGCATGGGGCCACATCGAGTTGCCCAGCCCAGATTCTATGAGCAGCGCCCTAGCTGTCTCTAGAATAGTCCGGTTCGCCCGTTCTGCTACACCGTTGGACTGTGGGGTGTAAGCCGTAGTCAGCTCCCTCTAAAATGCCCTGCTTCTTGAGCCAAGCCGTCATCTCAGCTCCAAGGAACTCACCACCCCGGTCTGTCCTAATCCGCTTCACCACACACTCCGCTTGCTTCTCCACGAACGGCAGCCAATCGTCCCGAATCGTGGAGGCGGCGTGATCTTTCTGCTTCAGCGGATACGCCCACATTAGCCTGCTC